>CM035119.1:113565592-114765592 GCA_020205555.1 Panax stipuleanatus | reverse complement strand
TAACTTGTTAATCAACTCCATATGCACATGTCCTAACCTTCTTTGTCATAGAATAATTTGATCTTGAACAACAGTTAAGCAAATATCTTCATTTTGATTTTTAAAATTAATTGTATAAATATTACCTTCCCTATGAGCTATTAAAGGAACATTTTGAGAAGCATGAATAATAGCACATTTATCTTTTTTAAAAATTACTTTATGTCCACTATCCATTAGTTGACTTACACTAATTAAATTATATTTTAATCCTTCAACATGATAAACGTTATCAATGAAAACCTTATCATTTCCAACTTTATCTTTAGTGATGATTTGGCATGTGGTGTCATCTCCAAAGGTAACCGTTCCTCCCTTCTTAGTAGCTAGTGAGGTGAATTTAGTCATATCACCCATCATGTGTCTAGAGCATCGACTCTCTAGCACCATTTTTGTGATGGTGCTTTAGCTTTTAAACACATCTACACAATAAAGAAGTAGCTCATTGTTTTGGTACCTAAATCTGTTTGGGTCCGGTATTGTTAGTAGCAATTAAATCTCCTTTCTTTACCCAAACTTGTTTTATTTTTATTTTATTAAAATTAGAATCAAAATGTCCACATTTTCTACAAGTAACATAAAGTGAGCAATAAAGAGGCTTGTTCCTTTGTTTATTATTTATTACTCTAATTCTATTAGTAGTGCTTTTTATGTTCTTAATAAGATTATATCCAATTCCTTGTTTATCTAGGCTTGACTTTTGAGCACCCAATATTATATTTAATTTTTTTTCTCCTTGAACAATTTTTGCAAGATCCTTTTTCAAAGATATTATTTCTTCCTCAATGTCATTTTGCATGTTTATTATTTTTCCATCATGAAAAGCATCAATACAAGTATCTCTCATTTTCAAACTTTCTTTTAAAACATCATTTTTCTTTTTAAGATCATTGAATTCTTCATTTAAACTGTTTGCACGATTATATAGAACTTTATTATAGTTATCAAGATAATCAATTTTAGCATTTAACTTGGATACTTCACTTGATGTGCAATCTTTAACTATTTCTTGTTTTTCCTCAATCAAAGTTTCTACTTCTTTCATTAAATCTTTTATCCAATTTTTTAAATGAGCATTTTTCTCTTTAATATGAATATTTTCATTCTTTAAAACTAGATAATTAGAAATAGTAATATCACCAAGTTCAGAGTTTACCTCGGATGATTCTTGATTGCTTAATTCGGGGAAGCACAATTGTGTCGTTTCATCATCTTGATCTTCATGATCGGATTCATCGTCGCTCCATGTCATTAATGCTTTTCCTTTTGAATTGTTTGCTTTATTCTTCCTTTTTAATTAGAAACAGCCTCTCTTAAAATGATCAGGCCTTCCACATTCAAAATAGGCATCCTCTTGTAGCTTTTGCTTGAAGTCTTTCTTGTAGTTGAATGGTTTGCCTTGGAACTTTGATTTGTTCTTCTTTTTAATCAGCTCTCTCAATTTTTGAGTTATCATAGCTATTTCCTCATTGGAATCTTCATCATCACCTTCCATGTAGCTTTCAGCTTGTAGAGCTAAAGTTTTCCTCTTAGGTCCTTAATCTTCTTCATCATACCTCTTTAGTTGATTTTCAAATTCTTCAAGCTCTCCAAATAAAGTGAGAGTTTCCATAGTACTGATTGTGGTTGAGTCTTGAAGAGTTGTAACCTTTGGTGCGAACCGTTTGGGCATTACTTTAAGTATCTTTCTGTTAATTTCCCTTTGATCAATTTTTCGGCCGAGCATACTTAGAGAGTTCATTAAAGTGAGAAATCTAGCTTGAGCTTCTTTGATTGATTCATTATTCTCTAATTTGAAAAGCTCATATTCTTGCATTAAAATGCTTAGCTTGACTTCTTTTACCTTAGTAGTTCCCTCGTGACTCATAATGATTGTATCCCAATTTTTTTTTGCGGTAGTGCATGCAGAAACCTTATCAATTTCAGCTTGAATCATACCACTCAGTAGCGTGTTCATGGCTTTGGAATCATAAGATACCATATATGATTCATTTGGATCCATTTTCATGAGATTCTTTAGTCTACCATCATCATGTCTAGGAATGACAAGTCCATTTTCAACAACCCACCATTCCCATGGGTCTCATTTGAGATAGATCATCATTCTAAACTTTCAAAAGTTGAAGTTTTCACTTCCGAGCAACAGAGGTGGCCGACTTGTGGATTGGCCTTCTTGAAAGTTGAGGTGTGCCATAGGATCTTTCCCTACGACCTGCAAAGATCAATATTAGTAGAACCTTGCTTTGATACAAAATATAATTATGTAAATAATCACACCTAGAGGGGGGGTTGAATAAGTGTAAATACCCAAAAGTGATCTATAGTGGTCAATTTTTAAAGTTCCCAGCTATAGCTTATAATCGGACAGGTTAACCCTGTCTGTTTTAGTATATGTTCTTCGTTTGTTATAATCGGACAGCTAATACCTGTCTGTTTTAGTATATGTTCTTCGTCTGTTATAATCGGACAGCTAATACGTTTCTGTTTTAGTATAATTTGAACACGAACTTAACCTGAATATGCAAAAAACTAAAGCAGACAAATAACAAACGTAGAACAGTAATCACACCAGGATATATACGTGGTTTAGCCCTTAAACCTCTAGTCTAGCGACCTACATCCATGTTCAATACCAAAAGGTATTGGAGACTCACTTTATTAAAATAATATTCAACAGATTACAGAAAAACTCCCTGTTACAACGAAGCTCGATTTAGACTTGGACACCTCTGCCCCCTTGCACCTCTGCAACTCCTCTCACCTCTAAGACTTTGATACTTTCGTTGTACAGACTGAATATTAAAAAAACTCCCAAGCCAACCTAGACTTGTGCCCGGTTACAAAATATATTATAAGATTACAAAAACCTTCCAGTTGACAAGAATATAAGAGATGATAAAACAGAACTGGAATTAGACTTGTATAAAGGTTTTTCAGAATGTATTCAGCAGTGAGTTTTTAGCTTCCAGTGTAGTGTCTCTTCTTTTTGCTGTGCAGACTGCATATATATATATATATATATAATAAACAAGCAACGACTATTTCCAATTTGTTAGCAATAAAATCTCAACGCAATCTCAACCTTCTGTTATATCTAACAGATACGATATATATATAAAACTGCTTAATATATATGAATATGAAATACGCTGCTTTGATGGAGTCAAAGAGATATTCAAAGTCTAGCTGATAGAGTCCAAATAACCTTGATAGCATGTTTCCTTAAAAGTCTGCTCTATCAACTTTGAACTAGATTCCTTAACTAGTCAATCTCCTTAAAACACTCCAATTCAAATTTGAATTGGTTTTATAGCCAAACAGATTTAGATATAGCATTAAAATAAATATTAAAAGATATTTCCTAGCTATATCAGTTTCCATAAAATACTATAACACGTGGCAAATTAAACCAACTTGTATTAGGACATATTAGAATAATATATAACACTCCAACCTGCAGTAAAACTCCTTTGGGCTAGAAAGAGGTTTAACACACTTCTAGGTAATCTTAAGCGAATCCAAGGAAATGGGCTACCATACAAAACAACAAATTATAACCCATTATGAAATCAGCCCATAATATAATCCATTCAAACCATTAAATAACCTTCATGCAAAAACTTATTTGACTAACATAACCCAAACAGATTATAAACCAATACAAAATCAATTCAGCCCATATATGCATTGTCATCATTAAAACCACAAAGTATATATACTAACACTTTCCCACGAAGGGGAAGGCAAGTCTCATGTAGAAAAACATAGAGAGAAAGAATGGAGCGCATAGATTGATTCGAATTAATATTGAAACACAACTAAAAAAAGTATTCCCTAACCAATTTGTAAGTCAAAAAATAAGTGGTTGCCAAACCCCTTAATAGTGAAATAACTTATAAGTTAGTTTTGACTAACTTATAAGTTCTTTTTGACCGACTTATAAGTTCGTCATAAGTTGTTCCCGAACATGGCATTAGTATTGGACCATATTATGATGATAGTACATAATGATCCAACTAGGGTTAGATATATAAAGTATGTATTATCAGTCATTCTCTTGTTACGTGAAATAGAGAGCAGCGGTAATTTATTTGTTTGATGCCTTGCTGCTAAATTTCTTCATTTAATAAAAGGGATAAATGCTTTTTAGGTCACTCTACTTTAGGTCGACTTACAAATGGGTCACTAAACTTTTTTCTTACAGTAAACTCACTGAACTTTAGTTTACTAACAAAACGTTTGCAATTCCGTTAAGCCTGTTCACTTTTAACTGAATTTGACACATAAGCAGCTGAGTTGGAAAAAAAGCTTATGTGTCAATAATTATCCCATGTGGCCTTGATTATGTGGATCTAAAAAGGAAAATTTATACCAAATGAATTTTTATTTAATTTTTTACAAATAATAATATAAATTTGAAAAGTATACCAAAAAAATAAGAAAATAAATAAAATATATATTTAAATGTTTTTGTAATTAATATCAAATGAATTTTTGTTTAACTATTTATAAATATAATAATATAAATTAGAAAAGTTAGTCAAAAAAAAAGAAAATAAATGAAAAATATATTTAAATATTTTTGTAATTAATATCAAATGAATTTTTGTTTAATTATTTACAAATATAATAATATAAACTAGAAAAGTTAGTCAAAAAAATAAGAAAATAAATGAAAAATATATTTAATTATTTTGTAATTAATATCAAATGAATTTTTATTTAACGTTGTGGTAAGTGGTTTCAGGAGCTTTGTAACTCTCTCCACTTGTCTTAATAAGTCAGTACCTCCAATATTCAATCTAGTAATGGGAAATACGGACAATTAAAAAAAGTAAAAAATTGTGGTAAAGTCATAAACCACTGAAATTCAATCAATCTCAAAAAATAATAGAAAAACAAAAACAAAATCAAATCTTTCAACTTAACAATGGTTCAGATCTATAACATCAATTTATGAAATAGCTTCCGAGATATAACAATTATTCAGATCTATAATACCAATCCTTGGTACAATAGGAGTATAAATGTTACCTGAATCAAAGCAGTGGAAACCGCAAAAATCACGTACAGATCGATGATCTACAGAAATATTAGTGATCGTGAGCCAAAATTCATACCTAGGTTATAGAAAGAAAGATACCTTGAGATTAGTCAGAGTGGCGGCGTAAGCAGAACGGAGAGACTGAAAAAGTGCTTGAGCATTCTTACTGGTCGACGACGACTTCCCCATTTTCACTCTCTTTCCTCCCTTTTTTTCTGTGCTCTTCTATTTCTTCATCAAGATGCAGTCTTTAACCTCCACTACTAAATATATTATTTAATATATTAGAAATAATATATTTAATAATTCTTTATAAATGAATTTTCTTATTTTTGACAAACTTTTCTAATTTATATTATTATATTTGTAAAGAATTAAATAAAAATTTATTTGATATTAATTACAAAATTATTAAATATATTTTTCATTTATTTTCTTATTTTTTGGCTAACTTTTCTAATTTATATTATTATATTTGTAAATAATTAAACAAAAATTCATTTGATATTATTTAAAAAAATATTTTATTTATTTTCTTAATTTTTTGGTAAATTTTTCTAATTTATATTATTATTTGTAAAGAATTAAATAAAAATTTATTTGGTATAAATTTTTCCTTTTAGATCCACATAATCAAGGCCACGTGGGATAATTATTGACACATAAGTTTTTTTTCCAACTCAGCTGCTTATGTGTCAAATTCCGTTAAAAGTCAACAGACTTAATAGAATTGCAAACGTTTTGTTAGTAAATTAAAGTTCAGTGAGTTGACTATAAGAAAAAAAAGTTCAGTGATCCATTTGTAAGTCGACCTAAAGTAGAGTAACCTAAAAAGCATTTAACCCTTTAATAAAAAGTTGTTTGAAGTTCTATTGTTTTACAGTAACTGAGCGTTAAGGAGAAAGAGGAATTCAATGGCTTTTGTATAGAAAAAGGTGAGAATTAGGGCAGATGTAGACCGAATAAGCTTACCATATGAGCTAATTCACCACATTCTCTCCTTCATCGACACCAACTTTGTAGTTCGAACCAGCAAAATCTCGAAAAGATGGAAGCAAATCTGGAAAACTGTTCCCTATCTCAACTTAAACAGTAGTAATTTTTATGAAAGGGGAAAGTTTTTCAAATTTATGCGGGATCTTTTCTCTCACCAAAATCAGCAATCAGATGTATTGGAAATGAAGTTGATTGGTGGAAAAGCGGTCCGCAAAGTTGATTTAGTAGAGTTTGTCAAGTACGTAGTAGATCACAATGCCCAAACCCTAATCGTTACTCGATTGGTGAATCTCCGACATTTCCCATTATTTATCTTCCGCTCTACTTCCTTGAAGAAGCTCGAATTGGATGTTGACTCTTGTTTTGGCATAGTTGTGTTCACGCCGGATACATTTTGGAGTTTACTTGCTTTAACATCTCTGAATCTTTGGAACTACAATTTACCCGAATCATGTTTCAGTTTGCCTGCTTTAGCAACTCTATGTATGTATAATTGTAAATTGCCAATGTCAACTTGGGATTTGCCAGCTTTAACAAGGCTAGTGCTTAAAGTTGTCGAATTTAGGGAGAATAGAAGTGAGTTCTTCTTTGAACTTATCAATCTAAAGAATCTCACATTACATTTTTGCATAATGTATATAGAAGTTTGCAATTAAGAGCTGTCGTTTACACTCCTAAATTAAAATCACTTTCATTTTATAAATTCAAATAATTAGCACAGTAGTAAGCAATGATCGATCCCACAGAGATGAGTTGTTTTATATTTATTCAATTGTTTTCAATTAGAAGGGGTTTTTTAATTGATTAAACTAAATTAACAAGAATAAACTAATAATAATTAACAATGAATAAAAAATTTCAGTTCTTCAGTTCAGTATCACATTTTTACAACAATAGATTAATCAAGTATAACATTATTTACCCTTCATTGAAACTAATAGCCCTAGGTAACAACAAGCTGCTACCCGAAACTCCCCTTAGATTGTCACTCAATGAAACAAGCTCTTCACAAGATTATAACTATTACATAACCTACAACAAGCTCTCTAGATTTAATATAACAGCAACATTAAGAACTAGGGAATTAGACTATTCCAAGCAACAAACACATAAGCTCAAATTGTTTAACTTGTCTTCTGATAATTATAGCAATACTCAAAAGCTTGTCTACAATCAGGTATTACTAATTACTATTTGTGATTAGGAACAATATCAATTACATGTAATACTATTCCTTGATCTAGCATATGATATTTGTTAACCAACTCAATCCTGCAGAAATCAAATCAGTTAAGCCAAATAGCATTCAGAAGTTAAATCAGATTATCAAAAATGAATTTCATGTGAGAAGGAATAAATAATGAATACTTAATTAACCATTAATTATAAATAAGATTCAACATCCCTTACAACTGAGTAAAAAAAACTAGCCTAACATGCTTCCAAGTCTGCACTCTAATGGGGTAGATGAGAGAATGTAGTAGATGATTGAATGAGTGAATAAAACCCTGACTATCATCCTCTATTTATAATGCTAGACAAAGACCTAAATTCTATGAGAACTAGAAATCCAAATCCTAAAAAGAATTACAAATCACAACTATTTTTCATAAAGAAATAGAATCCAATTTGGAAATAAATCTCAGTCTAAAGATATCCTAAATCTAATAGAAATATCAATCCCATTCCATGTAGAAAGATGCCAAAATCTACTTTTAGAAACTTTCTAAAAATCTAAGATTTTTAAATTTTCTTTTTCTCTTCAATTTAGCTCCAAATCAACTTGTTTCCATCCTTTTAGCTTTAATTCACCTGAAAATAATAAACAACTTATTAAGCTCATATACACATGAAACATGCAATAAAACCAAATGTAAAGGAATAAAAAAGTCATGAATATTGTGTACTTATCAGCAATATATGGTGTCCTAAATTGGTGAACCTGAAAATCAGTTGCAAGATTGGCAGTACTTGTAAGTTTGTTGTTTCGGCACCGAAGCTCTACAGTTTCAATGGTGAAAGGATTATGCCAATTATTGTGTCCTCTGATTGTTTGGAGGTGGTAAATATTAAAATAAAGGATGACATTTCGTATGCTGCTATGAATCTGTGGACTGCGAAGTTTGTGATAGAAATACCAAACCCATCTAAAGCTGGGAACAAAGGTCAACTGACTAGGAAGAAACATTTGAGTTCCTCAATAAGTGCAACAAATCAATTTGTGTACCTTAATTAGTGCAACAGATCTGTTCAAATATTCTGTTCATATCAATCTGTAATCTTTCCTAGTTTAGATGATTTCTGTGTATCATTGGTGAATATATATACATGTAATTGTATCAGTACAGGTGGAATATACAACATAATTCTTCCATCTTCTCTCCTCTGTTTCATGGTATCAAAGCTCTAGGTGTGCAAGGTCTTGGGTTCAAATTTTTCTGGCCGCACAATTGTCTTTATATTAATTTAATAGTGCAAATACACTTTAATTTCTCCCTTTAATTGCACTTTCTATTTCCCACACTGGTTCAACCTCTCTTACTACTCCGTCTCAATCCTTTTCTCTATCTAATGTGTTATGTGTACCTGCCATGCAAAAGAATCTTATTTCAATATCTCAATTTTGTCGCACTAACAACACATCCATTGAATTCTTACCATCTTCCTTTTCTATGAAGGATCTATGCACGGGGAAAATTCTTTTGCAGGGTCCAACTAAGGATGGTGTCTATGAATGGCCAGCAGTCCCTACTTCTTCGACTTCTCCGCTTTTTTCCTTTTCCAGTGTCAAAACCACCTCGCCAGCATGGCACCATAGACTGGGTCATCCATTTGCAATTATTTTTAAGCATATTATATCTTCCTTTAAGTTAGATTGTTCCAATGCATCTGATAAAAATTCCCATTGTAATTCTTGTCAGTGTAATAAAAGTCATAAATTGCCATTTTCTGTTTCTACCATCTCTTCATCATCACCTCTTGAAATTTTATTTTCTGATGTTTGGACTTCTCCTCTTCATTCAATTGATGGCTACAAGTACTATGTTGTCTTTGTAGATCATTTCACTAAATACACTTGACTTTATTCTTTGAAACGAAAATCACATGTGTTCGATGTTTTTGTTCGATTCAAGGCTCTTGTTGAAAATCAGTTCACCCGCAAAATTCTTACACTCTATTATGACAATGGGGGGGGGGGGGGGGGATATCAAACTCTAACAGGTTTCCTAACCACCAATGGCATTGCCCATCTCACCTATCCACCTCACACACCCGAGCACAATGGGTACTCGGAACGTCGTCACCGTCATATAGTTGAAACCGGGTTGTCTTTCATATCTCATGCATCCATGCGCTTAACCTAATGGTCCTACACCTTCTCCACTGCTGTGTATCTCATCAATCGTCTTCCCACACCAACTCTTGACCTTATTTCCCCATATCATAAGCTCTTTGATGACCCACCCAACTATTCTAAACTTCGCAGTTTTGGTTGTCTATGCTATCCTTGGCTACAGCCCTACACGCATCACAAACTTGCTCCACGGTCATCACCACGTGTCTTTATCGAATTTTCACTCACCTAAAGTGCCTATCTCTGTCTTGACACGTCCACCTCACGCATATTCACGTCCCGTCGTGTAAGGTTTGTCGAGTTTGTCTTTCTATTTGCCTCTATTACCACTGCTAGTGAGCATTCCCAGTCTGTCTCACAGTCTAAATGGTGCCCCATGACACTGCCGGTCCTTGACACGCTGTCCTCAGCTGCTGACCCTGCCTCCCCGGCGTTGTCTGCCTCCACGTCTACCCAAAATACATC
Organism: Panax stipuleanatus; assembly: GCA_020205555.1. Taxonomy (NCBI): domain Eukaryota; kingdom Viridiplantae; phylum Streptophyta; class Magnoliopsida; order Apiales; family Araliaceae; genus Panax; species Panax stipuleanatus. The sequence continues at coordinate 114,755,693 of CM035119.1, read as the reverse complement.
ACCTCAATCTCCTACCAATCTCTCATTATCACCCACTACTGTTGAACCCACACCTACATCTACTCCCTCTACTACTACTGTGACGCCCCCCGAATAGGTCCAATCCAACCAACCCATTATGGGTCACCAAATACATGGTATAGAATCCAAATACAATCTTTTATAACACAAGGTCGTGAAAAATACGACCAGACACTGTGAGTGTCAATACAAACATCTAAAAAATATAAACATTCAACTAAGTTCTTATTACAATTATTATCACAATATTTTATAAAAATAGTGAGGACTACTACTGCTCTTAACTCAGCCCAACACTCTGCTCCCCGACTAGTCCCTGCAATATTCTCATTTCCTGAAGAGAACAATAGATAAAAAGGGTGAGCTCAACTAGCCCAGTAAGGAATATTATGACTAAGATAATGGAAAATAAATTATCGTTAGTCTTCAACAAATCGGAAAAAATAATATGGACAACAAGTTTTAGATCAACAACTACAGCGAAAATAACAATATATCAGAAGAATAAAGTAGAAAATGATGCCTACTATCTTCTATGATTTAAAAGTCCATCATCAATATTTTATCACTGTCAATCAATATATATCTCAAATCAAATATTCATCTTTGCACTATGGGCCAAAGATATTCATTTGTATCACCAGTTGGTCATGTTCGTCTCAACACCTGTCATCTTTGCACTACAGGCCAAAGATATTCATCAAGTAATCGTTCATCTTTCCACTACAGGCCAAAGATATTCATTTATATCATCATTTAGGACTGAAAAATATTTTAAAGAATGAATCCAGAGAGATAAAGGACAAAATTTTGGAATTCGTAATTCAGTTTATCCAAGTTCAAAAATACTCCATAATACACATTTGCGGAGCAAAATTCAAGAATAAAGTTCAAAACTTGGATCCAATCAAAGAAAGGACCCATAATTGCCAACTTGGACAAATAGATTTTTTTTTTATTTTTTAGTGAATAATGTCGTATTTGTGAATAGTGCCGTATACGTGAATAGTGCCGTATACGTGAATAGTAACCTCGACATGAAAAATGTAGAGATTTCATAAGAAAAATCATACTTCGTAAATAGTACTCGTGAATAGTACCATTTTCGTGAATAGTGTCGTATACGTGAACAGTACCGTATACGTGAATAGTAATCCCGACGAAAAAGGTAAAAATTTTAGAATAAAATTCATACCAATATTTCGATGAAATGATATTGAAAGCAATAACATCATTTACGAAAAATATAACATCCCTTACCTCAAAAGAACAGTACTTCTGACTGAAATATCGGATATAGTACTGAAGGAAACTTGCACTGTATAGCAACACTCAAAGTATCTAAATACTCACAAAAATACGCTCGATATTATAGAGAGAGAAACTTCTGATTCTGGTGTGATTTTCAAATTCTAATTCAGCACCCTATTTATAAGAAAATGCTTAGAACGCCAAAGCAAAAATTTTAATAAAATAATAATATTTTATTTAAAAATTTCCCATGCCTCCCAACCTTAAAAATCAATTTTTAGCACATTTAAACTCAAGTGGGGCCCACACCTTCTAGAAGCTCCTTTACCAAAATTAATTCAGACCCAATATTCAGGAACTTCAATAATTCATAATAAATAGTCCTTTTATCAGAAAAATACGAATCTTATATCCTTTCCAAAGGAAATTTAATTCTCTACAACTTTGCAGAAGGAAGTTTTTCCAAATTCCAAATGAAAAATGACCGAAATCCACAAACGGATGATTTTCCACACCAAGATACCGACAAAATACTGATAAAACACATCAACATTAATTCCTCCATTTATATCCATATAAAATAAATATTTTCTTATCATATAAATCAACAATTAATTATTCACAAATAATATTATTGAACTACAATATTGACCACCAGGTTGTTCCTAGGAAAGAGGGGGCCTTCTGATAAGGATTTTTCCTTACTGGCGTGCAATTAAATAACCCCTCCTAGACAGAACTTTCGTAGACATTGCCAATAATGTTATCTAATAATATTATTCAAATAATATGAATTATTGATCTGATAATAGGAAATACTGTGAAGTAGCAATTATTGAATTAACAATAATATAAAAATACTGTGCAATACCGTGTGCTACTGTGCAACAACACGTATTACATAATTTTAACCATCGGGTATTCTAACAGTGTTAACGGTAATCATTACGCAGTTATTTATAGAAAACTTATTCTTGTCGTTTTCTTCATCCGACAGTTTTTCGTTATAGGGCCCACAATTAGCTCCGCCGTCGTACGAATATTTTTCGACAAAAAGAATATTCCACGACCAAGCGAATATTTCCCGATAATAATGAATATTTTATAACTACTTGCTTATTTTAAAATATTTATGCATATTACCCATAACATTCCACATTATTAAATTAACCCCTGACTATTTCAAAATAATATATAGAGGAAATTAAATTTTTATTCATAAAAGTTGGGGTCTTACAACCTCCACTCCTTATGAAATTTCGTCCTCGAAATTGACGTGCGTACCTGGTATGCCGAAAAGGTTAGAATACCTAGTTTTCATTTTCAATTTTAACTCCCAGGTCATTTCTTCAATTCCAACTGTGACTCTCATGGTGCTTCAACCATAGTACCTCACAATGATACCTATCAGTTTGCCACCGCACAAAAACGTCGTCCCTTACGGAGACTCTGGCTTTGGTGCACCCCAAACAAGAAGTCACCAGCGAGAGGCTCGGGGCTCTTCACACCTTATGGCTCTTGATGATCTGCCTCGACACGTTTACACGTTAAACACCTCGAGATAACCCCGCGATCTCTCTCTTCATATTGCTCCACCAAAATGTATGTCAAAGATCACGATACATTTTGGTACTATTGCTAACGGTGTGTTGTGTGCTTCCATCATGATTCTATGCTTCAAATTAGAATCGTTAGGAACACAAAGTCTAAAGTTGACTCGAAGTATTCCTTTTTCATCGATTCTTGCTTCTGGAACCGCACCTTCTAGCACCTTCTTCTTCATCTTCATCAGCTCCACGCGTATATCATCACATGGGTCCCTGGAGTCTTTAACTCTATCTCCATCCTTTGTACGACATACAAAATGGGGCTTCACGTTTACAATATTGCACTCGTTCCTGCATATTATCTTCTACTTAACGCATCAGCTACCACGTTCGCTTTTCCAGGATGATATTGAATGGTACGATCGTAATCTTTCAACAGCTCCAACCAACAGCATTATCGCATATTGAGTTCGTTCTAAGTAAAAAAAATATTAGGATGTCATCAATAATGACAACCACGAAATGATCCAAATATTTCTTAAATATTCGGTTCATCATGTCCATGAACGCAGCATGGACATTGGTCAATCCGAACGATATAACTAAAAATTCATAATGCGCGTATCGAGTTCTAAAGGCAGTCTTTGAAATATCCTTAGTTCTAATTTCTAACTGATGATATCCATAACGGAGATCGATCTTTGAAAAGAATTGCGCATCTTGCAACTGGTTGAACAGGTCATCAATGCGAGGTAGCGGATACCTATTCTTGATGGTGACATGGTTCAACTCCCGATAGTCAATGCAAAGTCGCACACTATCGTCTTTCTTCTTTACAAATAAAACAGGAGCACTCCAAGGAGACGTACTAGAACGTATAAAGTCGGTGTCTAGCAACTCCTAAAGTTCAATAGGAGCCATTCGATATGGAGTTTTAAAAATGGGTTTTGTACCGGGTTCAAGGTCAATAAAGAATTCAACTTCACGTTCTGGGGGTAGACAGGGAAGTTCTTCGGGAAATACATCAGGAAACTCATTAACAACAGAAATATTATTCAAATCTGACGTATTCTGGTTTAGATCAGTGACATGAGCTAAGAAAGCATGACATCCGTTTTTCAATAAACGAATAGGTTTATGACTTGAAATGACATTGACTGATTTTAGTGGTTTGGTGGTTTGAATTCGCACAACAGGTTGGTTAGGAATATGAAAACAAACAACCTTACGAAAACAATCAATTTTGGCATGATAAGTGGTTAACCAATCAATTCCTAAAATCACGTCAAATGCAAGTATTTTCAAAGATATAAGATCAACAAGTAGAGTGAGGGTACCAATCTGAATCAAGCAAGATTTGTAAACTGTAGATGTAACAAAGGTTTCTCCCAATGGAGTCTCAACAGATGAGTCAAAGTCTAATTTCTTAGGTGTCAAGTTCAAACGTTAAGCATAGGTAGGTGATATAAAAGAATGGGTATCACCGGTATCTAATAAGGTGTAAACTTCGGAAGAGTTTATGATTAGTTTACCCGTGATCACCTCATTCGGGTTCCTAGCATTTTGGGCAGTCATGACAAACGCTCTTCCAGGAACCACCGACTTTGACTTGTCCAAAACCACCTTTGGAATCACCACCCCTGCCGGACTTGGTTTGGCTACAGGACATTCTCGAGCCATATGACCTTCCTTCCCACAGTTATAACATACCTTGAATTGTTGTGGGCAGTTTGGGCTGATATGTCACTCTTTCCCGCATTTATAGCATACGACCGGTGGTCGTTCTCCTCCCCTAGAAATAGTTGATGCTGGTGCTGCTGTCGATGTCTTCACGTTCTCATTGTTATACTTTCTTTTCTTGAAATCTCCCCCCGATTCACTTTTTCTACTATCATGGCCACGATTACCACCAGAGTGGTTATCGCTTCTATCATGATACTTTCCTCCCTGCTAGTTGTCATTGCTCCGACGACTACTGCCACCAGTATGACCCTGGTTGTGGTCCCTCAGTTGAACAGACTCATTATCTCGTTCTAATAACTGAGCCCTGTCTACTACATCTGAATATAGAGAAAATTTGTGAGAAATGAGGTATTGACGAATTTCGGGTTTCAAACCTCTTAGAAACATCCGCGTCATACGTTCCTCATTCTCTACCAAATGAGGTGCAAACCTGGACAACTTCACGAACTTAGCCTCGTACTGGGACACATTCATGTTATTTTGTTCCAGTCTGATAAACTCTACCTCCTTCATATGACGAATACTTTCAGGAAAGTACCTATTATTGAACAATTTTTGGAACGCTTCCCAAGACATCTTGAGTGCGGCAAGCTGGGTACGCTTCACAGACTCCCAACAGTAATCTGTCTCTCCACGGAACATAAAGGTGGCGAATGGAATCTTCTGTTCCTCCGTGAATCCCAAGACATCAAATATCTTGGTAATTTGCTTAACCCACGTCTCTGCCTTGATTGGATCTGGCTTTTCCTGAAACTCTGGTGGTCCCAACTCTTTGAACTGCTTGGCAGTGATAAGCCGTGAGTTGTTATTATCTCCACCTGTATTTTGCACACGAGTCTCCCTCGTCTGGTTTTGCATGAACTGCAAAAAGCTTCTAAACATCTCATCATTTATCGTCTGATCAGTGTTGTTTTCAGGATGAACATTGCCTTCCTGTTGCACGTTCTCCTAGTTGGTGATTAAAGGTGTCTCCACTGTCTCATTCACTCCATTGTTAACATTCTCAGCTGCTATTCTCAAATACTGGCATAAAACAAGGGTTAATTAAACAAATTAACATATCACATATTAACCCTATGCTCCGACTGACAAATTAAATATCACATAAGCTTAGGTAGGACATACTAGTGAAGGATTTACTCGTCTCTTCCCTCCTAGTTCTATTCCCAGATCTCCGCCAGAGATCATATCCCTAAGCTCTGATACCAACTGTGACGCCCCCAGAATAGGTCCAATCCAACCAACCCATTCTGGGTCGCCAAATACATGGTACAGAATCCAAATACAATCTTTTATAACACAAAGTCGTGAAAAATACAACAGACACTGTGAGTGTCAATACAAACATCTAAAAAATATAAACATTCAACTAAGTTCTCATTATAATTATTATCACACTATTTTATAAAAATAGTGAGGACTACTACTGCTCTTAACTCTGCCCATCACTCTGCTCCCCTACTAGTCCCTGCAACATTCTCATTTCCAGAAGAGAACAATAGATAAAAAGGGTGAGCTCAACTAGCCCAGTAAGGAATATTATGACTAAGATAATGGAAAATAAATTATCGTTAGTCTTCAACAAATCGGAAAAAATAATATGGACAACAAGTTTTAGATCAACAACTACAGCGAGAATAACAATATATCAGAAGAATAAAGTAGAAAATGATGCCTACTATCTTCTATGATTTAAAAGTCCATCATCAATATTTTATCACTGTCAATCAATATATATCTCAAATCAAATATTCATCTTTGCACTACGGGCCAAAGATATTCATTTGTATCACCAGTTGGTCATGTTCGTCTCAACACCTGTCATCTTTGCACTACAGGCCAAAGATATTCATCAAGTAATCGTTCATCTTTCCACTACAAGCCAAAGATATTCATTTATATCACCATTTAGGACTGAAAAATATTTTAAAGAATGAATCCAGAGAGATAAAGGACAAAATTTTGGAATTCGTAATTCAGTTTATCCAAGTTCAAAAATACTCCATAATACACATTTGCGGAGCAAAATTCAAGAATAAAGTTCAAAACTTGGATCCAATCAAAGAAAGGACCCATAATTGCCAACTTGGACAAATAGAATTTTTTTTTTAATTTTTAGTGAATAATGTCGTATTTGTGAATAGTGCCGTATACGTGAATAGTAATCTTGACATGAAAAATGTAGAGATTTCATAAGAAAAATCATACTTCGTAAATAGTACTCGTGAATAGTACCGTTTTCGTGAATAGTGTCGTATACGTGAACAGTACCATATACGTGAATAGTAATCCTGACGAAAAAGGTAAAAATTTTAGAATAAAATTCATACCAATATTTCGATGAAATGATATTGAAAGCAATAACATCATTTACAAAAAATATAACATCCCTTACCTCAAAAGAACAGTACTTCTGACTGGAATATCGGATATAGTACTGAAGGAAACTTGCACTGTATAGCAACACTCAAAGTATCTAAATACTCACAAAAATACGCTCGATATTATAGAGAGAGAAATTTCTGATTCTGGTGTGATTTTCAAATTCTAATTCAGCACCCTATTTATAAGAAAATGCTTAGAACGCCAAAGCAAAAAATTTAATAAAATAATAATATTTTATTTAAAAATTTCCTATGCCTCCCAACCTTAAAAATCAATTTTTAGCACATTTAAACTCAAGTGGGGCCCACACCTTCTAGAAGCTCCTTTACCAAAATTAATTCAGACCCAATATTCCGGAACTTCAATAATTCATAATAAATAGTCCTTTTATCAGAAAAATACGAATCTTATATCCTTTCCAAAGGAAATTTAATTCTCTACAACTTTGCAAAAGGAAGTTTTTCCAAATTCCAAATGAAAAATGACCGAAATCCACAAACGGATGATTTTCCACACCAAGATACCGACAAAATACTGATAAAACACATCAACATTAATTCCTCCATTTATATCCATATAAAATAAATATTTTCTTATCATATAAATCAATAATTAATTATTCACAAATAATATTATAGAACTACAATATTGACAACCAGGTTGTTCCCAGGAAAGAGGGGGCCTTCTGATAAGGATTTTTCCTTACTGGCGTGCAATTAAATAACCCCTCCTAGACAGAACTTTCGTAGACATTGCCAATAATGCTATCTAATAATATTATTCAAATAATATGAATTATTGATCTGATAATAGGAAATACTGTGAAGTAGCAATTATTGAATTAACAATAATATAAAAATACTGTGCAATACCGTGTGCTACTGTGCAACAACGCGTATTACATAATTTTAACCACCGGGTATTCCAACAGTGTTAACGGTAATCGTTACGCCATTATTTATAGAAAACTTATTCTTGTCGTTTTCTTCATCCTACAGTTTTTCGTTATGGGGCCCACAATTGGCTGCGCCGTCGTACGAATATTTTCCGACAAAAAGAATATTCCACGACCAAGCGAATATTCCCCGACAACAATGAATATTTTATAACCACTTGCTTATTTTAAAATATTTGCACATATTACCCATAACATTCCACATTATCAAATTAACCCCTGACTATTTCAAAATAATATATAGAGGAAATTAAATTTTTATTCATAAAAGTTGGGGTCTTACAACTACCCAACCAGCCTCTCCTACCGCCACCCCTCTGCACGTTATTGCCACTCGATGCAAACACAATATCCATAAACCCATCCACAAGCTAAATCTCTTAGCCCAACTCCACCAAAATCTCAATACTCGTGAACCCACAACTCTCACCCAGGCCTTAAAAGATCCCAAATGGCGACATGCCTTGTCCATAGAATATAATGCTCTTGTTCAACATGGTACATGTGAATTGGTTCCTTCTGATCCCAACCAAAATTTGTTTGGTTGTAAATGGATTTTTCGCACCTAATACTTGCCTGATGGTTCTGTCGACAAGTACAAGGCACGTTTAGTTGCAAAGGGCTTTCACCAACGTCCTGAAATTGACTTCCATGACACATACAGCCCGGTTGTTACACCAACCACTATTCGTTTGGTACTCGATATTGCAGTCAGCCACGGCTGGCCTCTTCGGCAGCTTGATGTCAATAACGCCTTTCTTCAAGGCACTCTATCTGAAGATGTATTCATGGCACAACCACAGGGCTTTATCGATCTAGATTACTCTCATCATGTCTGCAAGCTTCGTAAGGCCATCTACGGTTAATTCAATAGTTATCACTGCGGGGAACCTACCAAAAGCTACATTGCTCCTGATGGATACAGGGTTCCTAAATTATCGAAGATGAATTGGATAGCATTGAAAAGAAGAAGTCTGGCTGAAGGACTATAAAACAAGCGCTCGATGGGAGGCACCCCATCCAATCCAATCTTTCTCCCTATTTGTTTAATTCTTATTTACATATCCACTCATTTCTCTCTCTATGTTTAATTCTTCGTAGTTTTGATATTAAGTAGAATTTTTGGTAGATTATAGTTTAATGTTCAAAATAGAAGTCCAAAACAAAGCGCACTGTAAGTGTTTCTAAAAAGGGTTGAAAGACTAAATTGGAGTGCCAAATAAGTTTGGGGGGATTGCAGGCTGAATTCCCAAGGCATTAGAGAAGTTCACGCTCAGTTGCCAACTTTTGGATCCATCCAGACTTATCCACCGCCTAATACACCATCAGATCATGAGGAGGCGGACGGAGATGACGACGCCACTTAGGGGAGTTCCCTTTAACCTTTACCTTCAAATGAGGACATTGTTTATTTTAAAGTTTGGGGGTATTGGTTTCATATTTGCATGATTAGTATAGTTGCATGTAGTAAGTCATATAGTGGTGCATCTTAGTTAATTTTGCATCGTAGGTGATTTGTTTAGTTTTCATTTGTATTTCCATTTGCATTTCATGGGCATTGGTTTTATGTGCATTTTTAGCATAATTTGCATTTAGTTAGGTCATATTGCATGAATCCAAGTTTTTTTTGCTTGTGTGAAATTCATTTGGCCTATGAGGATATTGGAACTGCATGATTTTTGATCAGTTTTGATTACTTAGGCTTGGTTGTAATGTTATAGCATGATGTGAATTTTAATCTGTTTGAAACTGATGTATTCGAATAGCACTTTAGAGTATCCATTACGATTTGCTCAGTTTAAATGGTCACATAATTGTCTTCTTTTGGAAAATTTGTGTTTTAATGATAGAGATTTAGTAGACAGTTAGCAATGGCTAGATGATGCAAAAGCTTAAGTTTGGGAGAAAACAAGGGGTATGCATGCTATATATATATAAAAATAAAAAAGAAAAAAAAATGAGAAAAAGAAAAAAAATATGTTGAATAAACATTTTTGGCTAGTTTAGTTCTGTGGCCTTTGATACTCGAGTAAGTACGCCCTAGGGGATGTTTCTACACCCAGCACCCTAAAGCCATCTGGCTTGGGAGTCGTTGGTCGAAAGCTCGCTACATGGGTATCACTTAAAATCCTAAGAGAACTAGACATTGCAAAGTCAGGTGTAAACACGGGAAAATACGAATATCGCCCTCGTGAGTAAATAAAAGCATAATAAACCCCTTGTTGACTCTTAGCTTAATTGATGCGTAGTCTTGGTTGGAGCTTAATTTGTTTACTGCCTTTCTTGAGTTGAAACTGTATTTTTTCCCTCTAAGAAGCATATTATGTGAAGTATTTGTTCTGTAGCAAGTTTAATGGTTGCTAAGCACACACACACTACATCAGCGATGACAGATTTTGATTTGCAGAATAATATGCATTATGGCCTTGTTTTTGGTTGGATTCTCTGTTTGAAGATTTTGTAGTTTCTCTGAGACAATTCTTGTGAACTTCATATTTGCCTAGTATTTGGATTCGATATCATTTAGAGTAGATTGCATTTTGTTTAGTTATTTGCATTGCATTATATGTGTTGCTTGAGGACAAGCAACGATTCAAGTTTGGATGTATTTGATAAGTCGATTTTATACCTACTTATCTGGTATCTATTCCTTGAATTAGTTGCTTAAACCTATGTTTCCTAGTTACTTTTCATGCATTTTGTGTTTATTTTGTAGATCTTATGCTTGGGAACTGTGTGAGCGACTAATATTATGAAAATGCAAGAAAATACAATCCGAACATCGTTTGGGCTTTCATGTTCATTTCATGTTCTTGGCTTAGAACTTCAGTTTTATTATAAAGCTTCTTCTTAGATTTCCGGAACATCTTGAATCATCCCAATCGGAGTTCGGATGCGAGAGTTATGACATTTGTACCAACGGATGTTGAACTTCAATTTTTGGGTTGCCATTGCACATCTGTAACTTAGAGCCTAATTTTGACCTTCTATCGTCCATTATTTCTCAATTCTCAAAGAATGAATGTTGTATATCTCGTCAATATCTTCGATTTAACAGGTGTCAGGCCCCGTAACTCCCTACGGATCAAAAGTTATGGATGTTCTACCAGAGGACACTGTAGCAGAAAATCTAGGGTGCGGCTGCACCCATTTCTAGTACATTTTGAGCGCACCCGCGCTCTTTCCTGGTCCAAGAAAATGCTATCTGCTACTAGCGCACCCGCGCCCAACTCCAGGCCATTTCCAGCGCCGCCGCGCCACTTCGGAAGCTGACCAGAGTTGACTTTTTCATTAAATAGTGCAATTGAAGCGTAACTTGGACAAGGAATCATATTAGGAGTTATAAATAGAGACATATCAGTATGTAATAGTATATTCCATCCTTTGGGATCATCATCTTGTATATATCATCATTAGATATTCTAGTCTTCTATTAGATTAGATAAACCTTAGACTAGTTAGATCTTTGGAGATTGAAGCTCTTGGAAAGCATTGGAGATTCAGATTGGAAGCAAGGGAATTTAGATTTGTTCACAATTCTCTTCTTATCTCTTTGTATCTTTCAATGTTTATTCAATTGTGGATTATGGATTTTACTTCAATCATGAATTAAACTCCATTTTGAGATTATAATGGATCTTGTTGTGTAGTTTATTTTGATATGCTTCCTTGTTAGTCTTATTAATTATTATTGGATTATCTATTGTGATTTATGTTGAAATGCTTAATTGTCTAGCTAAAAATTACCATAATAACCCATATGAAATTGAGCAACTGATTATGGGTTTAGATCTGATCATAATAGCATGTGTTTGTGTGTTCTACATGACATTGGAATTCATGATTCGTGCCTAGGATAGAGATATACTGAAGCACCACATATAATCTAATAAGAACTTGCGCTTAAACCATTTGTAATTGTAATTCATATAGAGATATAGTGAGTTAGTTAATTAGGGTGTTCAACTTGATTCTATCATTTGTGGTTTTGATTTGATTTGGGTATGGTACATCGAGAGATGGCCATATTTTACCTTCGTGTTCTTGATTAACAACCCATGATAATTAATTTGGCTTAACGAAAAGTGTATTTATTTAGATGAAACAATATGTGAAATTATAGTCTCATGTCTTCATTATCTAGTTTCATTCTAGAGATAGTTAGTATTAGTTTAATTGCATATTATTATTTAAAATATTAAATCCATCGTTTAAATAAGATTAAATTGATTACGGGTTAGTGTTTAGTAATTCTTGTTATATACTTCTCCGTGGGAACGATACTCTACTTACTCTTTATTGCTTGTTGCCCGTGTATACTTGCACGCATATATTGATCGTGAAAACGACCAACATCAGTTGTAATATTTAGAACTTTTTATTGTGATAATATGTTATCTATCATGTAATAAAGTACTTAAGTGTCACCGTACCTGGGGATTAGTTAACTTTGATATAATTTTTAAGTTTATTATTTAGTAAGCAGTTAGTATGAATGGTATCATGTAACACCAAGTACGAGTTTCAAGTACCCGGATTTGGGGGCGTCACAGGTTGGTATCAAAACTTTAGGTTAAAAACCTTAGCTGGGGATGCCTTAGGCTATAACCTTAGGATAGATAGAAGCATTGAAAAATAAATAACTCAAATAGAGTTTAAAGGAGATGGATTAAGAAAATTCGTCATAAAATGAAATAAAAGTAACTTATATGAAACTATTGTTTGCTATGTGTAATAATATGTACTAATCAAGACAAATTATGTGTAAATGTTAGGCACAAAAGGATTAGGATACTCTCATATCGTGAAGAAGGAGAAAATCACTCCACTCTAGCCAATATCTAAGCCAATAGCTAAAATAGAGGCTCACATTGAAAGCAACCTTGATGAGGTGATCATTTTGGAAAATATAGTACTAGAACCAGTAAAGGTGGTACTGACAGATAGTGATTCGGACACGGAAGTTGGAGCTGATTAGGCATCAACTGAAGTTCAGAATTTGAAGAATAAGGTTTCTTCTCTGAAAAAGTTGTGGGAAATAGAAAAGTTACTAAATAGTCAATTGCAAAAGGCTTTTATCGAAATAATGAAAGAGCAAGATAAGTTGAAGATCCAAATTGATCAGATAGGAGCCAAATATAACATATTGTGTGCAGCTCCAAGCCAGAAAGGGAAAAGAAAGATGAATGACCGCGATGTAGAAAACTCTGATTATAACTCAGGAAACTTTAAAAAAAAAATAGGAAAGTGTACAAACTGTAAAAGGAAGCATTAAAGCGTATGCAGGAAAGAGCAAAACGTTGAAAGTAGTATGCATACAAGCCAATTATGTATGATGATAAAGCATATACTTTGGAGACAATCTTATTTATTTATTAATAAAAGTATTCACTTATTAAAGGCGTTTAATTATCTACATGATGCAGTTTTTATAATATATAAATAACCCATAGTTTTAAGCAATGCTTTTAGAATCATGATATTGATCATGCTAATGAGATCTAAATTCTTAGAAAGCTTAAAACTAAAATAGTTCCCAATCGTTGGATTACTATATAGGGGATTAGTAAATCCAGATAGATTGGCACATATGTTGCTTTCTCATTGGATGAGAATGATTGATCTCATGATCATTTGTGTGGAGACACTAAAGCAAGTATGTAGGTGCTTATTGGAGAATAAGTTCACTGAACGTGACTCGCTATGGAATACCTAATGGAGTTTTACTTGTCTGTCAATAGGAATTCCTAATGTGATAGTAGTACAAATGATCCTTGGACTTGAGATCATCATAGTATCTTGTATATAATGAATTATACTTTGATTTATTCCTTAAAAAACCCTTAGGGTATATCAAAGGGTATGCTTGGGTATAATGAGTTACATATAGAGATAATAAATTATCAGTAAAGAATCTACCACTTCTAGTAAAAGAAGAGATATTTCCTATGCGATTTGTTAAATGACAACCCAGTAGTCCTTGGCCAAAGCAGAATGAAATTAGAAAGAAGTTTCTAATTTGCATTATTTGGAGTTGTGCATTTTCTAATCAGAATACATATGATTAAATAAAATAAGACTTGACAGTTATTCCATGTCTTATATTTAATTGGGACATTGTATGGTGAAAGGATTGAATTGTACGGTAATTATTTACTCACAGGTTCTTTTATGATTAATGTTGAAATCTATATTATCTAAAAAGTCGTTGATTGCTAGGGAGACTTATCCCTATTTGTAGAGTAAATCTTATTTATTTAAATAGATTATTAGTTTAATTTATTTATTTAAATAAGATTAGAATTGTTCTAATTGATTTATTCACAACCGATTTAATATGGAGAACCTAAAGGGTCACACCATAAAAAGAAGACTAATTATTTAATAAGGTAATGACATAATCGTAATAATGCATTAAGTATAATTAATTTAATTTATGGTGATAGAATAAATTAAATAGCTTAATGTTTATTAATTAATATTTTAAAAATATTAAATATAAATTAATAAGAGGAGTCTTATTAATATTATTACAATTATTATTATTTTAATTTCTAAAGGAGTTTAGGAATTAATTTAATATTAGTACTCTCATTATTCCTAATAAGATTAGGAGGCAAATTAATTAAATAAATTTGATTAATTATTCCCAATGTGGTGAGAAGCCTAAATTAATTAAAAGAATTTAATTAATTAAATGAAACCCCATGTCTAATAGGATTAGAAGGGTTGGCCAATATCTATATAAGAGGAGTCTTATAATAGATATAAGTTGATGAAATTCTAATTGTTGAAGAGTACTCCTTTTCTATAGAGAATAGAAAACTAGGGTTTAGCCAACCACCCTCATTCTTGATAATTCCTCTTCCTTGGTGGATCACCTCTAGAGGTAAAACACTTGGGTGGCTAACGTTGATCAAAGAAAGAAATCTAACCCGAAAATTTAAGGAGATCACGAAGAACAAGGAGTTGAACTCGTACCTGTGGAAGCTTCGTTCTATAAGGGTATGATTCCATAACTTTTTATTTATCTTTTTAAATTTATAATATGCCTAAAGGATGATCCGGGTAATGATTTTGTAGAAATTTTTTAAACTCTGATATACTATGCTTCTGCTAATTTTTGCAATTTGATTGCGTCATGATTTCGTACAAAACCAACAGTAGCATCAGAGCCAAACCTTTATACAATTATTAATTATTTTAATTTCATATACATATGGGTATGTATTTAGAATAATTTATTGAGCATAATTTTATTGTATTAAATTATTTTTTATGAAAGAAAAAAAAACAGAAACCAATTGAGATCCTGTTATTAAAAAAAAAAGGGGTTGTTAATCACGTTTTCCTTTTTCCTTTTTTTTCTCTCACTGGGCTTTAATTCTTTTGGAACAGGAATACTAGCAGGTAATATATATATATATATATATATATATATATATATATATATAAAATATTTTAATAATTTTTATAATTGAAATAAAGAGTTTATTTTAATCTTGAAATTGGATTTCATGCCAGTTAAAATTGTCCATTAAATGATACTCATATATATATATATGAAATATTTTAATTCATGAGATGGATATTTATTTATTGATGCATATGGTTATATGTATCATAATAAATGGGATTGATTATGAGACTATTGACCAATGTGATTGAATTTTATTTTAGTTGAATGCTTGAATAAATGAGTTTTATTAAATGGGGTCTGCGTACCTCGTTTTCTCTAATTTTTCTTGATGTAAAATTCTATCTCCCTCCTATGTACTTCCCCTTGACTGCTAATCAAGGTTTCTATTTAATTTAAATAGTTTATGTAATAGAGATAGTTTGAATTATCTTGAAGAAATTGGAGACTAAGGAGCAAGGAGTGCGTGAAGACCGGTATATATGGAGCCCGGGTTTAAATGTAATAGTTACATTTAAATTTAAATTCTTGGACTCCTAGGTTTGACCTTTTGGTTCACTTGGTGGCTCTAGTGAACCAAACTAGAATAAAAGTCCATAATCAATCTGGGTAGAATATAGTATTCTACATGTTCATGCTAAGTATTATATATATTATATTTTATGCAAACATGCTTCGCATGTTTTAATAAAATGACGCGTATTTTATATAAATATGTGAATGCACGCTAAACAAGATGAGATAAATAATAACAAACCCCTTAAATAAATTATATTAAGTCTAAAGCGTTCAATGATATTTGGAATATCGAACGTCGCCTTCTAGCATAATAAATTAATAGAGTATTAAATATTTAATATGAGTTTGTTGTGCACACACAAAGCAAGTATTAAGTATTTAAGATATTAATTTAATCACATTTGATGCTTATAAAGTTAATTGAACAATATTATTTTGTTGTGCTCACACAAAGATAATATTTTTTTTTGAATATATGGAGTCCTAGGTTGGACTTAACTTAAATTATTTTAGTTCGGATGTGCACACACTTGACCATTATGATCTAAGAGGCAGAATACAAGGAGTTACATGTCGATGTAATTGACAAGAGTTGTCTACCTATTTATTTATATATTGTTTGTTGTGCACACACAAGGCTATATACATTTGAAATGGAATCTTTAATCTCAATAGCAAATCTTTAATTAGATGTTGTCGAACTATATAAGTGAGGGTAATATAGTTTGAAAAAAATAATGGGAGATACCAATCTAAAATAAGACATAATTTATTTTGGTATATAAAATTAATTAAATGAATGTTCCCTAAAATGTTGTTTTTTCACATACAAAAATTTAAAAAATATCGAAATCACAAATTTCACTGCGTAACATACTTGATGCTAACAAACTGACTGGACCGAATTATACGAACTGGTTAAGGAATCTGAGAATAGTTCTCACTGCTGAAAAGATTTCTTATGTCCTATATTCACTTGTCCCTGGAACTGTTCCAGAAACAGCCTCTGAGGAAGAGATTGCCACCATTGTAAAGTGCCAAAATGATGCATCTTGGGCTCATTGCATCATGCTCGCATCTATGAATAACGAGCCTCAGCGTCAGCATGAAAACTTGGATGCTCCTACTATGTTGCTTCACCTCAAGGAGTTGTATGGTGAACAAAGTAGGACTGCTAGATATGAGATATCTAAGGAGCTCTTCCGATCTCAGATGACCAAGGGCACCGCCGTTGAGACTCATGTCCTAAGGGTGATCAATCTGATTGAACGCCTTGGACAGCTTGGGTTCTTCATGGATGGAGAGTTGAGTCAAGACTTGGTCTTGCAGTCACTCCCTGAGACCTTCTCGCAGTTCGTTGTTAATTTCCACATGAATAAGTTAGATGTCAGCTTGCCTGAATTACTTAACATGTTGAAAACTGCAGAAGGTCACTTCCCATCCAAAAAGAAACATGTCTTAATGGTGGATTCTTCCAAGATAAGGAAAAGGCCTAAGGTATCTTCTTAAAAGAAGAAATCTAAGAAGGCTAAGGGCAAGGTGAACACAAAGAAACAAAAAGAAACCTGATCCAGCTAGCAAAGGAATGTGCTTCCATTGCAAAGAGTCGGGTCATTAGAAGAGGAACTGCAAGAAGTTTCTGGCAAAGAAGAAGCTTGGAGAAGCTTCGACTTCCAATCAAGGTTTGTTCATGATTGAAATTAATTTTTCTGAAAGTTAAAATTCTACTTGGTTATTGGATACCGGCTGTGGTTCTCACATATGTAATACTGTGCAAAGACTGGTCAGAAGTAGAAAGCTGAACAATGATGAGGTTGTCCTACGAGTGGAAAATGGAGCAAAGGTTACTGCATTAGCTGTAGGCACTTATTGTTTAGCACTGCCTACGGGCAAGTCCATTTATTTAAATAATTGGTATTTTATTCCGAATATCATTAGAAACATTATTTCTATTTTCGTATTAGATATGGATGGATTTGACATTATAATAAAGAACAATAGTTGTTATATTTATATGCGTAGCATACTTGATGCTAACAAACTGACCGGACCGAATTATACGAACTGGTTAAGGAATCTGAGAATAGTTCTCACTGCTGAAAAGATTTCTTATGTCCTATATTCACTTGTCCCTGGAACTGTTCTAAAAACAGCCTCTGAGGAAGAGATTGCCACCATTGTAAAGTGGCAAAATGATGCATCTTGGGCTCATTGCATCATGCTCGCATCCATGAATAACGACCTTCAGCGTCAGCATGAAAACATGGATGCTCCTACTATGTTGCTTCTCCTCAAGGAGTTGTATGGTGAACAAAGTAGGACTGCTAGATATGAGATATCTAAGGAGCTCTTCCGATCTCGGATGATCGAGGGCACCGCTGTTGAGACTCATTTCCTAAGGGTGATCAATCTGATTGAATGCCTTGGATTGCTTGGGTTCGGCATGGATGGGGAGATGAGTCAAGACTTGGTCTTGCAGTCACTCCCTGAGACCTTCTCGCAGTTCGTTGTTAATTTCCACATGAATAAGTTAGATATCAGCTTGCCTGAATTACTTAACATGTTGAAAACTACAGAAGGTCACTTCCCATCTAAGAAGAAACATGTCTTAATGGTGGATTCTTCCAAGATAAGGAAGAGGCCCAAGGTATCTTCTGAAAAGAAGAAATCTAAGAAAGCTAAGGGCAAGGTGAACACAAAAGAACAAAAAGAAACCTGATCCAGCTAGCAAAGGAATGTGCTTCCATTGCAACAAGTCGGGTCATTGAAAGAGGAACTGCAAGAAGTTTATGGCAAAGAAGAAGCTTGGAGAAGCTTCAACTTCCAATCAAGGTTTTTTCATGATTGAAATTAATTTTTTTGAAAGTCAAAATTCTACTTGGTTATTGGATACCAGCTGTGGTTCTCACATATGTAATACTGTGCAGGGACTGGTCAGAAGAAGAAAGCTGAACAAGGATGAGGTTGTCTTACGAGTGGGAAATGGAGCAAAGGTTGTTGCATTAGCTGTATGCACTTATTGTTTAGCACTGCCTACGAGAAAGTCCATTTATTTAAATAATTGTTATTTTATTCCGAATATCATTAGAAACATTATTTCTATTTCCGTATTAGATATGGATGGATTTGACATTATAATAAAGAACAATAGTTGTTATATTTATAAAAGCAATGTTTTATATGGTGTTGGTAATTTGCGAAATGGACTTTATATATTTGACTTGCATGAAAATATATTTTAAATTGAACAAACTAAGAAAAGGAAAAAAGATGATGTTAATTATACCTATATGTGGCAATGTAGACTCGATCATACAATGAAACAAGATTATCCAAGTTGCATGAGGATGGGCTCTTAGAGCTATCCGATTATGAATCATATCCAACTTGTGAATCTTGTCTCATGGGTAAAATGACTAAATCTCCTTTTAGTGGAAAAGGAGAAAAAGTTACAGAGTTGTTAGCGTTGGTTCACACAGACGTTTGTGGACATATGACAACAAATGCACGGGGAGAGTATTCTTATTTTATTACTTTTACTGATGATCACTCAAGATTTGGATATGTGTATTTAATTAAATACAAATATGAATTATTTGAAAAGTTCAAAGAGTTCAGAATTGAAGTAGAGAAACAAACATTCAAGAGTATTAAGATTCTTCGATCAGATCGGGGTGGAGAATACTTAAGCGGTGAGTTTCTCAATTGTCTCAAAGATAATGTTATAATCTCACAATGGACTCCACCAGGTACACTACAGTTAAATGGAGTATTTGAAAGGAGAAATCGAACATTGATGGGCATTGTTCGTTCCATGATGAGTTTTACCGATCTTCCAATTTCATTCTGGGGTCATGCCCTAGAAACAGCTACATATCTACTAAATAAGGTCCCCTCGAAATCCATCCCCAAGACTCTATATGAGATGTGGACAGGGAGGAAACCTGGTCTGAAGCAATTTAAGATTTGGGGAAGTCCAGCTTATGTGAAAAGGTTTCAAAATGATAAGCTTGGGACAAGATATGATAAGTGCACGTTTGTAGGATATCCTAAAGAAAGATTGAGATACTATTTCTACAATCCTACTGAGCAAAAGGTGTTTGTTGCGAAACACGCTGCCTTATTGGTAAAGGAGTTTACCCTTGAAAGGGCTAGTGGGAGGAATATAGAACTTAAAGAAATTCAAGAACCACAAACCACTACATATCAATTGGATGAACCCGTCCAAGTAGAGACACCTTCTATACGACACCCTATTCGTAAATTTGAAAGAGTACCGAAGATACCTGAAAGGTATGGATTCGTCATAGATGATGACGATGAGGTACACATCATGAATGAGGATGATCCATTGAATTACGAACAGGCTATGAGTAATTAAGACTCAAGGAAATGGTAGATGACCATAAAATCTAAAATGGATCTTTGAAGAAATGGTCAAGTCCATTTGGATTTTACTTGCGATTACAGCTTATTATTACTAGATCTGGCAAAATGGATGTGGAGGAGCCCTTCCGCAAATATACTTATTAGAGGACAATGTATGTATGATACAGCCAGATGGATTTGTTTCAATGGTTGAAGCAAATCATGTATATGAGCTGCAACAATCCATTTATGGATTGAAGCAAGCTTCTCAAAGATGGAACATTCATTTTGATGTGACAATCAAAGAGTTTGATTTTATCAAAAATGAGAATGAACCATGTGTGTACAAGAAGGTAAGTGGGAGCGCTGTTTCATTCCTTGTATTATATGTTGAGGATATATTAATGATAGGGAATGACATTCCTATGCTACAATCGATCAAAATAAAGTTGTCTAAACATTCCTCCGTGAATAATTTGGGTAGAATATCCTACATTGGGGATATAAATCTGTATAGATAAATTTTAAAGGATGTTCGACTTAACCCAAGGAACGTATATTCATTAGATGCTAAAGGCGTTTAGCATGGCAAACTCCAAAAAGGAGTCTCATGATGATGAGCCATGGAGTGTATCTCTCTAAAATTATTCTCAATAAAAGACAGATCACATGTGTTACTATCATGTATGCAATGAAATATACGAGACTTGATGTTGATCAATCAGATTCTGGAGAAGATCACTGTAGGATAGTGATAAACATCCTAAAGTACTTAACTGACACTAAGGATGTCATCATGACACATGATGGGTCTGAATTAAATTAGAGGACTAAACATACTCAAGTTTTCAGACTAACCAAGACGACAACAAATCCACTATAGGGTAAGTCGTTACCTTGAAAGGTGGTGCAGTGAATTGGAATGGTTCAAAACAGCAAAAGGTTGCTGGTTTAGTGACAAAGACAAAGTATATAACTGTAAGTGAAGCCGCAAATTGATGTTTTGGATGAAAAGTTTATTATAGAACTAGGAATAGTTCCTAAGTCTCATCTTAAATCCAAACATGTGTTGCGGCACTTTGATTAAAGAAATCACTGAAAGAGGAGAAGTCACTAGAGATAGTGAATTCTCAAGACAATATTGCAGATCCATTTACTAAAGCTTTAACACAACAGTAGTTTGATCGTCACTTAGAAAAGAATGGTATGAGATACCATGGCGATTGACTTTAGTGTAAGTGGGAGATTGAAAGTAGTACGCATACAAGCCAAACATGTATGATGATAAAGCATATACTTTGGAGACAATCTTATTTATTTATTAATAAAAGTATTCACTTATTAAATGCGTTTAATTATCTACATGATGCTGTTTTTATAATATGTAAATAACTCATAGTTTTAAGCAATGCTTTTAGAATCATGATATTGATCATGCTAATGAGATCTAAATTCTTAGAAAGCTTAAAACTAAAATAGTTCCCAATCGTTGGATTACTATATAGGGGATTAGTAAATCCAGATAGATTGGCACATATGTTGCTTTCTCATTGGATGAGAATGATTGATCTCATGATCATTTGTGTGGAGACACTAAAGCAAGTATGTAGATGCTTATTGGAGAATAAGTTCACTGAACGTGACTCGCTATGGAATACCTAATGGTGTTTTACTTGTCTGTCAATAGGAATTGCTAATGTGATAGTAGTAAAAATGATCCTTGGACTTAAGATCATTATAGTATCCTGTATGTAATGAATTATACTCTGACTTATTCCTTAAAAACCCTTAGGGTATATCAAAGGGTACACTTGGGTATATTGAGTTACATATGGAGATAATGAATTATCAAAAAAGAATCTACCACTTATAGTAAAAGAAGAGATATGTCCTATGTGATTCGTTAAATGACAACCCAGTAGTCCTTGGCCAAGGCAGAATGAAATTAGAAAGAAGTTTCTAATTTGCATTATTTGGAGTTGTTCATTTTCTAATCGAAATACATATGATTAAATAAAATAAGACTTGACAGTAATTATATGTCTTATATTTAATTGGGACATTATATGATGGAAGGATTGAATTGTACGGTAACTATTTACTCACTGGTTCTTTTATGATTAATGTTGAAATCTATATTATCTGAAAAATCGTTAATCGCTAAGGAGGCTTATCCCTATTTGTAGAGTAAATATTATTTATTTAAATAGATTATTAGTTTAATTTATTTATTTAAATAAGATTAGAATTGTTCTAATTGATTTATTCACAACCGATTTAATATGGAGAACCTAAATGGTCACACCCTAAAAGGAAGACTAATTATTTAAGAAGGTAATGGCATAATCGTAATAATGCATTAAGTGTAATTTATTTAATTTATGATGATAGAATAAATTAAGTAGCTTAATGTTTATTAATTAATATTTTAGAAATATTAAATATAAATTAATAAGAGGAGTCATATTAATATTATTATAATTATAATTATTTTAATTTCTAAAGGAGTTTAGGAATTAATTTAATATTAGTACTCTCATTTATTCCTAATAAAATTAGGAAGCAAATTAATTAAATGAATTTAATTAATTATTGCCAATGTGGTGAGAAGCCTAAATTAATTAAAGGAGTTTAATTAATTAAATGAAACCCTATGTCTAATAGGATTAGAAGGGTTGACCAATATCTATATAAGAGGAGTCTTATAATAGATATCAGTTGATGAAATTCTAATAGTTGGAGAGTACTACTTTTCTATAGAGGATAGAAAACTAAGGTTTAGCCAACCACCCTCCTTCTTGATAATTTCTCATCTTTGGTGGATCACCTCTAGAGGTCAAACACTTGGGTGGCTAACGTTGATCAAAGGAAGAAATCTAACCTGGAAATTCAAGGAGATCACGAAGAATAAGGAGTTGAACTCGTACCTGTGGAAGCTTCGTTCTACAAGGGTATGATTCAATAACTTCTTATTTATCGTTTTAAATTAATAATATGCATAAAGGATGATCCAGGTAATAGTTTTGTAGAAATTTTTTAAACTCTGATATACCATGCTTCCGCTGGTTTTTGCAATTTGATTGCGCCATGATTTCGTACAAACCCAACAAACGTATGCTACGATTGTGGACATGAGGGACATATCTCTCCTCATTATCTCAATCCGAAGCATGGTGCATGTTTTATATGTGGGTTGGTATGTCACCAAGCGAAAGGTTGTCCAGGATCAAGGAGGGTGTAGGAGGCAAGTAGGATGAATAATTTTATGAACGTGTGTAATGTGTGTATGATATGCATATGTGTGTAATGTAATAGTCTCAACTTTTGTATAAGTTGTAGCAACGATTCTTGACTTTTGTTGTCACAAATGGATAGTAGATGTTTATAGCAATATACGCTATATAATGTAAAGTATTATGAACTAGTGGAATGAATATGAATATATGGTTGATTAAGTAAACAAGTTTTCAGAATTAAGATAATAATGCCGCCAAGAAGACGAAATTGAAACCAAAGATAGAAGAACCTGTTAATGATGGAGGAGGTAATGTGGACCCAATGCAGAATCTTGCGAATATGTTAACACGTATACAATGAGACATAAAATGTAAAATAAGAAAGCATTTGTTATTGTTAGGGTAGCAGAGGAGCAAAAGATAACTTTTGCTGCCTATATGATGAAAGGGGGAGGCAAATTTTTGGTGGGAGGCAAATCAAACTAGAGTTGTGGAAGGAGTGGTGACATGGACTAGGTTCAAGGAACTATTCTTTGAGAATTATTTCTCGACCAGTATGCAAGCCAGAATGGAGGTTAGATTTTTAGAATTGAAGCAGGAAAATATGACCGTTTCGGAATACGCCGCTAAGTTTAATGAGTTAACTAGATTCGCTCCACACCAAGTGGATACAGAAGCAAGGAAGGCAAGAAAATTTGAGCAGGGCCTAAAACCCTGGCTCTACAATAAGGTGGCAGTGTTGTAATTAATTCTTTTGGATCGCTATTGGAAAAGGCTTTCAAAGTCGAAGGAGGAAGTGAGGCCATGAGCCTCTATAATAAGGAAAAGAAGAATAAGGTTAAGGTCAAGGGAGCTGTCAAGGTTGAGGGAAGAAGAAGCAGTAGAAGTGGAAGTGAAAAAAGGAAGTGGAACAATTTTGGGAATATCGAAAATAGGCAAGGAGGTGTGAAGAAGAAGGGTGAGCAGTGTGGTAATTGTGGGAAAAATCACTCGGGTGAGTGTCTGAAGGGAAAGTTTGTGTGTTTTAAATGCGGGCAAGAGGGACACATATCTCCTAATTGCCCTAATCCTAGGAAGAATAGTGGGTGTTTTATTTGCGGATCAGCAGATCAAATGGTGAGGGATTGTCCGAAAAGGAAAGCAGATGGGAGAAATGCCATTGCAGGGAAAAGCAGCGAAACGTTAGCAATAACTGGTCTAACTCCACCAAATAAACCGACCGCAAGGACTTTCAATATAACGGTCCAAGATATAATAGCAGCTGGAGATGGAGTTCCAGGTATGATTCCGATCAATGATATCAATGTATATGTTTGACGATTCAGATATAACCTATTTTTCTTATATACCATGAGATTGTTAATTAAGATAAGTTCGTTTACCCTTTTAAACCCTAGAACCCTTGAATATAGACATACGAAAGACAATTTCAGGAAAAGTTATATATTATAATAATAATAACTCGTTAATAAAAGGATTTTAAAGGAGGAATTTGAGTTCCGTTGGGAACTACCATAATTGGTGCAAGTAGACTACAAGTAATGGATCGAGACGCGCAGCAGTTCCGGACTTGTAATACGGAATCTTATAAGGAGGGGAGAATGCAGTAATAAAATAAAATAAAATTTTAATAAATAAAACTTTAAGGATAGACATAAAATTAAGCGTACGGTAATGGTGATTCTGGGGACAGAATCCTTATAAGGAGGGGAGAATGTAAGTACCGAGAATTTTATACGACTATAATTTTACGAATGAATTTTTTTTATATATATTATTATTTTATTAACTATTATCATTATTATTATCAGTAATATTTTGAATATATGCGATATGAATTAAGCAAGTTAGTCAATTTATTGATTATGAGTTGACTAAGAAGGGAAGCTAAGATGAATAACTAATCAAAACCCTAATTTGAATTATAAATAGGGATTTTAATATTAATACATTTGTTATTGTATTTAAGATGATATGTATGTACATTATGTGATTAATGTTAAGTGATTGATTATTTATATGAATTATATAAAGTGATTATATGATTATGTGAGTATTTAAATATGATAAGAATTGATCAACAATGATAAATGTGTTATGGATTATGTGGAATAATGTTAGTATTTAAAATATATATTAACCCTAAGGGTTTATTTTATACATCTCTATTAGTTAATTTTATAACTTTACTAAAGCAAGTCTAATTGGATTTAAGGTACATAAGTGATTATTTAAATTACAAATGAGCAAGATGGAAACCCTAATTAAATGTCTAGGGTAAGAATAAAATTAAAAGTATTGGACCTAACCAAAATTCATACTCCAAAACATTTTTATTAGAGAGCCCAACAATTTAATTTAATGACCCAAACTTAGCCCAACTTGTTAAGAGACATTTTGGGCATTTGATTAAGTAAATATTACATTAAAAATAAACCAAATATGGGGCAACAAGGAGGGGTATATTCATCCAAGAAAAGAAGGAGAGAGAGAGGCCATGTGATGAAATGATTGAATTTACTAACTCTTCACCAACTCTCACCTAATGCCTTATGTGTCAACTATCTACTTTAGCAATCATTTTATACAAGTGTGCAAGCAATCTTAAGGTTACAAGCAACCTTGAGTTGATCATTAAGAAGGAGAAGTATGGGTAACTTATATACATACATATAATATATCTATAGATTTTTACTAACAAACAAAACCCATGTTATTTCTCTCTCATCTCTCATTTCCAATTTAGCTAAGCAAAACAAAAACCAAGATAAAGAGAGGAGAATTTCGGCAACCCTTAGAGGAAAAAAAAAAAGAGAGTGCTTTGTGTGCTTAAAGTCCTTAAACAAATCATAAAAAGAAGAAGAAAGAAAATCAGGCAAAGGTATAAAAATTTGTAACTTTAATCTAGTTTATTTTTTTTTGTTTTGATATGATTTTGATGATATAAAGTTTATGATCTTGAGATCTAAAATCTTAGATCTATGTGTTAATAAGTATTTTATGTTTAGATCTACCACTTTTGAGTGTCAAAAGTTAGATCTAAAGTAAGAAAATGAAAATTATGTTTTGAAAACTAGAAAATCCTAGTCTTTATTTTTTCTTAGCATTGATTATATTTTGCTTGGGTTTGGTGAAGGTTTAATGCAATAGATGATGGATCATGGTAGATTCTTGATCTTAAGGATTATTAGTATGTATTATGATGGTTTATGATATTTAATATTTGATTAATCAAGAGATCATAGATGTTTTCTTAGAAATCAGAAGGTTTAAAAAATTAGATTTTTAAGAAAACTAAACATGAAATTCAAACAATCATATCTCTCATTCTATTTTGAATTTTTGAGTATGGTCAAGTCCTAGAGTCTATGAGTCTTTTAAGATCTCCAAGTGGAATCACTAAAAAAGGAGTTGTAGATTTTCATATGGACTATTTTTAGGAAAGTAGGCAAAAACTGGAAAAGCCGAAAAGCAATCTGCCCAAAACTTTCCAGGGGAAGTTTCAGAAACTTAGTGAATGAAATAAATTCAAACCTTTTGGGAAATAAAAATATATGATATAAAGTAGCTCATGTCCAAAGATGACCTTATTCCGACTTAAATCGATCGAGTTATGACTATTTTAATTATTTGGTTTTTTTGCCAAAATTGCTATAACTGGAGTTTTATAACTCCGATGGCCACGAAATTTAAACTAGATTTTCATGTTAATATGTGTAAGATTCTGCCAAGATTTGGGAATTGTTGGAGTTGAGCATGACATAGATAATTTTCTTAAGTTACGAACTAAAAACGGACTATTGAAAAATACTAAAAGATATCGAAAAATTCCAAGAAAAATATTTTTTCATAAGGGAGTTATAATCTGTCAAATTCCAGAAAAGAAACATTTTCGGAATCGTTTTGGTATTATCCATATAAATGATTGAGTTGTGAATAAATGAATTAAATTAATTTTGTAATGTTAAAAATATGGAAAAATAGGATTTTATGGCTTGAAAACTATAAATAAGATATATACAGATTTTTGAAAGATATTTTGTTCTATGTTGATGAGATATTATGTTTATAGCATTGTAAGATTGTTAAATGAACTAATTAGTAAAGATGAAACAATTAAAATAATTTTTTTATTGATTTAATAAATGTTGAAAATGAATTATATAAAGAAATAAAGTTACTTTAAATGTAGTTTGTTGAATTAGACATTTCATGGAATATATTATGTATATAGTATGATTGGACATTCAATATGCTGAAAAGGGTAATCCAGCTTGCTGGATTGGTTATCAGGTTGCTGGATTGGCAATCCAATTTGCTAGATTAGGTATTCGGTTTACTGGATTAGGTATTCGGTTTACCGAAACATAAATAAGAACTTATAAAATAAAAGAGTAAGTGTTAAATCTAAAGTAGTGGTACAATCGTACTCTTTAATGGTTGATGTATAGTATTTGGGCTAAACGATTCCTTCAGGGAGCGGAGGTATATACGAACTAGCTACCGATCTAACTCGCTTGTGAAAAATAGTGTAGACGAGACGGGAAACTAGTTTGTTAGTTATTTGTGAGAAACCACTCAGCATACTGTATTGAACACTGTTAAAGACTCGATGTGCGCTAGGTTTAGAATTGTGAACACGTATGGTGTTATCTAATATTTGATTATGTGGTTAAATGTTAGATAATTTACTTATAAAGTAGTAGTATTATAAGGTATAATGTGATATATTGATTGCAAGAATAATCTTATTAATGATATGTCTGTGTATTAAAGATAAAACTATATTGCGTTGCAGTAAGCAGCGATCAAGACAAGTATCTCTAACTTGTTTATTATTGAGCAAGTATCCCTACTCTATGCATTTACTTTATGCAAGAGATCTATAACTATGCAAGTATCCTAACTCTTGCATTTACTTTATGTAATGGATCTTGTAAGCAAGTTTCTATACTATGTTATTATGCAAATATTTTATATATAGCATTTAATTATGTGCAAGCCAGTTCTTGAACAGTATTCAATTTATTCATTGAATACCAGTATTTCATTATTGTCTTCATATGATTCATATATAATCAAAAATTATTCTATTCTTTGTAAGCTAAGTTTGGTTGTTTAAGTGTCCTCACTTGTATGAACTGTTGTATTTGAACAAGTATTCTTGAACTTGAAATTCTTTGACATGGCAAGTTTTGATGCATACTATTCAATATTGGTATGAATACATGGTTTAAAAGTTGTCTAAGCTATTTGACTTGGCTAGACATAGTTTGAAATGTATCGTTGAATATTATTGTTTATAATAAAGTCGTCCAACTGAATTACTTTAGTTCGGACTCCAAATTGAGTATGAACATCCCCAAATTGAGAAATTTTTATGCGCCAAAGGCAGTTATAATGAACGTAAATGTCGTTCCAGTATGTAGTGTTGACCAATACAGGGCATATGGGCTGATCACGCAACGTGTTTGTAAGTCATGACGGTTTGTAGATGAATTTATGTACAAACCTTTTCAAACTTGAAAACAATGGTTCATGGTTTATTGACCGCTCAACATTTATAGTTATTACGTCGTTTCAAAAATGTAAACGGTTTGATATGTTGTTATGAATTGTTTCAAATAGCTTCACAACTATTGATTCGTTGTAGAAGTATACTTTAAAAAATATATATATTTTTTCAGCTGATGTTTATTATCTGATATTACTTGCTGAGCAATTAAGTGCTCATTCTTGCTTTAAATTAAATGGTTTCAGTTAAGCGTGATCGACCAGAAGGTTTTGGCAAGGACAAAGGAAAGGGGAAGCTGAAGGAATAGTTATAAGGTGTTAGTTGTAATATTTAGAACTTCGTATTGTGATAATATGTTATCTATCATGTAATAAAGTACTTAACGGTCGTCGTACCTGAGAATTAGTCAACTTTGATATAATTTTTAATTTTATAATATTGTAAGCAGTTCGTATGAATGGTATCGTTTAGCACCAAGTATGGGTTTCAAGTACCCAAATTTTGGGGCGTCACAGTGTTACTGTATATTTTTGACATATTTACCCTCAAATGATTAATAATTGTTAAAAAAATATTTGAAATAATTTTTTAATTACACATAAGCATGTTTAGGCCTAGTCATCAATTTATATTGAAAAATTAAGCCACGTCAGTGTCACGTCAAAGTTCTGTTTATTTTATAATTTTCAAGATCTACCGATTTTTTTATAATTTCCTTAATTATATTTGTAAATAATTAAATAAAAATTCATTTGATAATAATTGAATACATTTTTCATTTATTTTCTTATTTTTTTGGATAACTTTTTAATTTTATATTATTTTTTTTATAAATAATTAAACAAAAATTCATTTGATATTAATTACAAAAATAAATAAATATATTTTACATTTATTTTCTTATTTTTTGGCAAACTTTTCTAATTTATATTATTATATTTATAAAGAATTAAATAAAAATTTATTTTATATTAATTACAAAATAATTAAATATATTTTTCATTTATTTTCTTATTTTTTGACTAACTTTTCTAATTTATATTATTATATTTGTAAATAATTAAACAAAAATTCATTTGATATTAATTACAAAAATATTTAAATATATTTTTTATTTTTATTTTTTTTGGGAAACTTTTCTAATTTATATTATTATTTGTAAATAATTAAATAAACAATTATTTGGTATTAATTATAAAAATAATTAAATATATATTTAATTTATTTTCTTATTTTTTTGGCTAACTTTTCTAATTTATTTTGACATATGTTGTTTTATTTAGAATAAATCTTTCATTTTCTCCATAAATTATTTCCTCAATTTCCACGTAAGAAAGCCAATTGGGATGATTTGTGCCACATAAGAATTTTTTTTACACGTATGTAGCTGATGTGGAAATTTTCGTTAAAAGTCAACAGACTTAACGAATTTTCTAACGTTTTGTAAGTAAACAAAAGTTCTGTGAGTTGACTGTAAGAAGAAAAAAAAAGTTTAGTGACTCATTTGTAAGTTGGCATAAGGTAGAGTGACCAAAAAAATATTTAACGCTCATTTTGATGGGTTTTTAAACTTTTAAATCACTGACTATAGGAGATCTAGATGGACGGCGTAAGATCAGTTGGAAGGTCTATAGCCAACGTTTGCTGTGGATTGGCTATATGTAAATGATATGTAACTATGTTAAGTTCCAAAGATTTTTGTACATGGAGGATATAAACAATTATGTTATATATATATATTTTATCAGTGCTAAGTTTCAATGATACAAATAGAGTGGCGATTGGACAAACACCAGATCTTTGTGTTTTTCGATCAATAATGTTGGACGCTCGTTAATGAGTCATTACTAACCAAGCTGTAATTGTATATAAAATTAGTTAAATGATTTAAAAAATGTCTGGAGTGCCGCTTCTTCAGTTTATAATTTCACAATTGCAAGATCATGGCTCCTAAATTAATTCAAAGATTTGTCTCAGAAGTATTCTGATGTTTGTCTGTCTAAAGTTGGACTGCAACAAAGAAAATAAGGTTGGTTGTCATTTCTTCCAATATTCAACTGTCTTTTG
Source organism: Panax stipuleanatus (assembly GCA_020205555.1). NCBI lineage: Eukaryota > Viridiplantae > Streptophyta > Magnoliopsida > Apiales > Araliaceae > Panax > Panax stipuleanatus. The sequence goes on along the minus strand of CM035119.1, from coordinate 114,724,669 downwards.
TGTCTGATAGTTACTAGTAAAACACTGATTCACTGCAAACGAAATTAGGTATCCTTAAGGTGAATGAACAAGATATCTTAGTTCTCGTAATAGTACCCAGTATGCAAAGCACAGGACGTACAATTAGAGTTCCATGATAACCCTTGTCTCTGTCTGTGTGTGTTTCTATGTTTACATATTTACGTCTTTGTTGCATTGGCAGCCATCGGCGAAGGAGCTAGGAATCAAGGTGCTTCCTAATAATTTACCATACAAAAAATAAACAAAAATACAAAATGAGTTAATTAACTATCAAACATAAGTAGATAACTATTGAATGTTTTAAACAAAACTTCAGAATAGTTGATTTTAATTTATTATTTTTTTTGTTGAAATCAACTATATTTGTCCGCTTGATTGTTAAGGTTGAATTTCAAATGAAAAAGAAAAAAAAGAATATTGAATTAAAATTTTAAAAAGTTATTCACTGTTTGCCCTCTAACCTATAACCTATAACTTGACGCAAAAATAGTAGTCAAAATTAAGTTTTAAAATTTTATCCCAAAGCTATCTTTGTAAAACTCGTGTTGGTTTGGAGTCACGTGTGTACGGAGAGTATCAAGTGCATACCCCTTTATTTTACATACCCTGCTCACCACCTTTAACGACGGATCGGGCGACGGTTCAGTCCGTAGCGTATATCAGAGAACCGTCGTCTTAGCTTTTAGCGATGCATCAAACTGTCGCCATAATCAAGGGAGGTTGCAAATGGACACATCCTAGCGTTTAAGTGTAAAAATTCATCCAACGAATACTAATGACTCCAATGAATTAGCGAAGGTAAAAATTGAAATGCGTACATCAATTGCAACTAACTGTGCGATTTGTCATAATTGTTAATGTTATGTATGCGGTGTTGTTGTCAATTGCAACTAACTGTGCGAACTTTAAAAACGAACTTGGGACGAACTTTAAAAAACATGCGTTTTCTGAAAACCCATCCCAGCAAACATATTAGGGGAAAACACTTTCTCTCTCCGGCTCTTCTCTCTCTCTCACTACGAACCGAGCACGAAAGGTTAAAGATCCGGCGATTTCGGCGCTTCTCCGGCCAGATCGACACTCCATAATGTTCTCTCCCTCTCTCTCTGATCAAATCGTTCGTCAACTGGGTAAAGATTCCATTTTTCATGCTTTTTACCCAATTTTGTTTACTGTGTATGATTTCTTCGATTTGGTTGATTGAGTGGCATATATGTATGTAGTGACCTGGTAAATGCTTGATTTTGGGTTCAGCAACACTTCTGACGTTGAGCTTGATTTTTGATTTTCGGGACTACTTTTTTTATTTGTTTAATTTAAAAGTTAATGTGATATCTGCTAGTTTTGTACTACTGTCATTAATGGGGAAAGTGCTATTAAAATTAATAAATTACTGTTAAAATATTCTTTAAAAGACGGTGGGATTAATATATAGGAATTTAATTGAAATGTTTGCATATATGTCCTTAATATATTGTACACAATCAAATTGATGGTAATTAAGAAAAAAAGGGAGGAGGAGTAGGCAAAGTAGTGACCCAACTCAACCAAACATGTAAGACCCCAACTTATTATTAATAAAATTGAATTTTCTCTATATATTATTTTGAATAGTAAGGGGTTGATTTGATTAATGTAGTAAGTTATGGGTAAAATGCGCAAATATTTTAAAATAACCAAGTGGTTATAAAATATTCTTGTTGTCGGGGAATATTCGTTTGGTCGTGGAATATTCTTGTTGTCGGGGAATATTCGTACGACGGTGCAGCCAATTGTGGACCCCATAACGAAAAACTGTCGGATGAAGAAAATGACAAGAATGAGTTTTCTAAAAATAACGGCGTAATAGTTACCGTTAGAACTGTTGAAATACCCGGGGGTTAAAATAAAGTAATACGCGTTGTTGCACAGTAGCACACGGTATTGCACAGTATTTTTATATTATTGTTAATTCAATAATTGTCACTGCACAATATTTTTCATTATCAGATCAATAATTCATATTATTTGAATAATATTATTAGATAGCATTATTGGCAATGTCTAAGGAAGTTCTGTCTAGGAAAGGGGTTTGGTCACCTAATTGTGCGCCAGTTAAGAGAAATTCTTATCGGAAAGCCTTCTCTTTCTTGGGAACGACCTGGTTGTCAATATTGTAGTTCTGTAATATTATTTGTGAATAATTAATTATTGATTTATATGATAAAAAAATATTTATTTTATGTGGATATTAATGAAGGAATTAGTGTTGATGTGTTTTATCAGTATTTTGTTGGAATGGAGGTGTGGAAAATCATCCGTATGTGAATTTCGGACATTTTATGTTTAGAATTTGAAAGAAATTTCTTCTACAAAGTTGTAGAGAATTAAATTTCCTATGGAATGGTGGGCCCTACTTGTGTGGGCTGATCAAATGGTCAAGGAGGTGTGCGGAATTTTTTTTTATAAATATATTATTTTATTAAATTTTCTGCTTTGGTGTACTAAGCATTTTCCTATTAATAGGGTGCTTAGTTTAGAATTAAAAATCACACCAGAATCTTAAGTTTCTTTCTCTATAATATCGAGCGTATTTTTGTGAGTATTTTGATACTTTGAGAGTTGATAATCAATGCAAATTTCCTTCAGCCTTATATCCGATATTTCAGTTATAAGTACTGTTCTTTTGAGGTAAGGGATGTTATTTTTTTCTCGTAAATGATGTTATTGCTTTCAATATCATTTTATCAAAATATTGGTATGAATTTTATTATGAAATTTTTACATTTTTCGTCGGGGTTACTATAAACATATACGGTACTATTCACGTATACAACACTATTCACGTATATGACACTATTCACGAATACGATACTATTCACGAGTACTATTCACAAGGTATGATTTTTCTTATGAAAATTTTTACCTTTTTATGTCGGAGTTACTATTCACGTATACGACACTATTTACGTATACGACACTATTCATGAATACGATACTATTCACAAAAAAAAATTAAATTTTCTTTTCTTGGTCCAAGTTGGCTATTATGGTTCCTATCTTTCATTGGATCCACGTTTTGATCTTCATTCTTGAATTTTGCTCCACAATTGATTATTATGGAGTATTCTTGAACTTGGATAAACTAAATTACGAGTCCCTAGTTTTTATCCTTTATCTCACTGAAATCGTTCTTTAAAATATTTTTCATCATCTTCAGTCTTAAATGGTGATACAAAAGAATATCTTTGGTCTGTAGTGCAAAGATGGATGATTATTTGATGAATATCTTTGGCCAGTAGTGCAAAGATGGATGATTATTTAATGAATATATTTGGCCTGTAGTGCAAAGATGAATATTTGATTCAAGATATATATTGATTGATGTTGCAGGAATAAAATATTGATTATGGACTTTCAAATCATAGAAGATAGTAGACATTATTTTCTACTTAACTCTTCTGATGGATTATTATTTTCGCTGCAGTTGTTGATCTAAAACTTGTTGTCCATAATATTTTATCTGATTTATTGAAGACTAACGATAAATTGTTCTTTATTATCTTAGTCATAATATTCTTTACTGGGCTAGTTGTGCTCACCCTTTTCATCTATTGTCCTCTTCAGGAAATGAGAATGTCGCAGGGACTAGTCGGGGGACAGAGTGATGGTCTGAGTCAGAGCAGTAGTAGTCCTCACTATTTTTATAAAATAGTGTGATAATAATTGTAATGAGGACTTAGTTTGAATGTTTATATTTTTTACATATTTGTATTGACACTTATAGTTGTGTGGTCGTATTTTGCACGACCGTGTGATATAAAAGTTTGTATTTGAATTCTGTACCATGTGTTTGGCGACTCAGAATGGATTGGTTGGATTGGACCTATTCTGGGGGCGTCACAAAACATCACCCACTTTCTTATTTCTACATCATCTTAGTCTTAAATTATATACATTCAAGTATGTATTTAGCTTTTCTTGGAAAAATCTAATCCCTAGATTTGGAATACTAATATGGTTGACAATTTTGGGGTCCCAAAAGTTGGACTTGAATCACCTGCATAATGGACCTTCTTGTTCCCCTTAATTTAGCCTCAGCTCCACATTCCTTTTGTTAGGTAATTAATCACTTTCAAATTGCAAAGTATAGGGTAATTAATTATAAGACCAATATGAACTGGATAAGCATTGAAAAATGCCTAATGCCATGTCTCCATCTATTTTAGTTGCTACCTGTCCTCTAATATATACTAATATATAATCACACTGAGATGTACTTGCTTTGTGAAAGAATTTTGTTCACAAGAGTAATAACATGGTCGATTTATGCTCATAGGCTAAATTAAAATTATTGTTGTTTTGTTTTATGATTATAAGAATCAATGTTGTTTGTTTTTTTTAACTATAGGGATAATTTTGTTGGGTTTGTACGTAACGCAATCATGCAATCAAATCACATAAATAGGGCAAAAGCACGAAACATAGGTTTTCAAAATTTATACAAACCCATAACCATGATCATGCTTTGTGCTAGTTATCAATAACAGAAAAGAGAACACGAAATTATACCTTTGAAGATCCAAGCTTCCTCAGGTACAAGTTCTACTCCTTTGATTCCTTTGATTCCTCTATAGTGGCTCCTTCCCTTGATCAATGTCAGTCATCCAAATGTTTGGCCTCTAATGGTGATCCACCAAGGAAGATGAAGAACTCAGGAAGATGGGTTATTGGCTTAACCCTTGTTTCTATCTCTATAGAATATGTGTACTCCCAACCCTTGGAAAAATTCACGTACGTAATTTCTGATATAAGACGCTCTTATATAGATATTAGGTTAACCCTCCTAATCCAATTAGAATAGGATTTTATTTAATTATTTAATTAAACACTTTTAATTAATTTATATCCTAATCTCATTAGGATTGAGAGAGAGAGAGAGAGAGAGAGAGAGTACTTATATTATATTAATTCCTAAACTCCTTTAGAATTATAATAATAATAATAATAATAATAATAATATTAATAAGACTCCTTTTATTAATTTATATTTAATATTTCTAAAATATTAAATAATAAACATTAAGCTATTTAATTTATTCTATCACCATAGATTAAATTAATTATACTTCATGCATTATTACTATCATGCCATTTTCTTCTTAAATAATTCTTCTTCTTTTTATGGTGTGACCCTTTAGGTTCTCCATATTAAACCGGTTGTGAATAAATCAATTAGAACAATTCTAATCTTATTTAAATAAATAAATTAAACTAATAATCTATTTAGTTAAATAATATTTATTCTACAATAGGGATAAGCCTCCCTAGCGATCAACGACTTTCCATATAATATAAATTTCAACATTAATCATAAAAGAACTTGTGAGTTAATAGTTACCGTACAATTCAATCCTTCCACCACACAATGTCTTAATTAAATATAAGACATGGATTTACTGTCAAGTCTTAATTTATGTAATCATATGTATTTCGATTAGAAAATGCACAACTCCAAATAATGCAAATTAGAAACCTCTTTCTAATTTTATTCCACCTTGGCCAAGGATTTCTGGGTTGTCATTTAACGAATCACATAGGACATATCTCCTCTTTTACTAGAGGTGGTAGATTCTTTATTGATCATACATTATCTTCATATGTAACTTATTATACCCAAGCATACCCTATATATACCTTAAAAGGCCTTAGAGAATAAGTCAAAGTATAATTTGTTACATACAAGATACTATGATGATCTCAAGTCCAAGGATCACTTGTATTACTATCACATTAGGAATTCCTATTGACAGGCGAGTAAAACTCCATTAGGTATTCCATAGCGAGTCACGTTCAGTGAACTTATTCTCCAATAAGCATTTACATACTTGCTTTAGTGTCTCCACAGAAATGACCATGAGATCAGTCATCCTCATCCAATGAGCAAGCAACATATGTACCAATCTATCCGAATTTACTAATCCCCATTTTAGTAATTTCACGATTGGGAAAAATTTTAGTTTTTAAGCTTTCTAAGAATTTAGATCTCATTAGCATTATCTCATCATGATTCTAAAAGCATTGCTTAAAACTATGGGTTATTTACATATTATAAAAACAGCACCATGTAGATAATTAAATGCCTTTAATAAATGAATATTTTATTAATAAATAAATAAGATTGTTTATAAAGTATGTGCTTTATCATCATACATGATTGGCTTGTATGCACACTACTATCAAATTTTGAGGATAAAGTACGGGGTATTGATGAATGTGGTGCTAATGTAGACAATAGTGAAATGGAAGTAGAGAATAGGAGAATTGAAGGGGAGAGTGATGAAGGTATGAAAAATTTTATTTATAATTCGTAAGTAGCCGACCATCTCAAACCTAGTGTTGGAAAAGAATTCCAAACAATAGATGAAGTTAAGGATTTCTACAATGCATATGCTAAAGAGGCGGGGTTTAGTATTCGAAGTTGGGTTACTAAGAAAATCGAAGGAAGTGATGAAGTGAAAAGGAAAGAGTATGCTTGTTTTAAACAAGGTAAGGGAATAACAATTGCGGATGTTGAAACTAAAAGGCGTCGGGGATCGATAAAAGAGGGTTGTAAAGCAAAGGTAGTTGTGTTGAAAATAAATTTTGAGGTATATGTAGTCACCCAATTTATTTAGAGCAATAGTCACCCTTTGTCAACTCCATCAAAGAAACATCTATTAAGATCTCACTGAAGTGTTTCGAGTGCACAAATGTGTTTGACTCAACAACTTTCCATGATAAATATACCCTCACATCAACAATTCAATTTCCTTGGAGTACAGGCTGAAGGGTTTGAAAGTGTACACAAACAGATTTATATAATTATGAAAGGGATAGACGTAATGAGTTGAAGAGGCATGACAGAGAAATTTTTAGTGAGTTTTGCAAATTAGAAAATGAAAAGAATCCATCATTCACTTATAAAATTAAGGTCGATAATGAACAGAGGATAACACATTATTTTTGGGTTGATGCTACCTCTAGAAGGGCATATAGTTTTTATGGTGATGTAGTCGTCTTCGATACGATATACAACACCAATCGCTATGGGCTAATTTTTCCACCACTGATGGGAGTTAACAAACATGGTCAAACCATAAATTTTGCTTGTGCATTCTTAAGTGATGAGACCTCGGATTCATTTGTTTGGCTATTCAACTAATTTTTAGAGGCTATGACAGGTGATGCCCCTAAAATGATAATTATTGATCAAGATCCCGCGATGTCTAAAGCAATTTTAGAAACTCTTTCAGATACTTTTCATAGATACTTTAGTTGGCACATATTGACAAAATTTTCTGAAAAACTAGACTCGGTGAAATATAATGCTCACTATAATGAATTTTTCGATTGTATTTGGAATTCGAAGTCTAAAGAAGAGTTTGATTTGACATGGATGGAGCTTGTTGGGAGGAGCGGGTTACATGATAACAAATGGTTACAAACATTAATGTATGAAATTCATAAAAATTGGGTGCCTACTTATTGCAATCATGTTTTCTCAACCAATATGTCAAGTAGCCAACGAGCGGAAAGCTCTCACGCTTTTTTCAAAAGTTATGTATCTAAGAATAATTCATTAGTTGATTTCATGATCGAATTTAATAGGGGGCTAGTATGCCAACGTCAAGAAGAGTTGTTGGCCGATCACAAAGATTTGATTGAGAAGCCTAAAGAGAAGATGAATCATGACTTTTTGTTCCAAATGGTTGAAATTTATACTCGGAAAATATTTTATAAATTTGAAAATGAGATATGGGAAAGCTTGAATTACCGTTATAAGGTTCTCAAGGAGAGTGACAATCAATGTGTGTTTCAAGTTCATAAAAAAAAAGTGTTCACACGCAGAGTGCGACAACTTATTTATGACAAAGACTCCAATTTTGCTTCATATAGTTGCCACAAGTTTGAAAGTATGGGGATACCATATAGACATGTGCTTGGTTACTTGCACAAAATGCACGATTTTACCAAATTATCGCAACAATAAATCTTGGAAATGTGGACTAAGAAGGCAAACTCAAGGATAGTGGTTGATAATTAAAGTGGCAAAATGATAAATAGTGACAAAGAATATCTAATCATGCAGAGTGAATTACTTCAATGTTCTTTGGATGTTATTGATAATGCCCTCACAAGCCAAGAAGGAATTAATATTTATAAAGATGCTTTGGCTCGTGCATTCGAATCAATCAATCTTGTAGATAGTGGTAAAAGTCCACAATGTGGAACTGATGCAACTGTAGTCTCCGGGAAGATGAGTTGCAATAAAGACCATATGTACAATGAACCAAATCAAGTGAGGGCAAAAGGATGTGGCAAAAGACTTAAAGGAGGGAAAGAAAGGGCATTAACGAAGGCAAAGAACTCAAAAGCTAGACGTTGTCATGGTTGTGGCAAAGTTGGACAATCACATGACAAATGGAATTGTCCAATGGTTGCAAATAGGTAAGTAATATTTAAGTAATAATAAACATTTTTTTCTATCTCAATCTTTAAATGATGAGTGTTATTTTGGCTTTTATGTAGAGATTCTCCCGGCAATGAAGGTGCAACAACATCTTCAAGTTCAGAGGATGATAGTCATACTTCCAAAGGTTTGATCATTTCATTTATTCAATATTATGAGTTACATATCAATATATCTAATATACATATATTTTATTTTATTTTCAGGTTCAGAGATGCAAGCTGCTGTTGGCTATCCTAATCTTTACTATGGAAATTATCCCCAAAATCAGCAGTCACCGCAACAATCGCATGTATGATATTAAATTTACTCCTCTGGTTTATCTTTTATCATTTGCTTGCATGTTAAGAGTAATTTCTCAACTCTATGGATTGAAGTAGGAGCTGGTTTTCTTTAAAATTAAAACTAGTATTTTATTAATATTTGCATTTGGTTAAAAATATGATGTAACAAAGGCATTATATTTTATGTTGTGTAGTGATTTGTTGGTCTGTGGCATTGCAAGAGTATTTACTGGTCCGTTGCATTGCAAGAGTCATCCAGATGTGCAGATTTTTGAACAAAAAGCTCATTCAAAGCGATTATTTTTTGTGCATTGTATTCGAACTTTCCGTAGTTCTTCAGTTCTTAGTGTTTCCTATGAATTACCTTGGTTTATGTTACCTTTAATTGGCATAATTGGGTTTCAGTTTGAATGATTTTTGTATGATTGTTCTTAATTATGGGTTTGATTGGAGATAATGAATGTGGGTTTGGCAGCTTTGTCAACTAGCGCACCCCGTGTTTCCCATGCAGAATGCCTAACCCAGCCTTGCGCGCCCCGCGCCGTTCATAGCTTTCATGCAGCGCGCCCCACGTCGCCCATCAGTTTGTTCCCTTCTTCTTGTTTTCCTTCCATTTTCAGCACAATAGCCCATCCATGCTCCCTTTCCTACAAAGTAACACCAAACAAAAGAAAATAACATGAACAAAACCCAAAAACTCACAATATTTCAAGTTAAAAGTACCCAATTCGTAGGTTTTCAACTACACATCAATTCATTTTGAAAGGCTTCATCTAGAAGATTGTTTTGAAATATTACTCATTTCTTTCAAAAATTATTTTGAAATACTCAGTTTTGTACACTACACAAATTTATACTATCAAGCTCATTTTGACAATTTCATAATATACGAGTTTGTGTACACCATGAAATTTATATGCGAAAGTTACTAATTAATAATAAATATACATATAGGTTGATCAAAGCAGTATATAATCACGTGTTAAGGTAAATTATATTATTTTCTTTCATACTCCTAAATCTAAACTTACTATAGTAAATATTGCTTCTATAATTCCTGAAATGATTAGAAATTCCTTTAAGGTTTGCGCTTCATCTAATATCATTTCACTTGAACTTTTTATTTACCTGAACTTTCTTATTAAATTTCAATTGTTATCTTTGAAATATGAATCTTGAATATCATTCTTGAATTTGACTCCACATTTTGGTCATCGTATTGGCAATTTGGACATTATTAGACTCTGAACAAATTAAATGTCAAATCTTAAATGTTTATTCTTTTATCTTATTATGTTATAACTTCCGTTCATTCTTTATACCACTATTATTTGTACTAATTAATCATACACTGTTATGTTATCCTAGAAAGAATCAGCAAGTTCATCGTTATTATATTCAAATCTAATCTAAGATTTCTTCTTTCAATTCCATCAAAGATATCAAATTAACTACTCGCTAGACAATTAATATATTAAGCTCCGACTATAATAATCAACTCAATAGGATCAATAAGGAGAAATAATAGTAATTGAATTATTGAATTACAAAAGATTTCGTTGTACCCCTAATTGGAAAATTAGTTCATCATCACAATAAAAACTAGAAGATTAAAATTAAATAACATCATAAAGTACAGATAATGAAATTAAGAGAAGAAGAAAAACTCTGTCAAGAAATCTCCAATCTCCAAGCTCCACTCACGGCTTTGTATGTTCTTCAATGCAAATCTCCAAGTCTCCAAGTGTAGCTCTCTATCAATTCTAGTCAAAAATCTCCTCAAATTAAGTTAAAAACAAGTACTTATAATCTTAACAAAATCCTATTACATAAGGTAAGTCAAAGTCCTCATATAAATCAACTTCAATCCAAAAAGGAAACAAAATCTGCAGAAATCGCCAGAATGGCGCGCGGGCCACTTCCCTTTGTCAACTGGCGCACCCAACGCTTCCTATACAGAATGCCTAACCCAGCCTGGCGCGCCCTGCGCCGTTCATATCTTTCCTGCAGCGCGCCCCGCACCGCTCCTTCAGTTTGTCCCCCTCTTCTTGTTTTCCTTCCATTTTCAGCATTATAGCCAATCCATGCTCCTTTTCCTGCAAAGTAACACCAAACACAAGAAAATAACATGAACAAAACCCAAAAACTCACAATATTTCAAGTTAAAAGTACCCAATTCGTAGGTTTTCAACTACTTATCAATTCATTTTGAAAGGCTTCATCTAGAAGATTGTTTTGAAATATTACTCATTTCTTTCAAAAATTATTTTGAAATACTCAGTTTTGTACACTACACAAATTTATACTATCAAGCCCATTTTGACAATTTCATAATATACGAGTTTATGTACACCATGAAACTTATATGCGGAAGTTACTAATTAATAATAAATATGCATATAGGTTGATCAAAGCAGTATCTAATCACGTGCTAAGGTAAAGGATATTATTTTCTTTCATACTCCTAAATCTAAACTTACTATGGTAAGTATTGTTTCTATAATTCCTGAAATGATTAAAAATTTCTTAGAGGTTTGCGCTTCATCTAATATAATTTCACATGAATTTTTTATTTACTTGAACCTTCTTATTAAATTTCAATCTTTATCTTTGAAATGTGAATCTTGAATATCATTCTTGAATTTGACTCCACATTTTGGTCATCATATTGACAATTTGGATATTATTGGACTCTGGACAGATTCAATGTCAAATCTTAAATGTTTATTTTTTTATTTTATTATTCTTACAACTTCCGTTCATTCTTTATATCACTGTTATTTGTACTAATTAATCATCAAAGAATCAAGTTATGGTAAATGTCTTTGGCCTGAGTGCAAAGACGATATTATTGAGTGTCTTTAGTCTGTATGGTAAAAACATGTGGTGAAAGTTCTCTTTGGCCCGTAGTGCAAAGATGAACTGCTGATTGACATGATCATGACCATTGGTGTTACAAATGAATATCTTTGGTCCGCAATACAAAGATGAACTGTTGATTTGCATGATTATAAACAATACCTGTTTATTGATGTTATAGGGATAAAATATTTATGGTGGACTTTTAAAGATAGTAGATATTATGGTCTACTTGACTCTTCTAATAGATTGCTTGTTTCGCTGCAGTTATCGTTAAAAACTTATATTATCTTTAAATCTCTGATTATCACTGTTGAAGGCTAAAGATAATTTATTCTTCATTATCTCAGTCATAATATTCTTTATTTGGCTATTTGAGCTCACCCTTTTCTTTTTTATTCTATTGTTATTTTCAAGAAATGAGAGTGCAGTTGGGACTAGCCAAAGAATGGAGTGAGGGTCCGAGATAGTTATTATAATAGCCTTCACCATGTTGTAAAATAGTGTGACAATAATTGTAGCGAGGACTTAGAATGACTTGTTGTATTTTGTAATGTATTATAATAAGTTGATTGTTTGTCTTTTGACGACTCAAATTGGGTTGTGTGGACTTTATTTTGAAGGCATCGCAATTAACCTTTTATATAATCTTTTAATTTAATTTTTATTATATGTATTCCATGTAAAATTACCTTGTTATTTATCCTCCCCCAATGTAATACTCAGTTTGGAAATGCAGTACATCATTCATGTTTCAGCAAATGTTTTGTTTTTTGTGTGTAACAAAGAAAAAAAAAAGACTAACCAAAATAATTTCAATAGATAGACATCATTAAATCATATCATTTATTACATTTATATGTAAATGTAATATAGTGATAGTGTAGTTTAAATATAAAAATATTACATTTATAATAATTTTAGTTGTTTCTAATACCAATAAAACTTAATAATCTTGCTAACGTATTTTTTCATTATAAGAAAAAATATTAGAAAGAAGCAACAACCAATGACGCAAACAGTAATTGCAAGGCCTAATGAATTTGCTAACATGACATACGTCCCTGTAATGAAAGCAAGCATCATTGCTCCAATTGCAAGAATATTCATGAATGCAGCAGTGTCGTAAAAGTCCCATAATCTGTCATTATAGTTGAATGCGGCTGTAAAGAAGTAGATAAGTAAAGAAGATGTTGAAAGTAGGAGGGCAATTGTGTCCGTTACCATAAAGGCCTTGAAAGCATTCTTTCCTGGGAGAATCGCCAGCCCTTGATCTGGTCCTTCATTTCCATTGAACCCACCTGGTATGGTGAATCCAGCCGTGAAGGTTACTGTTGCTACGAGTGCAGCCACTATCATGTGAGCCTCGCCCATTCTCTTGAGTATTTCTCTCTGTTTTTCCTTATCTACCTTTTCCACTGCCTCTGCTTTCTTCTTTGCCTTTTCCACTGCCAACGTTATGGGATCTTTCCCTGTTCTCAAATCTTCATCGTCCCTTATAGTTTTCCACAATAACCCGGTGCTATTAGCATCAACATCTCTAAGCTTTAATCCGACATCATCCTGCAAATCAATTTCTATTTAAGCATATACAAAAAAATTGATGTATTTTTAGTTACCAAATTTATATTCCATCTTCACTTTTTTTTAGATGTAGAATAATGGTCGGATGATTAACGAAACTTGGAAATTTTTTAGTGTTTATTTTTTCCCTTTACTTTTTCAAGTTTCAAACATAGTTGGGTTAACTCATTATTAACACAATGTCTAATTGCAAAAGTGTCCCTACAAGTTGTCAGCAAAATTTAAATTCAGCCCTTTTATGTGACCAAAATCTCAATCGAGTCCTTCAAGTTGCCAATTTGATTCAATTGTCTCCTGACGTTGACTTGGTTCAACTAAGACTTTTGCCGCGACTCAATTAAAGATTTGTCCTTTCAATTATTAATTAATTTTAAAGTAATCCCTCAACTACTAAAGTGAATTTTTTCGTCTTTTAGTTGCCACTTAGTTCCAATTCTGTTACTTGGATAGATTTCTTCTCAAATTTGTGTAATATGCTAGTCATGCTCGTGAGTATCTTCTTTATTTGACGATGTAAAATACTAAATTTTATGAATAAGACATAAACTAAAGTATTTTACATTCGAATGACAAAGATAACCTCATTAAATAATTGTGTTAATTACTAGCACGTGTCACAAAATAGAAGAAAAGTCAACCCAAAGAACAAATAAACACTAGTGTTTGATAAAATTAGTTATTAAGATCTGAATAGTTTAGACATCTGAATAATATAGAGTATCTGAATGAAAAAATGTTGTCTGATTATTACTTTTTTCAAAATGTCTGAATAAAAGTATTTTACCATTTTAATCTTCTAAACAAAATTATAAAAAAAAAAAAAAAAAAAAAAACTCTTTCTTCTTCCTCTACCCCAATCCCCGCCGCCCCCCTCCCTTCCCCCATCCCCCATCCCCGCCGACCACCCTCCACCTCCCCTGCCCCATTCCCCGCGCCTCCCCCTCCCCCTGCTCCGGCCTCCCCCCTCCCCCTCCCTGCCGCCCCCCTCCCCTCCCCTCCCCTCCCCTCCCCCATCCCCGCCGGCCCTCCCCCCCTCCTCTACCCCGTCCCCCGCCCCTCTATTTTCTAAGTTCTTCAGCTACTGAGCCTGGAATTAGCAGCAGTTCTGATCCAATTGGTACTTCTACTTTACTCTACAACCTTCATCAATTTCTTCTATGGACTTTTCGATTTCACAATTAAATGTTTAAATTAGATTAATTTGATGTATAAATATATAGATGTGTATCTACTTGTGTTTACATTATGTTATGTTATGGATAATGAAAAGGGGCATACACGTACGTGTCGGAGCTATGGAGGAAGAAGCAATCGGATGTGATGAGGTTTCTGCAGAGGGTTCGGTGTGGTGGTGGTGTGGTGGCGTGGTGGTGGTGGTGGAGGTGTGGTGGTAGATCTGGTTGGTGGATAGGAAAGGAAAATGATAATATTAATGAGGGTATTTTTGTCCAAAAAATAGCAACTCTCATTCAGACTTGCCTCTTAATTCTTTAGACTTGATTTTCTATCTCAACCATTTAGACGCATTAAGAGGTAAAAAAAAAAAAACAAACAAACAGCACACTGCCTCTGACTGAATCAGAGGCAGTCCATTCAGAGGCAATAAGTGGTAAACAAACACTGCCTAAGCTATATAAGGAAGCTTTTGTCAATTAAGGGACTATTTGAAACTTAGAAAAATCTGTAACTAATTTTTTCCATTATTCATTAAACAAATCCATTATGAGATTTTGGCGGTCTCACAATCGTTCAATTTTATTCCTTTTATTTTGATAAGGACCAAAAAAGGAAAGTTGCATATCAAAGTATCAAGAAATAAATAGTACTCCTATGATAATGAATTATAAGTGTTATTATAATTCTATAATAAAGTATGTTATTATCTCAAGGTTTCTAATTTTTTAAAGAGTTAATAAAATTTACACTAGAAAAGTGCAGTATTATGATCTATATGTTATCGTTAAAGTATATCGTTTAAATAAGTTACTTACCATAATGAAATGTTAATATTGTTATTAGTGCTTACATAAAATTTATTGAGCGACTTACATATATATGTTCCTTCAAAGTAGTCACTCAATTATCAAAGTGGACCGGATATATTATATTAATTACTATCCATTCATAAAATGCATGTATTCTCATAAATAGGTCGCAAGGAAGAGTTAGTATTCTTGCTTGTTCGGATAGAATTATTTTATCTTTAAATAGCTAGGTTTGCAAGAAAGAGCTAGGTAGATAGTATTCTTACTTGTTCAAAAGTACGTTCTTTATCTTTGTCTAACACGTCCCGAGGAGTGAGATTTTCCTTGTTTAACGCTTCTTTATCGGCCATATGATGTTGTATGATTTCGGGCGCAAAACAGCCCAAAATAGCAAGCAAATGGAGCGGTGTGTTTCCATCATTATCTTTCTGAATCAATAGCCTGCTCATACTTGGACAATTCTGTAAAATACATTTAATCATCAATTTATAATTGTTCACCACGGCTATGTGCAATATATTTTGACCTCTTTTATCCATCATATAGCAACTATCCGGACAAAAGGATGTAAGTACTTCCATTGCACCAATACGGTTTCTAGAAGCTGCTATGTGAAGAGCAGTTCTGTTGCCATTTTTCTCTGCTAGGTATGCCATTGATTTGTCCACTCCTATTAGGTGCTCTATCATAGCAGCTTCATCGTAATAGGCAGCGTAATGAAATGCCGTCCACCCATGTTCATCTGTCTCCTTTATCAAATCTATCTTCCAACCCAACAAATATTTTACACATTCTGACAGAAAATGATAAGAGCAAGTTAAATAAATCAGTATATTTATTTACTTGAAATTTAGCTTAGATATTGTTAGGTTGATACTTGTGTAGTTTTAGACGGATCTTAAAAATGCAATAATATCTAGAAAGCTAAATAAGAACTAATAAAATTTATGCAATCAACTTAATATATAGAAGGCTAAATTACAGATTTTTGCTCCCAAAGTAACCCACTATTTTTAAAGTCACTTCTTACAAATATTGACACGTAGTGTCAATTATATCCCCCGGGTATTCTCAAAAAAATAAAAATAAAAATAAAAATAAATAAAATTTACTTGGGTTAACTTTCTCCCAATTTCATGTCATGTGGTTGTTTGATGAGAGTATATTGCAAAATCCCCAATTCACATGACTAACATGTGAACTAGGTATTTTATATATGGTAAACTAAAAAAGATAATCTCATTAAATAAGCACATGATTAACATGTTTCACAACAATAGGGAAAGGTCAATCGGAGTAACATAATTGACACAAAATTGCAATAATAATAGACAACTATTCACTTTGGTAATCATGCCGTTACTTTAAAATTAACTAATTAACAATTTGAAGGGACAAAATCTATAATTTAACCCATTTAATAAAATGTAGATTGTTCTGTTTTGGTACAATATACTCCCTATATGCTTCACAAACTAGCTTCGTTTTGGCTTTTTTAGTCAAATTACCATTTTTGTAGTCAAAATTTATACTATTTTCTTTTAATATAGGTACAATAACTATAATCATAAGAAACTATATAAAATTTATTACTACTTTCAATTTTCATTAGTTGGAAGACATAAATAAATATGCTTAATTTTTAAATTTTAAAATTGGTCAATTTAATCAAAAAAGTCAATCTAAACCAGTTATTGAGTGAAGGTGGGAGTATATAGCTTTAATCCCGAAGAGATAACATTTCTTTAATTTTGTGGCCAAGAATTCAAGTACGAGATGAAAAATACGGAAAGGATCACAAATGCAACTTTTTTTGTTTCCCTATACATCTGTCATCTTGTATACAAACACAATTGCATTCTTTTCATGTTTTTTATGTTGTGCCCATATCTTTATTATTTATCATGAAATTAAAGAGAGTATAATCACGAGTTAAGAAATAATTTACGTACCATAGCTTTCTTTTCGGTGAATAATTGCTGCATGTAATGCAGTTCTACCGTTAGGTCCATTGTAGGCTGGTGAGCTACAGGTTCCACAGATGGTCTTCATCATATTAAGGAATCCTCGATAAGCAGCCAAATAAAGCGGTGTCTCGCCAGCCGTATTTGGTGTATGCAGTGAATTTTCTTCAGGAAATTCTTCTATCAACACTCTTACCGCATCGACTTGATTATACCGTGCCCCCTCATGCAATGCCGTGTCTCCCTCCACATTCACCGTCCACAGCATCGCCTTGAGCATCGAGGATCCAACCCCGTTTTCAAGATCTTTTTCAAGGGGAAGCACTAATGATTTTTTCGCCTCGTCCATAAGTGCTTTGACAACAAGGGAATGCCCTTCCCTTGCCGCGAGGTGAAGCGCAGTTTCACCTCTTGAATTTAAGTTACACAATAGAGACGGATGGAAGGACAGAATTTGTCGGACAAATTCCGTTTTGCCCGACTCGGATGCAACATGAAGAACACTGTTTTTGTCAGGGGTTAGTTGATCCCCAACACCAAGTGTTCTCTCTTTCTCCCTTAGGACACTAATATCACCAGAAATGGCGGCCCTATACAAGTCAGTATCCATGTTTAAATATTTATGCCTATTACTTCTTTACCTCTTTATGCACGCATCCATTGTATTGTTGCTATATATATATATAGTGGAACCACTCCACTCTTGGATGCCTGTCCCCAATTTAAAATTATTATTGCAAAAAAAAAAGTTGGATCCTTAGCGTGTTCTAATTGTGTTATTCATGTTCTTATTATCTTTTTGGATAAAAGTAGAGAAACAAGATGAGTATTTCGGAAATTGTTTAGCTTGGATACAACTTTTTAAGTTGTATGACCATCATATGCAATATTTTAAAATAATTAGAAATTTACATATAGCAAAAAATTGCACCTGTGGTAAAATAATTCACAAGATATTCATTCGGTGCCCCCTCGTTTTGTCTTATTTTAGCATCCCAAGTGAATCTTCCTACGTGATTGGAAAGTGTTTTACATACACCACTTGCAAGTTAATAACACTCCATCTGGTCACAAAAAAAAAGTTATTTTATTACTTATAATAGTTATTGTGAGTGTTTGGTACTATGAATTCAAAATTACATATATTTGTTTTTAATATTCACCTTTTACTAAAATACCCCATATACAAATCTATGCCGAATAATTTAAATATGAATTTTTGTCAAACAGAATTAAACGCCCAAAATATTGTCCAACTAGTTAATTCAATAGTATTTAATAAAATATTTTTAAAGTTTTATTACTTTTGTAATATAATAATTAACAATATATTCAATTATTATTACATAAATAAAGATTAATTAATTAAGTCAATTTAAGCACAATAATAAATTAAACTTGCAATAATAAACAACAAAAGAAGATGAATAAGGATAAATTAGAACATTTATGTCCAAATTATTCGAATAAATGTTTGATATATGGATATTTGTTTGGTACACTTTTTATAATTATGTGTAAATAAAAATATTTATATTTAATTTATTAAAATATAATAGGCATTATTGTCTATAAAAAGATTTTAAAATTTTCATAATTTAAGATTACCACATGTCTAAGCGTTCCTACCTTTTTCAACAATATCACCCGACAGGGGCTGCCCTATATAAGTCAGCATCCATGTTTTACTTAGGATTAAATACAATTTACTAAATGAAATACTATCATATTTATGATTAGGTCTTCAAAAAATTTGGACTTACATTTTACTATATCAAGTGTCTTATTTAATACAATTTAGCCCTCAATTTCAGAATCCGGCCAAAATTGGCCGAAATACCTAATTTTTCGGCTAGATAAGAATTGTATACGGTTTGACCATATAGAATACGGGCTAATAACACTTATGTTACATCAAGTACCACCAAATTCACAAATTACTACATCAAGTACCTAATTCGTATAAAATTTGTATAAATACTTATCCTGACGTATTAAATCTGTATAAATACTTCTAAATAATTATTATATGTTAAATTATTAAAATTAAATATTAATACAAAGATTATCAAATATACTTTTTTTATTTAAATTTTTTTAAAAAGACTTAATTACCAAACAAATCAATAAACTTTTAAATATACAAATTATATTTTTAACAAGAATAACATTAAACTTTTAAACAATTGACAAAAGTGCCCAAAATTTAATTAATTAAATAATACCCTTTTTATATTGGAAGAGCATACAAAAGGAGAAGAAAAAAATTGAAAAAGAAAAAAATGACCCATTTGCCCTCCCTCCCTCCCTCCCTCCCTCCCTCCCTCCCTCTCTCTCTCTCTCTCTCTCTCTCTCTCTCTCTTAATCCTTCAAATTATTTTGTTCTTTCAAATTTGGAAATTTTAACAAATTGTATGTATAAATTTTACAACTTAAATCTTGCAAATTATAAATTATATCATAAATTATAAATTTTACATCTTAAATTTAACAAATTGTATGTATAAATTTTACAACTTAAATCTTGCAAATTATAAATTATATCATAAAATTTTACGTCTTAAATTTTACAAATTTTATGTATAAATTTTACAGCTTAAATCTTGAAAATTATAAATTATATCATAAATTATAAACTTTACGTATTAAATTTAATAAATTATATCACAGTTTAAATTTTACAATATGTATTTATAATTTTATAACGTATTTCTATGGTATTAGTTACTTTTTTAAAGGGCTAAAAATTATTATATTTATAATTTTTTTTCTTTGGGGGCCGAATCATAAATATGGTGGTACTTGATATAACGGAACTGTAAATAACCTTTTTTAAAATTAAGTCAAACCGTATATTTATACGGTCAACTCGTATTAAATACACAAAATTCGATCGGATTCTTGGGCGGGTCGGGTATTTCGGCTAATTTTGGTCGGATTCAAAAATCGGGGGCTAAATTGTATCAAATTAGATACTTGATGTAAAAAATTGTAAACTCAAATTCTTTGGGGACCGAATTATGAATTTGATGATATTTCATGTAATAGAAATGTAATTAGCCCTTTTAACTATTAAGGTCTTGTACTCCCTTATCTCTTTATGCATGCAAATATTGAAATATATATAGTGGAACCACTCAACTCTTGGATTCCTCTCCCCAATCAATTTATTGGGGGCCTTGTAACCTTTTGGAAAAGCATACAAAAAAAAGAGTTCAATATTCGCGTCCTGTATTATTATAAGTATCAGAATATTATTAATATTCGTATTACTCAAAAACTTTTTGACAAAAAAAAATAGTTAACTTTTTATCCCAAAATATACACTTGCTTATAATTCGCACGGTGTGATTTTAATTTTTATGATACGTACCCACCCAAAAAAAAATTAGGAATAGTAAATATATTCGGCATGAAAGAGAAATTGTGAAAATATCAACCTTGTATATATAGTTTAGCTATATAAAAATATTTAAAATAATAGTCAAAGATTGATGTGTCAATATTCTAATGGTTAAATTGATCAGATTATTATTTAGGATTCATCATGTTCTTAGACTTACTTTAGAAAACGAGATGAGACAATTTAAATTTCATGATCCCAATTATAACTATGCGTATAATTTACCGTCAAATATTGTATTAACCCTACGAAAAATGTTTTTTTATAGATAGTGTAAAATAATACAATCTCCTCAAATTTATCATCTTAATTTCATTATCATGTTAATACCACGTACTAAACTAACATTTTAATACTTTTAATGAGTAAACACAGAATAAATATACATACTATTTATAAATTCTACAAATAAAACTATTTTTATGGAATGGAGAAAAAATCATTTGAATATTACATATATGATATATTTTTTTGTCTATTTTAAAATTTGATTTACATTTTTATTTTTAGACTGTAAAAAAACATTAAGTTTCTAGCAGTTCACTTCCCTTTAGTGTTGTGATGTGGTTCTGTACTAGCATAAAAATGACCAAAATAACTGCGAAAAAGACACCAATTCAGAATATAAACATTACTCAGTTGCAGTTTAAATGAAGCTACAAGATGGATAAACTTTGGATCAAACACAACAGAATCAACTGTTACTTCTCATTGAGCAAGAAGGAAAAGAGGATGGAAAAGGAAAAGAGGATGGAAAAGGAAAAGGAAAAGGAAAAGGAAAAGAGGATGGAAAAAGAAAAGGAAAAAGAAAAGGAAAATGAAAAAGAAAAAGAAAATGTTGTCTGGAAAGAGTTCTTTTGACGGGACATGCACTAAAAAAAATGGTTTAATTTCGACAGAATTATTTCGATGGAATGTATTATGTCGATATTGATTCAAGTCCGATGAAATTATTCAGTCAGAAATAGTTCCATTGGAAATCGTATAAACTCGACGAAATTTTGTTAATCAGGCAAACACCTTGGCACTAAATTTTTCCTCCGGTGCGCTTACTAATATTGACGGAACAAATATTAATTTTGACGGAACGTCCGTTAAAAATACGTTAAAATCAATGGAATTAATGCCGACGAAATTCCGTCCACTACTATAAAATAGTAAAAAAATGACACTTAAACAATAATGTTGTGGTATTTTTTTGTAAGACTTTTTAATTAGATATACAAAAACATTATGGTTTTATAAGGGCCAATTTAATTTTTGGTTCGAAGGTTACAACGTTTTATTTAAGAAAAGAAAACGTTATGTACGTAAAAATTAAAAAACACGGAGGCCATCCTTGTGCTGGGCTGAAATAGAGAGAAGGCAGAGGAGAGAGAGAGACAAGGCTGGGAGAAAGAGAGGGTTGTGGCTGTTAGAGAAGAAACCTCAATTCCAACCTTCTTGCAAAACTGAAGGTAACAATCTCTTTCCATACTATCTAGGGGGAGCAGTTACTTTTACATAAAGAGTTCGTGTGCTACAGCCATTGTGTACCCGAGTGTTTTGAGTGATCTTTTAGCAACCATTTATTTTTTGCTAATTCCTTGTCTACCCTTGAAATCCACTTTAATTTTTATGGGGAGCTTGAAAATTAAGGCCTTGTGATATGATTATAAGGAGAAGATCAGTCAGTTGGTAAATGAAGCATCCACCACAAGTTTAAAAGAGGTATTTGTTTTATACTTCCTCAATCTCAATTCATGTGCAACACACTCCTGATGTCCCAAAATTAGGCAAGCTAAGCTTTTGTCTTGTATGATTTCCATTCAATCGGTGAATAAAATATTTTGCTGGTGATTACTTTTGGGTCCCACATAGGTTGCTCTAAGAGAGAAAATTTTGAATTCTTCTAATTTAGTGGTTTCCATTGGGATTACTTTCAATATATAGTTTCAAAGCATCTAGCTTTCTTATCTGTGTGAAAAAAGAAGTGTTGCAAGTAAATATTGACGGAGTGTAATTTTCAAACCTGGTATCTTCTTAGTGCCCTCAATTAACATCGTATTTATGTATTGATATATATGTATTTGGTTGATTGAACTATGGATTTTCTCCATTTATTTTGTTTATCTACTGTCTAGGATTCTTATTGGTGATTTTTACAAACATGTCTTTTTTTTGGGAGTTAAAGACCTATTTCTGTTCTATTCTAGGGGAGGGGGAATGAGGTTTGATTTCCTGACCTTTTGGTGGAGCAGGGGCGCCTATTGCGACTGAGGCTAACAAACATATGAAGCAGCATTAATGGAGTAAGTTATACATTGTTCCATAGGTGGGATTAGAAGAAAAAATCAAACAGCTGGAGAAAGAAAGAGAATCATGGGCTCAAAAGGAGGCAAGTCCTTATGGCGTATTCCATACAATTTTTTAGTTTAGCTGATGTAAAATGGACATAATGGTAACTTTTGTTTTCTTAGCAGCTTCTATCAATTCTTCTTCTACCTGATATGTTGGGCAAAGTAGCCATCTAAATGGTAAAGTGCCTGCGACCACTAGTGGCGTCACAAGTTTTGGCTCATCTACAGGAGCTTCTGTTGGAATATAGGGCAGAATTAACAAAACCAATATAGTGAAAAATTGGAACAACTTATCTGGAAAACCGAGGCGTAGCGAAGCTACTGTTCTAAAAAGTGATTTCGCCCCCACTGGTAATAACCTTCGGAACAAATGGGCTGCCGGCGTTCACCCTCCAGGATTCAACGGTGAAGCCTCCAATTGTGTGCACTCACAGATGGAGACTCTGGACTTGTCTGTTTTGTGGATTGCCCAGAAAATTAGAAAGAATGAAACAACAGAATAGATATAGAGAGATGGATGTCGTCTGTGTGTTTTTGAAGGAAGAACCGAACACAGTATATATAGCAGAGAAGCAGAGAAGCAGAACGTTGGAAAAATTTAATATATATGTTAACGTTAGAATATTAATACCCTAACGTTACTGAACGTTGGAAATTAATAGGATTAACGTTAGAAAATTAATTATAAAGAAAACTGAAAAAGGTTAGGTATAAAATTAGGGATTTTAGCAAAACAGTGGGTTACTCTGGGTGCACCCGTGAGGCTAAATTAACCGGATTGGCACCCCCCCCTGCGCGGGCGTATGTGCGCACACACGCACTAAGGTTTTCTGACCGGATGTCCAAGATTCAAGCTTGTCCCAGCCCAATTCCTTAGCCGTCCTCATGTGCGCGAGCCCATCCCTATTTCCTCAATCAAGTTACTTAGCCCAAACCAAGAAGTACTAATATACACAAGGAATGTCTTAAAAATAGGCACTGTGGGACTTTGTCAAAACCAATAATTTTGAAGCACAACCAACAATCCCCCACATGATTCAAAATTTATCAACAAGGAGAAAAAAAATAGAAGTAATAAGGGCAATAGATTTTTTAAGTACATAATGCCGATACCTTGTGGGTTTGAATCGACACTTAGTGGAACAAGCTCAAGATTGTAGATTATAGGTGAACTTAGTTCTTGAACCTAATATCTATAATACAATCAGATGAACTTGCACACATACTCAAAACCCGAATCCACACAAGTCCGCGGTTGGGCACTTTCTAGGCCATGCGCCATGTCCCAGATTTTAATAAAGGCTCTAGAGAGGTTGTCAAAGTCTCTCATAGGAAGCGGCCTACACCTCCACCTTTACATAGGTGAACCCATCAAGTGTAAACTGACATACACCACCCTTTAGGGCTATGAGTTTCATTAAGAATCTAAATGATTCATCCTAACACAATTTGTCAGTAAGCACCACATGCACATAGGGAGATATATAAATAATTGTAGTGCTATAATTAAATAATTACATGACTAGTTGTTACCCATTGAACCCAATTCATGGGATCTCCAATCACATGGGTTGGGTTTCCATCACATATTATTTACTCAAGATGTTGACAATAATCCCATCCCTCTGGATGCTTCTTGGATAACCTTTTTGTTCAATCCCTTTGTGAGCGGATCCGCTAGGTTCTTTTCAGACCTCACAAATTCCATGGAAATAACACCTCTACTGATCAGTCCTCGTACAATATTGTGTCTCAAGCGAATGTGCCTCTGTTTCCCATTATAAACCTGGTTCATTGCTCTTCCAATAGCTGCTTGAGAATCGTAATGCAGAGAAATAGAAGGAATTGGCTTAAACCACAATGGTATGTCTGCCAATAAATTCCTTAGCCACTCTGCTTCTGTACCTGCCAATTCTAAAGCAATAAATTCAGACTCCATAGTAGATCTAGCAGTACAAGTTTGTTTAGCAGATTTCCAAGAGACAGCTCCTCCACCTAAAGTAAACACATAACCACTAGTGGAGTTTGTCTCATCATTATCAGACACCCAATTAGCATCACAATATCCTTCTAGAACATTAGGATGACCAGTAAAATGTACACCTACATTAACTGTTCCTTTTAAATACCTCATTAATCGTGATAATGCATTCCAATGATCTTGTGAAGGATTATGTGTATATCTGCTAAGTCTACTAATGCAATATCAGGTCGAGTACAGTTCATTAAATACATTACACTACCAATGATTCTGGCATATTCAATTTGTGCAATGCCAATCCCTTTATTTTTCTTTAAATGCACACTAGAGTCATAAGGTGTTCCTAGTGGCTCTTCATTAAAAAATTAAATTTCTTAAGAATATTTTCCACATAATGAGACTGTGATAAAACTAAACCATTTGCATGTTTACAAATTTTCATGCCAAGAATCAAGTCTGCTTCTCCTAAATCTTTCATGTCAAATTTAGAAGACAAATAATCTTTAGTTTTTTTTACAACTTTCTCATCAGTACCAAATATTAGCAAATCATCCATATATAAGCAAATAATCACACCACCGAATTCATTGAATCTACTATAGACACAACTATCAGAGTCATTTGTCACAAAACCATTAGACAAAATAGTTTTATTAAATTTGTCATTCCATTGTTTTGGTGCTTGTTTCAAACCATACAAGGATTTTACAAGTCTACACACCTTTTGTTCATCACTTGGAACAACAAACCCTTCTGGTTGACACATATATATTTCTTCATTTAACTCGCCATTCAAAAAGGCAGTTTTAACATCCATCTGGTGGATTATTAAATTATGAATAGATGCCAAAGCAATTAAAATCCTTATGGTTGCCATTTTAGTAACTGGTGAGTAAGTGTCAAAATAGTCAAACCCTTCCTTTTGATTAAAGCCTTTAGCCACAAGTCTTGCCTTAAATTTATCAATAGACCCATCAGTTTTTAACTTCTTTTTAAAAATCCATTTACATCCAATAGGTTTACACCCTCTAGGCAAATTAACTAATTCCCATGTATGGTTAGACATAATGGATTCCAGTTCACTATTAATAGCGTCTTTCCAAAAGGTTGCATCAATAGATTTCATTGCTTCTTCATAAGTTTTAGGGTCATCTTCAGTTATAAAAGCAGTTATAAAATCTGGGCCAAAAGTTTTCTCAAAACGTTGCCTTTTACTCCTAGTAGATGTAGAAACAGGTTCTATGTCTTTTCTTTTAAGATGTTCATTTGAAGAAGAACTGCCCACATCTTTTATTTTCATAGGAAATATATTTTCAAAAAATTCTGCATCCTTTGTTTCCAAAATAGAATTGTTTTGATAATTATTAGTAGCATCTTTAATTACCAAAAATCTATACGCATCACTATTAGAAGCATATCCAATAAAAATGCAATCCATTGTTTTAGGTCCAATTTTATTCCTTTTAAACTCTGGTATAGCTACTTTAGCTAGACACCCCCACACTTTAAGATACCCCAAATTAGGTGCATGTTTCTTCCAAAAATGATATGGAGTGGAGTCTATCTTTTTATGTGGAACTCTATTTAAAATATGAGTTGCAGAAAGGCAAGCTTCTCCCCACATATTAGAAGGTAAACCAGAACTAATTAACATAGCATTCATCATATCTTTAAGAGTTCTATTTTTTCTTTCCGCAACTCCATTGGACTGTGGAGAATAAGGAGGAGAAGTTTCATGTATAATTCCATTAAGTTCACAAAATTTTTTAAGACTTCCCGACTCATATTCACCACCACGATCGGATCTAAGTCTTTTAATTTTCCTTTCTAACTGATTTTCAACTTCTGCTTTATATTTAATAAACATTTCTTCTGCTTCATCTTTAGAGGAAAGGAGGTAAATATGAGTATATCTAGACATATCATCCACAAAAGAAATATAGTACTTCTTACCACCTCTACTCGTAGTATTTTTAAAATCAGCTAGATCACTATGAATTAACTCAAGGAGTTCAGTTTGTCTTTCAACACTTTTAAAAGGTTTCTTAACATGTTTAGCTTCCACACAAATTTCACATTTGTTAAACTCGGTATTTGCTAGATTAGGTATAAGTTCAAGTTGTTTCAACCTTTTAATAGATGCCACATTCACATGTCCTAATCTAGCATGCCACATATCCAAAGATTCAACAATATAAGCAAAAGAAGCATTCTTATTATTCAATTCAGCAGAAGCATCAAGTACAAATAAACCCCCATTACAAAAACCTTTCCCAACAAATTCCCCATTACGAGTGAGTACCAGTTTATCAGACTCAAACACAAGTTTAATGCCAGCTTTGTTCAACAAGGATCCGGACACAAGATTTCTACGAATTTCTGGCACATGAAGCACATTTTGCAAAGCAATTATTTTTCCCGAAGTTAATTTTAGTAAAACTTTCCCTTTCCCTGCAACATTGGTGGCTCAAGAATCCCCCATAAAAACCTTTTCTCCATTTGTCAGGTTTTCGTAGTTGAGAATTACATCTCTATTCGAGCAAATGTGTCTAGTGGCACCGGTATCTACAACCCATTCCGTGAAGTTGTCAACTAAGTTTACTTCCGAGACAACAGCAGCAATAATGTCATCGGTTTCAACCAAGTTCGCTTGGGGCTTAGGCTGAGAGTTATGGTTATTCTCTTGCCCCTTGCGAAAGTGACATTTCATAGCAATATGGCCAGGTTTGCCGCATACGAAGCAAGGACCTTTAGTGAAAGGTTTTTGGATTTGATTGGGACTCTTGAACCTATTATCTTTTCTTCCCATTGATTTCTGATTTTTCCCTTTGTAGTTTTTGGACTGATTGTTTTGGGTCTTCCATTGTGACTTTTGTTCTACGAGATTAGCCTTGACAGTGTGAGTTGGAACTATGTCTCCTCGGTCTTTAGCTCTGTTTTGTTCTTCGATATGTATGTGTGCCACTAGTTCCTGCATAGTATAATCTTTAGTTTCATGTTTAAGGTTCATCTTATAATCTTTCCAAGAGGGTGGTAACTTTTCGATAAGAGCAGCAGCTTGAAAAGTCTCACATATTTTCATTCCTTCC
The DNA here is from genome assembly GCA_020205555.1 of Panax stipuleanatus. NCBI lineage: Eukaryota > Viridiplantae > Streptophyta > Magnoliopsida > Apiales > Araliaceae > Panax > Panax stipuleanatus. Next base: position 114,696,669 of record CM035119.1, on the reverse strand, counting down.
CCAATGACTTCCCCCACAATTGTTTGATATTTATGAACTTGTTCTATAACAGATTTTCCATCTTGCATCTTAAAGTCTAGAAATTTCCCAGCCACATATTTCTTAAGACCAGAATTTTCAACAGCATATTTGGACTTTAAGGCATCCCAAATCTTCTTAGCATTTTCAAATGGATAATAAATATCAAACAACGTATTTGACAGATAGTGCAAAAGGTATCTACGGCATGTACGATTATCTTTAACATAATCCCTTTTTGCAACAGTTTCAGTGGCAGCAGTACTATCAATAGCAGCAGTAATATCAGAAGCAACAGTAGCAGGAATAGCAGGAGCATCCATATATAACACATATTCCAAATTCATGGTTTCTAAATAAAACATCATATCTTCTGACCATCTCTTAAAATTTGTACCATCAAAACGTTCAATTTTAGATAGGTCTAGTGCAGATTTCATCATCTTGTTAATTATGCAAACTCACTTTTTAGATTGTTGGAATATAGGGCAGAATTAACAAAACCAATATAGCGAAAAATTGGAACAACTTATCTGGAAAACCGAGGCGTAGCGAAGCTACTGTCCTAAAAAGTGATTTCGCCCCCACTGGTAATAACCTTCGAAACAAATGGGCTGTCGGCGTTCACCCTCCAGGATTCAACGGTGAAGCCTCCAATTGTGTGCACTCACAGATGGAGACTCTGGACTTGTCTGTTTTGTGGATTGTCCAGAAAATTAGAAAGAATGAAACAACAGAATAAATATAGAGAGATGGATGTCGTCTGTGTGTTTTTGAAGGAAGAACCGAACACAGTATATATAGCAGAGAAGCAGAGAAGAAGAACGTTGGGAAAATTTAATATATATGTTAACGTTAGAATATTAATACCCTAACGTTACTGAACGTTGGAAATTAATAGGATTAACGTTAGAAAATTAATTATAAAGAAAACTGAAAAGGTATAAAATTAGGGATTTTAGCAAAACAGTGGGTTACTCTGGGTGCACCCGTGAGGCTAAATTAACCGGATTGGCACCCCCCCCTGCGCGGGCGTATGTGCGCACACACGCACTAAGGTTTTCTGACCGAATGTCCAAGATTCAAGCTTGTCCCAGCCCAATTCCTTAACCGTCCTCATGTGCGCGAGCCCATCCCTATTTCCTCAATCAAGTTACTTAGCCCAAACCAAGAAGTACTAATATACACAAGGAATGTCTTAAAAATAGGCAATGTGGGACTTTGCCAAAACCAATAATTTTGAAGCACAACCAACAGCTTCAGTATTTGGTGGACCTCCAGCAGGGATGTTTGGAGCATCTTCATCAACATTCACAACTCCATCTCTCCTCCTGCATTTGGATGGACTTCAGCAGGTTTTGGAGGTTAGTAAATTTCGATATTTTACCGTAACTTCTGCTTCTTAAATGTTTTAGTTGATTTTTCCAATAGAACTCCTCTTCTTTGTTTCTTGTATCTTATTGTTTATGTATTTGTTGGGATATAAACTTCTATATCACTAGCTTCTTTGTGAAGACTAGGATTATATATTAGTGATGTTATGAGTTTCATGACAAATTACTAAATTTGTTTTTTTTGTTTTTTATTTGTCGTTAGCTCTTGCCTTCTTGAATCTGGACTCTGGATAAATCTATTAATATTTTCTTTAACCACATGTTTGTTTTTTTATATTTTATCACCATGTCACAATTATCCTATCCCTCATTCAGCATGTGCATTCATGTTTATGACTTTTAATCTTAATTTTTCTGTGTGGTCAGGTTCAGGAAAATAGTTATAAATTTAAATTAGTAATGCATAGAGACATAGATTGTAATATCCTTTGACTTAAACTTCTCATGAATCACGGAGTCTTTTTTACTTATGCTCCATGGATGCGCCCAATATAATTGTTAGATTTATGGATTCTTTGGAAATTGTTATGTTAGTTATTGAGGCATATCGATTAAAAATATTGGGATTTTTAGTCGATATGCCTTTTTTTGGAGGGGGGGTGTGTGGTGGTGGTTTGGTTGGGTGGGGGAAAAATTTGTCGGGGATAGTGTATGGTGTTTTACAATATTCATCGGGAACCCAAATGTAATTGTAATTCTTCTAGTTGTCTGTTGATCCTTTGTCTTTATAATAATACTAGCTACTGTCATTGTTCGTTGCTCTACTGATTTCTGGTCAGGGTCGGAGCCACCCATGGGTTGGGGTGCGCTCCAGCCCGGGTGAATTTTTTTTAATTATACTATTAGTACTTATAAGTTATATACTTTCAATAGTCCAACGGCCCAATTCAATATTGAATACTGAATACATATTATCTAGTTTGCTGCTAGAGTACATGTAAAGGCATTTACGGGATGGCTTAATTCCTAAATGAATGAAGAAAAAGAGAGCTGCAGCAAAGAAGGGAGTCAGGGAGAAGATATCAGATGAAGATAGCAAGTAAAGGCAGATACTTTTTTTGGAAGTTATCCAGTTAAAAAGATAACATTGGACCTTATAATTTCGTAATGTTATATATTTGTAAGTGGGTTTTTTGCTGGTTCATTTCATCTCAATTTTCTTGTAATTCCCAATTTCCCATATTCAATTTGGGTTTGGCATCTCTGGGCTTTTTTTAAATTTTTTTTATAGTATTAGTTGATAAGAGGGTTTATCTAAATTGTTTTTTTTTCCTGTTTTGTTGATTAATAGTTGTGGCTTTTTCTTTGCTCTGTGACTTTGGCGGCTAAGTTGAGAGGGACTCCGTGAAATTTCTGTCTGAGGTCAGTATGTAGTGCCTTTTGTTTTAATAATAAATATTAGTTGTATACTAGTTTATGGGTATTTTATTTTCTTTTAACAATTGATGAGGATCATTCTTTTATTCAATTTGTTCTTTATTTTTTGAATGTTAAGGATATCATTGTTTCTTATTTAGAGCATAACACTTTTGAGTTTTGAAATTCAGAATTTATTTTATTTTCTTATTCAATTAATTGGTACATTAAAATAAGTATTCTGTTTATTTAAGTATGCATTATTTAATTATGTTTTGTATTCCAATTTCAAGCATGTTAGGCTAGATTATTTTCAACGGTTAAGGATGAGTATAATTGATTGGTACTTGGTAGCCCAGTACAAAATAAATTCCTGGCTCCGCCCTTGTTTCTGGTATCGTACGTACAGCTATATTATCTGCAGTTCATCTTCTGTTTGGTTTAAATTGTTAGCTTTCTTAATAACTGTTGTACGTGTTTGGAATTGTACCTTTCATCCACAGTTTATGCTTGATACTCTTATATTACAGTATTCTAAAGCCGTTTTGGTTTCTTTGCCTTTTTAACTTTTTCTGAAATTCAATTGCATTTTGTAGGGCTAACTCATCAGAGTTTGTAATACCTTTCCGTAAATTCTCAAAGAGTCTTGCTAATTCTTTTTCATGTGGGATGAGGTTTAAAATGCATTTTGAAACAGAAGATGCAGCAGAAAGAAGGTTGGCCACCACTGTAATTCCCACTATGGATTGCATGGATATGTACCTTCACTGGATCACGTTGTGGCAGATACTGTGAGTTCGCTTTTGTTGTTTCTTCTTCTTATCATGCAGCTTCTCTCAACTTCAAAGACAACAAATTTGTTGCCCAGTTACATTTAGTTTGGCATGTGAATATTGTTCTCGCATTCAAGTTGAGTTTCTCTTGGATAACTTTTCATCAACCTTACTTATGCTAATAAATCAGGATTTGATCCCATATCTATTTTGTCTTTCCCCGATATTAGCACAAATTCACAAACATTAGCCCGAGCTGTGTCCTTGGCTCCTTGCCACTTCCATCTGCTAGTTGCTTGATGTTTTTAAGGTAGCTTGTTTCGTAAAACGCCTTTAACAATGCACTAAATCAATCTTCATTTCTAACAGGGGGCTTTCCTGGAAAAGATTAAATCTGAGAACCCTGGGATCCCATGTTTCCTTTATGGTCACTCAACTGGAGGGGCTGTGGTTTTTAAGGTAACAAATAACTAATAAGTATGTATGCATGCAATATACATACTATCTGTGCATAGTAGGTCTTTTGTTACTTTTAATTTCATTAATCTGCTCCTTTGATCAGGCAGCTTCATACCCGCACATAGAGGGAATGCTGGAGGGAATTATTTTGACTTCACCAGCTTTGCTGGTTAAGCCAGCGCATCCTATTGTTGGTGTAAGTTTTTATTGTTTAATGAATTCACCTATATAGCATGGATTGCTAACCTTTTAAAAGGCATCTCTATTGTGTGAGATCATGCTCTGCATTTCTGATAATTTCTAGCATAGCATATGTCATATTTGATATATTCTGCTTCTAGATTACTGATAATTTCTTTAAACAAAATTTTATATAATGTCAAACCAATTAGCAACTTGTATCTTGTAAGTTAAGAATTTTATGTTGATAAACTCCAGTAAACTCTTGTATGCCCATTTTTGTTATCTAGCTGAATCATGCTCTTTATGTGGTTTTAATATAATAGATTGCTTCTTATAGTCCCTCTGTCTGTGATTGGAGTGACTGGATGTCTTCCATTAAGTGCATACTTAAACAAAATTCTCTTTTGTGTATTGATCTAATTGCAGTTGAAATGCATACTTATTTCGTAAGAGTTTCAAGTTATTACTTGACTTGTCAGTTTTGACCGACTAAGCTTGTAGGGCTACTCTAATTCAGAAGTTATGCATATTCATGATTGAAAAGTATTTATATTACTATTTATTTTTCGATTCTATCAACCACGTCTTGTAGGATATACTTGGATATATGATGTTTGGGTAAAACTGGAAACTTATGCAAGTAGAGCATGAAGAGAAGCAAGCTCGTGCGTCTTTTTGTTGATTTTAAGACAGATAAAGGTGGGAAATTAAGAAATGTAATTCCTAATAATCATTTCTATTTGCCGGTAAAGTGTATTCAGTTTGTAGTTTTTTTTAAAAAAAAATTTATTTTGTGGTGCAGAGGATGAAGGGTTTGAGGCAAACAAAGCCAAGTTGCTAGGAAAATTGCCGCTCTTGAACCCAAGGGATGACCACCGCGATCCTGCATTAATCATTCCTTCCAACCATCGTTGCAGTGTTGTATGTGCCATATAAGTTAAATGTTTTCCTTGGTTTCTCTATAGAGTAATAGTCGTCGTAGTCCCATACAGACGTTATGAAAATTGTGTTTCGGTTTCTCTTCGCCAATTATCTGTACACCATGTTACTGACTTCATTATTTCAGATTAAATACACTTGCAGGGATAGGAAAAAAGATAAATATGATCTAATAATATGAAATTAGATCATTGTAACACTTCCACAATTTTTTTGTATTATTAGATATTACTATATTTGATTCAAAATAGTTCTTTTTCTTTTTGTAATATTATTTTCTCCTTATGATTGATGTTTGGAAATATAAGTTCTAAATCATTCACTAATTGTGAGTAATTCATCTTATGTAACTCTTGGGGAATAAATTGTATTAAGCATGTATTTAAAAAAACTCTTTTAGAAATACACAGCGTTTTTTAGAAAAAAAAAACGATGTGTAATGTGCAAGTACTCTCAAAAAAAATATTGTGTAATGTGCAAATACACTCTTAAAAACGTTGTGTAATGTGTCAATAGACAACATTTTAAAAATATTGTGTAAATGTGTCTAATAAATGACACTGCTAACCACGACGTTTTTGAGAGGCCTATTACAACGTTTTTTAAGCGTTATCTAATTTTTTTTTTTACTAGTGATCGTAAATAGTAGCACTTAAAACCTAATCGTTAACTTAGTAACGCCTCAATCGAAGAAGAAAAAAAAGAAATTCTCTCTCTAACATGCCGCTCTCCCTTTAGTCCCTCTCATTTCGCCGACGCAGCTCCTCCGACCAAGTTCGTCAGCTTGCCAGCGTCACACCTCTGTCCACCGAAAACCTTATCCCGCTAGTATAAACTTTTCTCTGTCCTTTCTTTGTCTCTTTCCCCCAAACGTAGCAATCGTATAATTCTTAAAAATTATTTAAAACCCAGTTCAATTCTAGTGGCTATTAGCTCCTTCTTCTCGTTCATACCTCTATTAGCTCTAATTTAAGATTACTTTTTATCAATTAATTGTTAATTTGGAATCCTAAATTTTTTGATATTTGGTTATGCATAAATTTGTGTATAAGTTTTTATCAATTAATTGTTAATTTGGAGCTGAGAAATATTCTGATATTTGGTTATGCATAAATTTGGTTTATATTGAGGCTTAATTTGGAACCCTAAAATATTTTGAGAATATTTGGTTTATACTGACAGTTAATTTGTTTGTGAGTTTAACATTGCATAATCAGTTGATGCCTGTAATAGTTGTTCCATAGTAGTTTTACAGCTTGTAATGGCTTTAGTTGTGAATTGGGCTTGAAGAATGCATAATTTGTTTGTTAGTTTCATAATGTTTCATAGTTATTATTGGGTATATTGATATTGTGAATGTGATGCCTTAATAATGTTGGGACTGCCTTAGTATTGTTGTGATATGGATTTTTCTTGCAATTTATGTCTTCATCTTGCCTTATGATTCTTGCTGTGATATGGGCTGCCTTAATCATTTTGTTGGTATATTTGCAATTTTAGATAGAATTTTCAACAAAATTTCTGTCAAAATTCATCAATTGCAATATTTGTGGGCCCTGCTAACTATTTATGTATTTTACTTAATTTTTCAATATTAAAATAAACTAAGTAGCATTTACTTGGTTTCCTACTAATAAAATAAACTAAGTAGCATTTACTTAGTTTTGCACTACTAAATAAATTTAAATAAAATAATATAAAATAAAATAATGAATCTGATCATTTGAGAATATATGTGAATCTGTTCATTTGGGTGACATTTTGTTGGAGGTTTTTGGGTTGATACAAATAAGTTAGCCGCATCACAATTTTGAATAAAGGATACTTGGACAAGAATTTGGTGGCTGCTTCAATTACTCCATTTACCCTATGCCACATGATCACTGTGACGCCCCCAAAGCCAGGTCCCAAGAACTTCTGATTTGGTATGTTACGTTACTTCATTATCATACATATTCTATCATCTAATGCGGAATAATAAACATATATTATTTAGTTCACATAATTCTATAATATTTCCCCATGTTTATTAACCTTAACTGAATACATACCTTCAAAATTACAAAAGGTTTACATAAGATAACTAAATAGTTATTCGCATAACAATCTATTATTGTACTTTGCTCTTGTCTCTGATCTTCTTCAAACCTTCGTCTTAATCTGAAATTTAATATCATGATATAGCAAGAGTGAGCAACGACTTTGCTCAACAAGTTTAAATTCAATAAAGATATATCATAATTGAAAGAAGAATAAACTTTCAAGTTTTCAACAACATAATAATTGTGAAAAAACATGAATCAACATGTCAATAATTGAATGACTGAATCAATAAGGTTTAATGTCAACAAGGACCATGAACAATTTTATTTGAACCTTATGGTAATGAAGGTGATCAGCCTTTTATACCTGATGAACATATGCAACATGCACTAAGTGCGAATCAATAATCAGTATAGACGTGAATAATCATCAATAATCATTCACTAACAAGCTTTGAAATATAACTCGAATTTGAGTTAGGAAACTTGCCTTAACCGTCGATTACTGCTACGCAATCTAGTTAAATCGCTTTATTGAAAAGACCTATCAGTTATAAGATTGATCTTTCAATTAACATAACATACCTTATTCCATAATACTATCTAACACTTAACCACAAAGTCAAATATTAGATAACCTTAACATCATACTCATTTACAAGTCTAAACCTAGCATACATCGAGTCTTTAATAGTATTCAATACAGTATACTGAGTGGTTTCCCATAAACAACCAACAAATTAGTTTTCGTATCGTCTACATTGTTTTCACAGTGAATTAGATCGATTACTAATTCATATATATCTCCGCTCCCTGAAGGAATCTTTTAGCCCAGATACTGTACATCAACTATTGCAGAATACGACTGTACTACTTTAGACTTAATACTTAATCACTTACTTTATAAGTTTGCCCTTTATATGTTATCTTAGTAAAATAGATAACATTTCAGTAAACTGAAAATACTATTTCAGTAAATCAGGTTACATTTCAGCATCCTGAAATTATTATTTCAGCAGCATGAAATCAGTTTTAGTAAACCGAAATCATTTCAGCAACCCAAAATTCAATTCAGCGTCCTGAATTCTCATTTTAGTCTATTACAAGCATAATATAGTTCCTTGAATACCAAATCATGTCTGATGATAAATCATATACTTTAGAGACAATCTTATTTATTTATTAATAAAAATATTCGTTTATTAAAGGCATTTAATCATCTACATGGTGCTGTTTTTATAATATGTAAATAACCCATAATTTTAAGCAATGCTTTTAGAATCATGATGATGATCATACTAATGAGATCTAAATTCTTAGAAAGCTCTAAAACTAAAATAGTTTCCAATCGTGGGATTACTAAAAAGGGGATTAGTAATCCGAATAAATTGGTACATATGTTGCTTGCTCATTAGATGAGGATGATTGATCTCATGATCATTTGTGTAGAGACACGAAAGCAAGTATGTAGGTGCTTATTGGAAAATAAGTTCACTGAACGTGACTCGCTATGGAATACCTAATGGAGTTTTACTCGCCTGTCAATAGAAATTTCTAATGTGATAGTAGTACAAGTGATCCTTGGACTTGAGATCATCATAGTACCTTGTATGTAATGAATTATACTTTGACTTATTCTTTAAAGCCCTTTAGGGTATATAAAAGGATATGCTTGGGTACAATGAATTACATATGGAGATAATGAATGATCAATAAAGAATCTACCACCTCTAGTAAAAGAAGAGATATGTCCTATGTGATTTGTTAAATGACAACCCAGAAATCCTTGGCCAAGGTAGAATGAAATTAGAAAGGAGTTTCTAATTTGCATTATTTGGAGTTGTGCATTTTCTAATCGAAATACATATAATTAAATAAAATAAGACTTGACAGTAATTCCATGTCTTATATTTAATTGGGACATTGTATGGTGGAAGGATTGAATTGTACGGTAACTATTTACTCACAGGTTCTTTTATGATTAATGTTGAAATCTATATTATCTGAAAAGTCGTTGATCGTTAGGGAGGCTTATCCCTATTGTAGAATAAATATTATTTATTTAAATAGATTATTAGTTTAATTTATTTATTTAAATAAGATTAGAATTGTTCTAATTGATTTATTCACAACCGATTTAATATGGAGAACCTAAAGGGTCACACCATAAAAGGAAGAACAATTATTTAAGAAGGTAATGACATAATCGTAATAATGCATTAAGTATAATTAATTTAATCTATAGTGATAGAATAAATTAAATAGCTTAATGTTTATTATTTAATATTTTGGAAATATTAAATATAAATTAATAAGAGGAGACTTATTAATATTATTACAATTATTATTATTTTAATTTCTAAAGGAGTTTAGTAATTAATTTAATATTAGTACTCTCATTTATTCCTAATAAGATTAGGAGGCAAATTAATTAAATGAATTTAATTAATTATTTCCAATGTGATGGGAAGCCTAAATTAATTAAAAGAGTTTAATTAATTAAATAAAATCCCATGTCTAATAGGATTAGAAGGGTTGACCAATATCTATATAAGAGGAGTTTTATAATAGATATCAGTTGATGCAATTCCAATTATTGTAGAGTACTCCTTTTCTGTAGAGGATAAAAAACTAAGCCAACCACCCTCCTTCTTGATAATTCATCTTCCTTGGTGGATCACCTCTAGAGGCCAAACACTTGGGTGGCTAACGTTGATCAAAGGAAGGAATCTAACCCGAAAATTCAAGGAGATCATGAAAAACAAGGAGTTGAACTCGTACTTATGGAAGCTTCGTTCTACAAGGGTATGATTCCATAACTTCTTATTTATCGTTTTAAATTAATAATTTGCATAAAGGATGATCCGGGTAATGGTTTTGTAAAAAAATTTTAAACTCTGATATACCATGCTTCCGCTAATTTTTACAATTTGATTGCATCACGATTTCGTACAAATTCAACAGTGGCATCAGAGCCAAACCTTTATGCAATTATTAATTGTTTTAATTTCATATACATATGGGTATGTATTTAGAATAATTTATTGGGCATAATTAATTGTATAAAATTATTATTATTATTATTACTTTTTGAAAAAAAGAAAAAAATAATAATAATAAACTCAAAAAGTATTTTTTCCGTTAGTTACTGATAACCCGCGGGATAATTTTTTTTTTAATACAAGGGTGATTCAATTCTGAAGGAAAAATGAATCCGTTCTATAAAAGGCATCATGATCACGTTATATAATATATAAACAATCAGGTTAACTTTATATATATAACCTATTATATATATAGTTATATGTTATATAACTACCCAGGAAGGTTTTGTAAGAATGATTACTATATATATATATACGTTTATATATATATAAAGTAATCTGAACCTATTATATATATAAAGTGATTATATATATATATATATATATATATTATATAATATTCTTAATAATTTTATAATTAAAATAAAGAGTTTATTTTAATCTTGAAATTGAATTTTATGCAATTTAAAATTGCCCATTAAATGATACTCATATATATATGAAATATTTTAATTCATAAGATGGATATTTATTTATTGATATATATGGTGATATGTATGATAATAAATGAAGATTGATTATGTACTATTTGACCAATGTGATTGGATTTTATTTTAGTTGAATGCTTGAATGAATGGATTTTATTAAATGGGGTCTGCGTATCTCGTCTTCTCTAGTTTTTTTTGATGTAAAATTCTATCTCCCTCCTATGTACTTTCCCTTAACTATTGATCAAGGTTTTTATTTTAATTAAATAGTTTAATGTAATAGAAAGAGTTAGAATTTTCTTGAAAGAATTGGAGAGCAAGGAGTAAGGAGCAAGGAGCGCGTGAAGACTCGTTTGTATGGAGCCCGAATTTAAATGTAATAGTTAAGCTTAAATTTAAATTCTTGCACTCCTAGGTTTGACCTTTTGGTTCACTTGGTGGCTCTAGTGAACCAAACTAGAATAAAAGTCCATAATCAATCCAGGTAGAATATAGTATTCTATATGTGCATGTTAAATATTATATATATTATATTTTATGCAAACATGCTTCACATGTTTAATAAAATGAAGGGTATTTTATATATATATGTGCATGCGCGCTAAATAAGATGAGACAAATAATAACAAATCCCTCAAGAAAATTATATTAAGTCGAAAGCGTTCAAGTGATATTTGGAATATCGAACTTCGCCTTCTAGCATGATAAATTAATAGAGTATTAAATATTTAATATGAGCTTGTTGTGCTATCCACAAGGCGAGTATTGCGTATTTAAGATATTAATTAATCACATTTGATGCTTATCAAGAAAATTGAACAATCTAGTCTTGTTGTACTATCCACAAGGACGAACATTTTTCTTTTTTGAATTTATGAAAGTGCTAGGCTGGACTTAACTTAAATCATTTTAGTTCGGAGGTGCACACACTTAACCATTATAATTTAAGAGGCAAAATAAAAGGAGTTACATGGTGATGTAATTGATAAGAGTTGTCTACCTATTTATTTGTATATCGCTTGTTGTGCTATCTACAAGGTTATATACATTTGAAATGGGATCCTTATTCTCACTAGCAAATCTTTAATTAGATATTGCCGAACTATATAAGTGAGGGTAATATAGTTTGATAAAAATAGTGGGAGATACCAATTTAAAATAAAGACCTATATTTATTTTGGTATGTAAAAATTAATAAAAATGAATGTTTGCTAAAATGTTATCTTTTTCACATGCAGACTTTTAAAAATGTCTAAATCACTAATCTCACTACGAAGCATACTTGATGCAAATAAGCTTACCGGGCCGAATTATGAGGACTGGCTAAGAAATCTGAGAATTATTCTCACTGCTGAAAAGATTTCTTATGTCCTAAATTCAACTGTCCCTGAATCTATTTCAGAAACAGCCTCTGAGGAAGAGATCGCCACTTTCAATAAGTGGCAAGATGATGCATCTGTGGCTCAATGCATCATGCTCGCATCCATGAATAACGAGCTTCAGTGTCAGCACGAAAAAATGGATGCTCTTGCTATGCTGCTTCACCTCAAGGAGTTGTATGGTGAACAGAGTAGGACTGCTAGATATGAGATATCTAAGGAGCTCTTCCGATCTCGGATGACCGAGGGTACTGCCGTCGAGACTCATGTCCTGAAAGTGATTAATTTGATTGAACGCCTTGGACAGCTTGGGTTCGTCATGGATGGGGAGTTGAGTCAAGACTTGGTCTTGCAGTCACTCCCTGAGACCTTCTCGCAGTTTGTGGTTAATTTTCACATGAATAAGCTAGATGTCAGCTTGCCTGAGCTGCTTAACATGCTGAAAACTGCAGAAGGTCACTTCCCATCCAAGAAGAACCATATCTTGATGGTGGATTCTTTCAATAAAAGGAAGAGGCCCAAGGTATCTTCTGAAAAGAAGAAATCCAAGAAGGCTAAGGGAAAGGGGAAAGAAAAGGAACAAAAGAAACCTGAACCGGCTAAAGGAATGTGCTTTCATTGTAATGAGCCGGGACATTGGAAGAGGAACTGCAAGAAGTTCTAGCAGAGAAGAAGCTTGGAGAAGCTTCGACTTCCAATCAAGGTTTGTTTATGATTGAAATTAATTTTTCTGAAAGTCATAATTCTACTTGGGTATTGGATACCGGCTGTGGTTCTCACATATGTAATACCGTGCAGGGACTGGTCAGAAGTAGAAAGCTAAGCAATGATGAGATCTTCCTACGAGTGGGGAATGGAGCAAAGGTTGCTGTATTAGCTGTAGGGACTTATTGTTTAGTAATGCCTTCGGGCAAGTCCATTTATCTAAATAAATATTATTTTGTTCCGAATATTATTAAAAACATTATTTTAATTTTTGTATTGGATATGGAAGGATTTAACGTTGTTATAAAGAACAATGGTTGTTCTATTTATAAAGACGATGTTTTATATGGTATTGGAAATTTGCGAAATGAACTTTATACACTTGACTTACAAGAAAATATATTTCAAATTGAACAAACTAAGAAAAGGAAAAGAGATGATATTAATTATACCTATATATGGCACTGTAGACTCGGTCATATTAATGAAACAAAATTATCAAAGTTGCATAAGGATGGACTCTTAGAGCTATCCAATTATGAATCATATCCAACTTGTGAATCTTGTCTCATGGGTAAAATGACTAAATCTCCTTTTAGTGAAAAAGGAGAAAAATTTACAGAGTTGTTAGCGTTGGTTCACACAGACGTTTGTGGACCTCTGACAACGAATGCACCTGGTGGGTATTCTTATTTTATTACTTTCACTGATGATCATTCAAGATTTGGATGTGTATTTAATGAAATATAAATCAGAATCATTTGAAAAGTTCAAAGAGTTCAGAAGTGAAGTAGAGAAACAAACGGGTAAGAGTATTAAGATTCTTCAATCAGATCGAGGTGGTGAATACTTAAGCGGTGAGTTTCTCGATTGTCTCAAAAAAATGATATAATTTCACAATGGACTCCACCAGGTACACTACAGTTAAATGGAGTATCTAAAAGGAGAAATCGAACATTGTTGGACATGGTTCGTCCATGATGAGTTTTACCGATCTTTCAATTTTATTCTGGGGTCATGCCCTAGAAACGGTTACATATCTACTAAATAAGGTCTCCACCAAATTTGTTCCCAAGACTCCATATGAGATGTGGACAGGGAGGAAACCTAGTCTTAAGCATGTTAAGATTTGGAGATGTCCAGCTTATGTGAAAAGGTTTCAAAATGATAAGCTTGGGACAAGATCTGATAAATGCACGTTTGTGGATATCCTAAAGAATGTTTGGGATACTATTTCTACAATCCTACTGAACAAAAGGTGTTTGTTGCGAAACACGTTGCCTTCTTGGAAAATGAGTTTATCCTTGAAGGGGCTAGTGGGAGAAAAATAGATCTTAAAGAAATTCAAGAACCACAAACCACTACAGATCAAGTTGATGAACCTGACCAAGTGGAAGAACCTACTGTATCACACCCTATTCGTAAATCTGGAAGAATACCGAAGATACCTGAGAGGTATGAATTCGTTATAGAGGATGATGATGAGGTACACATCATGAATGATGATGATCCATAGAATTACGAACAAACTATGAGTAATAAAGACTCAGAGAAATGGTACATGACCATAAAATCTAAAATGGATTTTAAAGCTATGCTCAAGTCCATTTAGATTTTACTTGCGATTGCAGCTTATTATTACTTAATCTGGCAAAATAGACGTGGAGACGCCCTTCCTAAAATATACATTATTAGAGGAGAATGTATGTATGATACAGCCATATGGTTTTTTGTTTCAATGGTTAAAACAAATCATGTTTATGAGCTACAACAATCCATTCATGGATTGAAGCAAGATTCTGGTAGATGGAACATTCATTTTGATGAGACAATCAAAGAGTTTGATTTTATCAAAAACGAGGATGAACAATGTGTGTACAAGAAGGTTAGTGGGAGCGCTGCTTCATTCCTTGTACTATATGCTGATGATATATTAATGATAGGGAATGAAATTCCTATGCTACAATCGATCAAAATAAAGTTGTCTAAACATTCCTCCATGAATGATTTGGGTAGAACATCCCACATTGGGGATATAAATCTTTATTGATATATTTAAAAGGATGTTCGGCAAAACCCAAGGAAACATATATTCATTAGATGCTAAAGGCGTTTAGCATGACAAACTCCAAAAGGTGTCTCATGATGATGAGCCATGGAGTGAATCTCTCTAAAATTATCCTCAATAAAAGAGAGATCGCATGAGCTACTATCATGTATGCAATGAAATATACGAGACTTGATGTTGATCAATCATATTCTAGAGAAAATCATTGTGAGACAGTGATAAACATCTTAAAGTACTTAACTGACACTAAAGATGTCATCATATCACATGATGAGTCTGAATTAAACTAGAGTGCTAAACAGACTCAAGTTTTCAGACTGACCAAGACGATATCAAATCCACTTTAGGGTAAGTCGTTACCTTAAAAGATGGTGCAGTGAATTGGAAAGGTTCCAAACAATAAAAAGTAGTTGGTTTAGTGACAAAGACAAAGTATATAACTGTAAGTGAAGCTGCAAGTTGATGTTTCGAATGAAAAGTTTATTACAAAACTAGGAATAGTTCCTAAGTCTCATCTTGAATCTAAACATGTGTTGCGGCACTTTGATTAAAGAAATCATTGAAAGAGGAGCATATAGACTCTCAAGATAACATTGCAGATCCATTTACTAAAGCTTTAACATAACATCAGTTTGATCATCACTGAGAGAAGAAGGGTATGGGATACCATGGCGATTGACTTTAGTGCAAGTGGGAGATTGAAAGTAGTATGCATACAAGCCTATCATGTATGATGATAAAATATATACTTTGGAGACAATCTTATTTATTTATTAATAAAAATATTCATTTATTAAAGGCATTTAATCATCTACATGGTGATATTTTTATAATATATAAATAACCCATAGTTTTAAGAAATACTTTTAGAATCATGATGATGATCATGCTAATGAGATCTAAATTCTTAGAAAGCTCTAAAACTAAAATAGTTCCCAATCGTGAGATTACTAAAAAGGGAATTAGTAAATCCGAATAGATTGGTACATGTGTTGCTTGCTCATTGGATGAGGATGATTGATCTTATGATCATTTATGTAGAGACACCAAAGCAAGTATGTAGGTGCTTATTGGAGAATAAGTTCACTGAACGTGACTCGCTATGGAATACCTAATGGAGTTTTACTCGCCTGTCAATAGAAATTCCTAATGTGATAGTAGAACAAGTGATCCTTGCACTTGAGATCATCATAGTATCTTGTATGTAATGAATTATACTTTGACTTATTCCTTAAAGCCCTTTACGGTATATAAAAGGGTATGCTTAGGTATAATGAGTTACATATGGAGATAATGAATGATCAATAAAGAATCTACCACCTCTAGTAAAAGATGAGATATGTCCTATGTGATTCGTTAAATGACATCCCAGGAATCCTTGGCCAAGGTAGAATGAAATTAGAAAGGAGTTTCTAATTTGCATTATTTGGAGTTGTGCATTTTCTAATCAAAATATATATAATTAAATAAAATAAGAATTGACAGTAATTCTATGTCTTATATTTAATTGGGACATTGTATGGTAGAAGGATTGAATTGTACGGTAACTATTTACTCATAGGTTCTTTTATGATTAATTTTGAAATATATATTATCTAGAAAGTCGTTGATCGCTAGGGAGGCTTATCCCTATTGTAGAATAAATATTATTTATTTAAATAGATTATTAGTTTAATTTATTTATTTAAAGAAGATTAGAATTGTTCTAATTGATTTATTCACAACCAGTTTAATATGGAGAACCTAAAGGGTCACACCATAAAAGGAAGAATAACTATTTAAGAAGGTAATGACATAATCGTAATAATGCATTAAGTATAATTAATTTAATCTATGGTGATAGAATAAATTAAATAGCTTAATATTTATTATTTAATATTTTGGAAATATTAAATATAAATTAATAAGAGGAGACTTATTAATATTATTACAATTATTATTATTTTAATTTCTAAAGGAGTTTAGTAATTAATTTAATATTAGTACTCTCATTTATTCCTAATAAGATTAGGAGGCAAATTAATTAAATGAATTTAATTAATTATTCCCAATGTGGTGGGAAGCCTAAATTAATTAAAAGAGTTTAATTAATTAAATGAAATCCCATGTCTAATAGGATTAGAAGGATTGACCAATATCTATATAAGAGTAGTTTATAATAAATATCAGTTGATGCAATTCTAATTGTTGGCGAGTACTCATTTTCTGTAGAGGATAGAAAACTAAGCCAACCACCCTCCTTGATAATTCATCTTCCTTGGTGGATCACCTCTAGAGGCCAAACACTTGGGTGGCTAACGTTGATCAAAGGAAGGAATCTAACCCGAAAATTCAAGGAGATCACAAAGATCAAGGAGTTGAACTCGCACCTGTGGAAGCTTCATTCTATAAGGGTATGATTCCATAACTTCTTATTTATCGTTTTAAATTAATAATTTGCATAAAAGATGATCCGGGTAATGGTTTTGTAGAAATTTTGTAAACTCTGATATACCATGCTTTCGCTAATTTTTGCAATTTGATTGCGTCACGATTTCGTACAAACCCAACAGTCTACACTGTTTTCACAGCGAATTAGATCGGTTACTAATTCATATATATCTCCGCTCCCTAAAGGAATCGTTTAGCCCAGATACTATACATCAACTATTGCAGAATACGACTGTACTACTTTAGACTTAATACTTAATCACTTACTTTATAAGTTTTTCCTTTATATGTTATCTTAGTAAAATAGATAACATTTCAGTAAATTAAAAATACTATTTCAGTATACCAAGTTACATTTCAGCATCCTGAAATTATTATTTCAGCAGCCCGAAATCAGTTTTGGTAAACCGAAATTATTTCAACAACCCAAAATCCAATTCAGAATCCTGAATTCTCAGTTTAGTCTATTACAAGCACAATATAGTTCCTTGAATACCAAAATCAACAACTATACTTAATTTTCTTATTTTAATTCTCAGTTTAATATTATTAATTAATAATAATATTTTTAAGCTAATATTATTAATTTTTTAATAATATTTAAGTCAAATATTACTAAAAATATTTTAATCAAATATCATTAGTCATGTAAAAATATTTGAAGTCATTTATTCAATTAATAAACAATTTATTTTAATTATTTTTCTTTCCTTAATTAATTCGTTTAAGCATTCTTAAATGCCATAAATATCATAACTTTTCACCACTTACCGAAACCTCCATGAAACTTCTGCATCAACCATGCTTCAGGGTCTCAAGTCGAAAAATCTTAGTTTTCATATTTTTCACATCATATATTCAATTTAATCCATTTGTCCATATAATATCATTTATGTGAAAAATATTAAAACATCTCTAAAATTATTTCTTTTTTGGGAATCATCCATATATATTCCCCTCATGAAAATATATTTTTTCAGAAATTTTAAAAATACATTTACTATTTTTAAATAGTCAATAATAGCCAAATATTCTCAGATTTTTCATAAATCGATATTATCTCCAAAAATTCTGAAATTTTCCAGGTAAGCTCCTATTATATATATATATATATATATATATATATACTTTCAGTAACAATTTTATAATTTTTGGATTTAGACACAGAGAGTTATTAGATAGATTATTAAAAGTAGTTCTTGGCCGTAAAATGCATAACTCTCAAACCATACGGCCAAATATTCTCAAATTTTTACAGGACCTGCCTAACCTCTAATATTAACTCTCCAAATTTTTTCTAAATTTTTAAAGTACAAAAAGTAGACAAAAATGCCCCCGTTGCAGACTGACCCAAAATAGTTTATTTCTTTTTAAGAAAAACGGGACTATTTTGGCTAAAACAGCCACTACAACTTGTCAACACATGATTTTCAAGTTGTACCACTTGGGTTTATTAGTCAACTCATATATATAACACCCCTCTTCGACGAATCGTAAAAAAATGTGCAGATCAAAACGATGGACATCCAAAGTACCTAAAAGTTAGGGTTTTATAAACTAGAAAAATTATTTTTCTTTTCTTTTGATTTCCAAACAAATCAACACCCAATATGGGTAGATCAAAACATCAAACACTCATTAACAAGAAAATCCAAAGTTTTTGAGTTTAGAAATATATTTCCAAGTTTTGATTAAGAAAAATCTAACTAAAATATATAGATTAGTTTAGAATGTTACCTTTGCTTTGATCTTCTTCTTGTTTTTCTCCTACTTCTCTCTAGGGCTGCCGCCCCTCTCTCCTTTTCTCTCCCACTTTTCTCGTTTCTTTCTTATTTCCTTTTTCTCTTTCTTTCTTATCTTTTCTTTCTCTTTCTTTCTTATCTCTTCTTTCTTTTTCCATCTTATCTCTAACAAAATCTATCAAATATCTTTACTTCCCCTCTCATTTTCGGCCATATAGACCATTATCCATCCAAATTTTATTTTTATTAAATGCTTCCTCTAATGTCTATTATACCCTTTCTCCATTTGAGCTAAACTTGGGCCACCCTTTTAATTTCTTTTGGGCTTGGATTTTTATTATTTTGCTTACTAACTATAATGCACTTGGGCTTCCACCCATAAATAAATTGTGTCATTATAATACTTGTCTCATACATGATATATTGGGCTAGTTTAATAATTTAATTGCCCTTAAATCAATTTATCTACAAGTACCATTCTTAATTAAATAATTGGGCTCGTTTAAATTACTTACTCTTTTTAATTTATTAACTCTTGAACTAATGCTCCTTATTATTGATATTTATATATTATTATTCATCAATAATATTAATTTACTTACATAACCCAATTAGGCTTGTCGTATTTAAGTATATTGAGTATGTAATTAGAGTTTAATACCTTAATCAAATAACTATTAAGTCTCTTCACTTGTTGGGCTTAGTTGGGCCACTTTATTTAATTTATTGGGCTATGATATTATTATAGTCCAATACTTTTAATTCTATTCTACCATAATTATTTAGTTAGGATTTTCATTTTTCACCTTTGAAAATAAATTCCTTACTTATGCCTTTTTAATTTCATAACCTAATTAGACTTGGTTATAAAATTAATTATTTGAAATATATAAAATAAATCTCTTAGGGTTAGTATATAATTTTGTATACTAACATTCTTTCATATTATAACCCCTTAGGTTATTTAATTATCATACCTAATATATATATATTAGGTTTCATAATTTTATTTTAAATTCTCTTTATATACAAAATAAATGTATACACATTATATAATGTATATTTATTTAACCCTATACATAGTTCACATAAATAATAACATATTCCACTATAACTCCAATTTTGACTTTTTTTCATAAAAGTCAACCGTTAATTTTGACCAAAAAGTCAACCCTTATACATTTTGTGTTTATTGTCTTTTCTGACTAAACTTGACGCTCTAGACGCAACCAAGCAGTCCATGCCTCAAGATTCTCTCTCTAACTCCAATTTTGAGTTTTAAATTACTCTATTTGTATTAGCTAATAACTTTATACTTATTCATCTTTTTATTTGTCAATCAAGGCTAACATTCAAACTATGCTAATTACTAACATTGTTTTATCTTGATTCTCATATCCCTAACGTAATTTATCATTCTTTTTGCTAAAATATATAGCACATTACTAAGTTTATATAAATATATATACTCATCTTTATTTAATCTCATAGCATCTCTTCATGTGAAAATTTTAATTTCTTAATAAAATTTTCACATGTATCATTATAACATTTCTTACACTATTCAGTTCACATCAAATTTTATAGGTATCGTAATACCTTATCCTTAGCATTCATTCACACCATATATAGGGTTTTGGAATTTTGTAACCCATATTTTCTCTATTCTCATTCAAATAGGAAACCATATAGGTTTTATTTAAAAATTTTAAAAAAATCTTCAAATTCTCATCTAGGTTTTATTCTTTAACCTTTATTTTAATCATTTAAAATTTTATAGATTTTCGGGTTGTCACAATATTCCCCCCTTATGATGATTCCGTCCCCGGAATCATTATTCACCATAAATACATATAGTCAACCCCTTCTTCTAAGAATTTCATTCTCGAAGTTACAATCTACAAATCTCTATTCTATTATTTATCAAAACTTGGTTTTTAAGTTAACTTTTATCTGATTTCATGCTCAAGTTAATGAGTATATAATGCTTTCTTCTTTGAGGAGCTCTTCTATCAACACATTCTTCTATGACTTCTTTTTAAGGAGTTAAAACTTTTCATATCGGACTGAGGGGACATATAGACCGTGAACTCTCAGGTTTAACGGTATTCACCGTAACTAAATCTAAAACATGATGTGGTAGGTATGTTTACAATCACAAAGAAGGTAAACTACCGATGCGGGTACGTTAGGTGATTAATTTATTGTACATTACTTCTCAGAACGGCTGTATGCGTTCAAAGATTGGAATATATCATCCAAACAGTATATCCTCCTTTTTTAGGGTTGTTCACCTCAGACTTAGCATCAGATTCCGCACCAAAATAATTTGGTTCAGGATAAGTTCTCAAAGAGATACTTGAATTTTCATAAATATTTGTCCAGCTGAATCAATTAGCTTAGACGTATACCAATAATTTGAATATTAATCGAAACATGTGTTTAGCCAAATTTAATTGACACTTAACTTTTCTTTAAAATTTTGAAAATCATTTTATGACGTCATAATATCGCACTTATTTATAGTCCGTTTGAGAATTTTATCATTTTATGACTTTGTCATACTACATCGTACCATAGTGGGATGACGATCCTTAGATCACATCCAACACTAGGTAATTCTGCATTGATAACTCCATCATTTTTATTATCTCTGCACCAGGTTTAATGATGCATTAATGATATATAATATACATTTTGATATCTCAAATTATTTTTGTCTAGCCGAAACAATTAGCATAGACTCTTCTTTAAACAACTCAAAACCATTGAAAATTAGTTTTGGTGTTATCATGATGCAACAGGTAATGATGTGTTAGTGGTACGAAGCCTATTTCTACACAATTGTAACCATGTGTTGATGATAACAAAAATTTATTTTTATTTTTAAAGGCACATTAGTGCGAATTTAGCTTGATGTCAAAAATTTGAAGTCTAGCACAGCTAGAAAATTTGGAATACTTATGCTTCCATCATCAACTTCAATTGCTCTAATGATCAATTGCTTAATAATTCTATCTATTAAAAATTCTCAATTCTTCATCCACAACTTTTCTATACCCCAGCATAGTTCATCAAACATACCACACGTTAAGAGTTCAGAAACTTTCCACAATAATATGAGTTTAGGAACTTATCCTAGCAATACGTAGTTCAAGAACAAATTAAGAACTGTCCATACGCTTAGGGGTTCAAAAATATACCATACGATTATGAGTCACAAACTTACCATAAGTATGAGTTTTAAGAACTCGCACCTATCTTATATTCTCTATCTATCCGTTATACACATGAGAAAAGAATCAACTTCTCAATATACATATATCGAATAGCGCGACACCAATATTTCAATGATTATCAATGTGATAAACTAAGTAGTCGTTACACTAAGCAAAAAATCCCCGCCCATTCAAAAGTTTGTACAACTCAACTATCTCATGAGTCCTCAGTTGAAATCTCACATAATTTCAGCTTCCTCTTTGCTCAATACGAATTTTATTTAATCCGCATTTCATCATTTTCAATTCTTTTGAGTTTAACTTGTACTATTTCATAGTACCATATTCGCATAGCAATTCTGCTATAAAGTCTTCAATCAATAGATTGATCATCTGTCCTCCTATGACCTCATCAAATCACGTTGTGACCTTTTCTTATAATCGTGTTATATTACGATTCTTTTCTATCTTATGATGATTTTATTTTACGATCTTCTTTCCCTTTAATCATATTATATTATGATTTTACACTTTTCATCTTATAGACTTTGTCTATATTATCACTTTTCATCTTTATTACTGGAGTCAGGTACTCTAGATTCTTATCTTAAAATTCTTCAAGATTCTTCTTTGAATCTTATTTATCTTCTTCTTATCTTTAATGATGAATTTTTTGAATTCATCTCTTATCACTTAAACTCTATTTGAGTTTATTCCTTATCCTCATCTCTGCAGTTATAACCTAAGGTAACCCTACCTAAGGTTTATAACTTACACCTCTGATACCAACCTGTGACGCCCCCAAATCTGGGTATCAAGAACCTCTGACTTGGTACGTTACGATACTTCATTATCATACATATTCTATCATCTAATGCGGAATAATAAACATATATTATTTTTTTCACATAATTCTATAACATTTCTCCAGGTTTATTAACCTTAACTAAATACATACCTTCAAAATTACTAAAAATATTTCAATCAAATATCATTAGTCATGTAAAAATATTTTAAGTCATTTATTCAATTAATAAACAATTTATTTTAATTATTTTTTTCCTTAATTAATTCGATTAAGCATTCTTAAATGCCATCAACATTATAACTCTTCAGCACTGACCGAAACCTCCATCAAACTTCTGCATCAAGCATGCTTAAGGGTCTCAAGTCGAAAAATCTTAGTTTTCATATTTTTCACATTATATATTCAATTTAATCCATTTATCCATATAACATCATTTATGTGAAAAATATCAAAATATCTCTAAAATTATTTCTTTTCTGAAAATCAGTCATATATATTCCCCTCATGAAAATATATTATTTTAGAAATTTTAAAAATACATTTACTATTTTTAAATAGTCAATAAAAGCCAAAATATTCTTAGATTTTTCATAAATCGAGATTATCTCCAAAAATTCTAAACTTTTCCAGGTAAGCTCTTGTTATATACATGTACTTTCAGTAAAATTTTTATACTTTTTGGATTTACACACAGAGAGTTATTCGGATAGATTTTTAAAAGTAGTTCTTGACCGTAAAATGTATAACTCTCAAACCGTATGGCAAAAAATTCTCAAATTTTTACAGGACCTGCCTAACCTCTGATATTAACTCTCCAAATTTTTTCTAAATTTTTAAAGTATAAAAAGTGGACGAAAATGCCCCCGTTGCAGACTGACCCAAAATAATTTATTTCTTTTAAAGAAAAACGGGACTGTTTTGGCTAAAATAGCCACTACAGCTTGTCAACACATGATTTTCAAGTTCTACCTCTTGAGTTTATTAGTTAACTCATATATCTAATACCCATCTTCAACGGATCGTAAAAAGAATGTGTAAATCAAAAACGGTGGACATCCAAAATACCTAAAAGTTAGGGTTTTATAAACTAGAAAAATTATTTTTCTTTTCTTTTGATTTCCAAATAAATCAACACCCAATATGGGTAGATCAAAACATAAAACACTCATCAACAAGAAAATCCAAAGTTTTTGAGTTTAGAAACATAGTTCCAAGTTTTGATTAAGAAAAATCCAACTAAAATATATAGATTAGTTTAGGATTTTACCTTTGCTTTGATCTTCTTTTTCTTTTTCTTTTTCTCCTACTTCTCTCTAGAGCTGCCGCCCCTCTCTCCTTTTCTCTCCCTCTTTTCCCGTTTCTTTCTTATTTCCTCTTTCTCTTTCTTTCTTATCATTTTTTTCTCTTTCTTTCTTATCTCTTCTTTTTCTTTCCATCTTATCTCTAACAAAATCTATCAAATATCTTTCATTTCCCTCTCATTTTCGGCCACATAGACCATTATCCATCTAAATTTTATTTTTATTAAATGCTTCCTTTAATGTTTATTATATCCCTTCTCCATTTGGGCTAAACTTGGGCCACCCTTTTAATTTCTTTTGGGTTTGGATTTTTATTATTTTGCTTACTAACTATAATGCACTTGGGTATCCACCCATAATTAAATTGTGTCATTATAATACTTGTCCCATACATGATATATTGGGTTAGTTTAATAATTTAATTGTCATTAAATTAATTTATCTACAAGTATCATGCTTAATTAAATAATTGGGCTCGTTTAATTTACTTACTCTTCTTAATTTATTAACTCTTGAACTAATGCTCCTTATTATTGATATTTATATATTATTATTCATCAATAATATTAATTTACTTACATAACCCAATTAGACTTGTCATATTTAAGTATATTGAGTATGTAATTAGAGTTTAATACCTTAATCAAATAACTATTAAGTCCCTCCACTTGTTGGGCTTAGTTGGGTCACTCTATTTAATTTATTGGGCTATAATATTATTATAGTCCAATACTTTTAATTATATTCTACCCTAATCATTTAGTTAGGATTTTCATTTTCCACATTTGAAAATAAATTCCTTACTCATGTCTTTTTAATTTCATAACCCAATTAGACTTGGTTATAAAATTAATTATTTGAAATATATAAAATAAATCTCTTAGGGTTAGTATATAATTTTTATATACTAACATTCTTCCATATTATAACTCTTTAGGTTATTTAATTATCATACCTAATATATATATATTAGGTTACATAATTTTATTTTAAATTCTCTTTATATACAAAATAAATGTATACACATTATATAATGTATATTTATTTAACCCTATATATAGTTCACATAAATAATAACATATTTCACTTCTAACTCTAATTTTGACTTTTTTTCTATAAAAGTCAACTGTTGACTTTGACCAAAAAGTCAACCGTTATATATTTTGGGTTTATTATCTTTTTTGACTAAACTTGATGCTCTGGACCTAACCAAACAGTCTATGCCTCAAAATTTTCTCTCTAACTCAATTTTTGAGTTTTAAATTACTCTATTTGTATTAGTTAATAACTTTATACTTATTCATCTTCTTATTTGTCAATCAAGGCTAACATTCAAACTATGCTAATTACTAATATAGTTTTATCTTGATTCTCATATCCCTAACGTAATTCATCATTCCTCTTGTTAAAATATATAACACATTACTAAGTATATATAAATATATATACTCATCTTTATTTAACCTCATAGCATCTGTTCATGTGAAATTTTTAATTCCTTAATAAATTTTCACACGTATCATTATAACATTTCTTACACTATTCAGTTCACATCAAATTTTATAGGTATCGTAATACATTATCCTTAACATTCATTCACACCATATATAGGGTTTTGGAATTTTATAACCCATATTTTCTCTATTCTCATTCAAATAGAAAACCATATAGGTTTTATTTAAAATTTTTAAATAATCCTCAAATTCTTATCAAGATTTTATTCTTTAACCTTTATTTTAATCATTTAAGATTTTATAGATTTTCGAGTTGTCACAATAGTCCCCCCTTATAATGATTCCGTCCCCGGAATCATTATTCAACATAAATACATATAGCCAACCCCTTCTTCTAAGAATTTCATTCTCGAAGTTACAATCTACAAATCTCTATTCCATTATTTATCAAAACTAGGTTTTTAAGTTAACCTTTATCTGATTTCATGCTCAATTTAATGAGTATATAATGCTTCCTTATATGAGGAACTTTTCTATCAATACATTCTTCTATGACTTCTTTTTAAGGAGTTAAAACTTTTTATATCGGGCTGAGGGGACATATAGACCGTGAACTCTCAGGTTTAACGGTATTCACCGTAACCAAATCTAAAACATGATGTGGTAGGTATGTTTACAATCACGAAGAAGGTAAACTACTGATGCGGGTGCGTTAGGTGATCAATCTATTGTACCTTAGTTCTAAGAACGGCTGTATGCGTTCAAAGATTGAAATATATCATCTAAACAGTATATCCCCCTTTTTCAGGGTTGTTCACCTCAGACTTAGCATCAGATTCCGCACCAAAATAATTTAGTTCGGGATAAATTCTCAAGAGATACTTGAATTTTCATAAATATTTGTCTAGCTGAATCAATTAGCTTAGACGTATACCAATAATTCGAATATTAATCGAAACATGTGTTTGACCAAATTTAATTGACACTTAACTTTTCTTTAAAATTCTGAAAATTATTTTATGACGTCATTATATCGCACTGTATTTACAGTCTGTTTGAGGATTTTGTCATTTTATGACTTTGTCATACTACATCGTACTATAGTGGGTTGACGATCCTTAGATTACATCCAATACTAGGTAATTCTGCATTGATAACTCCATCATTTTTATCATCTCTGCACCAGGTTTAATGATGCATTAATGATATATAATATACATTTTGATATCTCAAATTATTTTTGTCTAGCCGAAATAATTAGCATAGACTCTTCTTTAAACAGCTCAAAACCATTGAAATTACTTTTGGTGTTATCATGCTGCAACAGGTAATGATGTGTTAGTGGTACAAAGCCCATTTTTACACAATTGTAACCATGTGTTTATGATAACAAAAATTTATTTTTATTTTTAAAGGCACATTAGTGCGAATTTAGCTTGATGTCAAAAATTTGAAGTCTAGCACAGCTAGAAGATTTGGAATACTTATACTTTCGTCATCAACTTCAATTTCTCTAATGATCGATGCTTAATAATTCTATCTTTTAAAAATCCTCAATTCTTCATTCACAACTTTTTTATGCCTAAGTATAGTTCATCAAACATACCACACGTTAGGAGTTCAGGAACTTTCCACAATAATATGAGTTTAGGAACTTATCCTAGCAATACGTAGTTCAAGAACCAATCAAGAACTGTCCATAGGCTTAGGGGTTCAAAAACAGACCATACGATTATGAGTCACAAACTTACCATAAGTATGAGTTTTAAGAACTCGCACTTATCTTATATTCTCTATCTATCCGTTATACACACGAGAAAAGAATCACCTTCTCAACATACATATATCGAATAGCGCGACACCAACATTTCAATGATTATCAATGTTGTAAGACCCCAACTTTTATGAATAAAGATTTAATTTTCTTTATATATTATTTCGAAATAGTAAGGTGTTGATTTGGTAAATGTGAAAAGTTATGGGTGAAATGTGCAAATATTTTAAAATGAGCAAGTGGTTATAAAATATTCTTGTTGTCGGGGAATATTCGTTTGGTCGTGGAATATTCTAGTTGTCGGGGAATATTCGTACGACGGCGCAGCTATTTGTGGGCCCCACAACGGAATAACTGTCGGATATAGAAAGCGACAGAAATAACCTTTTTATAAAATAACGGCGTAGTTGTTACCGTTAGTACTGTTGAAATACCCGGTGGTTAAAATACAGTAATACGAGGTGTTGCACAGTAGCACACGGTATTGCACAGTATTTTAAATTATTTATTCTTACGTAAGAAGTCACTACTCAATTATTGTTACAGTAATTACTGTTCAATATTTTATATTATTGATTCAATAATTGCATGATATTTTATTGATTCAATAATTGCTACATTGATATTTTATATCAATAATTGCTACGTTGCTATTTTATATGATTGATTCAATAATTGTCACTGCACAGTATTTCACATTATCAACTCAATAATTCATATTATTTGAATAATATTATTAGATAGCATTATTGACAATGTCTAAGGAAGTTCTGTGAGGGGTTATTTAATTGCGCGCCAGTAAGGAGAAGTCCTTATCGGAAGGCCCCCTCTTTCTTGGGAACGACCTGGTTGTCAATATTGTAGTTCTGTAATATTATTTGTGAATAATTAATAATTGATTTATATGATAAGAAAATATTTATTTTGTGGATATAAAAGAAGGAATAAGTGCTGATGTGTTTTTATCAGTATTTTGGTGTGGAAAATCATCCGTTTATGAAATTCGGATAGTTTATGTTTGGAATTTGGAAAAACTTCCTTCTACAAAGTTCTAGAGAATTAAATTTTCTATGGAAAGGACACAGAATTTGTATTTTTCTGACAAAAGGGCTATTTATTATGAATTATTGAAGTTTTAGAAAATAAATATTTTTTTAATGGAAGGTGGGCCCCACTGATGGGTGGTGGCTGATGGCTTTTGGCAGGCGGCGGAAATTTTTTTAAAAAAATATTATTTTATTAAAAAGTCTACTTTGGCATCCTAAGCTTTTCCTATAAATAGGGTGCTTAGGTTAGAATTGAAAATCACACCAGAATCAGAAGTTTTCTCTCTTTATAATATCGAGCGTATTTTTGTGAGTATTTAGATACTTTGAGTGTTACTATTCAGTGCAAGTTTCCTTCGGTATTATATCCGATATTCTAGCCAGAAGTACTATTCTTTTGAGGTAAGGGATGTTATTTTCTTTCGTAAATGATGTTATTCTTTTCAATATCATTATACCAAAATATTGTCATGAATTTTATTATGAAATTCTTACTTTTTTCGTCGGGGTTACTATTCACGTATACGGCACTATTCACGAAAAAAAAATTAAATTTTCTTCTTTTTGTCCAAGTTGCTTGTTAAGGTTCATATCTTTGATTGGATCTAAGTTTTGAGCTTTATTCTTGAATTTTGCTCCACAATTGATTATTATGAATTATTTTTGAATTGGATAAACTAAAATACGAATCATTAATCTTTGTCCTTTATCTCACTGGATTCGTTCTTTAAAATATTTTTCATCATCCTCAGTCCTAAAAGGTGATATAACTGAATATCTTTGGCTTGTAGAGCAAAGATGAATGATTACCTGATGAATATCTTTGGCTCGTAGTGCAAAGATGAACAGGTGTTGAGATGAACATGACCACTGGTGATACAAATGAATATCTTTGGCCTGTAGTGCAAAGATGAATATTTGATTCGAGATGTATATTGATTGATGTTACAGGGATAAAATATTGATGATGAACGGTTATTTCTGCTGCGAATTTTGATCTAAAACTTGTTGTCAATAATATTTTATCTGAATTATTGAAGACTAATGATAATTTATTTTCCATTATCTTAGTCATAATATTCTTACTGGGCTAGTTGAGCTCACTCTTTTCATCTATTGTCCTCTTTAGGAAATGAGAATGTCGCGAGAACTAGTCGGGGGACAGAGTGATGGTCCGAGTTAGAGCAGTAGTAGTCCTCACTATTTCTAATAAATAGTGTGATAATAATTATAATGAGGACTTAGTTTGAATGTTAATATTTTTTACATATTTGTATTGACACTCACAGTTGTGTGGTCGTATTTTGCACGACCGTGTGATATAAAAGTTTGTATTTGGATTATGTACCATGTATTTGGCGACTCAGAATGGGTTGGGTTGACTGGACCTATTCTGGGGGCGTCACAGTTGGTATCAGAGCTTAGGGATATGATCTCTGGCGGAGATCGGGGAATAAAACTAGGAGGGGAGAGACGAGTAAATCCTTCACTAGTATGTCCTACCTAAGCTTATGTGGTATTTAATTGGTCAGTCGGAGCATAGGGTTAATATGTGATATGTTAATTTATTTAATTAACCCTTGTTTTATGGCAGTATTTGAGAATGGCAACTGAGAATGTTAACAACGAAGTGAATGAGACCGTGGAGACACCTTTAATCACCAACCAGGAGAACGTGCAACAAGAAGGCAATGTTCATCCTGAAAACAACGCTGATCAGACGATAAATAATGAGATGTTTAGAAGTTTTTTGCAGTTCATGCAAAACCAGACGAGGGAGACTCGTGTGCAAAATACAGGTGGAGATAATAACAACACGCGAATTGTCACTGCCAAGCAGTTCAAAGAGTTGGGACCACCAGAATTTCAGGGAAAGCCGGATCCGATCAAGGCGGAGACGTGGGTTAAGCAAATTACCAAGATATTTGATGTCTTGGGATGCACGGAGGAACAGAAGGTTCCATTCGCCACGCTTATGTTCCGTGGAGAAGCAGATTACTTGTGGGAGTTTGTGAAGCGTACCCAGCCTGTCGCACTCAAGATGTCTTGGGAAGGGTTTCAGAAACTGTTCAATGACAAGTACTTTCCTGAAAGTATTCGTCATATGAAGGAGGTAGAGTTTATCCGACTAGAACAAAACAACATGACTGTGTCGCAGTACGAGGCTAAGTTCGCAGAGCTGTCCAGGTTTGCACCTCATTTGGTGGAGAATGAGGAACGTATGACGCGGATGTTTTTGAGAGGTTTGAAACCCGAAATACGTCAATACCTCATTTCTCACAAATTTTCTCTATATTCGGATGTAGTGAACAGGGCCCAGTTGTTAGAACGAGATAGTGATTATGTTCAACCAAGGGACAACAACCAAGGTCGTACCGGTGGCAGCAGTCATCGGAGCAATGACAACCAGCGGGGAGGAAAGTATGACAGAAGCGGTAACCACTCCAGTGGTAATCGTGGCCATGATAGTAGAAAAAGCGAATCGGGAGGAGATTTCAAGAAGAGAAGGTACAATAATGAGAACGTGAAGACGTCACCATCAGCACCAGCATCAACTGTTTCTAGGGGAGGAGAACGACCACCGGTCGTATGCTATAAATGCGGGAAAGAGGGACACATCAGCCCAAACTGCCCACAACAATTCAAAGCATGCTATAACTGTGGAAAAGAAGGACATATAGCTAGAGATTGTCCTATTGCGAAACCAAATCCAGCGGGGGTGGTGATTCCAAAGGCGATTTCGGACAAGTCAAAGTCGGTGATTCCTGGAAGAGCGTTTGTCGTGACAGCCCAAAACTGGAGGAATCCACACGAGGTGATTACGGGTAAGCTAATAATAAACATTTGCGAAGTTTACACCTTGTTAGATACCGGTGCTACCCATTCTTTTATTTCACCTACTTGTGCTCAACGTTTGAACTTGACTTCTGATAAATTAGACTTTGACTTATCTGTTGAAACTTCGTTGGGAGAAAACTTTGTTATATCTATGACGCCCCCAAATCCAGGTTCTCTAACCTCAGATTCGGTGCTCACGATATATCATCATCATAAGCATTCTATAACTATTATGGAATAATAAACATACATTGTTCATTATAATAAAGTTTCATAACATGGTCCCAAGGTCTTCCTAACCTTAACTTAAACACACCATTCATATTACAAAAAGTTTACATAAGAAATCCCATTAGATAATAATAATATTCATTCTAAACTATTCCTGGATCTTGCCCTTGCCCTTGTCCTTCGTATTGGATCCTTCAGGCTTAGCTGAAATAAATGTCATGATATAACAAGGGTAAGCAACTAATTTGCTTAGAAAGTTTATATACAAGGGAGATATATCATGACTGGAAAGAAGTTTTGCTTTCAATGTTCAACAATAATATAAGGTTGTGAAGGAACATGAATTAATAATTAACAATTGAATATTCGAATAATTGAATAACATAAACTGAGTGGTTTTGAAATAACCATGAACATTTGCCAAGGTTCTCAGTCATTTAAACTGGACCTCTTAATAAATTTTGGTATTCAAGGGGATCAGCCTTTCATACCTCGTGATTTATGCATAAACACTTAATAATCCGGCATTGATATCATGCCTTAATCAAATTCGTCCTTTTCTCAGTCAAGAGTTTTTATCATATCAATTTAATAAGAACAGCTTTTTAAAACACATTTGATTTAACAAATTTAAACATGCTTGATCTAGCTGATACAATTAGCATAGATCTATCTCATAAACAGTTCAATAATGAAGAACTTTAATTTAATTCACAGTTCAATAATAGTACAACAGGAATTCAATTGCACAAAGTGCGAAATTCAATAATCATTATAGATGTAAATAATCATCAATAATTATTCCCTAATATGCTTTGAAAATAATAACTCGAGTTTGAGTTAGGAAACTTGCCTCGTCTGTAGATTACGGCTACGCAATTAATTTATATCCACTATGCAGTTAAATTATCTTCCTTTGAGAGACCTATATTTAATCTTTCAATTAGTCATAGTATAACATTAGATTATGTAATCACATAAATATTATACATTATATTTAGTTCTTATAAACATTATCATGTCTTGATAATGTTACTACTAAATAACAACATATTATTAATCTTGATAATATCTAATTCACCTCTTAGTATTATTAGTTCCCTAATAATACTTTCATTTGCTTACTAATATTATTAACATCTTAATAATATTTTAATACTTTAATAAAATTATTAATCCTCTTAATAATATTTTAATTATTTATTAATATTATTACTTTAATAATATCTTACTTATGCTTTAGTATCATTAATCATTTAATAATATTTTATTTATTTACTAATATTATTAATCATTTAATAATATTTTATTTATTCACTAATATTATTAATCATTTAATAATATCTTATTCCATTACTAATATATTAATCATTTAATAATATTTTAATCATTTATCAATGCTTAAATCAAATATTATTAATCATTTAATAATATTTTAAAGAAATTTTAATCTTAATATTTTTATTTACTTATCAATATCATATTCTAATATTATTAATATCATAATAATATTTTTTTATAATTTATTGGATTAATAAACAATTTATTCTAATTGTTCACCCTTTATTAAACCTCTTATTTAATATCCACAAAAGGTCATAAATAATATTTCTTATCATAAATTACCAAAGTATTCTAAGATAGTCATGATATGATATATTATGAGTATTCAAGCATAAAAATCACATTTTTCTTATTAAAGACATCATTTAACTATTTATTTTATTTTATTCATAACTTAATCATTTTTAGGAAAAATAGCAAACTGATTCGAAAAATTCGTAGCTTCTGTATTTCGACAGAATATTAACCCACAAGGATCCCCAAATTTTTCTAGAATTTTAGAAAATGATCTACTATTTTTAAAGTTCCCAAAACACTCGGATCTTGCTTCATTTTTAATAAATTGATCTTTACTCAGAAACATCTGAAATTTTCAGGGTATGCTCTCCTAATATATGTGAACCTACTGTACAAATTTCGGAATGTTCCAGTGTATACACAGTGAGATATTCGAAGGTAAAGTTTTAGGAGTCCTTTACGGAAATAGTCATTACGTACAATCTATAACTCGAAACGTGCCCGTTCTTTTTCCTACATGTAGATAACTTCTCAAGGTACATCTGTGAATTTTCCCAGATTTTTAAAAGACATAAAACCGTCCGAAACAGACTTAAGAAAAATGGGACAGAAACTATTTTAGATTTTTTTTTTGAACCCTTAACATTCCAAGTGGGCTTTTTTGGGAAAATCAGTTCCAAAGGTTTCAAAACTTGCTAGATTTGTGTGCTATCACTTGGGTTTACTAGATAACTCATGTGTCTAGCACCCCCCTTCGACGGATCACAAATCTAAGTTGGAAAACTTGAGTTATACAAGATTTAGTGGAAGAAAACAAGAGTTTTCACCCTTGGAGAACATATGCTCATATTCTTCCTCTAAGCCTTTGACCTAACACTCAAGATACTTAGTTCCATACATGATGATATGTAGGACTAGGGTATCTTGAGTATTTGTTCATAACTCCAACAAAACTCAAGCTATAAAACAAAGTAGAAGAAGAAAATGAAGGTTAGGTTATACCTTGATTTAATGGCAACCTTCCTTGATTTACCAAAGTAAGTGATGAACTTTGGATGCATGAACAAACTAGCACTTCTCTCTCTCTATATATATGGCCGAAACTCTCTCTCTTTTCTCTCTCTAGAAGTGGCTAGCTTGGGAGAAAATTATAAGAGGAAGAATGAGAGAAGAAATGAAATGAAAAAAATAAAATAAAAGGATACTTGCAAGATTTGGAAGTTTTTCTCCCTGATTAGTGGAGTTTGCTTTAATTTTTTTTTTCCAATTCAGTCTACTGGATTCACATAACATTAAATAGACAATTTACTATTTAAATTTTCCAACACATATCATAATAATGCATTTATATTCGTATACCAATCTTCAGTGTCTCACATGATTAATACAGGTATATTCTTATAAATACTACTATCCCATTTTAAACACAAAAGATGGGATTAACTCAAAATGATACTTCCCCACAAACCCAAATAGGGATACTACCTAACTACCTACTACCTCACACTTGCTGAGGTTTACATCATCATAAAACCCTATTACACAAAAAGGGTACTAATGCATCTATCTACAACTAGTCCATAGCATAATCATCATTGGTGGCCCTGCTGGGTCACCTGAACAGGCTCCTGGGGAAACCACCCCTCCATAACTCTACGTCGAATGGATCGGCTCGACTCTCCTATCTCGAACTGCGCCCTCCTAGTCCCACTGCGCTGGCCCTCATACGCTGCGTCTAGCGCCAGTCCTAAAGTCTCGGCCCTGACCTTCATAGCCTGCAGTGCTATCTCCAATTGGTCCACTCGCTGGGCTGACCCATAAAATGCCTCCTCCACGCGAATCTTGTCTACAATCTCCACGTCAAACTCGCCCCGCATCGCCAGATGCTCTATGCTCAGCTCTCCGAACTTCGCCTTTTCATGCTCTAGCTGTACCCTCAGCATCTCAACTTGCAACTGGGACTCATCCAACTTTCCCTTCTGCTCGACTACCTCCATATGGGCTTGATAAGCCGCCTCCTTGTATTGACCTTCTTTGAACTGGAGTGTGTGGTTTTCAACCTCCAGTTCTCCCACCCTGCCTTCCAATTGATTGATTCTCCTCAACAAATCCCCTATTAGAGGACCCTGAGGGGCTTCTTCCGTGACCTCACGCTCAATGGGCTCTTGCTCCACTGAGTGACTGTCCCGGCGCTCGTCAGACATCCTACAAACACCATAAATAAAACCAACATCAGTACCACAATAAAATATATTCATTGATAAAATGAAAGAATATTTTATTAAGTACAACACAAACTCGATGAATTTCCACAATCCATCTCCTAACATACTCTATAAGAGTTTTCTACTAAGGTTATAACCTAGGTTTCGCATTCCTAATGTTTATAACCTACGGATTTGATACCAACCTGTGACGCCCCCAAATCCAGGTTCTCTAACCTCAGATTCGGTGCTCACGATCTATCATCATCATAAGCATTCTATAACTATTACGGAATAATAAACATACATTGTTCATTATAATAAAGTTTCATAACATGGTCCCAAGGTCTTCCTAACCTTAACTTAAACACACCATTCATATTACAAAAAGTTTACATAAGAAATCCCATTAGATAATAATAATATTCATTCTAAACTATTCCTGGATTTTGCCCTTGCCCTTGTCCTTCGTATTGGATCCTTCAGGCTTAGCTGAAATAAATGTCATGATATAACAAGGGTAAGCAACTAATTTGCTTAGCAAGTTTATATACAAGGGAGATATATCATGACTGGAAAGAAGTTTTGCTTTCAATGTTCAACAATAATATAAAGTTGTGAAGGAACATGAATTAATAATTAACAATTGAATATTCGAATAATTGAATAACATAAACTGAGTGGTTTTGAAATAATCATGAACATTTGCCAAGGTTCTCAGTCATTTAAACTGGACCTCTTAATAAATTTTGGTATTCAAGGGGATCAGCCTTTCATACCTCGTGATTTATGCATAAACACTTAATAATCCGGCATTGATATCATGCCTTAATCAAATTCGTCCTTTTCTCAGTCAAGAGTTCTTATCATATCAATTTAATAAGAACAGCTTTTTAAAACACATTTGATTTAACAAATTTAAACATGCTTGATCTAGCTGATACAATTAGCATAGATCTATCTTATAAACAGTTCATGAATGAAGAACTTTAATTTAATTCACAGTTCAATAATAGTAGAACATGAATTCAATTGCACAAAGTGCGAATTTCAATAATCATTATAGATGTAAATAATCATCAATAATTATTCCCTACTATACTTTGAAAATAATAACTCGAGTTTGAGTTAGGAAACTTGCATCGTCTGTAGATTACGGCTACGCAATTAATTTATATCCACTATGCAGTTAAATTATCTTCCTTTGAGAGACCTATATTTAATCTTTCAATTAGTCATAGTATAACATTAGATTATGTAATTACATAAATATTATACATTACATTTAGTTCTTATAAACATTATCCTGTCTTGATAATGTTACTACTAAATAACAACATATTATTAATCTTGATAATATCTAATTCACCTCTTAGTATTATTAGTTCCCTAATAATACTTTCATTTTCTTACTAATATTATTAACATCTTAATAATATTTTAATACCTTACTAATATTATTAATCCTCTTAATAATATTTTAATTATTCATTAATATTATTACTTTAATAATATCTTACTTATGCTTTAGTATCATTAATCATTTAACAATATTTTATTTATTTACTAATATTATTAATCATTTAATAATATTTTATTTATTCACTAATAGTATTAATCATTTAATAATATCTTATTCCATTACTAATATTATTAATCATTTAATAATACTTTAATCATTTATCAATGCTTAAATCAAATATTATTAAATATTTAATAATATTTTAAAGAAATTTTAATCTTAATATTTTTATTTACTTATCAATATCATATTCTAATATTATTAATATCATAATAATATTTTAATAATTTATTGGATTAATAAATAATTTATTCTAATTGTTCACCCTTTATTAAACCTCTTATTTAATATCCACAAAAGGTCATAAATAATATTTCTTATCATAAATTACCAAAGTATTCTAAGATAGTCATGATATGATATATTATGAGTATTCAAGCATAAAAATCACATTTTTCTTATTAAAGATATCATTTAACTATTTATTTCTTTTTATTCATAACTTAATCATTTTTAGGAAAAATAGGAAACTGATTCCAAAAATTCGCAGTTTCTGTATTTCGACAGAATATGAAACCACAAGGATCCCCAAATATTTCAGGAATTTTAGAAAATGATCTACTATTTTTAAAGTTCCCAAAACACTTGGATCTTGCTTCATTTTTAATAAATTGATCTTTACTCAGAAAAATCTGAAATTTTCAGGGTATGCTCTCCTAATATATGTGAACCTACTGTACAAATTTCGGAATTTTCCAGTGTATACACAGTGAGATATTCGAAGGTACAGTTTTAGGAGTCATTTACGAAAATAGTCATTACGTACAATCTATAACTTGAAACGTGCCCGTTCTTTTTCCTACATGTAGATAACTTCTCAAGGTACATCTGTGAATTTTTCCAGATTTTTAAAAGACATGAAACCGTCCGAAATAGACCCAAGAAAAACGGGACAGAAACTATTTTAGGTTTTTTTTTTGAACCCTTGACATTCCAAGTGGGCTGTTTTGGGGAAATCAGTTCCAAAGATTTCAAAACTTGCTAGATTTGTGTGCTATCACTTGGGTTTACTAGATAACTCATGTATCTAGCACCCCCCTTCGACGGATCACAAATCTAAGTTGGAAAACTTGAGTTATACAAGATTTAGTGGAAGAAAACAAGAGTTTTCACCCTTGGAGAACATATGCTCATATTCTTCCTCTAGGCCTTTGACCTAACACTCAAGATACTTAGTTCCATACATAATGATATGTAGGACTAGGGTATCTTGAATATTTGTTCATAACTCCAACAAAACTCAAGCTATAAAACAAAGTAGAAGAAGAAAATGTAGGTTAGGTTATACCTTGATTTAATGGCAACCTTCCTTGATTTACCAAAGTAAGTGATGAACTTTGAATGCATGAACAAACTAGCACTTCTCTCTCTATATATATATGGCCGAAACTCTCTCTCTTTTCTCTCTCTAGAAGTGGCTAGCTTGGGAGAAAATTATAAGAGGAAGAATGAGAGAAGAAATGAAATAAAAAAAAATGAAATAAAAGGATACTTGCAAAAAAAAAAAATATAGATACACTTAGTGTATCTAGCTATTATCCCCCATACTTTCTTTAACCCATGGATAGAAGCTTTGCCTTATCACTTTAATTAGTCTAATCATGATTAAGGATGCTTAATAAAGTGGCAACCAATGGGAGCTTGACAACCATGTCCTTTTGTGTAAAAGTTACTACTAATGGACATTGCTTAGCTTAATTAGTTGCCTTAAAAGGCCTAATATGGCCGGTCATTATGTCCCATTTTAACTCCCAATTTGCTTTTATTTTTAATGCCCAATTTTGATTAATCAAATGTCTACAATACCCTTAATCAAGTGGGCTAAGTATTGGTTTGCGTTTTATTTCATTTGGGCTTCCTCCTTAATTGTTTTGGGCTATGCAATAAACATAGTCTAGCAATTTTAATATGTGTTACCCAATTTGATTAGTTAGGGTTTTCATTCCTAATCTTATGACATTTAATTACCTATACATGTGACTTTAGCTCATAACCTAATTAGGTTCACAAGAATTAGGTTTAAAATTATTAGTCACTTGAAATAATAAGATTATCCACTTAAGTTAGTATACATATTAAATACTAACCTCTCATTTAATAGTAGTGTGCATACAAGCCAATCATGTATGATGATAAAGCATGTACTTTGTAAATAATCTTATTTATTTATTAATAAAATATTTATTTATTAAAGGCATTTAATTATCTACATGGTGCTGTTTTTATAATATGTAAATAACCCATAGTTTTAAGCAATGCTTTTAGAATCATGATGTTGATCATGCTAATGAGATTTAAATTCTTAGAAAGCTTAAAAACTAAAATAGTTCCCAATCGTGGGATTACTAAAAAGGGGATTAGTAAATCCGGATAGATTGGTACATATGTTGCTTGCTCATTGGATGAGGATGACTGATCTCATGGTCATTTGTGTGGAGACACTAAAGCAAGTATGTAGGTGCTTATTGGAGAATAAGTTCACTGAACGTGACTCGCTATGGAATACCTAATGGAGTTTTACTCGCCTGTCAATAGAAATTCCTAATGTAATAATAGTACAAGTGATCCTTGGACTTGAGATCATCATAGTATCTTGTATGTAATGAATTATACTTTGACTTATTCCTTAAAGCCCTTTAGGGTATATAAAAGGGTATGCTTGGGTATAATGAATTACATATGGAGATTGTGACGCTCCCAAATCCACGTTCCTTCGAAACATCGGATTTGGTGCAGTCACGATACTACTAACGCCAAACTATTATATTTTTTATTCATTACTAAAAGAATACATCTTTACTTATTACAATTTAGAACATAAATTCTATTCATATCCAAGATCTCGTCTTTACATCATATTCGAAATTACTAAAATACAGAATAATTTAAACTTTTTCAATCTTCCTTGAATAAAATCTTTTATTGATTTCATAACTTGAATCAATTACAACCCTTGAATCAATTATAAAATATGATTCATTATATTTGAGTTATCGTATAACGTTTACAACTCGACTTGATATCCTCTATGTATTAACTAATACATCTTTACAGTACGACAAGTTTTAAACAACGTATATAATTATCAAGTATAACTCTTAGAACCTAAACAAGGTTCAAACGATAATCTAAAAAGTATTCTTCATTGCGATACTATCTATCTTTATCAATCAAGAAGCACGAAATCTTTACCGTGAATCCTTAACCTGCAAAATTGGTTATTTGCAAGAGTGAGCTCGACAGCTCAGCAATTCTAACAGTCCTCATGCATCACATAGCATATAACATCATACTCAGTTCATGCATTTATAAACAGTTTATTTTTACTACGCATGTTACTTTTCACATAACAAGTATATCATCAAAGATCAACTTTCAATCTCATTTATATCTCAAATACAGTTCATATATAAGTTCACATTATCACCGCATAATATAATTCAACTAACAGTTATTGAATTCATATATCAAATAGGAACTGAAAGACTTGCCTGATTCGTAGTTTAACAACTACGACTTAACTGCTTAAGAATCTCTGCACTTTGTGTAATCCTACACAGTTATATTAACCATAGAGATCACACTCATTAGTTATATGTATCACACATTGTCAATGTAATAATAAAGGTTACATTGTTGTCTAACTTGGTTCTTAGAACCTTATTTCACTTTCTTAACATACTCCTATAATATCTAGTATAGGTATACTTTTAATATCAATATTCATACACCTTTACTCGACTCGCTATGTGTTCGACACGTATTTAAAGCTCATAGATACATGATCTATATTGCTTTCATGTTTCTCAAACCTTATTGAAATCATTACATTCAAACTTTTCTAAGTTTCACCTTTCAAAATCCTTGTCATATTTTAAACTAGGCATGCAAGGTTATTATGTTTATCATATAGTCATAAACCAGTAGGGGTCAGACCATGATTTGCAGTTTAAGTAATAATACAAGTCTACTACAAAATCAAGAACAAACAGACTGCACAAATCCTGAAAACAGGATGGCGCAGCTGCGCAGGTATTGGCCTTAAGTGGCGCAGCTGCGCCACTCACTGATCAAACCAGGAATGAAATTTCATTCTGCTGGACCACCCGAGTTCAATCAATATCATTCAAGTTACTGATATTAATCAATACGCATGCTCTATGGTTATAATTTCAAGTTCGAACCTAGCATGCTCATCCTAATCCAATTAAGGCCATATGCCGATAAACTTTAAACAAATCAAGCCCACGTTACTAATGGTCCATACTAAAGTCATATCAACACACCACGAGGCTAAACAATACTAAGTATACATGCTCGTGCGTATATCACACATGTATATGTTAATCACATAGTTTATGCTTTAGAAATTCATTTTCTACGAATATGCGTGCATAGGTGAAATCCATGTTTCATCATATGATGCTTATGTCAACATGTCTATAGGCACAATGAAATCCTAATATACATGCTCAAATAATCAGAATGTGGACATCCTATATTTATGTCTAAAAACTCAAAGTTTGTCTTTTGAAAATAATGTAGTCTTCAATCATGTATGTTAATGTAATTATAACACCTTAGACTATCTTTTCATGCTTAACCACCCATATAAATATGCTTTCAAAAATCAGAATATGGGTATGGTACATACGTGTCAAAGTTTGTTTTCAAA
Organism: Panax stipuleanatus; assembly: GCA_020205555.1. Lineage (NCBI taxonomy): Eukaryota > Viridiplantae > Streptophyta > Magnoliopsida > Apiales > Araliaceae > Panax > Panax stipuleanatus. Next base: position 114,654,937 of record CM035119.1, on the reverse strand, counting down.
ACTTACACTTTCGTTAGAAATGTTCACTAACGAGGTCCGACATGCTCATGTTATACTATGAAACATATATTCGTAAGTTAATACGCTTCTCATGCATTCCTAAATCATATAGTCATGCTTGAAAAATCAGAATGTCGACATGGTTCGGATAAGTCAATTTCGTTTACAAAACTTTACGTTTACTATTGGAAATCATAACCGTCCGTTAATCATGCATATAATCATAGTAGAACATGCTCATATTATGTCTACATATCCATATATATAATTTATTCATGCTATTATACTTGTTCTAAGGTAGTACTATACGTTTGCACTTAACAGCATTGAAGCAGGAAAACAAAATCAGAACAGGCTGCTGGCGCAGCTGCGCAGCGCCTGGGTATAAACCCGGCGCAGCTGCGCCGTGTCCAGTTCATGCCAAGAAAAAGCCTGCTTCGGCAGGTTCCAATCCAAACTCAGAAATCCATACGAATTCGATCCAATACTAGCTATCATGTATTTCTATCATGCTTAACAACATTTTCCAAACACTTAATTAATCAATCCAATTTAACCTAATCAAAAATTTAGAATTTCAAGAATATAAAGTTTGACAGAGAACAAAGATGGGAAGTTTATACCTCTGCTATCTCAATTTTGCAAAGCTTGCTAAATGGTTTCTACTACACTGCCATATTGCTTTCTTCAACTCACTAGAAAATCTCTCTCAATATACTTACCCAATTTACTTCATTTTGAATTCTCAGCAAATTAAAAAGAGAAGAGAGGAGCTTGCATTTATAGACAATCCATTACCTAGTCCATGAATTTACTCACCATTTCAAACTAATGGAAGGAACAAGAATCTAATGGTTCATGGAGATTAGGTAGAGGGTTGGTAAATCACATCATCAAACCCACATCCCTTGAAATCATTGGCTACAATTGTGAGGAAAATGAGAAGAAGAGTAGTGTAGACTAGGGAGTTCACGTGAGAGGAAATTGAGGGGTGACTCACAATTAGGGACAAGAAATAATCTCAGCTTTGCATTCCTTTGGGCAATATACATATGTATATTATATATATCAATGTAAAATTGTACACTTAGGTTAAAAATGGGGTTACCATGTAATCCTAATAAATAAATACTACTATCATGTAGTAAATTTTAACTCACACACATAAAATCCATGTACAGTTCATCCCACCGGATATAATTCTTTCGGGTACCATCACAGTGTATTGTCTCCTTTATTATTAAATTTTATTAATTCAATAATTGTTTACCATATATTCATGATATATAACTATTGTATACACATTGTCACACCCACATTTCATGTATCTCTTACAACTCAATAAACTTTACTATATAGTTTATATTCATAAATAACATAGTCATATTGCACTTTATATTTCGTACAATATATAGTTAACTATCATACGTTATATATGTTAATATCGCATGCTTGCACCTTAATAAATTACTTATTTTATTAATTAATAATAATATTAATTAATCCATTTCTCATAAATCAATGGAATTATAATTTCCATAACAATTAATTAACATTTATATAGTTAATTATCTTATTATATTTATAACAAATATACTTATTATCATGCTATCACTCGCAATAATAATAATTCAACATATTATTATAATAACAATTAATATAGATTAATTGTTTAAATAATTCTTCCATCATTCATTACCGAATCTATTATCGTGCCACACAAGGCATATTTCAAAAGCTTACATTAAGCTTATTCTTATCCTCACCACTTACTACTTATAACATGTTCAATATAATTAGAACTATTAAATCACAAGGTTCACATATATAAATATATCGTGAATGAAAATATTCAAATATTCTATATAACCTTTACGGTAATATAATAACTCTAGCTATTAAAATGCTAAACTACTTCAATTAATTATACTTATAATAAGTATAACTTTTACGCTTATAATAATTAATATATACTCTATTAATTATTCCAATAATAATATTCACGATAAAATAATAACTTAAGTTATTTAATATATTAAAAATAACTTAGTTTCCTTTCATTAATTAAACTCCCTTGAAAATACATTTAAAATTATGTATTTAGCCATATCATAAAATATTATGTTTTCTCCGAATAAAGACATTCATTATTAGAAAATAATTTACTTATTGTCTCAAGACAATATTCTTAATATAATTTCAAATAACTATATGTACGACACATGTACATATATTATATATAGTAAATAGATAATAAGTTTATTCTTTATTATAAGAAATTATTTCTATCAATTTATTTACATATAGCAAATATGTAATATATCTATCATATTAATCAATCACACCTTATACAAAATATATAAGGTAATGTTACTATTCAAAAATAACATTTTCTCCTTTTATTAAAATAATTCAATATTAAAAATTATTTTAATATCCTTTATTAGAATTATATATATAATAATCATTCTCTTTCTTTTCTATAAATTGTTCCCAAAATAATTTCTTCAAATATTCAATCTTCATTTAAAATATAATGATTTCCATCTCCCTTTAATAACGTGTATATATATATATATATATATATATATATATATATATATATATATATATATATATATATATATATATATATTTATTAACGTTATTCGTATATTAGACTTTCTCACATATTACCACTCTAAGTAATATATAAGTATCAACTATAATTACATATTCAACACACATATTAATTCACTCCTTTACTTAAGTAAATTAAACACTGTACTATATCACCTTAGTTAATTAAGGTTCAATACTCTCATTATATTATTCCATAATATAACTCACAACTTATATTAACTAATATTTATTCTTATTAGTTAATTCCCTTAACTAACTCATGCTTCACTATCCAAACCTATTCACGGATAGCTTAAGTGCTATTAACAACCTATATTATAAACATACTAGTTATTAATACACATACACAAGAATATGGTGATTATACATTAAGGATATTTAATGTCACCAACTTACTATGATAAAATAATTCTATAAATTATTTAATATCGATAGGAATTTATCCACTTCCTTTATCTCAACTGAATCGTCTCTACGCTAAGTAACAAATATATATTAATAGTATATTTATAAATCACAAAACACATATTACATAGTCCATATTACCCTATGTAATATAATACCACATACCTCATATCTCATATATATACTCTTATTCGAACCCATCTCACGATTTAAGAATTTTATTTATTAAATCCTTATTTAATAATATCTAAAAATTCGTGTTCTTACAGAGATAATGAATGATCAATAAAGAATCTACCACCTCTAGTAAAAGAGGAGATATGTCCTATGTGATTCGTTAAATGACAACCCAGGAATCCTTGGCCAAGGTAAAATAAAATTAGAAAGGAGTTTCTAATTTGCATTATTTGGAGTTATGCATTTTCTAATCGAAATACATATAATTAAATAAAATAAGACTTGACAGTAAATTCATACCTTATATTTAATTGGGATATTGTATGGTGGAAGGATTGAATTGTACGGTAACTATTTACTCACAGGTTCTTTTATGATTAATGTTGAAATCTATATTATCTGGAAAGTCGTTGATCGCTAGGGAGGCTTATCCCTATTGTAGAATAAATATTATTTATTTAAATAGATTATTAGTTTAATTTATTTATTTAAATAAGATTAGAATTGTTCTAATTGATTTATTCACAACCAGTTTAATATAGAGAACCTAAAGGGTCACACCATAAAAGGAAGAATAATTATTTAAGAAGGTAATGGCATAACCGTAATAATGCATTAAGTGTAATTAATTTAATCTATAGTGATAGAATAAATTAAATAGCTTAATGTTTATTATTTAATATTTTGAAAATATTAAATATAAATTAATAAGAGGAGTCTTATTAATATTATTACAATTATTATTATTTTAATTTCTAAAGGAGTTTAGTAATTAATTTAATATTAGTACTCTCATTTATTCCTAATAAGATTAGGAGACAAATTAATTAAATGAATTTAATTAATTATTCTCCATGTGGTGGGAAGCCTAAATTAATTAAAGGAGTTTACTTAATTAAAAGAAATCCCATGTCTAATAGGATTAGAAGGGTTGACCAATATTTATATAAGAGGAGTCTTATAATAGATATCAGTTGAGGCAATTCTAATTGTTGGATAGTACTCCTTTTCTATAGAAGTTAGAAAACTAAGGTTTAGCCAAACACCCTCCTTCTTGATAATTCCTCTTCCTTGGTGGATCACCTCTAGAGGCCAAACACTTGGGTGGCTAACGTTGATCAAAGGAAGGAATCTAGCCCGGAAATTTAAGGTGATCACGAAGAACAAAGAGTTGAACTCGTACCTGTGGAAGCTTCGTTCTACAAGGGTATGATTCTATAACTTCTTATTTATCGTTTTAAATTAATAATTTGCATAAAGGATGATCCGGGTAATGGTTTTGTAGAAATTTTTTAAACTCTGATATACCATGCTTCCGCTAATTTTTGCAATTTGATTGCGTCACAATTTCGTACAAACCCAACATCATTATCACCATAACCCTTAGGTTATTTAATTGTCTCACCTAATGTATAATTAGGTTACGAAGCTTTCATTTTTAATGAAATCTGTAAATGTATATATCCATAACTATAGCATACATGTTAATTGACCCATGCACCACTTCACATATTTTGTCACATATTAAATCACTGTATAACACAAAGTTTTAAATATCAATAATGTACATACATATATAGTGACTTAAAATTCACGGTTATTACATCCTCCCCCCTTATAAGAATTCCGTCCCCGGAATTACCTATAGGGTTACTCAATAATATGTGGATAATTTTCCCTCATCCTTTCTTCGAGTTCCCACGTAGCTTCTTCAGTATTGTGGTTCCTCCAAAGAACCTTTACAGAATGTATAACCTTATTTTTTAATTTTTGTTCTTTTCTATCTAAAATTTCAACTGGAATTTCCTCGTACGACAAATCCTTTTTTACCTGAATTGGCTCGTACGATATCACGTGCTTGTAATTAGGCTTGTATGGTCATAGCACTGACACATGAAACACATTATGAATATGTTCCAGTTCAGGAGGTAGAGCTACCTCGTACGCCACTTCGCCTATCTACCTCAAGATCTCGAAAGGTCCAATAAATCTCGGACTCAGTTTACCTTTCTTTCTAATCCTTATCTTCCCTTTCCAGGGAGATACTTTCAAAAATGCATGGCTTCCCACCTCAAAATCTCTCTTCTGGCGATGTAAGTTTGCATACTTCTTCTGGCGATCTTGAGCTGCTACCAGTCGGGCTCTTATCACCTTGATGATCTCTATAGTCTGCTGTACCAGTTCTGGCCCCAACAGTCGACGTTCACCCACTTCATCCCAGCATAAGGGCGTTCTACATTTCCTTCCATACAGTGCTTCGTACGGCGGCATTCCGATGCTGGCGTGATAGCTATTGTTGTATGTGAACTCTACTAATGGAAGATGATCCTCCCAGCTACCCTTGAAGTCCATCACACAAGCTCTGAGCATGTCTTCAAGTGTTTGAATCGTTCTCTCGCTTTGCCCATCGGTCTGCGGATGATACGCGGTGCTCATCCGTAGTTGCGTCCCCATTCTTTCCTGAAGACTCTTCCAGAAGTTTGACGTGAATCGCGGATCTCTATCCGACACAATAGATACCGGTACGCCATGCCTCGAGATAATTTCTTTGATATACAATTTGGCTAGCTGGTCCAAACTATACCTGATCTTGATCGGCAAGAAGTGAGCCGACTTCGTAAGACGATCTACAATCACCCATATGGCGTCGTGTCCCTTTTGCGTTGCTGGAAGTCCCACCACAAAATCCATCGTGATGTGTTCCCACTTCCACTCTAGAATCTCTAAAGGCTGTAGTAATCCACTCGGTCGTTGATGCTCTGCCTTGACTCTCTGACAAGTTAGACATCTGCTGACGCATTTTGCAACCTCTCTCTTCATATTTGGCCACCAAAAGTGTTGACGCTAATCTTGATACATTTTTGTGCTTCCTGGGTGTATCGAGTACCTCGTACTGTGCGCTTCTTGCAAAATCTCTTCTCTTAGTTCTGGTACTAGCGGTACCCAAATTCTCCCTTTGAATCTCAGCAGTCCGGTGCCATCAATCTTGTATTTCAATTCATCCCCTTCAGCTAACCGTTTCTTGATGCTGTCGCAATCTTCGTCCTTCTCTTGAGCCTCTTTAACTTTATCTAATAGAGTCGGGCTCGCTGTAACTGTAAATAATTTCTCGTTGGTTTCCATCGGATACTTAACCTCTAAGTCAAGTCATTCGAAATCTTTCACCAATTCCTCTTGAATGGTCAATTTCAGTAACTTCTCTCTGCCTTTTCTGCTCAGGGCATCTGCCTCTACATTTACTTTTCCTGGATGGTACAGAATCTCACAATCATAATCCTTGATCAATTCTAGCCATCGGCGCTGCCTCATAGTTAGCTCTTTCTGCGTGAAGATATACTTCAGACTCTTGTGATCCGTATATATCTCACACTTCTCGCCATACAAATAGTGCCTCCAAATCTTCAAGGCAAAAACTACTGCTGCTAATTCCAGGTCATGAGTCGGATAACCCTTCTCATAGTCCTTCAGCTGACGTGAAGCGTACGCAATGACCTTGTCATGCTGCATCAGTACACAGCCAAGACCCTTGTGTGACGCATCACTATACACTACAAATCCTCCCGTGTTGTCTGGTAAAGTCAACACAGGTGCCTGACTGAGCCTCTTCTTCAAATCCATGAAACTCTCTTCACATTTCTCCGTCCAAACGAACTTCACTGCCTTTCTGGTAAGGTTGGTCAACGGTGATGCTATCTTTGAAAAATCTTGGATGAATCTCCGATAGTATCCTGCTAATCCCAAGAAACTCCTAATTTCTATCGGCGTCTTTGGCTGTTCCCAGTTGATAACCGCTTCTACCTTTGCTGGATCCACCGAAACACCATCCTTGTCGATAACGTGAACCAAAAACTGCACTCTCCGCAACCAAAACTCACACTTGGAGAACTTTGCATACAACTTCTCCCTCCTTAACGTCTCCAACACTATCCTTAGATGTTCAGCGTGCTCTTCCTCTGTCTCTGAATATACCAGATGTCATCGATGAACACGACAACAAACTTATCCAAATACTGTTTAAACACTCTGTTCATCAAGTCCATGAATGCTGCTGGCGCATTCGTCAACCCAAAAGACATTACCGGAAACTCAAAGTGTCCATACCGAGTTCTGAATGCCGTCTTTAGAACATCCTCCTGCCTCACCTTCAGTTGGTGATAACCGGTCCTCAAGTCGATTTTTGAAAAATATTTCACCCCCTTCAACTGATCAAACAAATCGTCGATCCTGGGCAACGGGTACTTGTTCTTAATGGTGACCTTGTTCAACTCTCGGTAGTCGATACAAAGCCTTAATGACCCATCCTTCTTCTTTACGAATAAGACTGGTGCTCCCCACGGTGATACGCTCGGTTGAATGTATCCCTTATCTAACAATTCTTGTAGTTGAATCATCAGTTCCTTCATTTCTACCGGAGCCATACGATACGGTGCTTTGTATACCGGTGATGTCCCTGGTGCCAAATCGATAACAAACTCTATCTCTCTATCTGGTGGCAATCCCGAAATCTCATCTGGGAAGATGTCAACGAATTCCCTTACAATAGGTATCTGACCCAGTTCACCCTCGACTCTGCGGGTATCCACAACGTGAGCCAAATAACCTATATAACCTTTCCTAAGCAACTTCTTTGCTTGCATCATCGTCAGACAACAAGACTGTCTCGGCAATTTACTGCCATGAAATACCACCTTTGACTTATTCGGAGTCTTTAGGTGTACGCACTTTTTCTTACAGTCAATGACCGCCCCGTGACTTGATAACCAATCCATCCCGAGGATTACATTAAACTCTCCAAGACGAATCGGTATCAAATCCACGTTAAGCTTAAACCCTCTTACATCAGCACAACAGTTCCTATGTATGTAGTTTACAGGGATAATTTCTTTGTTTGCTACTTCTACACTCATTGGGTGTTCTAATAGTTCACGAGGTAAACTTAATCGTTGAGCAAAATCATCAGATACAAAAGAACATGAAGCTCCCGAATCGAATAACACATAGGCATTTATATCGTTGATCGGAATTTTACCTGACACCACTTCCATGGATGCCACGGCATCTTGCACTGTCATATTGAATGTCCTCGCTGTCGGCTTGTTTGGCTGGGCTGGTCCTCCACTGGTTGTCCTAGTGTTATTGCCCCTGTTGCCTTTTTCGCCATCCGTGCTTTTCTTCTTTGGGCAATCCTTGATCCGATGTCCCAATTCACCACAGTTAAAACAACCTCCCTTCCTCACCTTAGAACAATTGGGTGAGGTATGCCCTTCTTGTCCACAGGTATAACATACCGTTTTTTCTTTCAAGCACTCTCCCGAGTGACCCTTTCCACAGTTTCCACATACTGACTTCTTTTGTTGCACACTTCCTTGCTGAATCTCTAAATTACTACCCCCACTGCTCCATTTCCGCTTCTTGTTGTTGCTACCGCCGCTGCTAACATTCTGATTCCCACCTTCTACTTTCTCTTGTTCTTCTCCCGATTGTACTTTGAGACCGCTTCGCTTCCACCTTCCGCTATGAGAGCTTTCTCCAATAGAGTTGAGAATGACGTGATTTGTAGAACTGCTACCTTACTGTAAATCCACGGCTTTAGTCCATTTTTGAATCTTCTTGCTTTCCTCACCTCCGTGTCTACCTGATGTGGAGCGAATCTGGCCAATTCATTAAACTTTGCGGCGTACTCTGACACTGACATATTCTCCTGTTTCAATTCAAAAAACTTGATCTCCATTCTCGCTTGTGTACTCTCAGGGAAGTAGTTCTCAAAGAACAACTTCTTGAACGCTTCCCAAGTCACGATTCCAGTCCCGGCTTTGTTCTGGTTGGCCTCCCACCAATAGTTAGCCTCACCCTTCATTAAGTAGGTAGCAAAAATTATTTTCTGTTCTTCTGCTACTCTAGCAATAATGAAGGCCTTCTCCATCTCCTTCATCCACGTCTGGGCCTCTATCGAGTCTGTTGTTCCTCTAAACTCCGGCGGTCCTACTGCCTTGAAGTCCTTAAAGTTGGCTAATTGATTTCCTGCCTGATTTCCCCCGGGTTGAGCTTGATTCCTCATGGCTTTAGCCATCATGTTGACAAAGTCTTGCATTGGGTTTGGTTGGGCTCCCGCTGCATTATTAACTGACTCTTCGATCTCTTGGTTCCTTAGTACATGTCTGGGAGGCATTATCTAATTAAACAAAATTCTAACACATTACTTGGGTTTTATTATCATATAAGTACTTAGCATGCAATGCGCTACTGTATTCAAACAATCAGATGATCATTATGTGAGAGTTTTAAATTACCAAGATTTGGAAGTTTTTCTCCCTGATTAGTGGAGTTTGCTTTAAAATGTTTTTTCCAATTCAGTCTACTGGATTCACATAACATTAAATAGACAATTTACTATTTAAATTTTCCAACACATATCATAATAATGCATTTATATTCATATACCAATCTTCAGTGTCTCACATGATTAATACAGGTATATTCTTATAAATACTACTATCCCATTTTAAACACAAAAGATGGGATTAACTCAAAATGATACTTCCCCACAAACCCAAATAGGGATACTACCTAACTACCTACTACCTCACACCTGCTGAGGTTTACATCATCATAAAACCCTATTACACAAAAGGGGTACTAATGCATCTATCTATAACTAGTCCATAGCATAATCATCATTGGTGGCCTTGCTGGGTCACCTGAACAGGCTCCTGGGGAAACCACCCCTCCATAACTCTACGTCGAATGGATCGGCTCGACTCTCCTATCTCGAACTACGCCCTCCTAGTCCCACTGCGCTGGCCCTCATACGCTGCGTCTAGCGCCAGTCCTAAAGTCTCGGCCCTGACCTTCATAGCCTGCAGTGCTATCTCCAATTGGTCCACTCGCTGGGCTGACCCATAAAATGCCTCCTCCACGCGAATCTTGTCTACAATCTCCACGTCAAACTCGCCCCGCATCGCCAGATGCTCTATGCTCAGCTCTCCGAACTTCGCCTTTTCATGCTCTAGTTGTACCCTCAGCATCTCAACTTGCAACTGGGACTTATCCAACTTTCCCTTCTGCTCGACTACCTCCATATGGGCATGATAAGCCGCCTCCTTGTATTGACCTTCTTTGAACTGGAGTGTGTGGTTTTCAACCTCCAGTTCTCCCACCCTGCCTTCCAATTGATTGATTCTCCTCAACAAATCCCCTATCAGAGGACCCTGAGGGGCTTCTTCCGTGACCTCACGCTCAATGAGCTCTTGCTCCACTGAGTGACTGTCCCGGCGCTCGTCAGACATCCTACAAACACCATAAATAAAACCAACATCTGTACCACAATAAAATATATTCATTGATAAAACGAAAGAATATTTTATTAAGTACAACACAAACTCGATGAATTTCCACAATCCATCTCCTAACATACTCTATAAGAGTTTTCTACTAAGGTTATAACCTAGGTTTCGCATTCCTAATGTTTATAACCTACGGCTTTGATACCAACCTGTGACGCCCTCAAATCCAGGTTCTCTAACCTCAGATTCGGTGCTCACGATCTATCATCATCATAAGCATTCTATAACTATTACGGAATAATAAACATACATTGTTCATTATAATAAAGTTTCATAACATGGTTCCAAGGTCTTCCTAACCTTAACTTAAACACACCATTCATATTACAAAAAGTTTACATAAGAAATCCCATTAGATAATAATAATATTCATTCTAAACTATTCCTGGATCTTGCCCTTGCCCTTGTCCTTCGTATTGGATCCTTCAGGCTTAGCTGAAATAAATGTCATGATATAACAAGGGTAAGCAACTAATTTGCTTAGCAAGTTTATATACAAGGGAGATATATCATGACTGGAAAGAAGTTTTGCTTTCAATGTTCAACAATAATATAAAGTTGTGAAGGAACATGAATTAATAATTAACAATTGAATATTCGAATAATTGAATAACATAAACTGAGTGGTTTTGAAATAACCATGAACATTTGCCAAGGTTCTCAGTCATTTAAACTGGACCTCTTAATAAATTTTGGTATTCAAGGGGATCAGCCTTTCATACCTCGTGATTTATGCATAAACACTTAATAATCCGGCATTGATATCATGCCTTAATCAAATTCGTCCTTTTCTCAGTCAAGAGTTCTTATCATATCAATTTAATAAGAACAGCTTTTTAAAACACATTTGATTTAACAAATTTAAACATGCTTGATCTAGCTGATACAATTAGCATAGATCTATCTTATAAACAGTTCATGAATGAAGAACTTTAATTTAATTCACAGTTCAATAATAGTAGAACAGGAATTCAATTGCACAAAGTGCGAATTTCAATAATCATTATGGATGTAAATAATCATCAATAATTATTCCCTAATATGCTTTGAAAATAATAACTCGAGTTTGAGTTAGGAAACTTGCCTCGTCTGTAGATTACGGCTACGCAATTAATTTATATCCACTATGCAGTTAAATTATCTTCCTTTGAGAGACCTATATTTAATCTTTCAATTAGTCATAGTATAACATTAGATTATGTAATCACATAAATATTATACATTATATTTAGTTCTTATAAACATTATCCTGCCTTGATAATGTTACTACTAAATAACAACATATTATTAATCTTGATAATATCTAATTCACCTCTTAGTATTATTAGTTCCCTAATAATACTTTCACTTGCTTACTAATATTATTAACATCTTAATAATATTTTAATACCTTACTAATATTATTAATTCTCTTAATAATATTTTAATTATTCATTAATATTATTACTTTAATAATATCTTACTTATGCTTTAGTATCATTAATCATTTAATAATATTTTATTTATTTACTAATATTATTAATCATTTAATAATATTTTATTTATTCACTAATAGTATTAATCATTTAATAATATCTTATTCCATTACTAATATTATTAATCATTTAATAATATTTTAATCATTTATCAATGCTTAAATCAAATATTATTAATCATTTAATAATATTTTAAAGAAATTTTAATCTTAATATTTTTATTTACTTATCAATATCATATTCTAATATTATTAATATCATAATAATATTTTAATAATTTATTGGATTAATAAACAATTTATTCTAATTGTTCACCCTTTATTAAACCTCTTATTTAATATCCACAAAAGGTCATAAATAATATTTCTTATCATAAATTACCAAAGTATTCTAATATAGTCATGATATGATATATTACGAGTATTCAAGCATAAAAATCATATTTTTCTTATTAAAGACATCATTTAACTATTTATTTTATTTTATTCATAACTTAATCATTTTTAGGAAAAATAGCAAACTGATTCCAAAAATTCGCAGCTTCTGTATTTCGATAGAGTATTAACCCACAAGGATCCCCAAAGTTTTCTGGAATTTTAGAAAATGATCTACTATTTTTAAAGTTCCCAAAACACTTGGATCTTGCTTCATTTTTAATAAATTGATCTTTACTCAAAAAAATCTGAAATTTTCAGGGTATGCTCTCCTAATATATGTGAACCTACTGTACAAATTTCGGAATGTTCCAGTGTATACACAGTGAGATATTCGAAGGTAAAGTTTTAGGAGTCCTTTACGGAAATAGTCATTACGTACAATCTATAACTCGAAACGTGCCCGTTCTTTTTCCTACATGTAGATAACTTCTCAAGGTACATCTGTGAAGTTTCCCAGATTTTTAAAAGACATGAAACCATCCGAAACAGACCTAAGAAAAATGGGACAGAAACTATTTTAGATTTTTTTTTGAACCCTTAACATTCCAAGTGGGCTATTTTGGGGAAATCAGTTCCAAAGGTGTCAAAACTTGCTTGATTTGTGTGCTATCACTTGGGTTTACTAGATAACTCATGTATCTAGCACCCCCCTTCGATGGATCACAAATCTAAGTTGGAAAACTTGAGTTATACAAGATTTAGTGGAAGAAAACAAGAGTTTTCACCCTTGAAGAACATATGCTCATATTCTTCCTCTAAGCCTTTGACCTAACACTCAAGATACTTAGTTCCATACATGATGATATGTAGGACTAGGGTATCTTGAGTATTTGTTCATAACTCCAACAAAACTCAAGCTATAAAACAAAGTAGAAGAAGAAAATGAAGGTTAGATTATACCTTGATTTAATGGCAACCTTCCTTGATTTACCAAAGTAAGTGATGAACTTTGGATGCATGAACAAACTAGCACTTCTCTCTCTCTATATATATGGCCGAAACTTTCTCTCTTTTCTCTCTCTAGAAGTGGCTAGCTTGGGAGAAAATTATAAGAGGAAGAATGAGAGAAGAAATGAAATGAAAAAAATGAAATAAAAGGATACTTGCAAAAAAATATATAGATACACTTAGTGTATCTAGCTATTATCCCCCATACTTTTTTTAACCCATGGATAGAAGCTTTGCCTTATCACTTTAATTAGTCTAGTCATGATTAAGGATGCTTAATAAAGTGGCAACCAATGGGAGCTTGACAACCATGTCCTTTTGTGTAAGAGTTACTACTAATGGACATTGCTTAGCTTAATTAGTTGCCTTAAAAGCCTAATATGGCCGGTCATTATGTCCCATTTTAACTCCCAATTTGCTTTTATTTTTAATGCCCAATTTTGATTAATCAAATGTCTACAATACCCTTAATCAAGTGGGCTAAGTATTGGTTTGCGTTTTATTTCATTTGGGCTTCCTCCTTAATTGTTTTGGGCTATGCAATAAACATAGTCTAGCAATTTTAATATGTGTTACCCAATTTGATTATTTAGGGTTTCCATTTCTAATCTTATGAAATTTAATTACCTATACATGTGACTTTAGCTCATAACCTAATTAGGTTCACAAGAATTAGGTTTAAAATTATTAGTCACTTAAAATAATAAGATTATCCACTTAAGTTAGTATACATATTAAATACTAACCTCTCATTATCACCATAACCCTTAGGTTATTTAATTGTCTCACCTAATGTATAATTAGGTTACGAAGCTTTCATTTTTAATGAAATCTGTAAATGTATATATCCATAACTATAGCATACATGTTAATTGACCCATGCACCACTTCACATATTTTGTCACATATTAAATCACTGTATAACACAAAGTTTTATATATCAATAATGTACATACATATATAGTGACTTAAAATTCACGGTTATTACAACATCCCTAGTTTACAAATCTTGCTTGATTCAGATTGGTACCCTTACCTTACCTGTTGATCTTATATCTTTGAAAATACTTGCATTTGACGTGATTTTAGAAATTGACTGGTTAACCACTTACCATGCCAGAATTAATTATTTTCGTAAGGTTGTTAGTTTTCATATTCCTAATCAACCTGTTGTGAGAATCCAAACCACCAAACCACTAAAATCAGTCAATATCATTTTAAGTCACAAAGCTATTCGTTTATTGAAAAATGGATGTCAAGCTTTCTTAGCACATGTTACTGATCTAAACCAGAATACGTTAGATTTGAATAATATTTTCGTTGTTAATGAGTTTCCTGATGTATTTCCCGAAGAACTTCCCGGTCTACCCCCAGAACGTGAAGTTGAATTCTTTATTGACCTTGAACCCGGTACAAAACCCATTTCTAAAACTCCATATCGAATGGCTCCTATTAAACTTCAGGAGTTAAAGGTCCAATTACATGAATTGTTAGACATCGGTTTCATTCGTCCTAGTACATCTCCTTGGGGTGCTCCTGTTTTATTCGTAAAGAAGAAAGACGGGAGTATGCGACTTTGTATTGACTATCGGGAGTTGAACCATGTCACCATCAAGAATAGGTATCCGCTACCTCGTATTGATGACCTGTTCGACCAGTTGCAAGGAGCACAATTCTTTTCAAAGATCGATCTTCATTCTGGATATCATCAGCTGAAGATTAAAATTGAGGATATTCCGAAGACTGCCTTCAGAACTTGGTACGGGCATTATGAGTTCTTAGTCATGTCTTTTGGATTGACTAATGCTCCTGTTGCTTTCATGGATATGATGAACCGTGTATTTAAGGAATATTTGGATCAGTTCATTGTTGTCTTTATTGATGATATCCTCATCTATTCTAAAAGCCGTGAAGATCATGAGCACCACTTGAAGTTGGTACTTCAAAAGCTTCGTGAGAACAAGCTATATGCCAAGCTGAAGAAATGCGAGTTCTGGCTTGAGGAAGTAGCATTCCTTGGGCACGTGGTAACAAAACGTGGAGTATCTGTTGACCCAGCGAAGATTGAAGCAATACAAAGCTGGGAGCAACCTAAGTCGGTGACCGAAGTACGAAGCTTTCTGGGCTTAGCTGGTTATTATCGGAGGTTCGTAGAGGGATTTTCAAAAATCGCTACTCCATTAACTCAGTTGACTCGAAAAGATATAAAATTCGTTTGGAGCGAGGAATGCGAGAAGAGCTTCCAAGAGCTCAAGAAAAGACTTATATCGGCACCTGTTCTGACAATACCATCTGGTTTAGATGGATTTGTTATTTACAGCGATGCTTCGGGCAAAGGGTTAGGATGTGTTCTCATGCAACATGAGAAAGTCATAGCCTATGTCTCGCGACAACTCAAAGAATATGAGAGGAATTATCCTACTCATGATCTAGAGTTGGTAGTTGTCGTTTTTGCGTTGAAGATCTGGAGACATTATCTGTACGGGGAGAAAGTGGAGATTTATACGGATCATAAGAGCCTTAAATATTTCTTCACTCAAAAGAAACTCAACATATGGCAACGACGTTGGCTTGAGCTGTTGAAAGATTACTATCATACCATCCAATACCATCCTGGAAAAGAGAACGTGGTAGTTGACGCGTTGAGTAGAAGATCATATGCGGGAACGAGTGCGATGATGTCAAGTATACGCGTGGAACCAGCTTTGATTGATAAAGTTAAAGCTACTCAAGCTACAAACCTAGAGATGATGAAGATGAAGAAGAAGGTGCAAGAAGGTGCTATTCCAGAAGCAAGGATTGATGAAGAGGGAATACTTCGAGTCAACTCCAGACTTTGTGTTCCTAACGATTCTGACTTGAAGCATAGAATCATGATGGAGTCACACAGCACACCATTTGCAATCCATCCTGGGAGTACCAAAATGTATCGTGATCTTCGACATACATTTTGGTGGAGTAATATGAAAAGAGAGATTGTGGAGTTTATTTCGAGATGTTTGACTTGTTAATGTGTAAAGGCGGAGCATCAAGTGCCGAAGGGTCCATTACAACCACTGGAGATTCTGAAATGGAAGTGGGAACACATTACGATGGATTTCGTTACGGGTCTTCCCAAGGTTTCTCAAGGCATAGATGCGATTTGGGTTATTGTTGATAGATTAACCAAGTCTGCTTATTTCTTGCCTATACGAGAGACTTATTCCCTTGAACGTCTTGCTCATATGTACGTGAATGAGATTGTGAGATTGCATGGCATGCCAGTATCCATAGTTTCGGATCGTGACCCCAGATTTACTTCAAGATTTTGGATCAGTTTGCAGAAAGCTATGGGCATGGATTTACGATTCAGTTCGGCTTATCATCCTCAAACAGACGGACAATCAGAAAGAACTATTCAAACTCTTGAAGATCTATTGAGACTCTGTGTTCTAGACTTCAAAGGGAGTTGGGATAAGTACTTATCATTGGTGGAATTCTTCTACAACAATAGTTATCAAGCAAGTATAGGCGTGGATCCATTCGAAGCGTTGTATGGGAGAAAGTGTCGTTCTCCAGTATGTTGGAACGAGGTGGGTGAAACAACATTGTTGGGACCGGAGTTAGTACGTATAACTACAGAAAAGATCCAAATGATCCGGCAACGGATACAAACCGCACACGATCGACAAAAGAGTTATGCGGATCTTCATCGAAAAGACGTGGAATTTAATGTTGGGGATCATGTATTGTTACGTGTTGCTCCATGGAAAGGAGTTACGAGATTCGGGAAGAGAGGAAAGCTCAATCCACGATTCATTGGTCCATTTGAGATCCTTGACCAAGTAGGAAATGTGGCCTATAGAGTCGCTTTACCTCCAAGCATGTCTCGTGTTCATGACGTTTTTCACATATCCGTACTTTGCAAATATGTGAAAGATCCAAACCACATTATTGAGTTAGAACCAGACGAGATAGCCGAAGATTTAACGTACGAGGAGGTACTTGTCAAGATCTTGGATAGGAAGGAGCATGTCCTACGCTCGAAAATTATACCTCAAGTTAAAGTTTTGTGGAGAAACCATGCTATTGAGGAAATGACCTGGGAGTTGGAATCAGAAATGAAAGCGAGGTATCTTCACCTTTTCGACATACCAGGTACATACGTCAATTTCGAGGACAAAATTTCATAAGGAGGGGAGGTTGTAAGACCCCAACTTTTATGAATAAAGATTTAATTTTCTTTATATATTATTTCGAAATAGTAAGGTGTTGATTTGATAAATGTGAAAAGTTATGGGTGAAATGTGCAAATATTTTAAAATGAGCAAGTGGTTATAAAATATTTTTGTTGTCGGGGAATATTCGTTTGGTCGTGAAATATTCTAGTTATCGGGGAATATTCGTACGACGGCGCAGCTATTTGTGGGCCCCACAACGGAATAACTGTCGGATATAGAAAGCGACAGAAATAACTTTTTTATAAAATAACGGCGTAGTTGTTACCATTAGTACTGTTGAAATACCCGATGGTTAAAATACAGTAATATGCGGTGTTGCACAGTAGCACACGGTATTGCACAATATTTTGAATTATTGATTCTTACGTAAGAAGTCACTACTCAATTATTGTTACAGTAATTACTGTTCAATATTTTATATTATTGATTCAATAATTGCATGATATTTTATTGATTCAATAATTGATATGTTGATATTTTATATCAATAATTACTACGTTGCTATTTTATATGATTGATTCAATAATTGTCACTGCACAGTATTTCACATTATCAACTCAATAATTCATATTATTTGAATAATATTATTAGATAGCATTATTGACAATGTCTAAGGAAGTTCTGTCTAGGAGGGGTTATTTAATTGCGCGTCAGTAAGAAGAAGTCTTTATCGGAAGGCCCCCTCTTTCCTGGGAACGACCTAGTTGTCAATATTGTAGTTCTGTAATATTATTTGTGAATAATTAATTATTGATTTATATGATAAGAAAATATTTATTTTGTGGATATAAAAGAAGAAATTAGTGCTGATGTGTTTTTATCAGTATTTTAGTGTGAAAAATCATCCGTTTATGAAATTCGAATAATTTATGTTTGAAATTTGGAAAAACTTTCTTCTACAAAGTTGTAGAGAATTAAATTTTCTATAAAAAGGACATAGAATTTGTATTTTTCTGACAAAAGGGCTATTTATTATGAATTATTGAAGTTTCAGAAAATAAATATTTTTTTAATGAGAGGTGGGCCACACCGGTGGCTGATGGCTTTTGGTAGGCGACAAAATTTTTTTTTTAAAAATATTATTTTATTAAAAAGTCTACTTTGGCATCCTAAGCTTTTCCTATAAATAGGGTGCTTAGGTTATAATTGAAAATCACACCAGAATCAGAAGTTTTCTCTCTCTATAATATCGAGCATATTTTTGTGAGTATTTAGATACTTTGAGTGTTACTATTCAGTGCAAGTTTCCTTCGGTATTATATCCGATATTCCAGCCGGAAGTACTATTCTTTTGAGGTAAGGGATGTTATTTTTTTTTCGTAAATGATGTTATTCTTTTCAATATCATTATACCAAAATATTGTCATGAATTTTATTATGAAATTCTTACTTTTTCCGTCGGGATTACTATTCACGTATACGGCACTATTCACGAAAAAATTAAATTTTTTTCTATTTGTCCAAGTTGCTTGTTAAGGTTCCTATCTTTGATTGGATCTAAGTTTTGAGCTTTATTCTTGAATTTTGCTCCACAATTGATTATTATGAATTATTTTTGAATTGGATAAACTAAAATACGAATACTTAATCTTTGTCCTTTATCTCACAGGATTCGTTCTTTAAAATGTTTTTCATCATCCTCAGTCCTAAAAGATGATATAACTGAATATCTTTGGCCTGTAGAGCAAAGATGAATGATTATCTGATGAATATCTTTGGCCCGTAGTGCAAAGATGAACAGGTATTGAGATGAACATGACCACTGGTGATACAAATGAATATCTTTAGCTTGTAGTGCAAAGATGAATATTTGATTCGAGATGTATATTGATTGATGTTACAGGGATAAAATATTGATGATGAACGATTATTTCTACTGCGAATATTGATCTAAAACTTGTTGTCAATAATATTTTATCTGAATTGTTGAAGACTAACGATAATTTATTTTTCATTATCTTAGTCATAATATTCTTACTGGGCTAGTTGAGCTCACTCTTTTCATCTATTGTCCTCTTCAGGAAATGAGAATGTCGCGGGAACTAGTCGGGGGACAGAGTGATGGTCCGAGTTAGAGCAGTAGTAGTCCTCACTATTTCTAATAAATAGTGTGATAATAATTGTAATGAGGACTTAGTTTGAATGTTAATATTTTTTACATATTTATATTGACACTCACAGTTGTGTGGTCGTATTTTGCACGACCGTGTGATATAAAAGTTTGTATTTGGATTCTGTACCATGTATTTGGCGACTCAGAATGGGTTGGGTTGACTGGACCTATTCTGGGGGTGTCACAAATATGATAAACTAAGTAGTCGTTAGACCAAGCACAAAACCCCCGCCCATACAAAGGTTTGTACAACTCAGCTATCTCATGAGTCCTCAATTGAAATCTTACATAATCTCAGTTTCCACTTTGCTCAATACGAATTTTAGTTAATCCGTATTTCATTATTTTCAACTCTTTTGAGTTTAACTTGTACTATTTCATAGTACCATATTCGCATAGCAATTCTGCTATAAAGTCTTCAATCAATAGATTGAGCATCTGTCCTCCTATGACCTCATCAGATCACGTTGTGACCTTTTCTTATAATCGTGTTATATTACGATTCTTTTCTATCTTATGATCGTTTTATTTTACGATCTTTTTTCCCTTTAATCATATTGTATTATGATTTTACACTTTTCATCTTATAGACTTTGTCTATTTATTATCACTTTTCATCTTTATTAATGGAGTCAGGTACTCCAGATTTTTATCTTAAAATTCTTCAAGATTCTTCTTTGAATCTTATTTATCTTCTTCTTCTCTTTAATGAAAAATTTTCTGAATTCATCTCTTATCACTTAAACTCTATTTTAGTTTATTCCTTATCCTCACCTCTGCAGTTATAACCTAAGGTAACCCTACCTAAGATATATAACCTACAACTCTGATACCAACCTGTGACGCCCCCAAATCCGGGTCTCAAGAACCTTTGACTTGGTACGTTACGATACTTCATTATCATACATATTCTATCATTTAATGCGGAATAATAAACATATATTGTTTATTTCACATAATTCTATAATATTTCTCCAAGTTTATTAACCTTAACTGAATACATACCTTCAAAATTACAAAAGGTTTACATAAGATAACTAAATAGTTATTCGCATAACAATCAATTATTGTACTTTGCTCTTGTCTCTGATCTTCTTCAAACCTTCGTCTTAATCTGATATTTAATATTATGATATAGCAAGAGTGAGCAACGACTTTGCTCAACAAGTTTAAATTCAATAAAGATATATATCATGATTGAAAGAAGAATAAACTTTCAAGTTTTCAACAACATAATAATTATGAAAGAGTATGAATCAACATGTCAATAATTGAATGACTGAATCAATAAGGTTTAATGTCAACAAGGACCATGAACAATTTTATCTGAACCTTATGGTAATGAAGGTGATCAGCCTTTCATACCTGATGAACATATGCAACATGCACTAAGTGCGAATAAATAATCAGTATAGACGTGAATAATCATTCACTAACATGCTTTGAAATATAACTCGAGTTTGAGTTAGGGAACTTGCCTTAACCGTCGATTACTGCTACGCAATCTAGTTAAATCACTTTATTGAAAAGACCTATCAGTTAGAAGATTGATCTTTCAATTAGCATAACATACCTTATTCTATAATACTATCTAACACTTAACCACATAATCAAATATTAGATAACCTTAACATCATACTCATTTACAAGTCTAAACCTAGCATACATCGAACCTTTAATAGTATTCAATACAGTATACTGAGTGGTTTCCCACAAAAACTAACAAATTAGTTTCCGTCTCGTCTATACTGTTTTCACAGCGAGTTAGATTGGTTACTAATTCGTATATACCTCCGCTCCCTGAAGGAATCGTTTAGCCCAGATACTATACATCAACTATTGCAGAATACGACTGTACTACTTTAGACTTAATACTTAATCACTTACTTTATAAGTTTTCCCTTTATATGTTATCTTAGTAAACTAGATAACATTTCAGTAAACTGAAAATACTACTTCAGTAAACTAGGTTATATTTCAGCATCCTGAAATCATTATTTCAGCAAGTCGAAATCAGTTTTAGTAAACTGAAATCATTTCAGCAGCCCAAAATCCAATTCAGCACCCTGAATTCTCATTTTGGTATATTACAAGCATAATATAGTTCATTGAATACCAAATTCAACAACTATACTTAATTTTCTTATTTTAATTTCCCGTATAATATTATTAATTAAATAATAATATTTTCAAACTAATGTTATTAACTTTTTAATAATATTTAAGTCAAATATTACTAAAAATATTTCAATCAAATATCATTAGTCATGTAAAAATATTTTAATTCATTTATTCAATTAATAAAGAATTTATTTTAATTATTTTTCTTTCTTTAATTAATTCGTTTAAGCATTCTTAAATGCCATAAACATCATAACTCTTCACCACCGACCGAAACCTCCATCAAACTTCTGCATCAACCATGCTTAAGGGTCTCAAGTCGAAAAATCTTAGTTTCCATATTTTTCACATCATATATTCAATTTAATCAATTTATCCATATAACATCATTTATGTGAAAAATAGCAAAACATCTCTAAAATTATATATTTTTTTGGAAATCAGCCATATATTCATGAAAATATATTTTTCCAGAAATTTTTAAAATACATTTACTATTTTTAAATAGTCAATAATAGCCAAATATTCTCAGATTTTTCATAAATCGAGATTATCTCCAAAAATTCTGAAATTTTCTAGGTAAGCTCCTGTTATATACATGTACTTTCAGTAAAAAGTTTATAATTTTTGGACTTACTCAGAGAGTTATTTGGATAGATATTTAAAAGTAGTCCTTGGCCGTAAAATGCATAACTCTCAAACCGTATGGCAAAAAATTCTCAAATTTTTACAGGACCTGCCTAACCTCTGATATTAACTCTCTAAATTTTCCCCAAAATTTTAAAGTATAAAAAGTGGACAAAAATGCCCCCATTGCAGACTGACCCAAAACAGTTTATTTCTTTTTAAGAAAAACGGGACTGTTTTGGCTAAAACAGCCACTACAGCTTGTCAACACATGATTTTCGAGTTCTACCACTTGGTTTTATTAGTCAACTCATATATCTAACTACCCTCTTCGACGGATCGTTAAAAAATGTGTAGAACAAAAACGGTGGACATCCAAAGCACCTAAAAGTTAGGATTTTATAAACTAGAAAAATGATTTTTCTTTTCTTTTGATTTCCAAACAAATCAACACCCAATATGGGTAGATCAAAACATAAAACACTCATCAATAATAAAATCCAAAGTTTTTGAGTTTAGAAACATAGTTCCAAGTTTTGATTAAGAAAAATTCAACTAAAATGTATAGATTAGTTTAGAATTTTACCTTTGCTTTGATCTTCTTCTATTTCTTCTTCTTTTTCTTCTTGTTCTTCTTCTATGGAGAATTTTTTTTCTCCTCCTTCTCTCTAAGGCTGCCGCTCCTCTCTCCTTTTCTCTCCCTCTTTTCTTGTTTCTTTCTTATTTCCTCTTTCTATTTCTTTCTTATCTTTTCTTTCTCTTTCATTCTAATCTCTTCTTTCTCTCTCCATCTTATCTCTAACAAAATCTATCCAATATCTTTCCTTCCCCTCTCATTTTCGGCCACATGGCACATTATCCATCCAAAATTTATTTTTATTAAATGCTTCCTTTAATGTCTATTATACCCCTCCTCCATTTGGGCTAAACTTGGGCCACCCTTTTAATTTCTTTTGGGCTTGGATTTTTATTATTTTGCTTACTAACTATAATGCACTTAAGCTTCCACCCATAAATAAATTGTGTCATTATAATACTTATCCCATACATGATATATTGGGCTAGTTTAATAATTTAATTACCCTTAAATCAATTTATCTACAAGTCCCATGCTTTATTAAATAATTGGGCTCGTTTAAATTACTTACTCTTCTTAATTTATTAACTCTTGAACTAATGCTCCTTATTATTGATATTTATATATTATTATTCATCAATAATATTAATTTATTTACATAACCCAATTAGACTTGTCGTATTTAAGTATATTGAGTATGTAATTAGAGTTTAATACCTTAATCAAATAACTATTAAGTCCCTTCACTTGTTGGGCTTAGTTGGGCCACTCTATTTAATTTCTTGGGCTATATTATTATTATAGTCCAATAATTTTAATTCTATGCTACCCTAATTATTTAGTTAGGGTTTTCATTTTCCACCTTTGAAAATAAATTCCTTACCCATGCCTTTTTAATTTCATAATCTAATTAGACTTGGTTATAAAATTAATTATTTGAAATATATAAAATAAATCTCTTAGGGTTAGTATATATTTTTATATACTAATATTCTCTCATATTATAACCCTTTAGGTTATTTAATTATCATACCTAATATATATATATATATTAGATTACATAATTTTATTCTAAATTCTCTTTATATACAAAATAAATGTATACACATTATATAATGTATATTTATTTAACCCTATACATAGTTCACATAAATAATAATATATTCCACTTCTAACTCTAATTTTGATTTTTTTTTCATGAAAGTCAACTGTTGACTTTGACCAAAAAGTCAACCCTTATACACTTTTTGTTTATTGTCTTTTCTGACTAAACTTGACGCTCTGGACGCAACCAAGCAGTCCGTGCCTCAAGATTCTCTCTCTAACTCAAATTTTGAGTTTTAAATTACTCCATTTTTATTGCTAATCATATTAGATAATAACTTTATACTTATTCATCTTCTTATTTGTCAATCAAGGCTAACATTCAAACTATGCTAATTACTAACATAGTTTTATCTTGATTCTCATATCCCTAACGTAATTCATTATTTCTCTTGCTAAAATATATAGCACATTACTAAGTATATATAAATATATTTACTCATCTTTATTTAACCTTATAGCATCTCTTCATGTGAATTTTTTAATTCCTTAATAAAATTTCCACAATCATTATAACATTTCTTACATTATTCAGTTCACATCAAATTTTATAGGTATCGTAATACCTTATCCTTAACATTCATTCACACCATTTCTAGGGTTTTGAAATTTTGTAACCCATATTTTCTCTATTCTCATTCAAATAGGAAACCATATAGGTTTTATTTAAATTTTTTAAATAAATCCTCAAATTCTCATCTACGTTTTATTCTTTAACCTTTATTTTAATCATTTAAGATTTTATAGATTTTCGGGTAGTCACAATCACTACTTATTACATCTACCCTTGAAAATATTTTTACAACCCCTGCTTAATTAATTGAACGCACACAACCATATTGGCACAACGGAAGACGGAATAGATAATAGAAATAATCACAAGAATTGAATCTATGTAACTTTGAAATATCAGGAATTCACAAAAATAGATAAATTGACTATAAGCAGCCACAATGTTTATAAATCAGAACAATAAGAGTTAACCCTAAAACACATGAAAACATCATTTAAATACTAAACAATAAGCTAGGAATCCTAATTACGGAAGGAATAATTAAATTATGAAATAGTCCAAATAAATCCAAAATTGGAAAAAATTCGGAAGACCCAAACTCATGTTTCTAGTCCTTTTTTGGCCTTTTAACGGTGTCCATCATGGCCAAAGGTAATATGCCTTGTAGGGATCGTCGTAAGATTCGATTTGATATATTATGGGCCCCGTAACTCCCAACAGATAAAAAATTATGGTCAATACAGTGTTAACCCTTTTGGACTTGGATTTCTTTCCTTTTCCTACTACTGATGGCAGGAATAAAGGCTCTATGCCTCATTAATAAAAATCGTTGTCTTTAAATGTTGATGAAGGTGGAGTTAGAGAGCTTACACCCTATACCATAAAAACTCGTCCAGGGCTTATGTGGTAGAACTAGGCGGTGCTAATGAGAAGAAGGTTCAAGAAGAGCACATGGAGAAGAAATCTGGAGTAAATTTTGACAGTTTTAGACTGATAAACATTGAGCAAGTGAATGAAGTCATTGGCGCTGATGTGCAAACGATTCTTGAACTGGCAGCTGATGCTTCAGGTGTAGGGGTAAGCAATGATCAAGCGAGCTCTTCTAATACGAACATTGATTTTGGCTTATGGCAGGGCCATGAGGTTAAGTTGGAAAATGTAGGCTTACTTGACCTCATTAGGGAAAAGTATCCAGAGACCTTTAAGCACTTCAACCCCCAAAGCAAGAAGTTCTATACAATAAGGTTGAATATGTTGTGCACCTCAGTAAATGCATTTTCTCAAATCTCAACAATTGAGGTTAATACGGATATGGTCATCGAGTACAGGGATCTATTTGCTGACTTGTAGAGATAGGGATTCAACGTTACTTGGCTGGTGAGCCGTCTGAACTATATTGAACAACTCTGATTTTCACAGCCCCTAGTTGACGAGCTTCATGCAATTGACCATCATATTGAGGATGCTAACACATAATTACAAAACTTGCAGGATCGCCACATGGCAGAGATGAAAGAAATTCAGGAGGCTTTTGGATACATGGGTACTAGCCTTGCAGTTGGCTATGTTGGAGATGGCCTATTTTCTAGTCACTAATTTTCTAGCACTACAATTAATTCTGTTAGTTTGGGTCTTTAGTTTCTATCTAACTTTTATGGAAATTCTATATTATGTACATGTACTGATCATCTCAAAACTATGACTTTTGTTTTTGAACATCACGAGGATTGCATCAAGAGTCGATATTAAACTCATACCTATTTACATTGGCCATAAATGAGTTTACAAAGAGCATATAAGACCCAGTACATGGTTTAATGTTCAACTAGACTTGTGATGAGATATTTTAGCCAAGACAGTACGAGGGAAGTGTGTAAACGGTGTCACAAGAGGCGTGATCTTATATAGGGCTGTATGATGACAAAAGATTCGTGTATGGCCCTAAACTAGTTTAAGAATAAGGTTTATTCATGCACAAAAAAAAAGTACCTCAGCACCATTTTGAGAGAAACATAAATAAAAAGAATTTGAGAGAAAGTGAATATGAAATTAAAGAGAGAAAGCATGACCAATTCTCTATAGAAAGTGAAAAATATGTTTTGGGACAACATGAGATAAAAGGGGGGAAAATTACAGAGATAATTTGAGGAAATGAAAAAGCTTGGGGTATAAAAGTTTTAAGGTTAAATACACTTTTTCCCACTGTACTCGACCTTGATTTACAAATGCATCACTGGACTGAAATTTTTTACAATCGAGTCAGTGAACTACAAATATTTAGCAAATCGTTACAAAATTTGTTAAATGAGTTGACTTTTAACAGAAACCTATTACATCAGAAAAAGCCTATCGCACATCCAATTACACGTCACCTATTTTACGTGGGTTACTCCTAGTTATTGCTACGTTGGAAACTCAGTGGGTATAACACATTTGCACTACCAAAGGCCAGACAAACGAGAGAGAAACTGAAAGCACGCGAAAAAGAGAATGAGTGATATTGAGGCGCGAACCATCTGCAGATCTTGCTAGCGAATCTTTGGTGTAGCTTGTAATAATCGTGAATTTTGTGAATAATATTAATATTGATATTAACAAACGTGTGAATATTTATTTCAATATAAACGTTTATGAATCATGAGATGAGTAACTCAATTATATTAAATTGAATTTATGATAATTGAATTTATGATAATTGAGAAATGTGGAGAATTTATGATAAGCTCGTGAAATGCCTTGTGTGGCACGATGATGGAATTTACGATGATTTAATTAAAT
Source organism: Panax stipuleanatus (assembly GCA_020205555.1). NCBI lineage: Eukaryota > Viridiplantae > Streptophyta > Magnoliopsida > Apiales > Araliaceae > Panax > Panax stipuleanatus. The sequence continues at coordinate 114,627,476 of CM035119.1, read as the reverse complement.
TAAAGAATGAATGAATTAATAAGTGAAGGATTAATTAATATTATATTGTTAATTAATTGTTATTATGAGTAAGAGCATATTAATGAGTAAATAATTAATTAATATAATAGATTAATGTTTATTCAATTAATTGCAATGTACAATAATATTTAATGATTAATCATATATTATATAGTACCTACATCTATTTAATATAAAATAAGGTGTGACATTACAAGGTAACTATATAATATAGGAAACTATATGGTAAAATTAAATGAATCATAGAAGTTACATAAATAAGCTTATGTGATAACATGTTATGTGTGAATGCATTAAATGTGTACTTTATGAGAAATATTAAATTAAACTAAATAAATAATTGATTATTTAATAATTATTTCAATAAGTAAGTATAATTGAAATAATAAAGTTTTATGATAATGTGGAATGATAGTACTCAACTAAATTATATTTCGGTATTATCAAATGTACAGGGATTATATAATGATGTGTATAGATATACCCCAACCTATTACAATGTAATAACATTAACTCATAAAAGCTACATTGTAACTTAAAAGAGAATTAAACCTAAGTGTACATATATATATACATTGGTTTAGGGATATATGTAATATACCTAGGTATGCTTGCACAAAAGAATACAAAGCTGAGTTCGAATTAAAAGTTGTCCTGTATGGAGTGACCCTTTCCTTCCTTCACGTGAATGGCCATTGGCCTATCCTACCCCTATATTGCAAACTCAGAGGAATGCCATGATGGTGATGATGGAGAAGGGTGTGGCCTCAATAATGTTCCACCCACTCCTCATTGCCCAACATTTTCATCCATCTTCCATTGGATTCAACCTTTGGGACAAAAGCTTGGCATGGTTATTGAATCCCCTATAAATTGAAGCTTCCCTCTCTATTTTCATGTTACTGAGTTTTCTTTCTAAGTTGATATAGAGTGTGAAGATATTGAGTTAAGAGAGAATTGAGTGAGTAATCTGAAAATTGGGTCAAGGGTATTCAATTCAAGCTTCAAGAGGTAATAAACATGTTCAATATCCTTAGTGTCTAATTTAGTAAAATTTATGTGATTATGCTAAAATCCTTGAGAATTGGCCTGATAATTGTTAGCATGTGGTTAGTTAAGTTTGTATGTATGTTATAAAGCAATGTATGTTGGTTACAAGTATGCTTCATAAGGAATTCTAAGCTGGTTTTGAAGCTCTACAATTGCAGAAAGCTTCCTGTGTTGGAACCGGAGTGGCGCGGCCGCACCCCTCTATAGTACAATCACGGCGCAGGCGCGCCGTTCTGCAGAATTGAAATCCAATTTTTGTGTTTTCTATTTTGAGGAGCATGTTAGTTTAACTTGATTATGCCTATAAATGTCCCTGACATGCTAACGTAGGTTGCCTTACGTATAGTCACTTACCTTAGCTTGGTTTTAATATTTTTCTAAAGAGAACTTGAAGTTTTCAAAATACAAAACTTGATGAATCTTGTGATCTTTGAATTCTGAACTTGTGAGCATGCTTATGTGACTTAGTTATATATATATATATACATGAGTATGAAGTATGAAATCAAAGTGTCTCGCATGCTTAGTTGGTGTAATATAAAATTTTCAAAGAAAACTTAAGAGTTGAAAACTAACGATGTTAATAACTACCTTATGTTATATTCTGAAAATTTCAACTTACTATGATAGGATATGTTATGTATCTAGACATGATTGACATAAACACCTATTTAGCTATGAATGTGTGAACTAGGCAAGCATAGTTTCAAATGAGTTTAAAGAAGTAAAACTATGCTACTTTGAAATACATAAACTCTGATGACTTGAGCATGTATGTTAAGGTTTATTAACCTCATTACGTAAGTATAATGGTTAAACATGAGAAGCCTTTTGAATTGAACTCCTTAAGCCTTGTTAAATGAAAAGTTGATGTAAAACTATGTTGGAGGTAAACCTAAGGTAAGACGTAAGCCAAACTTAATCATAAATCTCATAACATGTATGTTCTGCATGTATCATCATCTAGAGTACGCTAGTGGACAAGCTAGATTTCTGCAGGAGCAAGCTAGCTCTGGTTTGAATTGGCGCGTCCGCGCCACTCCCTAGTTCAAATCCAGAGCGACCGCACCACTCTGCAGTGTGGTCTGACCATGTTAATTTCATTCTAAAAATTGATGCATGCTATTACTAATGTCCTAAACTGCAAAACATGAATAGTAAGATGTTCAAGTGTAAACAAGCATGATAACGATAGGAGACCCTAGATTGATAAGTGTTTATACTACTTTCAAAATGCTAATTCAACGATGACTACGAGCTATGTTGATTGATTAGTATCATACAAACTGATTATGTGCTATGTGTACGTAAGATATGTAACGACAAACGTGTAGGATTGTACGACTAAGTTGGGATTTTATATGTGTGTTTAACTTACATATCAAGTATATATATTCACGTACGTAACTAATGAGTATCCTTACGCAACTATGTTACAATAGGATTTTAAAGTGTTGATAAGCTATACATTGGTAACTACGCATAAGGCAAGTATCCTAACCTATACATTTACTTTATGCAAGGAATCTATGATTTACGCAAGTTCCCTAACTCTTTTCACTTTACGTATTGTATGAATCCGAATTGTTGCCATATCAACCATATTACATCAAACAAATATTTGTTACTATTTGAAAATCAATTTTGTATCTTGATGTTGTTGCAAGCATTGAACTCATCGTTCTTAAATACATTACAAAAGTTGTCTAAGCCATTTGATTCGGCTAGACTAATATCATATGTTAGAAAGCTATCCAAACCAATTGACTTGGTGCGGACTCTTATAATTCTACTGAGATGAACAACCCTCATGGAAGGGGAAAACTATATACAACTGTCGGGGAACTAACGTGCGCACATAAGTATGATTAAATGTTATGCATAACGTAAGGTACTTTAGGCTGATCACCTGTTGTACTTGTTTTATTGGATTTTCAGCATAATACTGTTAATTCTAGTAAGAGTTCATAGTCCTTAGTGACTGCTCAGTGTTCATTATTCTTGAACCTTGAAATGGTTAAACCTTGAATCTTGTTGATATCTTTTTGTCCATAGCGACTATTATTGAGAACTATTGATACTTCTTGTTATTCTTGAACTATCATTTACTGTTGTACCCTTGGGATTTGAAATCTATATTATTCACCCTTATTACTATATTACTTGCTGAGCAAACTTGTTACTCATTCTTGCTTTTCCTAAAATATTTCAGTTAAGGCAGAGCAGTGCGGACCCTCGGGCATAGATAAGGGCAAGGGCAAGGCTATGATGTAGCTTTGTACTCTTTTAGAAATATTATGATGATTGTAATAAGATTGTTCTGTATTATGTACTAGTTATGTTAAGTTATGTTTAAGATATGTATGAGATGTTTAAGTTACGAGATCGTGGGACCCAAATAATTATATTAAATAAATGTAAATTATTCTATTATTCCGTTGCATGAGATGTTAGTATGTTATTATAATTTAGCAAGTGATACACCGAATTAAAGATACGAGCGGTCTAAATTTGGGGGCGTCACATAGCCAGTGCAAATATTCTCTGAGATATGTTAGATTTCTCTGATTAAATTGATTCTATGAGGTTGGGAATGGGTATGATTAAATTAGGGCTTTTTAATCTCTTGTTGCTATCTTGTTGGTCTTTATGTTTTTTTTCCATATTTCCTGACTTTATACATCCGACATGTGATCCATGGGGTTAATTTTTGCGATTGTTGTTTTCTTTGGTCCCCCATATGTTGTCTGTATATTGTCTATATACATAGATGAGTTTTTGGAAAGTAATGTTCTTCTATTAATCTATATTTCCACTACTGCTATTAGTAAATAATTAACAATTATTGATTTTTTTTGTATTTTTTATGTTTTCACAGAATGAGTGGAATTTGTCATCTGCATGTTCATTATGGGGACAAATTTGTTCATGATACTACATCTGAGTACAAGGGAGGTGAGATTGAAGTTTATCCTCATTTTGATGTTAATTTCATGTGCATGACTGCAATTAAGTCATTGGCTGTATCTTTAGATTATGATGAAAATGCTAAGGTTTATTTTAAGAATAATGGTCAAACTAGTGAAAATGTTTATAGATTGGTGCATGATGATGGCAATATTAGAGACATGGTAAATGTGTTTCCCTTTTGGTGTGATTGAACTCTTTTTTGATCATGTACTTATGAATGAAAAAGAAGTTGTAAATGAAGAACTTGTTGTGAATGAAGAACCTATTTTAAATGAACAAGCTACAATTACTATTACTGAACAACCCAATATAGAAGATAATAACAAAGGGAGTACTAGCACAAATGATAATCTGTATAAGTTTAAGAAGACTAAAAAGAGGGCAAGAAAGAATAGTAATAGTAGGCAGAAGGAGAGTAAAAATACTAAGAGGAGTAAGAAGAAGGAGGCTGAGGGTGCTCGTAGGAGGAAGAGTAATAGAATTAAAATGAATCAGAAAACAAATAAAAAGAAAGATGATACACCAATTGTGATTGGTGAGTCATAAAGTAGTGATGCACAAAGTGACGGTGACATATTAAGTAGTGATGAAGAATTATTAGAGGCTAGGAGAAGGTGCAAGGAGTACAAAGCAGAGATGGCTAGAGTTGAAACTGAGGCAGGTAATGAAACTAACTTTGTTGATGGGGATGCATGTGATGGTAATACTAAGGGTATTGAGGGTGATGTAGCTGAGGGTGACATTAAAGTTGATGTTGCTGAGGGGGCAGGTCAAGGTGAGGAGGTTGATGAAACTGGGAATTAGGGAGATGATGAAGGGGCAGAAACTAGTGAGGTTGAGGGTGATAAAGGTGCAGTAGATGGTGATAGGTTAGTGAATGAGTGTGTTATAGAAACTGAATATGTTGATAGAAATAGTGAATATTTTTCTTTTATGGTATGACTCTTTGGGTTCAACATTATGTCGCTAGTAGAATAAATAAAATAGAACCATTCTAATATTATTTATAATGAATTAAACTCCTTTAATTCATATACAAATAAATAATATTTATTATACATCATGAGTAACACCTTACATCAGTATATCATGACTATCCGTATAATATGAAATCAACGTTTAATCACATAGAACCTATTCAGTGATTAATTACTGTACAATTCAATCCTTCTACCACCACAATGACCCGATCAAATATAAAACATGAAATTTTTGTCAATTTTTATTTATTTGATCATATGCATCTGGATTCAAAAATGCACAACTCTAGTTAATGTATATTAGAAACTCCTTGTAGACACTCGAAATTTTGTTTTTCTTAGACTAACCTTACAGGAGGGTAAAAGCGTAATTTCACTTCAGAGACAACCCCGAGTTAGGGCAAAAGCATCTTTTCACCCCGGAGACAACCTCGTAGAGAAATCCAATTGCAACGACGCCCGGACACTACGCGGATCGAACGAGGATCACGAAGCTGAGGATGTGGCCATAAGAACCGCGATCTATCAAAGATGAGCCAATTGACAACCCTTGGAAACAGGAAGATACCTTTTAGCTTATTGCATCATCTTCCCGGACTCCGATTCAGTCAGACTCAACCTTATTTCGCAGCTTTTCGCAATGACTTTTTGGGATTTTTGGTTACAGAGCTCAACTTTCACCAAACCAAGATAGAAGGAACAACTTCGAGATGGCGGGGCCCACGGGGCCTAGCCGTAGGTTCTTAAATCAGTAGCATCAACTCATTAAAAAAAAGAAAAAGAAGAGGTCAGAGGGAGAAACCCACCCTCGAATTTGGAATTTTTTCACAACATTTGAGTTGTTTGATCTTCTATATCACACATATTGGTTGTCTAGAGTGATATAAGTTGATCCCGATCCAAAAATAAGCTTGTTCACGCGTCCCGCAAGGTGAAAAACGCTCATTTTGATCACTTTCTTTGTAAAGTTTGTTCTAAATACTAGATCTATGTTATATATTGCTTGAATTTAGTTAAACTTGTTGTTTTATACATATATTGTGTAGTTGTTGGTAGATCTAGAGTTTTTACCGGTTATATTGTGCATATATAGTTGTAAATCAAGTCCGGAGACTAGATCTACCTAAATCTAAGCAGGATCTAGCCCTTTGAATGATTATGGAGCATAAAGGTCTAACATATATGCTAGATCGGTTTTGATCCACGGTAGATCTAGATGCTTTACTACTTTTGGTCAGTCTCGGTCACTTCATAGAGCCCTAGATCTGTATCTAGAGGTGAGGAAATCCTAAATGGCTTGTGATGGGGATTTCAACCGATGAAATCACCTATTCTCGAGTTTAGGATACGTTGTACATACCCATTTAAGTTTAATAATGTGAGCCTAGGAATCTCAATGTCGAGATCTAATGATCAGATCTTGACTTGATTCCCACGATGGACTTTTCATTTGCGATGTAATGCTTATGAAAGTCCAATAATAATCTATAAGGGGGGTTGAATAGATTATCACTGTTTAAAAAATTATCTTTGGCCTTTTTTGAATTTTTAGTAGATTAACTTACAGTGTTTAGAATTTAATAAGCAGGTTAAAAATTCAATCACACAATCAGAGAATATGCTTAACGATGGAGGAGGGTGGCAGCGTAAGTACCCCACTTATGACTGAGTCTGAGATAGTCATGACCTTCATCGACATTCAAGAAGCTCCGTATTACGAAAGGGTCCTAGCAGGCATAGGAAAACCATTCTCGGAGATGATCAAGCACGGAGAAATGGCTGAAATGGGGCTGAAATCTGGGAAGATAAAAGATATTACCGCCTTAGAAGCTGTTGCCGAGCATATCCAATCTGGGAGTTATGGGAGTAATCCCCAAAGAGTACACAAGAAGAAAGAGGAAGAAGTGTCCTTAGTACTGCAAGGACAGAATCAGAGGGGCGATTCGAGCAGCATGCCCTTTTAAAGGAGGAACTATTCCCCTTTTCAAGCTCCAACACAACCTTCTAATCCTCCATTTCAAAAAACTGCGGAGGCCAGACATCGAAGAAAGTTCACCCCCTTAAGGGATTCATTAGAAAATGTGCTAAAACTGTTAACAGCACAGAAGAAGATTGTTCAACTCCTTCCACCAATCAGTACGACCAAATTTTGACCCGAGTAAAAGGTTTGCATACCATTCCGAATCCCCGGGCCATGATACACAAGACTGTTGGTCTCTCAAACACAAAATCCAAGACTTGATAGACAACGGAGAGATTGTGGTGACCAAATCGGAGCACCCGCATATGCAAGATAATCCCCTCCCTCAATACAAAGAGGAGAGTGTCAATATGATTAGCACAAGGAATGGAGAAGGATACAAATATCTCTGTTATGTTGGAGCATATACTCAATCAAGTACCAATAGCCTAGATAGTTGGGAGTTCTAGGAGAGGTGGTTCCTGATAGAATAGCAAATCAAGTCTATCAAGGAACATATTGGACAGTTGGAGGATCTATTCGTGTATCAACATCAGATAACCAGGCAGCTGATAAACCAGACCAATCATCATGAAACAAGTACTCCTACACCGGAAATTAGCCCCATTGCTATGAGGGATCATTACCAGTTTCATGAACGTGAACCATGGACCAACAAGGTGGCCAAGGAAGAGAAGTTCCAAGCGGATAGGAAGTTCACCTTCTACAGGAATTTTACTAATATGAATCAGCCGATGAAAGAGATACTCCAAATGCTGATCAATGAGGGGATGGTTACAGATTTGTTACCCCCGTTAAACCCTCGATCCAGAAAATTCAAACCTGACTGGATCTATCAGTATCATTCCAATGCACCCGGTCATGACACTGATTATTATTGGGGATTTCGTCACCTAATTCAGAATTTGATTGAAAGTGCTAATGAAAGGAAATAAAGATTGTGCTTATCCCAATGAGGAGGTACTCTTTATTCCCATGGCATAGAATCTAAAAATAGTGGCTATTATTTCCTTTGAGACGGTTATAGACATCACCCCCTGATACTACAAGGGAAAGGGGTCCAAGAAGTACAGAATCCTATAAAGGTGGCGGTGCCTAAGCTATTAATACTGCCTTTTAGATCGCAATATCCGGTGGTCAGCCTAAAGAGAGTCCCATGGAACTATGGGAAGGATGAAGGTTCAACCTCAAACAACATTGCCATTGTATTAAAGGAAAACCCATTGTACCTACCTCAGTGGGTGATCAATTCAGTCATCAAAGCTAAAGGGAAAGTGGCTGAAGAGAAAATCGAAGAATTCCTCAGCAAAATGGGGTATAATAAGATTAAGGTGGTGCAAAGCTTGAAGGAAGCACCCAAGCAAGTATCCATCCTGGATCTGGTCTTATCCTTGGTGGATCATAGTAACATTCTGATGAAAGTACTGGAGGAAGCACATCTGCCAAAGACAGTGGATACTGAGAAATTCTGTCACGTGACATAGCATATTTTTAACTGCAATGTAATATCCTTCATTGACGATGATATACTCGTAGAGGAGATGGGTCATCGTAAGTCACTGCATATAGCAGTGATGTCATCAGGATATGTGATCGGAGGTGTGCTGATAGATGGAGGATCGTCCCTAAACATTTGTCCCTACGATATCTTGGAGAGAATGAAAATCAACCCGAACCAGATCCGTACCAGTCATGTAGTTATTCGGGCTTTCGATGGGTCTGGTCGAGAGGCTGTGGGAAATATTGAGCTTCTACTAGAGATTGGTTCGTACACTTTTTATGTATCCTTCCAGGTACTCAACATTACCACCGGATACAATTTGATACTGGAAAGGCCGTGGATCAACATGGCAGGAGCAGTTCCTTCCACCCTTCATCAACAGCTCAAGTACATTATTAATGGCAATCTGATTATAGTAAATGTCGAGCCAGAATACCCTATCTATATACAGGGAGACATGCCGGTGATCAGTCTGGATGAAGGGGTTGAACCTGCAAGTTTTCAAACTTTGGAGGTGAGTAATAGTCAGTACCTACCTATTGGGGAAGCAGCTTTGTGTTTCCCGAAGTAATCACGGTTGGGCAGGAGATGGTAACTTTGTGTTTTCGCCCTGGAGAAGGGTTAGGAAAAAATCAACAAGGAATTAAGAGTTTGGTACAAATCCCGAGCCAATCAGGGAAGGCCGGATTGGGCTATTCATCAAGATCAAACCATCGGCACCCATACAAGCATCCAAAGGTTTCTACTTCCACTATACTACTGCCAAACCTCACCGATGCTGGATTTGTGAAGCCAATAAGGAAGAATCCTGCTGTTGTGTCAGCCATGTTGTTTCCTCCAATCATACCGATAAGTGAGAGAAAAGCCCCAAAGCCTGATGGGGAGAGCAAAAAGGGAAAGGAATAGCTCCTGCACGAAGGACGAGATCCATTTGCTAACATGTATTTTCTAATGCACTATGAGGGGATGAACGATGATATCCAAGACAGTGATGAAGAAGACCAGATCCAAATCCCTCGCATCAAGAAGGGGAAGGGTGGCAGTTCAAAGAAGAAACTTGGCCCTGATATAAAGGATGTCTCAGTCGTCTTCATAGATGAGGCAAACAACTAAAAAGCCTTTGTCCTCCCTATTCATAAGGACCTGACATTGGACAATTAGAGCAGCGTCTCTTGCCTCATTCAAAAAGGGTAAAAGGGCAGAAAGTGCATCTGCCTTGAAACGTGGTTTCATTTACTGCTTATTTTGTTGCACAGCTATAGCAGTAACTTTTGTCATACTTTTGCTAAATGCTTTGTATGTTTAAACAATTTCATATATTAAAGTGCAAGCATTTTGTTTTCAGGACTCCAGAATTGGATTTGTTTGTCACTGCTGATGAGATGCCGAACTGTCACAGTGACTACAATTTTGACGTAGAACTGAACTTCGACTTGATGGAAATTGATCAAGAAGAGGTAGATGACTATGAGGTGCTCGAGGAGATCAAAGAATGGGCCGAAGAAAAACCCAAACCAAACCTCGATCAAACCACCACTGTCAATATTGGAACCTCAAAAAATCTCAAAGAAATCCAGATAGGTCTAGACCTCACCCAAAACCAAAAAGCCAATCTGATCCAACTCTTAACACAGTTCCAGGATATATTTTTATGGTCACATGAAGATATGATTGGCTTGTCTACTGACATTTTCATCCATTGACTCCCCATCAAAGATGGATTCAAGCCAGTCAAGCAGAAGCTCAGGCGATTGAAACCTGAATGGAGTCTGAAAGTCAAAGAAGAGGTTGTTAAACAATTCAAAGTCGACATCATAATGGTATCAACATACCCGGAATGGCTATCAAACATAGTTCTCGTGCCTAAGCCCGGAGGGAAGGTACGAGTATACATGCATTACAAGGATTTGAACAAAGCTTGTCTCAAGGATAATTTCATGGTACCTTTCATCAACATCCTGATAGATAATACATCGTAGTATGGAATGTATTATTGCATGGATTATTTTGCTGGTTACCATTAAATCATAGTCGCTGAAGAGGATAGGGAGAAAATAGCCTTCATCACTCCCTGCGAAACCTTCTGTTATAGACGTTTATCCTTCGGCCTCATCAATGCCGGTACCACGTTTCAGCGAGCTATGATGGCCATGTTTCATGACACGATACATAAAGAGATAGAGGTTTATGTGGATGACATCATCATCAAATCCCGGAAGGAGGACAATCATATCAGCCATTTCAAAAAGATGTTCAACAGGTTGAGTAAGTACAACCTCAAGCTGAATCCAGCCAAATGCGCTTTTGGTGTCAAATCAAGCAAGTTGCTTAGATTTCTTGTGAGTAATAGAGGCATTGAATTGGAACTTGCCAAGATTAAAGCCATCACGAAGATGCCAGTACCCTGAACAGAGAAGGAGATACATGGGTTCCTTGGGAGGATCAATTTCATAAGCAGGTTCATTTCCCAGCTCACGATAAGTTGTGAACTCATCTTCAAGCTGCTAAGGAAGAATGCCTCCACAAAATGGAATGAAGATTGTCAAAAAGGTTCCCTTGCCATCAAGAAGCAGTTGATTAAAGCACCTGTCTTGGTACCCCCGAGGGATGAAGTTCCCCTGTTTATGTACTTGTCAGTCAATGCCAACACAATGGGCTGTATGCTGGGACAGAAAGATGATAGTAGCAAGGAGAGAGCTATCTACTACATCAGCAAAGATTCAGTAGCGGCGAACAGAAGTACACTCTAATTGAGAAGACATGTTGTGCATTAGCATGGGCTGCCATGAGGCTACAACACTATCTACATGGGCACACGACCTATCTCATATCCCGCATGGATCTACTGAAGTACGTGTTCAGCAAGTTAATATTGAATTACCGGTATTCCAAATGGTAGTTGATTTTACAACAGTTCGACATTGTCTATGTGACTCAAAAGTCCATTAAAGGTAAGGGAATTGCAGATCAATTGGTCGAAGCTCCGTCAGGGGATTTTGAACCCATGGAAACTTATTTCTCGAATGATGGGATCATGATAATTCAACAAATCTGACAAGAGAATACAGTCCAACCCTGGAAAATGTATTTCGATGGAGCAGTGAAGATGGAAGATGCCGGAGCTGGGGCAATCCTTGTCTCTGGTACAGGAGAACAGTATCATATGGCTACCAAGTTGCAGTTTGTCAACACCAACAACACGGCTGAGTATGAAAGCTTCATAATGGGGTTGAAATTAGCCCAGTCCATGGGTATCAAGTATTTACTAGTCTTTAGGGATTCTAAATTGTTCATTAGACAAACTACCGGCGCATATCATACCAAAGAATTTCATTTGCTGCCCTATCATCGGCAGGTCATCAACATATCTATGGATTTTTAAGAGATAACCTTCATCCACATCCCTCGAGGAAGGAATGACTTCGCTGATGTATTTGCAACATTAGCTTCCCTGATCCACATATCTGGTAAAAGGGGAATGCCCGACATCAAATTCACAAGCCAAAAGGCCCCAACATATGGGAATTACATTGGAGAAGTATCAGATGAAATACCTCCTATAAAATAGCCTTGGTATCAAGACATCAAGGAATATCTCCGAGATGGATCTACACCCGTTGGGGAAATCCAAGCCGGAAAGAAGCGAATTCATAAAATGGCTATGAAGTTTTATCTAAGCAGAGACACACTCTATAAGAGGGATACTCGAATAGGCCTTTTAAGATGCCTCGATAAAGAGCAAGCTCAGAGATTGATGGATGAAGTCCACTGTGGAGTATGTGGTTCACACATGAGGGGTTATCTGCTGGCCAAAAAGATATTAAGAATAGGGCATTATTGGGTCTCTCTAAAAGCTAACTGTGATGATCACGTCAGGAGATGCTACCAATGTCAAGCCCATAGAAATGCTATTCACGCTCCTCCAAATGAGCTGCATAATATGAGTTCGACATGGTCTTTCTTCATGTTGGGAATGGATGTGATTGGACCGATATAACCCAAAGTCAGCAACGAACATCGATTCAACTTCACCATGATCGATTATTTCACCAAGTGGGTTGAAGCTGCTTCTTTTCCCAAAGTCACCAAGGAGGTAATCATTGGTTTCAATAGAAACAATGTCGTCTGTCGATACAGACAACCGGAGGTGATCGTCTTAGACAACGCCAAGAACCTAAAGAATCAGATGATTAGAGATTTATGCAGCAAGTTCCATATCAAGCATCTCAATTCCGTCATCTACCGACCCAAGATGAATTGTGCTGTTGAAGCGGCCAATAAGAATATCAAGAAGATCATGCAGAAAATGTTTGCCAATCACAAAGGATGGCCTGACTTGTTTCTCTGACTTTGTTAGCATACCGGACGTCAATGCGTACCTCTACTAGGGCTACCCCCTATTCATTGGTCTATGGCATGGAAGTAGTGCTTCCCATAGAAGTGGAAATGGAGTCCTTGCGAGTATTAATAGATGCTCAGATAGAAGAAGATCAGTGGTTGCAAGAGCGGTACCACCAGCTGTCCCAAATAAATGAAAAGAGGGCTACAACCATTTTCCATGGGCAGTTGTATCAGCAAAGGATTGCTCGATCCTATAACAAGAAAGTCCGAGTCTGAAAATTCAAAGAAAATGACTTGGTATTGAAGAAAGTTCTGGCCAATCATGATAAAGCTAAAGGAAAGTTCGCCCCAAATTGGGAAGGTCCTTTTATTGTTAAAGAAGTGTTGACAGAAGTAGCTATCAAATTGCAAGAGATGGACGGGAGTAAATTTCCCCAACTCATCAACTCAGATACCGTGAAAAGGTACTATGTCTAAAATGCATGCTTACCATAATCCTAGTCTTGCGAATCGATCAAATCAGTTTGAGTTTTCACTAAATGACCGAACTACGAATGACCTAATCTCCCTCCACCTGGAAGTACGTAGGCAGCCATTCCTGGTGCGGTCAAACCAAACAAAAATTCAAAAAAACCCTCCAAACCAAAAAAAAGGTTCAAAAAACCCATCAAACCAAACTCAAAAGAAATAATTCTCAAACCTCTCACACAAAATTTAAACTACGAATGACCTGATCTCCCTTCACCCTGGAGTACGTAGGCGGCCATTCATGGTGCGGTGTGACCATCAGAAACAAAAACCAATAAAAAAAAACTAGTCCCAAGACACCGAAGCCCTATAAAACCTGAATACAATCAAGTCTCCCTGGTCAACAGGACCTTCTGAGGTATTCTTCGATATCTCATTGTCCATCCATCAAGGAGAAGCTCATGATATATCAACAACAGCCAGTCATGAAAGAAATGGTAATCACTCAGCAATGACAATATATATCCAATAGGGAAGTGAATCAAAATATATTTCTCTGATATATAATACTATTTAATATATACATGGTGTCCGGTATATGAAAAAAATGGTTGATCTAGTATGTGCAGGAAAAATAAAGCTAGTCTATGAACCCGTGGACAAGCGGGATAGCAGTGCCAATATGGCATCCCTTTCTGAAGATGGAGGAGCAGCTACAAGCTCAATACCTCAGTCTCAATACGAACAAGAACATCTATAGCCATCTGCATAGTGTTGCTCTGACCATCTATGAAAGTGCTCATATCTGCAACCAGGATGTGGGTATACGATCTGAGTGTCGTACTGTCCGCAATATATATATCTCGGGTAACTTTGGCCTCATCCCTCTCTATATAAGCGGCATCTCTGGAAACTAAGGCCTCCTCAATCTCCTTAAAAGTTGTATCTCGGGTAGATTGAGCCTCGTCTCTCTCAACCAATGTCGTATCCCTAGTAACTCGAGCCTCGTCTCTATCAGCAAAAGTTGTGTCTCTGCTAGAAAGGGATGTCAACATCAACGCCCTAGCCTGATCTCTCTTAAAAGTCATCCGAGCTAGTGAATCAACCATTGCTGGATCAGTCCCGGCGGGAATGTTCGGAGGGTCACTAACTAAAGCTGCTGTCAAGCCGATAAACAAATAATCCTTTGTGGGAGAATTAGGATCCTCCATAGGCTCCTCCGCATCTAAATCAACACTCGGAGTTGACTGGATAGCTGCAACCAATGCAATATCGGGCTCCAACCATGCCAAATACTCTAGAGAACGATCTGGATGGCTAGTAGAGAACTCATCACTCTCCATGTGAGTCCAACACTCGTAAATCCTAATCAGGTCAGCTGACGACAAAGATGAAGCTGATATCCGCTGATCTATAGCCCCCTCAAAATGGTGGAGGCTTTAAAATTGATCAAATTGACCCATAACTGCCAATGGATGGTAGGTGGTCACCCCTCTCAAACCTGCTAGGGGTAAATAGTCCATGCCGACTTCATGAGTGATGAAGCTGTAAGGGGAGCTAAGCCCTGAGCATAGTAAGATCGAAAAGAGATGCTCAATATCTGATAAGAAGGTCAACCATGTTGCTGCATCGGAACACTCCGCTAGCTGGAAGAAGTATGACATGGCTATCTCCTAGGTAAAGCAGTACCCATGGAGTCTGAAGGTGCCGATCGGACTCAAATGCGTTATGAACCATACATACAGCATATTAGAGCTACCTCTAAAAACCCCTCTAGATGGGTACTGCAAAATGTAGCCGACCTCAAGTTCTCGGCCAATACCATTGACAAAATCATACCACCATGTCTAAGGGCACGAACCACTACCATCAAGCCAATATCTAAGTGGTCCAAGTATAGTGGCATGTATACATAAGCCGTGACGCACATCAGTAAAACGTCTATACGGACAAACTGCCACTCATCTGCAGGAATGGTGAAATCTCCAGAATATCGCTCGTAGCTATCTAGCCTGCCGAAGCGATTGATCAGAAAGTCTATGGATATCACATGCCCTGTAATGATCTCCTAAGTGATGACTCTGTGTCTCAGACCCGACATAGTCATAAATGGTCTCCTCATGTCACTGATGGCTGTCCAGGCGCAAGGCAGATCACGTGCCAAATCTGTAAGGCGCTCATACTCCTCTAAGGTAGGAGTCAACTCATTAAGGCCAAAATAAAAAACCTACAGCTCAGGTATCCAGCGTGATAAGATGTCATCCACAAATCCATGCGGAACCTAGAAAGCTAGAAGGGCTAGAGAATGCCCTAGCATCTGGTCTACTGTCCATCTGGCTGTTAGGGGCAGACTGTCATACCACGACCGCAACGAAGATGCTACCAAAGACGCCGGTGAATGCTCAATACGGACGACTGTGGATGACGACATCTGTATCACCATATCATAAGACCGTCCAGGGGTCAAATCTAAACTCACTTGTCTAAGTGCATATCTATGACATAATATATGCATAATGACAATGATAAAATTGATGCAATAAATAAGAAATATCATGTATATCTAGAATAAACTATCTACTGCAAGCATCATCTTTATTTGCTCATAAAATACAAAATAAAAACTACAGGAAAATGGGGCACAACCGCCCAATAACTAACAGAGGTATATCAAAAGATGTAGCGAGAAATGGGGCACAGCCGCCCAATAGCTAAATAGAGGCCTATCAAAAGATATAGAGAGAAAAGCTATCCAAAGAGGTCTAGAATATCTGTCTTCAGACTATTAACCTGCTCTAGCTCCTCCTGAGTCACAAAATCTCGGCTAGTGGGAATGTTCGATCGATACAAGGGAGGATCATCACCTGCAAAGCTGCTAAAAAATGGACCTGTGTAAGGGCCAGCTCCAGAGCTAGAAGGATCAAAAGAATCTGCCTTGATTAGATCCCGGCCAAGGTGCCTGATGAAGAAATGAGCCCTCTTCAACTGCTAGGTCAGTCCTGTAATCTGGTCCAGATGAGTAGGCTCTCGGAGACAAGCTATCCAGTCTGTCATTATCACCGACCCTGGCACTGTGTCTGCCATAAACTGGGTAGCATGAGTCTGAGCCCCAATGGTACAAGGACTCCACTAGCTGTGAAATTCCTCTTAGCTGTAAGGACCCTTTGACAGGGTGAAGCCATCTACGCCCACCAGGGGAATGTCTATGAGTGGCTGAGCTAGTGGCCAATGATGCTAAGCAGGAGGAACAAAGGGAATATAGATATCTCCCGTGATGCTCCTAATAGCGCGCTCTCTTAAATAAAACTGCCAACCTCCCTCTGTCAAAAATTGAACTCGGTGAGTGGACAATGCAAACTCCCGGCCAGTGGGAAAGCCGTCCTCAAATCCGACTATCAAAAAGTCTGAGGTATAGGGGACCCACGAGATCGACTCGACCGTCAATAGCTCTAGCTTCAGGCTGGAGTGGGTGAATCCCTCGGCTATAGTGACCTCCGTCAACGTGGAATGATGCCAACGCCGTCCCCTCTGGTAGGTCTCCAGGCCCAAAGTAGTGGCGGGGCGTAGGCAAGGGAGCCTCTCATATGCCCAAAAATGGCCATGTAAATATCAAAAGTCCTCAGTGATCAAGACTGACAATCATAAATGAGGAAATCAAAAAGGTGCAAGAGAAATGTACTAACCAGTAGGAATGGGTAAAAACCTATTTAGGCCTCCGTCACGCCCTCCGAGCAAATGCGCATCCCTCGGAGAAAATAGGCAAAGGTGTAAGTACCCCAATCAAAATCACTGAGGCGCTCCATATATTGAGTAGCGCTGACCAGGGCAAAGGACGCCGTCGAGCAGTTGTCTACAGGGAAACAACCCCTGATGATCACCAAAAATAGTCGCTGCAGGATGTGATCTCTAACCCTCTGATCATCAGGCAGAGGCTCAGTCAAAGCCCTACTCTGGGCATCTATGCTCAAGGGACCAGAACGGACCGTCCAACCCTTGATGGCCATGGCAGGAACTCCCAGGAGGGACCGAACGGCAGTGGGTGAAATGTAAGCCACAACCAGCACTGGCTCACCTGCAAACTCTATCTTGGTGATGAACCTCAAATCTATAGGCGCCATCATCACCTTGCAATCCAACAAATTAAGAGACTTGGTTTGGTGGAACCAGCGCTCAGACAACCCCAGGGGCAACGGCAACCCCCAGGTGTCGACAATGGCTCGATACTCCGGATCCAGAGTATGGTATAAGGAGTGGACATTGAACCAGTTCCCCCTGGGCTATGTAAAGCTGGGAACATGTATCAAATAGCCCGTCCAGATCAAACTTTTGCCTTGAAAAATGGCAAAAAAAAGAAAAAAAATCAAAAAAAAAACTTCAGTCACCTCGTTGGCATGAATGTATCTCGATGGATGGTGCCTCAAATCGCCTAGAAGCTCCTGAAGTGGCACCATAATGGCTGAAAGCTCCCCATGTGGAGCCTGACCTGGGGCAGGATCAACAAATGGGACATCCTCATCGTCCACATCAACCAGCGGCTCAGCCCGGATGGGACGAATCACAGACTCGGCCAACCGGCGAGGCGGCCGAGTTGGACGTGGCTGAGGAACATCAAAAACTCTCCTCCGCCTAACTCCTGAAGTGACCCTGCTAGCACTACTGGGTCTATCTGGCTCCATAACCTGGATAAAGTCTTCAAATCACCTAACAAAAGGTTAGGTAAGCCTTAAACCTGTAGCTTATTAAATTAAACCAGTAATTCCTGCATTTTTAAGTTTTAAAGCATGCATGAGTTAACCAAAATCCCCAGTAGAGTTAAAATTGAATGTTTATTAAATGCTCAGGATTTTTGAAAATTTTTGCCAGAGTCTCCTTTGTAAAATGTACTGTTCGCATGCAAATAGGCATGACTAGGTGGCCATTCAATGGCACACTTACCAAAAAATAGAAACAGTTCATATTTATGAAAACAAATCAAAAGTAAACTCCCCATGGCAGCAAAATTACCATGGACATTTTTAGTTGAAAATCCAGGCTCACTTGGCCTCAAAAAGGATGAGTAAACTGATCAAAAAGGGCGTCAATTGAATGTCTCAAAAAGTAATTTTTTTTACATCAGAACGTTCAGCACAGTAAAATATGCATATTTACTAAGTCTAAAATTTTTTATCAAGTCATATAGGCACGCCTATTCCATACATTGTGTTTAAAAGCATACTATGTGGTTTATAACATTCTAAAGGTCAAAATTGGAAAAGAAAGGATGTAAACGTTACCAGAGATGTGCATAACATTTGTACGGTGACAGAATCTAAAAAAAGCTGCCCGAACTCAGTAGATCTGAAGAAGAAAATCAGATTTTCTTTAGAACTCAAGTTTGAAAATGAATTTTGAAAGCCACGAGAGCCAAGTTATAAATCACAGAAAGGAGCGGCCCTACCTGTGGCAGCCGCACCTCTACCTGTGGCTCCCTAAGGTGGGTCCCACCCCCTCCGGTTCGGTCCAGTTAGAGTGGAAACAAAATTTACAGAAGCTGAAAAGTCAAATCCGGGATAAAACTACTACGAGATTGAGCGGATTGACCTGAAATCCTGCGTATAAAATGCGAGTTCCTGACAAAGGACATAACTTCATGGAAGCCATTGGTTAAGACCCTGAAGTGATATTCAGGAGCCAATGATGAAACCTGCTAAAAAACTGCAGAAAACGGCCTCTGTCAGGGCATCGGGAAGGTCCGACGTTATGACCGGAAAGTTTTGAGTGTGTCAAGGCATCCAGATTGATCCAAGGGTGTGATTTGTCGAAAAGAGTAACCCCCACGTCAAGATCGATTAGGTCTGACACTATCAGTTATTGGCGACAACCCCAGCGAAGCATTGGGAATGATCTGGTGGTGAAGCCGTTGGAGGCTACTTCAGCGAAGGTCAGAGGGTCTGACATTATTAGCCGTTGGCGACAACCCTAGCGAAGCATCGGGAATGATCCGGTGGTGAAACCACTAAAGCCTACTTCAGCGAAGGTCAGAGGGTCTGACACTATCAGCCGTTGGCAACAACCCCAATGAAGAATCGGGAATGATCTAGTAGTGAAGCCATTGGAGGCTACTTCAGCGAAGGTCAGAGGGTCTGACACTATCAGCCGTTGGCGAAAGCCCCAGCGAAGAATCGGGAACGATTCGGTGGTGAAACCATTGAAGGCTACTTCAGCGAAGGTTAGAGGGTCTGACACTATCAGCCGTTGGTGACAACCCCAATGAAGCATCGAGAATGATCCTGTGATGGACCTGTTGAAGGCTACTTCAGCAAAGGTCAGAGGGTTTGACACTATCGGCCGTTGGTGACAACCTCAACGAAGCATCGGGAACGTTCCTGTGGTGAAACTGTTGAAGGATACTTCAGCGAAGGTCAGAGGGTCTGACACTATCAACCATTGGCGATAACCCCAGCGAAGCATCGGCAACGATCAGGTGGTGAAGCCGTTAAAGGCTACTTCAGCGAAGGTTAGAGGGTCTGACACTATCAGCAGTTGGCGACAACCCCAGCGAAGCATCAGGAACGATCCGGTGGTGAAGCTGTTGAAGGCTACTTCAGCGAAGGTCAGAGGATCTGACACTATCAACCATTGGCGACAATCCTAACGAAGCAACGGGAACGATCCGGTGATGAAACCGTTGAAGGCTACTTCAACGAAGGTTATATGGTCTGACGTGGCAAGCCGTTGGCAACAACTCCAGTGAAGCATCGGGAATGAGCCGGTGATGAAAACAATATATAAGTTTATCCCCACAGAGCAAAGAGGATGAAATCCATTATACAAATCCCCAGCGGGAGCACCGAGAAGGATTGTTGATTCAACCGACCATTACAAACTACCATTCGAGTAGGCACCGAGAAGGTTCGATGATAGTCAAACCTTATAAACTACCGTTCGAGTAGGAATCAAGTCAAGATCAATAGACCGTAGTAAAATACCATTCGGGTAGGCATTGACCGAATAACAATTTAAACCTTTTGCGACAATTCCAACGTAGCGTCGAGAAAGATCCGATAATGTAGACCGGTATAAGCTATCATCATGATAGGCATCGAGAATCTCCAATGAGGCTAATCATCATAAAAAGAATATCCCCAGTGGAGGGAAAGTCAGAAAACTGATTTGGAGACATAAGAAGTTGGTGACAACTCCAACATCAAGCTCAGAAATGTCTAATTGCATCAGCCAAGAGAAAATTTTCCCCACAGATGATTATTAACTGATATGGTAAACCATTAGCTTCAAACCAGTGTAACACCAAGAAAGATTCGGTGATGATCAAGACTTGACAAGCTACCGTTCGAGTAGACGGCAAAAGAATGCACCAAGGGCTATCACGAATGACATTATCCCCAGCAGAAAAATGGCATGAACAGTCAGTGATAGCCCCAACACCACGAAGGTATCTAACATTCGTAACATATCATACCATGCATTACATTACATTTGAATATGTTATATTTCCAGTGTATAGCAATCTTTATCATGTTCATTCCATTGTATTGCATAAACATGATAAAGAGGGGAATTTGTAGACACTCAAAATTTTGCATTCCTGTTACTAACCCTGCAGGAGGGCAAAACCATCTTTTACCTTTCGGAGAGAACCATGGATGTTCAATCTCAACTCCGGGAGATCCAACTCAGCCCTGGCGACAACACCGGGATGTCAAGCCAAGCCCCGGCCACAACCCGGGAGGTACAGCAACCCCGACGACAACACCAGGAGATCAATCTCATCCCCGGCGATAATGTCGCGATGTTAAGTCAAGCCCCAATAACAATATGGGAGGTACAGGAACCCTGGTGACAAGACCGGGAGATCCAACCCAACCCCGACGACAACACTGAGATGTCAAGTCAAGCCCCGATCACAACTCGGGAAGTACAGGAACCTCGGTGATAACATCAAGAGATCAATCTCAACCCCGGTGACAACACCGGGATGTCAAGTCAAGCCCCGATCACAACCCGAGAGGTCCAATCACCCCAGAGACAACCCTGGGAAGTCCCCAAAGCATCACATCATTCCCAAAGACAATCTTGGGAGACCAACTCAA
The DNA here is from genome assembly GCA_020205555.1 of Panax stipuleanatus. Classification (NCBI taxonomy): domain Eukaryota; kingdom Viridiplantae; phylum Streptophyta; class Magnoliopsida; order Apiales; family Araliaceae; genus Panax; species Panax stipuleanatus. The sequence goes on along the minus strand of CM035119.1, from coordinate 114,606,074 downwards.
CCTCGGAGACAACCCTGAGGATGAATAGAATTTGATGGGTTCAAACCTCGGAGTCAACCCCGAGAAAATAGCCAAAAATCGTGCCAACACAGGAAACAACCTTAGAGGGGCAAAACAATCATTTTACCAACTTGAAGCCAATCCAATCAAAATCAATTCGAATTGATGCAATGAAGGTCAAAAAGAGCCATAACATTGATTCCAAGTGAAAATAGCAAGATACAGCTCAACAGACAAACTGCAAAAAAATGAAGATCCGATTATAAACCCATCTTTCTTGGATTCAAAAAAGGTTAAGTCCCATGTCATTGTGACGCTCTCGGAAAAGGCTTTCCAGAAAGGTATAGCACGACTCCAACGGACGCTCTGATAAAAAATAATAAAGATTCGAACCTGACATCGCATTGCTTGGACTGCACATACTTTGAGATGACGAGACGCACAAGAGTGGGCCCCACTTGGGGAGCCGCAAGTAGACCCGCGGCTGCCGCGGGTACACCTGCAACCATCGGGTGCTTAAATATAAAACCCCCTTGTAAACACTCTAAATTTTACTTTCTTTGTACTAACCTTGTAGAAGGGCAAAAGCGTAATCTCACTTTGTAGACAACCCCGAGGTAGGGCAAAAGAATCAGATCATCCCGGAGAAAATCCCGTGAATGATTCAAAGGACTAATGATGTCTGAACATGTCGTGAACCGAACGATGATCGCTAAGCTGAGACAACGTCCGCTGAAAACCAACTCAGCAAACCTCGAAATACGTGTCATAAAAGATAAACTAGCTAACTGCCGTCTAGAACCAGAAGATATATCTCAGCTACCCACATTATCTTCCCGGACCCCGACTCAGTCAGACTCGATTCTATTTCGCCCCATTACGCACAGACTTTTTGAAAGTTCGGTCTGCGCAGGTCATCTTCCTCCGAACTGGGACCAAATGAATGCACTTCGAGACAACGGGCCCCGGCTGGCTCGGGCAGGTTAAAACACCAACATTAGCTCATTTGTAAATAAAAAGAGAGATAGTTTTAAAGAGAGAAAAGACTTTCTAGAGAGAAAAGACTTTCTAGGGAGAGAAGGCATCAGGTTGGGCTTGTAAACACCCACTTTGAGTTATGTTCTTTCATTTAGCATCTACTTGGAGCCCCGGGAGTGTTCTACGTTGACCCTGGGAGTTAAAACGTTTGTTCACGCATCCCCCAAGGTGAAAAAAATGATCTTTTTGGCTTCGTTCTTTGTAAATGTTGATTAATATACTAGATTGATGATATATATTGTTTAAATCTAGTTAAACTTGTTATTTTCTAAGCATATTGTGTAATAGTTGATAGATATTGCATTTCTATCAGTTATATTGTGCTTATTGCGTTGTAAATCGAGTACGGAGGCTAGATCTATCTAGATCTAAGCCGAATCTAGCCTTTGAGTGGTTATTAAGCATGAAGCTTTAATTTGTGTGCTAGATCGATTTAGATCCATGGTAGATCTACAAATTTATTTCTTTTAAACGATTTCGGTTACCCTGTACATCCCTAGATTTGTATCTAGAGGCGAAAGGGGTCTGAAATGGCTTAAAACGGTGATTTCAAACGATGAAATCATCTAATATCAAAGCTTAGGACATTGTATATATGTATTCCCACATAAATAATGTGAGCCTAGGAATCCCGGTGTTGAGATCCCCTAATGGATCCCAACTTGATTCCCACGATGGACCGATTTTTATAATGTAATGTTTTAATAGCGCAAATATCATTGTATATGTAATATTTGGATCTTGAAGACGAGCTCGAGGGGTTAGTCCCGAGAAGTCAGATTTAAGATCCCATGATAGTGAAAAATTTAATTTTGGGTGCTCGGATTCATCGAGATGGCTTACATGCCCGATGATGATCCGACCCTTTTTAATGCTTTTTACATGCATATCATCAAAATGATTTTCGATAAAACCACAAAGAGCTTTCAATAGTAATAAAGCGCGTCGGGAATAGACATTAGATCATAAATGGAAGTATCAAAGGACCTTAATTCCTATTTGGGATTTGAAAACTTTGTTTTCAAAACATTATTGATATATATTGTGTTCTAAAAATTAACTTTTATATAAATCAAATCCTTTGTGAATAGGGTTAAAGAGGTACAACACTACTTTCGTAATAATCACATATACTAAAATCAATAATGGAAGTATCACAGATCCTTGATTACTATTCGGGCGAAGGATTTGAAAACCTTGTGTTTTCCTAAAATATCATATAAAAAAATGTATATTTTGTCCAAAAATGAACTTTTGCTGAAAGCAAACTCTTCATACATAGGTGCAAAAGAGGAACGACACTACTTCCAAACAACTCACAATGAGGCTTAGAATAAACCTTTTTCAAATAAAACACACACATACTCACATAAACACACACACACACACACATACACACACTCACACACTTCATGCACAGAAAATTAATAAGATGCGGTACCGTGTTTTCACGGGAGTCGGGGGGTGCCTAACACCTTCCCCCCCGCTTAACCTAGCCCCCGAATTCCACGAATCTCGGGTTTCAGACCAATCTTTTGGAGTCACGCATTGGACCATATTGCAAAAACTATTAAAACTCGGATGAGTTGGTACATCCATTTAAACCATACCAATTGGCGACTCTATATCATTCGGTCCAATCATAAAAATAATAAAATCAATCTTTTTCAAAGTCGTCGACACTTATGTCGGTACCGCTTTCCTAAAACCTCACCTCTTAATAAAATCCAAAGACATAGCGAATGGAAAAGGGTAAATACAAACAAACACAAACTAAGGAAAGAGGAACACAATCAGGACATATATTTTTCCCGGCGTCGACAGGTGGCGACTCCGCTGGGGACTAAAGAGGGCTTAAGTCACGTTCAATCTTTTAATTTTTATTCTTCATGTGCATCTTGTGTGAATGATCTTTGTGTGTGATAATTATCTCAATCTTTAAGCATTTTTGTATTAGCGCCTCGCATAATATATTAGTGCTTTACACAATATCATCATATTGCATCAAGTGAGGATGTGAATGTATGTGAATGTATGTTGTGTGGTACCTCCATTAGGAGGCAATCCCATCGGTTGTTTATTACTAGACTACTCTGGGTGTTTCCATTATGAGGCTCAAGAAAGGCACCACTCAGATCCGCTCCAATTGAAAAATAGATGTTTTCATCAAGTAAATTGCGAAGATCTGGGAACCAATTTCAAACAGCCCGTGAGAGTAACCCTAAGATAGGTCAACCTCTAATAAACCAAATACGGGGTAGGCCTCTTCATGCCCTATTTAATCTTCCGCCTATGTAAATGACAATCATTTTGAAACTGCCATATATACATCTTTCTTGTATTGTCATCAATTCGACTAACCTGTTGTGTTGCAGGAAAAGATTAAAAAACCATTAAACTGATGTGTAGCATATCATGCATCCCTGTCCACCAATATCCAGTCTAAACTAGATATCGATTTTGTGTAAATTGGTCCTAGAACTCAATTTTGAGCCAAGAAGGCCCGTTCACCACCGGTTAAGATGGCTGAAGGAAGCTCATCTTAACCCATCCCTGTATCTTGAAATGAATTCGAGGAATTTAAGAAATAGATAGCCAAGATGACGACCCTATTGAGAGAACAGTGCAAAGTGTCTCAGGAACCTAAGCATAAGAGTCAAACTGAACCCTCTGTGCAAGGAAATATGAAAATACCAGAAAAGAACGGTGATACCTAGATGTCCACTCCTATCTCTCCCTTCGATGTTGAAGTATCCAAGGAGGCCCCGATTCAGAAGACGACATGAGAAATTATAGACCTCTAGCAAGACAAAGAAACTGGAGATATCCGGAGGAAGGTTAGACAGATGGAGGACGCCATCCGGTATATGAAAGGGCCAAAATCCCACGAGAGCGTGAATTATTCGGATCTGTGTATTTTCCCAAAAGCGAGATACTCGGATAAATTTCAAATCACATAGTTCAAGAAATACAATGGATTGGGGGATTCCTATACTCACATAAAAGTCTACATAGGTGAACTAGGAACCTACGCCGAGGATGAAAACCTCAGGATGCAACTATTCCAGAAAAGCCTTACCAATGAAGCCTGAACTTGGTATGCTCGAAGAGATAATTCCAAAGTCTGAGGTTGGGAAGATTTGGCCCATGCGTTCCTCAACCAGTATAGTTTCCAATCCCAGATGGCACCTGATCGCTACTAGGTTACCAATGTCAAGAAACGGAGTAATGAGTCTTTCAAAGAATATGCACAGCGGTGGAGGTGAATGGCGGCCCAAGTTAACCCACCAACGGATGAAAGTGAGATGGTGACAACTTTCATTGATATACAAGAAGCCTCTTTCTATGAGGGAGTCCTCGCCGGGTTAGGAAAATCCTTCTCCGAAATGATCAAACATGGAGAAATGGCAGAAATGGGTTTAAAGTCTGGCAAAATTAAGGATCTCACTGCCTTAGAAGCCGTAGTCGAGCACATATAGTCGGGAAACTATGCGAGCGCCCCCAAAAGAGCATCGAAAAGGAAGGAAGAAGATGTCTGTTTGATATTGCAAGGACAAGCTACCAATAAGAGCCTAGGTCCGCCTATCCAGAAGTAGAACTCTCATCTTGTGAATTCCAAAAATCCTATAGCATTGAAGGTTGGGGAGAACAAGCGAAGAAGGATATTCACTCCTTTAGGGGACTCTTTGGAGAATATATTGGCGCTGTTGATCGCCCAGAAGAAGATCGTTGAGCTAGCTCCACCTTCTGATCCAAATGGAAGATAATTTGATCCTAGCAAGAAATGTGCTTACCATTCCAACTCACCGGGGCATGATATTCAGGAATGTTGGACTTTAAAACACAAGATTCAGAACTTGATTGACAAATGGGAGATCATAGTCGAAGCACCAGAGCAACGGAATGTCAACAACAACCTTTTGCCTCAACATAATGCGGAAGGAATCAACATGATAGGTGCAGGAGGTAGGGAAAACTGCAAGTACCTGAGGAAGCTGGGGAAAGCATCCTCTGCGAAGGACCCTGCAATATGGGGATACCCTGAAGAGAAGTATATGGTGGAGCAAGACTTGGCCTCGATTAAAGCGCGAGTTGATTAGTTGGAAGATTTGGTCATATACCAACATCAGTTGACCCGACAGCTAATAGAACAAGTCCTACCGAGGCCAATCGACACTATATCCGTCCAAGATGTCCCAACCTCAAGAAGGGATCGAATTTGTTGTCAATAGCAAAATAAATGGGCAGAAAAGATGGCCAGGGAAGGTAGACTTCCGAGCCGACGAGAATTTGCAGCCAAATAAAAATTTGCCCCCTTGGGGCAGTCCAGGGAGGAAATTATGTGCACCTTGATCAAGGAAGGAAAGATCACAAAATTTTTACCACCCCCAGATCCGTGATCGAAGTGTTTCAATCCTTCTAGATCCTGCCTCTATTATTCAAATGCCCCTGGACATGCCATAGAGGAATGTTAGGCCCTGCGACACTTAATTCAGAATCTGATCGAATCAAAAGAGCTGGAATTAATGAATAAAGCTGAGATCTTCTTTGTGGAAGAGATAATCTACCCTCGAGGGGCAAGGTATTTGGAGGGAATGGTAGTTGTTATCCTTTGCTTAGAAGGAGTGTCTGGCGGACCCATAACCATAAAAGGATTATCTGGGTATGGAAACAAGGGTACTCTCGAGATACCGGCGCCAAAACCTCTGATGCTGGCTCTTTGGCTGCAACTCCCAATTTTTAGCCGAAAGAAGGTACCATGGAATTATGGAGAAGGCATAAAATTGACACCTGATTGTACAGTTATCGTACCTAAGGAGAATCCACTTTACCTCCCAAGGTGTTTATTGAAACCGATAACCAAGGTATTGGGGAAGGTATTAACGGGAAAGATCACAGAATTCCTCTTTGAGATGGGGCATGGTGAAGCAAGGACGGTGAAGCATTTGGAATCGGAACCACATCAAATCACCATTCTAGATTTAGTATTGGCTTTTGACAACCATCGTCAAATTCTAATCCAAGTATTGGAGGAGGCACACCTACCCAAAATCATTGATACTGAGAAATTCCAGCACCTGATCAACCATGTATTAGACAGTAATGTGATATCATTCACCAATGATGATATACTGGCCGAGGGAACTTGCCATCGCAGACCATTGCATATTATTGTCGTATCATCTAGATACGTGGTAGGAGGCATGCTAATCAATGGCGGATCATCCTTGAACATCTGTCCACAGGATACTCTGGATCGGATGAAGATCAACCAAAATCAGATTCGGGAAAGCCATGTAGTGGTACGAGCATTCGACAGATCAAGAAGGGATATAGTTGGGGAAATTGAACTTCATGTAGAGATTGGCCTGTTCACCTTCAATATACCTTTCCAAATCCTAAAAATCATCACCAGATATAATCTATTGCTGGGACGACCATGGATCCATATGGCTGAGGCTGTTCCTTCAACTCTTCATCAGTAGTTAAAGTGCATCGTCAATGGTAATCTGGTCACTGTAAGTGCAGAACCTGACTATCCTATCTATAATCTGGGAGATATGCCCCTAATTAGCGTGAATGAGGGTATTGAGCCCGCCAGTTTTCAAGCCTTTGAAGTAAGTAATCCATGATACCACTCTGTGGGTGCACCAGCATTAACTCCCCGGATATTTCCAGAAGTGATGGCAGTTGGCCAGGAGATGCTTTCCAGAGGACATCGACTAGGCCGAGGATTGGGGAGAAATGGCCAAGGAATCAACAACCCAATCCACGTACCCACGCGGTTGGGAAAGGCTGGATTAGGATACTCTGGTGGATCCAAACGTCGTAATCCTCACAAGCACATGCTAGTTAACCATCTGATTCATCTCAAGCCAGACCTCAGTGAAGATGGATTTAAGAAGCCATTGAAGAAGGTCCCCATTATTATCTCAAACCTCCTGATCCCTAAAGTCAAATCAGAACAGATGTAAGGAGGTTGGTGATGAAGAGCCTCTCAAGGATGCTGCCCGTTTGGCCAAAGATAAGAAATTTCTGGAAGAGATTTAGTTGCAATTTATGAGTAGCCTTTGCCTTCCTAAAGATGACCTGAAGAAATCAAAAGGGGCTGACCTGTCCAATGATCAACCCATCCTCCCGGTCCTTAACTGGGGAAGTGTGAACATCTCGAAGGAGGATCCAGGGACCTGTTCTAAATCAGTTATGGTCATCCTGGAAGACGCCGACAACTCCAGCAACACCTCTATCTCAGCTATCCCCCTGGATCTAACTACCAGTAATTGGACGGTCACCCCTCAGATCGTCCAAAAAGGGTAAAACCAGAAAATGATCCATTGACAGGGAGCTTTACCTTTATATATTTATGTCTGTTTTATTTTATCTGCAACTTGTTATTGCATGTTGTCATATCAATTGCTGAATCCTTTTTTAATTGACAATCATTTGTATATATTTAGCAATCAAGTTTTTTTGTCTCGAGTTTCCAAATTTGGGTATTTCTAGCCATGTCTATGACTTGCCAAATTTGAGTAATGATTACGATTTCGGTATAGAATTGGACTCTGACTTAATGGGGATCGAGCAAGAGGAAGTGGATGATGACGAGGTGCCCGAGGAAATCGAATCATGGGTCGAAGATAAACCTAAACCCAACCTTGATCAAACCACCACCATAAATATCGGAACCCTTGACAATCCCCAAGAGACACAGATCGGATCCAACCTTCTCTCTTACCAAGAAAAAGAACTAATCAAACTCCTAACCCAATTTAAGGATGTTTTTGCCTGGTCTCATGAAGACATGATAGGTCTATCCACCGATATAGCTGTCCATCGACTACCAATTAAGGAAGGTTTCAAATCGGTCAAGCAAAAATTAAGACGGTTGAAGCTAGAATGGATCCTGAAGGTCAAAGAAGAAATCATCAAACTGTTCAAAGTGGGAATCATTATAGTATCAACATACCCTAAATGGTTGTCCAACGTAGTTCCAGTGCCAAAATCTAAGGGGAAGGTGCGAGTATGTGTAGATTATTGAGATTTTAACAAGGCCAGCCTTAAAGATGACTTTCCAGTGCCGTTTATCCAAGTGTTAATTGACAATACGACACAATTCAAAATGTATTCTTTCACCGATTGCTTTGCTGGATATCATCAGATTATGGTTGCTGAAGAAGACATGGAAAAGATTGCCTTCATTACTCCTGGAGAACATTCTGTTATCGAAGACTAGCTTTTGGCCTTACCAATGCTGGTGCTACTTATCAGAGGGCCATGATGACCTTATTTCACGATATAATGTAAAAAGAGATCGAACTGTATGTGGATGATATCATTGTGAAGTACAGAGAGGCCGATGACCATTGCACCCATCTTCGGAAGTTATTTGAACGACTCCGCAAATTAATTTGAAGTTAAATCTAGCGAAGTGTGCTTTTGGTGTGAAGTCCGGTAAACTTCTGGGTTTTCTTGTGAGCAACCGGGGCATTGAGTTAGATCCTGCCAAGATCAAAGCCATCATAGAGATGCCTGAGCTAAAGACCGAGAAGGAAATCCGAGGCTTCCTGGGAAGAATAAACTTCATCAGTTGGTTCATATCACAGTTGGCAGCAACCTATGAACCCATTTTCAAATTATTAAGAAAGAACTCCTCGGGAAAATGGAACGAAGACTGCCAAAAAGCTTTTTATACCATCCAAAAGAGGTTAATTGAAGCGCCTATCTTGGTACCCTCAAGGGATGGAATTTCGTTATTCATGTATATCTCAGTCAATTCCAATGCTATGGGTTTCTTACTAGGGCAAAAGGATGATATGGGGAAAAAAGGGCAATTTATTATCTTAGTAAACGTTTCAGTTGCGGAGAGCAGAAATACACCCTGATAGAAAGGACCTGTTGTGCATTAGCTTGGGCAGCCACGAGGTTACAACATTACCTACACGGCCATACAACTTATCTCATCTCTAGGATGGATCCCTTGAAATACATATTCAGCAAGCCGATGTTGAACTGCCAATTATCCAAGTGGCAGTTAATCCTCCAACAGTTCGACATCGTCTATGTAACCCAAATGTCCATTAAAGGGAAAGGGATTGCAGATCACCTGTCGGCCGCACCAGCAGGAGGTTTTGAACCTTTTGAAACCTATTTCCCTGAGGAGGAAATGATTACTATTTAACTGACCAGTAAGGAGGATCGAGGCCAATTTTGGAAAATATATTTTGACGGCGCATCAAACACTGAAGGCGCGGGAGCCGGGGCAGTTCTGGTATCCATCATAGAAGATCAATACCTTGTGGAAACCAAGTTGCATTTTAATAATTCCAATAATACCGTAGAATACGAATGGTGCATTGTGGGGCTAAAACCGACTCAGTCATTGGGAGTGAAACGATTAGCTGTGTTCAGAGATTTAGAACTAGTCATCAGACAGTCCACCGGGGCCTACACCACTAAGGAATTGCATCTACTGCCTTACCATCAGTATATTCTCAAATTGGCAGGAGAGTTTGAAGACATTGCCTTCATGCATATTCCCCAAAATTAAAATGATTTCGCCGATGCATTGGCTACATTAGCTTTATTGGTGAACCTGTCAGCAAGGAATGGAATGCTTATCATTACTTTCACTGTACAGAATGCACCGTCATATGGAAAGCATGTAGGGGAGATATCAGAGGAGATAGCACCTACTAGAGCACCTTGGTACCACCACATTAAAGAATATTTGCGAGATCAATCAACCCCTGAAGGAATGAGTCAAGCAGCGAAGAAGCGAATATAGAAAATTGCCCTAAATTTTTACCTAAATGGAGATGCTCTCTACAAGAGAGATGTAGGTCTTCTGAGATGTCTAGATAGAGATCAAGCCCAACGACTTATGAATGAAGTACATAGTGGGGTGTGTGGAGCACATATGAGTGGACCCTTGTTTGCCAAGAAAATTCTAAGGACGGGACATTACTAGATATCCCTCAAAGCGGATTGCAAACTATCATGTCAAGCATTGTTATCAATGCCAGATCAATGCCAACATTATTCATGCACCCCCAAATCAACTGCATTGTATGACATCACCATGGCCTTTTTCCATGTGGGGAATGGATGTGATAGGACCTGTTAAGCCTAAAGCCAGTAACGGTCACCGATTCATCTTCACTATGATCGACTACTTTACCAAGTGGGTTGAAGCAGCTTCCTTCCCCAAGGTCACCAAAGAGGTCATAGTTGGTTTCATTAGAAACAACGTCATCTGTCGATATGGACAACCCGAGGCTATCATATCGGACAACGCGAAGAATCTGAATAACGAGATGATGAGGGAACTGTGCAGTAAGTTCAATATCAAACACCTCAATTTGGTTATTTATCGTTTAAAAATGAACGGCGCGGTGGAAGATGATTATAAGAATATCAAGAAGATAATGATGAAGATGTCTGCAAATCACCGGGGATGGCTTGATTTGTTGCCGTTAACCCTGCTTGCATACAGAACGTCGACTCGAACCTCGACTGGGGCAACACCTTACTCGTTAGTCTATGGTATGGAGGTCGTACTTCCTGTTGAAGTGGAGATGGAATCACTAAGAGTGATGCTCGATGCCCAGATAGAGGAGAGCCAATGGATACAAGATCGATACGATCAGTTATCCCTGATAGATGAAAGGAGGGCTGCTGCTATCTTCTATGGCCAACTATATCAACAACGAATGTCCCAATCTTATAACAAGAAGGTGCGACCTTAAGAATTTAAAGAGCATGATTTGGTACTAAAAAAGATCATTCCAGGCCAGGATGTAGCTAAAGGAAAATATTTGCCCCAAATTAGGAAGGACCCTTTGTTGTCAAAGAAATTCTATCGGGCGAAGCCTTGGAATTGAAGGAGATGGACGGTGAGGAATTCCCACAATTGATCAATTCCGATTCGGTGAAACGGTATTATGTTTGAGACCTCTTTCATTTCAAACTGGAACACTTTATCTTGATAAAAAGAAAAAGAAAAAGAAGAAGAAAAAAAGAAAAAGAAAAAGAAAAGAAAAAAGAAAGAAAAAAAAGAAAAAAAAGAGAAAAAATATCAAGTCTAGTTTTTAGGTCTGAGCCTGAACTACGAAAGACCTGATCTCCGATCAGCTGGAGTACGTAGGCAGCCATTTATGGTGCAGTCAAATCAAAGCAAAAAAATCAAAACCCCATCAAACCAAACAAAAAAAATCAAAACCCCATCAAACTAAGTTCAAATCCAAATAAACCCTTTTCAACTATTCAGGCCAAGCCTGAACTACGAAAGACCTGATCTCCCATCTGCGGGAGTACATAGGCAACCATTTATGGTGCGGTCTAACCTTCGAAAGAATCCAAACACTTTCACCTTATATCCTCAAATTCAAAGTCCTAACCTATACAGAAACCAAAATATAACACAAACCCGCCAATCGACGGCTCATGCGGAGAGGACCTAACGACATCTCAGCATAGCCCTGCCGAATCTGGCGCAAGTATAACAAGACCAGTTCTATGTTGATATAATAAATCATGAAGCGAGAATGATAACAGTGTACAAGGCTAGACATGCTCAAATAAGAGAAGTAAACTGAACTTGTTTATTTTTATATATACAATTGTTTATAATTCTAAAGTTGATTCTAACCTGTGACAAAAGATAATAACAAAATTTGTATAAGAAAATAAAATAGGGCTATAAATCGGCTGTAAGATGAGCCAACATAGCCAAATATCCAGCAGTCTCTGCGGTCTGAGGAGCATCTCTGAGCTCATCCTCCAGTACCTCGACACGTCTCAACATCTCTGTTGCCATGTGATAAATGCCCTCCTGACCCTGCACTACGCTTTGTACGTGACTAATGAGTCCATCTGCAAAAGTTTGGGTCGCATCTCTATCAATGAGGGCCTGGTCTCTAGAAGCAAGGGTTGCATCTCTCTCAGAGATAGCAGCATCCCGACCAGCTACGGTGGTCAACATCAAAGCCTGAGCTTGATCCCTCTCAAAGGTAACCAGGTGAAGCTATCTGTCCATCGCCTTCATGGAAACTGAGGACGAGCACGGAACAGTACTAACAAGAGAAGCTGTTAACTCTATAAACAGAGCATCCTCAGTCAGAGATATAGGATCCTCCATGGGTTCCTCAACGTCAGTAGACCCACCATCATCCCCGGATAAAGATCCTGTATCAACCTGGTCCGCGGCGTCTAGTGCCAAATCTGACTCTAGCCAAGCTGAGTAGTCTGTAGATCGGCCCGGATGGCAGTCTCTAAACTCCGCTGTCTATCGATGCAACCAAAATCCCTAAACCCAAGCTAGATCAGCCTCGATAACTGAGTAGACGGGGAAGCAATAATCCTTAGTCCCCTCAAATGCATGGACCTCCTGATACTAATTAAATTGGCCCATCATCGCCAGAGGATGATAGGTCGTCACACTCCTCAAACTAGCCAACAGAAGGAAATCCAGGTCAGCTACATGGGTGGTGAAAATGAGACAGGAGCAGTAACCATAATACATGACTATAGCAAAAGGATCCTCCATATCACCCAGAAATAAAGTCCATGATGCCTTATCAATGTAGGGAGTCGGGCGGTATGAGTAAACCTGTGACAAGCAATGTCCAAAGCAGAACCCATGACGACGAAGCTGACCGATCGGTCTGAGGTGCGTCATGAACCAGATATATAGAAGCACGTGGCTACCTCTGAACCCCTGATCGCCAACAGTCCGGCAGAGGGATGCTGATATCAATGTCTCTGCCAAGATAAGAGGAAGTATGGTGAAGTCATCTCTGAGAGCCCTGACAGTCATCAACATCGCCACATCTAGATGATCAGCATCGAATGGCATGTATGGATATGTTATGAGGCACTTGACCAGGGCGTCCACTAGGGCAGTATGCCATCTCTCCTCTGAAATAGAAAAATCTCCATGATAGACGACAAAGCTGTTAGCAGATCCAAAGTGGCCTATCATGAAGTCCATAGAAATAATGTGGTTGCCACCGACATCTGCCAGTACCACTGCCCTCCTCAGGCCGGTAACCGTCATGAACTGGCAGCGCATATGGCCTAACGCCATCCGAGCACACGGCCCCTCCATCGATAATTCAGGGATGCGACCGTACTCCTCTAGAGTATGAGTCAACTCATAAGAGCCAAACCAAAAAATATGGCGCTCTGGAATCTAGTAACTAAGCATCCCATCAACAAACCCCTTTGGAACCTGAAAGGATAACAAAGATAAGGAATGGCCCAACATGCGACCTACTGCAACGCGGTTAGAATCTGCAAATGGTCATGCCAAACCCTCAAACTGGTAGCTATTCGACTAGGCAGAAGGTGATCTAAGCGAGCAACGGCAGAGGAGGCCATCTGTAAAACTGTGTTAATAAGGCCATACAGGGGTCAATCTCTATCCAATCATTTAACTATATATGAAGCATGCATCATAAACAAGTGATAATATAGCATGTGCGATGACTAAATAGAAAACATCATACATAGATATCTGCCAAATACATAAGTTTTACATCACTGTCATACCTATGAAACATGTTAAAGCTAAGAAATAAAAAGTACAGGATACTGGGGCATAAATGCCCAATGACGAACGAAGGACCTATGGAGTCATCACGATGTTGTCTACAAAGGTGATACTGTCGTCGAACTGATCCAACTGAGCCAAGTTCTCATGAGTAGGCATGTCCTGCGTAGAAGGGCGATAAGGCATGCTCTGAGATTTAATATACCCTTAGGGTCTTAAGGGACATGTCAAAGTATAACTCATCATACACAAGATACTATGATGATCTCAAGTCTAAGGATTACTGGTACTACTATCACTAGAGGAATTCCTATTGACAGGCAAGTAAAACTCCATTAGGTATTACTCAGCGAGCCACGTTTAGTGAACTTATTCTCCAATAAGCACCTACATACTTGCTTTAGTGTCTCCACACAAATGATTATGAGATCAATCATCATCATCCAATGAGCAAGCAACGCATGTACTAATCTATCTAGATTCACTAATCCCCTTTTTTAGTAATCCAACGATTAGGAACGATTTTAGTTTTTAAGTTATCTAAGAATTTAGATCTCATTAGCATGATCATTGTCGATGTGACATCCCGGATTTTTAAGAATTTATAAATGACAATTTAATCAATAAAATTCTTATTATCTGATGTTTTGAGTTTGAGTATGTGTATACGTGTCATATATTGTAAAATATGTGAATTGATGTGAAGAAGATTTTAAATATTAATTTTAATATTTATTGAATTAAAATAAATATTTTAATTGAATTATTTATTGAGTTAAATAAATAATTATGTGATTAATATGGAGTAATATAATTAAGTGTATTATATTAATTAAATAGTTATTTAATATTTAATTTAATTAATATGTAATAATTTTATGTTATAGTTCTAATTTAATTGAGATAATTAAATTAGATGAAGTTATGTGGTAATTGTTACATAAAATTAAAATTAGCGAGTAATTATAATTATGTGATAATTTTTATGTGATTAATTGATGTTAACTTTTAATTAATTAAATTAGAATGTTAAGATTTAATTAATTAAAGTGTAATATTAAAAATATGTGTTAAAGGATTTATTAAAAGAATTAAAAGAGTTTTTAAAACCGTTTTCCCAAACAAGGCCCTTACTTTTGTTTTAATCTGTTTTACCAGACGGGGCCTTAACTACTAAAAATTTGTTTTTAAAAATAATGTTGTTCTGCCAAACAAGCCTTAGGGCTTTTTAAATTCTAAATGTTGTAACCTATATTTTAATTGTAATAATTGTATTTATTATAATTATTATAGGGTCATTATGTAATATAAGTTATATATGTTGTATTTATATTTTATATGTATAATATATTATATGTATATTACATTAGTTAGAATTAGCTAAGGGTTAGTCTGTTAGAAACAAAAAGAAAACAAAGAGAAAGAACAGAGTAAACTAGAGAGAAAAGAGAGAAGAAGAAGAGAGAAAGAAGAAAGAGGAAGACTTTGAGAAGTCAAAAGAGAAGATAATCACCATCATCTTCATCTTCTTCCTCTAGAAGCAAAGGGCACGTGAAGTGCAGATAGCTATAAGTTGTTAAACTGTTATTAGTAAACAACGATCAAGGCAAGTCTTTCAGTTCCTATTTTCTACGTGAACTTGATGATGAACTGTTTTAAATTGTTTTGCAAAGAGCATGATATGCTATATATGTTGCAAGCATAAAATGTTAAAGTCAATTTATGACTACATTGATTGATTAAAGAATGTTGATTGAGTAAGGAACTCAATCTTTATATTTGTTATGTGAATTAAAGCATGTATGTCATGTTACTTTGATGATTATGAGATATATGTTTAGCATATTATTATGTGCTATGTGATGCATGAAAACTGTTAGGTATTACTGAGCTGTCGAGCTCACTCTTGCAAATAACCACTTTTGCAGGTCAAGGATGCAATGTAATGATGCGTGCTAATTGAATGTTAAAATCAATAGCGATGCAAAAAATTATTTATTCTAGATGAGTAATGTGTTTGTTTTGGATGTATTATACTTGTTAAAGTTGTAAAGTTGAGCTATCTGATGTATAGTGGATATTGCTTGTGATGTAATACTTTGTATAGTAACTTAGAGGAAGCGATTCATGTAATAGAAATTTAAGACATGTAATATAAGTTATATATGTTGTATTTATGTTTTATATGTATAATATATTATATGTATATTACGTTAGTTAGAATTAGCTAAGGGTTAGTCTGTTAGAAACAAAAAGAAAACAAAGAGAAAGAATAGAGTAAACTAGAGAGAAAAGAAAGAAGAAGAAGAGAGAAAGAAGAAAGAGGAAGACTTTGAGAAGTCAAAAGAGAAGATAATCATCACCATCTTCATCTTCTTCCTCTAGAAGAAAAGGGCACGTGAAGTGCAGATATCTGTAAGCTGTTAAACTGTTATTGGTAAACAACGATCAAGGCAAGTCTTTTAGTTCTTATTTTCTTGATGATGAACTGTTTTAAATTATTTTGCAAAGAGCATGATATGTTATATATGTTGCAAGCATGAAATGTTAAAGTCAATTTATGACTACATTGATTGATTAAAGAATGTTGATTGAGTAAGGAACTCAATCTTTATATTTGTTATGTGAATTAAAGCATGTATGCCATGTTACTTTGATGATTATGAGATGTATGTTGAGCATGTTATTATGTGTTATGTGATGAATGAAAACTGTTAAGTATTATTGAGTTGTCGAGCTCACTCTTGCAAATAACTACTTTTGCAGGTCAAGGATGCAATGTAATGATGCGTGCTAATTGAATGTTAAGATCAATAGCGATGCAAGAAATTATTTATTCTAGATGAGTAATGTACTTATTTTGGATGTATTATACTTGTTAAAGTTGTAAAGTTGAGCTATCCGATGTATAGTGGATATTGCTTATGATGTAATACTTTGTATAGTAACTTAGAGGAAGTGATTCATGTAATAGAATTGAATCAAAGACATGTAATGATAAAGGTTGAGATTCAAGGCAATAAAGAAAGATTGTATAAAAGTTTTAAATATTCTGCATTTTTAGTGATTTTAATATCGAATAATGATGTAAAGATAGATTAAAGTTGTATTGTTAACGATCGAGAATGAGAATTATATTGTAAGAATTTTGGGATCATTACAGTTGGTATCAGAGCTGGTTGGTTATACACCTTAGGTATGAGTACTTGAGGCTATGACCTTAGAGAATAAGAAGTTAAGTTTAAGTTACGTGTAACGAAAAAGTGATTCATTTCACATACGTAGAAGTGTAGGATGTGTTAAGTCCTAGCGATATTATAAGAAGAAGATTAGAATGGCGAGGAATAAAACTCGAATAAAATATTGAGCAACATGAATGAAATTAGAAATTATTAAAAGAAGAGTTGTTAAATAAACAAGAAGATTCAAAGAAGAATCTTGAAAAGATATGAAGATAAGAATCAGGAGTTGCCTAACTCCAATAATCAAGATGATGAATAACGATGAATAGACAAAGTCTATAAGATTAAAAGCATAAATGAAATCATGATATGACGTGATGAAAGGTAAAGATAAGAAAATTTTAAAATAAAACGATAATGAGATAAGAAGATTGTAAAAGAATCATATGGGAGATGATTATAGAATAAGATCACAGCGTGATTTTTTTAAAAGTTGTAAAGAAAGATGGTCTGTAATAATTGAATAGTTATAGTTTGAGACTATAACGAGAATATACTATGATATAGTACGAGATTAACTCACGAGGAGTTATAAATGATGAGATACAGAAGTCTGTATCGAGTATAGAGCGAGAAGTTATAAGAAAGATAGAATTAAGTGGGATTTCAACTGAGGACTCATGTGGTGGCTGAGTTGTACACACCTTAGTATGGGCAGGGTTTTGTGCTTACACTTGGCTTATCATATTGATAATCTTTGGAAGGTTGGTGTCGCGCTATCAATATATATATGACGAGAAGGTAATTTTTTTCTCATATTATATTTGATAGTTAGAGTCATTAGAGATTAGATTAAATGATGTTAAGATTAGGTGCGAGTTCTTAAAACTCATTCTTATTGTAAGTTTATGATTTATAGTCGTATGTATGTTTTTGAATCCCTAAGCGTATAGACAGTCCCTGATCAGTTCTTGGACTACGTATTGCTAGGACAAGTTCTTAAACTCTTATTATTGTGGCAAGTTTCTGAACTTCCAAATTGTGGTAAGTTTGATGAACTATACTGGGTATAGAAAGGTTATAGTATAGAAAGCATTGGTGTTGTTAAGATTGATAAAATTATTAAGTAATGAGGGAGTAAAGATTTTTAATTAATGGAGAAAGTTTTTATATTCTAAATCTCCTAGCTTTGCTAGATTTTCAAAATTTATTGACTTCGTGCTGATGTTACACTTCTATTTTCTTGAAAAATATTGGTTCAAATGATGAAACCAATGGATTTTTAAAATAGTGCTATTATTCACATGTCTATGCTAATTGCTTCAGCTAGACAAAAATAATTTGAAAATTTTAAAATGTATTTTATATATTCTATGCATCATTTGACATGGTGTAGAAACAATAATCGAGGAAGTTATCAATGCAGTTAAACCTAGTGTTGGATGTGATCGTGTGATCGTCAGCCCACTATGGTATGATATAGTATGACGACGTCATGTAATGACGAAATCATCAATGTACACTTTACTATGGTACGGTATCAAGATATTATGAAAAGATTCACTTATTAATTTTAGTTTCCTTAAAATATATAAAACAAAACAGAGAGATTTATTTACTTTTAGTTTCCTTAAACGAATTTTTTATTTTATTTTATTGATATGGTTAAAAATATATAAATATTTCAATTGATATCCGAATTATTGCTGGAAGTCTATGCTACTTGATTCAGCTAGACAAGTATGTTGGGTTTGTACGAAATCGTGACGCAATCAAATTGCAAAAATTAGCGGAAGCATGGTATATCAGAGTTTAAAAAAATTTCTACAAAACCATTACCCGGATCATCCTTTATGCAAATTATTAATTTAAAACGATAAATAAGAAGTTATAGAATCATACCCTTGTAGAACGAAGCTTCCACAGGTACGAGTTCAACTCCTTGTTCTTCGTGATCTTCTTGAATTTTCGGGTTAGATTCCTTCCTTTGATCAACGTTAGCCACCCAAGTGTTTGGCCTCTAGAGGTGATCCACCAAGGAAGATGAATTATCAAAAAGGAGGGTGGTTGGCTTAGTTTTCTATCCTCTATAGAAAAGGAGTGCTATCTAACAATTAGAATTGCATCAACTGATATCTATTATAAAACTCCTCTTAGATAGATATTGGTCAACCCTTCTAATCCTATTAGACATGGGATTTCATTTAATTAAATAAACTCTTTTAATTAATTTAGGCTTCCCACCACATTGGGAATAATTAATTAAATTCATTTAATTAATTTGCATCCTAATCTTATTAGGAATAAATGAGAGTACTAATATTAAATTAATTACTAAACTCTTTTAGAAATTAAAATAATAATAATTGTAATAATATTCATAAGTCTCCTCTTATTAATTTATATTTAATATTTTCAAAATATTAAATAATAAACATTAAGCTATTTAATTTATTCTATCACCATAGATTAAATTAATTATACTTAATGCATTATTACGATTATGCAATTACCTTCTTAAATAATTATTCTTCCTTTTATGGTGTGACCCTTTAGGTTCTACATATTAAACCGGTTGTGAATAAATCAATTAGAACAATTCTAATCTTATTTAAATAAATAAATTAAACTAATAATCTATTTAAATAAATAATATTTATTCTACAATAGGGATAAGCCTCCCTAGCGATCAACGACTTTCCAGATAATATAGATTTCAACATTAATCATAAAAGAACTTGTGAGTAAATAGTTATCGTACAATTCAATCCTTCCACCATACAATGTCCCAATTAAATGTAAGACATGGATTTACTGTCAAGTCTTATTTTATTCAATTATATGTATTTCGATTAAAAAATGCACAACACCAAATAATGCAAATTAGAAACTTCTTTCTAATTTTATTCTACCTTGGCCAAAGATTCCTGGGTTGTCATTTAACGAATCACATAGGACATATCTCCTCTTTTACTAGAGGTGGTAGATTCTTTATTGATCATTCATTATCTCCATATGTAACTCATTATACCCAAGCATACCCTATATATGCCTTAAAAGGTCTTAAGGAATAAGTCAAAGTATAATTTGTTACATACAAGATACTATGATGATCTCAAGTCCAAGGATCACTTGTACTACTATCACATTAGGAATTCCTATTGACAGGCGAGTAAAACTCCATTAGGTATTCCATAGCGAGTCACGTTCAGTGAACTTATTCTCCAATAAGCACCTACATACTTACTTTAGTGTATCCACACAAATGATCATGAGATCAATCATCCTCATCCATTGAGCAAGTAACATATGTACCAATCTATCCGAATTTACTAATCCCCTTTTTAGTAATCCCACGATTGGAAACTATTTTAGTTTTAGAGCTTTCTAAGAATTTAGATCACATTAGCATGATCATCATCATGATTCTAAAAGCATTGCTTAAAACTATGGGTTATTTACATATTATAAAAACAGCACCATGTAGATAATTAAATGCCTTTAATAAATGAATATTTTATTAATAAATAAATAAGATTGTTTACAAAGTATGTGCTTTATCATCATACATGATTGGCTTGTATGCACACTACTATCAAAGCACTGAAAGATGATTATGAAATTCGAGCGTTCTTGGTCAAACTATGCCAAATCAAATTATTTTAGTGCGGATTCAGATGTTAAGAAGTTGAGGTTAACAACCCTATAAAAGGGGACATGTTATCGGAGACAATAGTTCCAAGTGTAACGCATATAGTCGTTACGATGTACTACGTTTGTGCATGACGTAGTGGTGCGATAGCCTGATCACCTAGAGCACCGATGCGGAGTGTGAAGTACCGGGGGTGAAGCACTGTTAAACCTAAATATAAGTTCAAGGTCTTGTGATCACTCAGCATGACTGAAATCGTTTAAATTCCTGAGTTATTTATATCGCTTCCCAATTATTGAGCAATTGTGGAAGATTCTTATTATTCCGATGATGAATGTGGCAAGAAAGATGTCCCTTAAAAAGAAGTAGTTGTAGAACGCAAACAATCTAGTGAATAAAGAA
Source organism: Panax stipuleanatus (assembly GCA_020205555.1). Lineage (NCBI taxonomy): Eukaryota > Viridiplantae > Streptophyta > Magnoliopsida > Apiales > Araliaceae > Panax > Panax stipuleanatus. The sequence goes on along the minus strand of CM035119.1, from coordinate 114,585,250 downwards.
TAACGTAATATCTATTTTGATAGATTAATAAAAATTTCGAGGATGAAATTCTTAGAAAAAGGGGTGAATGTGATAACCCGAACAATTATAGATGGTGAGTTATGAAGTATATGAATTCTACGAGTAGAATATATGGTAATGATCCTTAGAAACAAAATGAACGAGTTAAAGAATATATAATATTTAATATATGATTGTGTGTAATTGAAGGTTATGTAATAAACCTAAAAGTTGTTGAAGAAATAAATGGAGGAAGATATATATAAATGTTGTTAAGTTAACGTGTTGAAGTTATTCAAGAATAAAATTGTGAAAGAGATTTTGTGAAAATCGAGTAAAGGAGGTTTCGTTCGGAATCCTTATTAGAAGGGAAGGATGTGACATCCTGAATTTTTAAGAATTTATAAATGAGAATTTAATAAATAAACTTCTTATTATCTAATGTTTTGAGTTTGAGTATGTGTATACGTGTCATATATTATGCAATATGTGAATTGATGTGAAGAGGATTTTAAATATTAATTTTAATATTTATTGAATTAAAATAAATATTTTAATTAATTTATTTATTGAGTTAAATAAATAATTATGTGATTAATATGGAGTAATATAATTAAGTGTATTATATTAATTAAATGATTATTTAATATTTAATTTAATTACTATGTAATGATTTTATGTTATAGTTCTAATTTAATTGAGATAATTAAATTAGATGAAGTTATGTGGTAATTGTTACATGAAATTATAATTAGCGAGTAATTATAATTATGTGATAATTTTTATGTGATTAATTGATGTTAGCTTTTAAATTTAATTAGAATGTTAAGATTTAATTAATTAAAGTGTAACATTAAAAATATGTGTTAAAGGATTTATTAAAAGAATTAAAAGAGTTTTTAAAACTGTTTTTTCAAACAAGGCCCTTACTTTTCTTTTAATCTGTTTTGCCAAACGGGGCCTTAACTACTAAAAATCTATTTTTAAAAATAATATTATTTTGCCAAACAAGCCTTAGGGCTTTTTAAATTCTAAATGTTGTAACCTATATTTTAATTATAATAATTGTATTTATTATAATTATTATAGGGTCATTATGTAATATAAGTTATATATGTTGTATTTATATTTTATATGTATAATATATGTATAATATATTATATGTATATTACATTAGTTAGAATTAGCTAAGGGTTAGTCTGTTAGAAACAAAAAGAAAACAAAGAGAAAGAACAGAGTAAACTAGAGAGAAAAGAGAGAAGAAGAAGAGAGAAAGAAGAAAGAGGAAGACTTTGAGAAGTCAAAAGAGAAGATAATCACCATCATCTTCATCTTCTTCCTCTAGAAGCAAAGGGCACGTGAAGTGCAGATAGCTATAAGTTGTTAAACTGTTATTGGTAAACAACGATCAAGGCAAGTCTTTCAGTTCCTATTTTCTACGTGAACTTGATGATGAACTGTTTTAAATTATTTTGCAAAGAGCATGATATGTTATATATGTTGCAAGCATAAAATGTTAAAGTCAATTTATGACTACATTGATTGATTAAAGAATGTTGATTGAGTAAGGAACTCAATCTTTATATTTGTTATGTGAATTAAAGCATGTATGTCATGTTACTTTGATGATTATGAGATATATGTTTAGCATATTATTATGTGCTATGTGATGCATGAAAACTGTTAGGTATTACTGAGCTGTCGAGCTCACTCTTGCAAATAACCACTTTTGCAGGTCAAGGATGCAAGGTAATGATGCGTGCTAATTGAATGTTAAAATCAATAGCGATGCAAAAAATTATTTATTCTAGATGAGTAATGTGTTTGTTTTGGATGTATTATACTTGTTAAAGTTGTAAAGTTGAGCTATCTGATGTATAGTGGATATTGCTTGTGATGTAATACTTTGTATAGTAACTTAGAGGAAGCGATTCATGTAATAGAATTGAATTTAAGACATGTAATGATAAAGGTTGAGATTCAGGGCAATATAGAAAGATTGTATAAAAGTTTTAAATATTCCGTATTTTTAGTGATTTTAATATCAAATAATGATGTAAAGATAGATTAAAGTTGTATTGTAATGATCGAGAATGAGAATTATATTGTAAGAATTTTGGGGTCGTTACAGTCGATGCCGGGAAAATTCGATTCCTAGAATTTGGTTCTTACCCTTTTTTGTTTCGCTATGTGATTTAACTTATCTTGCTTAAAGGGTGAGATTTTAGGGAAAGACCGACATACAATGTCGACGATTTGAAAAGATTTGATTTTAATGATTGGGCCGAATTAGACAGAGCCGCTAGTTGATATAAGTTTAAATAGATGTATCAACTCATCTGGAGTTCGAAAGGTTTTACAAAATGGCGCAATATGTGACTCCGTTTAATTGGTCTTGAAAACCAAGATTTATAGAGTTCGGGGGCTTACTTAAGCGAGGGGAAGGTGTTAGGCACCCCCCGACTTCTGTGAAACACGGTTACTGCGCCTTTTCATTCCCTAAACATGTGAAGTGTGTGTGATGCAGTTAAATATGCTAAAGTGCTTTATTTAAAACTGGTGATGTGCTTCGATGGACCTATATACGAAGGATTTGATTTATTGAAAATTTCATTTTTAGACAATAATATGAAAGTGATATTCTGAAAAGTGATTTTCAAACCCTTTCGCTCGCATAAGAATAGAAGCCCTTTGATACTTCTATTTTTATTCCATATTCGACTTGTTTTAATTTTATTCTTGAGATGCGAAGCATCTTCGACAATATATAATATATATATGTGTTGGGCTTCTTATGGGCATGAAAGCCATCGAAGTGAGCCCGAGCACCACTACTACAGTTTTCACTATTTTGAGCCTTAAACCCGGATAGCCATTTTAAGGCCCTAGATTTACAAGTACAAGGGTTTGCAAGCTAACTGTTCAACTCAAAAAGGTCCATCACGAGAACCGGATCTAGTTCCATTGATTGAATCGTAGATCCTGTAGCTCTTAGGCGCACAGGATATCACATAAACAGCCTGCATAATGAATATACTGAAATAAACATATATCTATTCTAGACATTGCTAAACGAAGGATTTATCAGTTAAATCCTCTTACGCGAGTAACCCATAGCTTCCAGTTTCCCCTAGATACAGATCTAGGGCCACATGGCTGCTAAATACTTATAAAAACTAGAAAGAAAACTAGATCTGTACAGATCTTAGCCATTCTAGCCTCCAGGTTCAAGTTTCACAACATTTGAACCGGTTAAAAGCTAGATCTAGTCAATAAAGCACAAATATTGACTATTTAAACTAAATAAACGGTTAAAAAGTCAGATCTGACCAATATTAACAGCTAACTACATATATATAACACTTATATATATGTTAGAGTAAGTGAAGAAGGCAGATTTGGCGAAATCTTACAGTATTGCACGAGAAGGGCTATCAAACGATTTCTGGCACCTCAAAACTAGTTTCCCAATAGTTAAAATTTGATATGTTGTAGTATATATGTATATGAGTGTTTACAAAGAAGTTTTATAGAAATTGGAGTAAGAGACAAGCTCATTTTCTCTCTTCTAGCCTCTTTCTCTCTCTCCTCGGCCCTTTCTTTCTCTATTCTTCTCTTAGAAGCTAAGGGGGGCATATATATATATATATATAGGCCAGGCCTGTCGCGACTCTACCTACAGCAACCGTAGGTAGAGCTACGGCTGGGCCTGGTGGCCCCCGCTGCCTCGAAGTACATGCACCTTGAACAACGTGCAATCTGCTTAAAACCTTCATAACTTGCAATCAGGGAATCCAATGGAGGCGTGCCATAACTTTCTGGAAAACCCTTTCCGAGAGCTATGCAATGACATAGGTCTTGATATTTTCTAAATCCAAGAAGATGGGTCCATGACCAGATCTTTGAGTCTTCGCAGTCAGTCTGTTGAGCTGTGTGGCGCAGTTTGCACTCGGGATTGCTGTGATGGTTCTGTATGACCTTATTCACAATAGTTTGATTAGTATTGATGTTGAGTTTGCAAAATTACCCTTTTTCCCTTCCAGGTTGGTTTTTGGGCTTGACACAGCTGCAACTGTCTTTCCTCAAGGTTATCTCCGGGGTTTGACGGCTGTTGACTTCTATTTGTCCTTAGGGTTGTCTTTAAGGTTGATTTGATGATTCCTGGGGCTGTCTCTGGGGAATTTGAGGGGTCTGATTTGATATTTCCCAGGGCTATCTCCGAGTGTCTGATTTGATGTTGTAGACTTCCCGGGTTATCTTTGGAAAATAAAAGATGATTTTTTTTCCTCTTGCATGGTTAGTAACAGGAATGCAAAATTTTGAGTGTCTATAGATTCCCCTCGTTATCATGTTTATACAATGCAACGGAATGAACAGAATAAATATTGCTAGACACTGGAAATATGATAAATGCAAATGTAATGCAATACATGGTGTGATATGTTATGAATGCTATATGCCTTTGTGGGGTTATCTGCCATAGGTTGTATCAACGACCTTTCCCTATTCTCTGCTGGGGATGACCTCCTTGACTGATACCATTAGACCTTTCTGAAATTAACGTTGCGGTTGTCGCCAACGGTTTGGATTCCCATCAGGTTGATGCCGATGTTTCTATCGGGGATAGAGTTTTCAATGATCAGAATCATAGAATCCTCCCAATGCCTACTTAAACGGTGGCTTACAGAGGTTGACCATCATCGAACTATCTCGATGCCTACTCGAACGGTAGTTTACAAAGGTTGATCATCATCGAACTTTCTCAATGCCTGCTCAAATGGTAGTTTATAAAGGTTTATCATCATCAAACTTTCTCGATGCCTACGTAAACGATAGTTTATAATGGTTTATCATCATCGAACTTTCTCGATGCCTACATGAATGGTAGTTTACAATAGACGCTTATCACTGACCTACCTCGATGCCTCAGCTGGAGATTTCTTTTATAACAGATTGCATCATCGATCCTTCCCGAGAAAGATAGTTTACAACGGTTCCTACCCTGCCGGTAGCTGACAACGTTCATTACCGGACGGTCTTGACGCCTACTCGAATGGTAGTTTCCAAAGGTTCTCATCACCGGAACCTTCCTGATGCTACGCTGGAGTTATTGCCAATGATTTCTAATATCAGATATTCAGATCTTCCTCGAAGTAGTTCTCAACGGCTTACACCACCGGATCCTTCCCGATGCTATGATGGAGTTATCGCCAATGGTTTGCAATATCAGATACTCTGACCTTTGTTGAAGTAGTTCTCAATGGCTTACATCACCGGACCCTTCCCGATGCTACGCTGGATTTGTCGCCAACGGTTTGCAATATCAGATACTCCGACCTTCGTTGAAGCATTTCTCAACGACTTACACCACCGGACCATTCCCGATGCTACGCTGGGGCTGTCACCAACGGTTTACATGGGATTTCACACTTCCAAAGTTTGGTATCTTATTTCAGGATTTCAGGCCTTTTCTGCTCAATTTCAAACAACCCTTTTTTACTGATTTGACTTTTATGGCTTTAGGGGACCCTGCTGTAACTCAAATTTGATCGAGTGGGATGGGGTGGGACCCATCCAGGGTTACCGCAGGTAGACTTGCGACAGAACGCGAGTGGATTTAAGCCCTCCTGGCCCTTCAAAAGTCATTTTTAACTTGAACTAAATTAAAAAATCCAAAAATTCTCTCTCAAATCTACTCAGTTCGGGCTGCTTTTCGTGAAATTCGTCACCGTACAAATGTTCTGCACAACTTTGGTAATGTTTACATCCTTTCTTTTCAAGTTTTGACTGTTAGAAAGCTAGATTTTATGTATAATGGGTTTAAACACAATGTATCAAATATGTATGCATAAATGACTTACTAAAAATGAACAAACTTAGTAAATACTTGTATTTTACCATGCTGAACATTTCGTTGTGATTTTTTTTTGTGATAGTCATTTTTCACCCTTTTTGGCTATTTTATTCATCCTATTTAAGGATAAATGAACATGAACTTTTCAATAAAAATACACATGGTGATTTGGCTACCATTGTGGATTTAATTTTAATGTTTTTCATATACCATATGAAATGCTCATGATTTTGGGTTGGTGTGCTACTGAATGGCCACCTATTCATGCCTATGTGCACGCGGATAGTCCATTTTACAAAGGAGATTGGCAAAAAAATTTCATGTGTCTGGGTATTTAACGAACATAAAAATATAATTCTACTGGGATGTATGTTAAACTAATGCACGCTTTAACACATAGGCTATGCATGATGCAATGACTTGAATTTAATGAAATTTAAATTTGAAACGTACCTCACCCTTTCTGAGATGATTTGGAGATTTTGTTCAGGTTATGGATTCAGATAGACCGAGTAGCTCTCGCAGAGTTTCCTTAGGTGTGAGGAGGACGGCTTCTGATGTCTCTTTGCCTTGCCCAGCCCGGCAGCCTCGCCGATTAACCGAGTCAGTGATTCGTCCTATTCGGGTTGATAGGACGGATGCTATAGACGAGGAGGAGGATATTCTTATTGTGGACCCCGCTTCTTCTTCTTCTACCCCACATCGGGATCTTCCAGGTATTAATGTGATGATTCTCAATCTTCTGGATGATTTGAGACGTCACCCCTCGATCTATCTTCACGCAAATGAGGTAATATGAGTTTTCATTTTTGAATTTCTTCTTTTTCCACTTTTGGGGCAATGGCTTAATCTTGATTTGATCTTGATGCAGGTTCCCGGCTTCACCCAGACCAAGGGGAACTGGTTTAGTATTTATTCGTTATACCGGACCCTTCATCCAAAGTATCAGGCTATCGTCCATTCCTGGGGCTTTCAGGCTTTCTTTTCAATCCCCCCCCCCCCCCGTCGCTGCCCCTGGGGTTATCTACGGGCCTTATCTGAGCTCTAGTTTCACCAGACTCAGTTTCTCTATTTATTGGACTGCGAGGTTGATGACAACGATGGACTGGCAGTTCATCACTGGATTAGAGTTTATAGGTAAGATGGTGCCTTTAGTGGCTAACATTTCACTAGATGTAGTTCAATCTCTATTAAGAGTTCCTCCTTCGGCCCTCAAGGGTCGGGAGGTCCATTCTGGCCCTTTGAGCGTTGATTCTTCGAGTGGAGCTTTGTTCGAGCCTCTGCCTGCTTATTAGAGGGATAGAGATAGCATTTTTTGGCGATTGTTCTTGATCATTATGAGGGGTTGTTTCCTAGAGAATAACTTCTCGACGATTTTTTTTGCTCTCGTCAGCGCTACTCGTGATGTGGATCGCATCAGAGACTTTGATTGGGGCTCATTCACCTTTGCCTATTTTCTTCAAGGGATGCGTCTATGCTTAGAGGGCGTGATAGAGGCTTGTTTAGGATTTTACCCATTTTTGCTAATGAGTAATTTCCCCTTATCTTTCAATTTCCCTTTCTCGGGTTGTCAACCTTTATTATTGATGACATTTAATCTTTGAATTTCCAGTTTTGAGCATATGAGAGGTTCCATTGCCTATGCTCAGTCATTACCTTAGGTCTGGAGACCTATCCGCAGGGACAGCGCTGACATTATTCCATTTTGGCAGAGGTCTCTGTGGCGAGGGGGGGGGGAGGGGGTTTACTCATTCTTGTTTACAGTTGGAGTTGTTGACTGTCGATGTCATCACATGGGTTCTTTATACCCTAGATCATCTGATAGTAGGTTTTGAGGATGGCTTTTCGACCGGGGTAGAGTATACATTATCCACTCGTCGGATCCCTTTCTTGACTGAGGAAGGCTGGGAGCTCTACTTGGGAGAGCGAGTTATTAGGAGCACTATAGGGGAGATTCGCATTCCATATCTACCTCCTGCTAGACGCCACTGGTCTTTATCTCAGCCGATTACAGAGATTCCCCCAATGGGCTTAAATTGCTTTTCTTTATCAGAGGGGCTCAGATAAATGGCTTTTCTTTATCAGTATGCCTTCTATCACTGGTGGACTACTCATACCATTGGGGCTCAGACCCGCGCCACTCCGTTTATGGAGGACATGGTTCCCGGGTTTGTGATGATGACAAACTAGGTTGCCTGTGTTAGAGAGCTTACCAACTTGGAGCAGATTGCTAGCTTAACCCAGCGGTTGGACCGGGCACATCTTTTCATCAGATATTTGGGTCGAGATTAATCGGAGGCAGATTCTTTATATCCATCCAGCTCTGGCGCTGGCCCCTCAGGTGGTCCATATTCTGATAGTTTCACTAGAGCAGATATCGCTCTATATTGACCTGATGTACCTTTTGGTGGAGACACAGTGACTCAGGAGTTACAGCAGGCTGATCGGCTAGATGATGATATCAGAGATTTCTTTTGATAGGCTTTCGTTATCTCTTTTGATAGGCTTCTATTAGGTATTGGGTGGATGTGCCCCATTTCCCTGCACTTTTTATTTTTAGTTGTAGACAAAGATGATGTATTTTGATCTTTATCAGATGATGTATTTAGGGATGTATATACAATGCTTTTTATTTATTGCACCATATTATCATTTATCATGGTGCATGCATTTATATGTCATGGATATGCATTTATATTGATGAGTTAGCATTGACCCCTGGATGGTCTCATGATACGATTCTACAGATGCTTTATCCATCGTCACCCGTATTGAGCACATCCCACCCACCTTGATAGCCTCGTCTTTGAGGTCTTGGTATGATAGTTTTTCTTATTTAGACCAGGTGGCCGTTGATCATATGCTGAGACACTCTATGGCCCTTCTGACTTTCCAGGTTCTGGTGGCTTCGTATAGGGTATGTTATCTTGCTAGATTCCCGAGTGGCAGGTCTTTAGATTCGGTACCTATGAGTTGACTCCTACATTAGAGGAGTATAATTGCATCACAGATTTTTCACTGGATAGGCCCTGCGCTAGACTGGCTATTGGTTAGTTGCGGCGGTAGTTCATAACATTGACAGTTTTACGTCGTACGGTTGTCTTGGACAAGATCACCTAAGGACATGTTGTATTCATGGATTTCTTGATTGACCATTTTGGGTCGACAGATAGCTACTCAGTATACTTAGGTGATTTTACCATTTCTGAGGATGATTGGCATGTTGCCCGAGTAGACATTTTCTTAATGTGTGTTGTAGCCTATCTGTACATGCCATTATACATGGATCACCTGGACATTAGCTTGATCACTGTAGTGAGTGCTCTAAGGGAGGGTCATACCATCATTCCTATAATTCTAGCAGAGACTGATAAGTACATAATATTCATGATTTTTTATTCTTTTTACGTTTGGTTTTATTGCATGTTTCATGTCTATATGAGCTTAATAAGTTGTTTATTATTTTTAGGTGAATTAAAGCTAAAAGGATGAAAACAAGTTGATTTGGAGCTGAATTGAAGAGAAAAAGAAAATTTGGAAATATTGGATTTTTGGAAAGTTTCTAAAAGCAAATTTTGGCATCTTTCTACATGGATTTAGATTGATATTGCTATTAGAATTAGGATTTCTTTGGACTGACATTTTATTTCATTATTAGATTCTATTTCTTTATGGAAACAAATTATGATTTGGATTTCTGGTTCTTATAGGATTTAGGACTTTGTCTAGCACTATAAATAGATGTAATAGTCAGGGTATTATTCATTCTACCATTTAATCATATACTACATTCTCTCATCTACACCATTGGAGTGCAGACATGGAAGCATGTCAGGCTAGTTTTCTTTATTCAGATCTAAAGGATGTTGAACCTTATTTATAATTAATGGTTAATTGAGTATTCGTTATTTATTCCTTCTTACATGAAATTCTTTCTTGATAATCTGATTAAATTTCTGAATGCTATTTGTCTTAACTAATTTGATTTTTGCATGATTGAGTTGGTTAACGAATATCATATGCTAGATCAAGGAATAATATTACGTGTAATTGATATTGTTCCTAATCACAAGTAGCAATTAGTAATACGTGATTATGGACAAGCTTTTGAGTATTGCTATAATTATCAGAAGACAAGCTAAACAATCCGAGCTTATGTGTTTGTTGCTTGGAATAGTCTAATTCCCTAGTTCTTAATGCTGCTGTTATATTAAATCTAAAGAGCTTGTTCTAGGTTATATAATGGTTAGAATCTTGTGAAGAGCTTGTTTCATTGAGTGACAATCTAAGGGGAGTTTCGGGTAGCTGAGCTTGTTGTTACCTAGGGCTATTAGTTTCATTGAAGGGTAAATAATGTTACACTTGATTAATCTATTGTTGTAAAAAGGTGACACTGAACTGAAGCTTTTTATTCATTGTTAATTTTTATTAGTTTATTCTTGTTAATTTAGTTAATCATTTCAAAATCCCCTTTTCATTAGAAATCATAGGATAAATATAAAACAAATCACTCTTTGTGGGATCGATCCTTGCTTGCTACTGTGGTAATTGTTTGAATTTGTAAAGTGAAAGTGAGGTTAATTTAAAAGTGTAAACGACAGCTCCCAAATTTTGATGTCGTTGCCAGGGAGTGTTAATTGTTTTTGTTTATGTTTTTTTCTTTTTCTTTTTCTTTTTCTTTTTGTTTTATGACTTAATCGTCTCACTTTATTGACTTAAATTTTGATCAAGAGATAGAGAAAACTGCAGATACAAAAGAAGCTATTGTTCCATTACTTGAAGAGGAAGAGATGGCGGCGCCACACAATAACAGAACTTTGAAAGAACTGGCTACTTTTGATCTGAATCAATCATCTTTTTGTATTGAGTATCCTATTTTAGATGTTTCTTTTGAATTTAACTATGGACTAGTTCGTCTTATGCCTTCTTTTCGTGGTCTTACAGGTGAAAATCCATAAAAGCATCTAAAGGAGTTCCACGTGGTGTGTTCCACGATGAAAGCACAAGGAGTGACAAAGGAACAGATCAAGCTTAAACTTTTTCCATTCTCCTTAGCAGATTTGACTAAAGACTAGTTATACTATCTGCCTTCAGGATTAATACGATCATGGACTGATATGCAAAGGTTATTCTTGGAGAGGTATTTTCATGCATCAAGAGTTGCCGATATAGGAAAGGAGATATATGGAATCAGGCAGTTTAATGGAGAGAATCTCTATGAGTATTGGGAAAGGTTCAAGAAGTTGTGTTCCAGCTGTCCACCTCACGGAATTGATGATCATCACTTGATCCAGTACTTCTTTTAAGGGTTGCTACCAATGGATAGAAGCATGATTGATGCAGCAAGGGAGGAGCACTAGTAGATAAAACTCCAGACGCTGCAAAGAACATAATTACAACCATGGCAGCCAACTCACAGCAGTATGGTACTAGGATGACTCATACATCATAAAGGGTAAAGGAGGTGAGCACTTGTAATCTTGAGCAACAGATTTCTGAATTAACTGATATTGTTCGACAAATGGCTGTAAGGAATATGCAAGGTTTTCATCAAGCTTAACCTCTGTACCACACAGAAAACCAAGAAGTACCTGTAAATTCTGGGACATCTATGGAGGATATGTTCAAGGCATTCATGAACAAAATAAAATAGTTCATGAATCAGATACAGCAGTTCCAGCAGAAGACAAGAACTTCTGTTCAAGATCTGAGGGACCAAGTTGGTCAGCTTGCAACCACAGTAGGGAGGTTGGAATCTCAAGGCTTAGGGAGGTCACTTTCTCAAACTGTTGAGAATTTAAGTGCAATAACATTGAGATGTGGTACAGAGGATTGGTAGCAAGGAAAGTTAATGCTTTCAGAACAAAAAAAGTCAGACAATAGTGAAACAAGCAGCAGTGTTGTACTCAAGCATAAATTTCCACCTCTTTCAGCTTATGAACCGATACTACCTTTTCCCCAAGTTCTAAGAAGGAATTGGAAAGTTGGAAAAAATTCAGAGTTATATACAGAGTCGTATGAATTTTTTTTGGAAGAAATAGCGAATAGGGAACAAGAACTTAAAGATGATGAGGAGTTCACTAGTGGAAACCAGTTGGAAGTGCTTGAGGCTACTACTGAATTTGAAGAAGAAATTAGGTATTCAAAGTCTGAAAAGGATGAACAAGAAGAAGAGGATAACAAGTTGATAAGTTCTGCAGATCTTTACAAAGAGGATATAGATGATACATCTGTGAAAACAACAAAAACACTACGTGATACATACCATGGGACCTTAACTAAGGAATTGGATGAGGCACATGTCCAGTTCAGCATATATGAAGTTAAGAGGTATCTTGGTAATATTAATTCTGTTTTTTCTACTGATGTTGTTGATATAAAAAATAATCACGGGTATTAAAATTCACACACATGCAGATAAAAGAGAAATAACAAGATTGAAATGCGGCTTAAGCCATCTACTGTCCCCAGCAGAGTCGCCACCTGTCGACGCCGGGAAAATTCGATGCATAGAGTTTGGTTCTTACCCTTTTTTGTTTCGCTATGTGATTTAACTTATCTTGCTTAAAGGGTGAGATTTTAGGAAAAGACCGACATACAATGTCGACATTTGAAAATTTTTGATTTTAATGATTGGGTCAAATTAGACAGAGCCGCCATTTGATATAAGTTTAAATAGATGTATCAACTCATCCGGAGTTTGAAAGGTTCTACAATATGGCCCAATATGTGACTCCGTTTAATTGGTTTTGAAAATCGAGATTCATAGAGTTCGGGGGCTTACTTAAGCGAGGGGAAGGTGTTAGGCACCCCCCGACTTCCATGAAACACGATTACCGCACCTTTTCATTCCCTAAATATGTGAAGTGTGTTTGTGTATGTGATGAAGTTAAATGTACTAAAGTGCTTTATTTGAAAGTAGTGTTGTGCTTCGTTGGACCTATATACTAAGGGTTTGATTTGTTGAAAAGTTTATGTTTAGACAATGATATGAAAGTGATATTTTGAAAAGTGATTTTCAAACCCTTTCGCTCGCGTAGGAATAGAAGCCCTTTGATACTTCCATTTTTATTCCATATTCGGTTTGTTTTGATTTTATTCTTGAGATGCGAAGCATCTTCGACAATATATAATATATATATATAAGTGTCGGGCTTCTTATAGGCATGAAAGCCATCGAAGTGAGCCCGAGCATCACAACCACAATTTTCACTATTTTGGGCCTTAAACTCGGATAGCCGTTTTAAGGCCCTGGATTTAGAAGTACAAGGGTTTGCAAGCTAACTGTATAGCTTAAAAAGGTCCATCACGGGAACCGGATCTAGATCCATTGATTGAATCGTAGATCCTGTAGCTCCTAGGCTCACAGATTATCATATAAACAACCTGCATAGCAAATATACTAAAATAAAACATATATCTATACTAGACATCGCTGGACGAAGGATTCATCAGTTAAATCCTCGTGATCTAGTTGCCCATAGCTTTTAGTTTCCTCTAAATACAGATCTAAGGTCACATGGTGGCAAAATACTTACAAAAAACTAGAAAGAAAACTAGATCTGTACAGATCTTAGCCATTCTAGCTTCTAGGTCCAAGTATTATAACTTTTGAATCGTTTAAAAGCTAGATCTGTCTAGATCTTGTACATATCTAGTCAGTAAAGCATAAATGTTAACTATTTACATTAAATGAATGATTGAAAAGTCAGATATGCTAATATACACCACTAACTATCTATATATAGCACTTATATATGTATTAGAGTGGGCGAAGAAAGCAGATCTGACAAAATCTTATAGTATTGCATGAGAATGGCTATCGAACGGCTTTTGGAGCCTCAAAACTCATTTCATACTGGTTAAAATTTGATATGTTGTAGTATATATGTATATGAGTGTTTACAAAGAAGTTTTACAAAAATCGGAGTAACATACAAGCTTCTTTTCTCTCTTCTAGCCTTTTTCTCTCTCTCCTCGGCCATTTTATTCTCTGTTTTTATCTTAGAAGCTAAGGGGGGAATATATATAGGCCCAACCTGCCGCGACTCTACCTGCGGCAACCGCAGGTAGAGTTGCAGCTAAGCTTGATGGCCCCTCACCGCCTCGAAGTACGTGCACTTCGAATAATATGAAGTCGACTTAAAACCTTCATAACTTATAATTTGGGAATCCGATGGAGGCATACCATACCTTTTCGGAAAGCCTTTTCCGAGAGCTATGCAATTACATATGGCTTGACCTTTTTCGAATCTGGGAATATGGGTCCATGACCAGATCTTCAAGTCTTCATAGTCAGTCCGTTGAGCTGTCTGGCGCAATTTACACTCGGGATTGCTGTGATGGTTCTGTATAACCTTATTTATAGTAGTTTGAATAGTATTGATGTTGAGTTGGCAAAATTACCCTTTTTCTCTTTCAAATTGGTTTCTGGGCTTGACGCAACTGCAGCTGTCTTTCCTCAGGGTTATCTCCGAGGTGCTGTTGACTTCTGTCTGTCCTCAGGGTTGTCTCTGAGGTTGATTTGATGATTCTCGGGGCTGTATCCAAGGAATTTTATTTGATATTTCCCGGGGCTGTCACCGGGGGTTTGATTTGATGTTTTTGGGGCTGTCTTCGGGGGCTTGGTTTTATGTTTCTCGGGGCTGTCTCTGGGGGTCTGATTTGATGTTGTAGACTTCTAGGTTGTCTCCAGAAGATAAAAGATGATTTTGCCCTCCTGCATAGTTAGTAACAGGAATGTGAAATTTTGAGTGTCTATAATTATCATCATGATTCTAAAAGCATTGCTTAAAAATATGGGTTTATCACATTTAATATAACAACATCATGTTGATAAATTAAATGTCTTTAATTAAATAACTCTTTCATTAATAAATGAATAAGATTGTTACAAAGTATATGTTTTATCATATTATATATGATTGTCTTGTGTGCATGCTACTTTCAATCTCCCACTTGCACTAAATCAATTGCCATGGTATCTAATACTCTTATTCTCTAAGTGACGATCATCCTGCTATTGGATAAAGTTTCAGTAAATGGATATGTAATATTGTTCTTGAGACTTCACTATCTCTATAGTGACTTCTCCTTTTTCAATGATTCCTCAAATCAAATGAAAGTTCCGCAACACATGTTTAGATCCAAGATGAGACTTAGGAACTATTTCTAGTTCTGTAATGAACTTTTCATCCAAATAATCAACTTAAAGCTTCATTTACAGCTATATACTTTGTCTTTGTCACTAGACCAACAACTTTTTACTGTTTGGCTCTTTTTTAATTCACTACACCACCGTTCAGGGTAATGATTTACCCTAAAGTGGATTTCTTGTCGTCTTGGTTAGTCTGAAAAAACTTGAGTTTGTTTAGCCCTCTAGTTTTAATTCAGACCTACCATAAATCATGATCACATCCTTAGTGTCAGTTAAATACATTAAGATATTTTTCACTGTCTTACAGTGATCTTCTCCAGAATATAACTGATCAACATCAAGTCTCATATATTTTATTGCATGCATGATAGTTAATCATGCTATCTCATTTTTACTAGTCTATGGGGACTATTAAGAGAGATACACTCCATAGTTCATCATCACGAGACATCTCTTGGAGTGTGCCATGCTAAACTACTTTAACATCAAATGAATATACGTTCATTGGGTCTAGCCAAGCATCCTTTTAAATCTATCAATATAAATCTTTATCCCCAAAGTATAGGATGATCCACCTAAATCATTCATGGAAGAATGTTTAATTAACTTTATCTTTACTGATTGTAGCAGTGGTATGTCATTCCTTATTAGTAGTATATCATCATATAATACTAGGAATGTTACAGCGCTCCCACTGACCCTTTTGTACACACCAGGTTCATTCTCGTTTTTGATAAAATCAAAGTCCTTTGATTGTCTCATCAAAATGAGTGTTCCATCTTTGAGAAGCTTGCTGCAATCCATAAATGGATTGTTGTAGCTCATATATATATGATTTGCTTCACCATTGAAACAAATCTATCTGGTTGTATCATACATACATTCTCCTCTAATAATTTATATTTGAGGAAAGGCGTCTCTGTGACGCCCCCCAGAATAGGTCCAATCAACCCAACCCATTCTGAGTCGCCAAATACATGGTACAGAATTCAAATACAATCTTTTATATCACACGGTCGTGCAAAATACGACCACACAACTGTGAGTGTCAATAAAAATATGTAGAAAATATTAATATTCAAACTAAGTCCTCGTTATAATTATTATCACACTATTTATCAGAAATAGTGAGGACTACTATTGCTCTAACTAGGACCATCACTCTGTCCCCCGACTAGTCCCTGCGACATTCTCATTTCCTGAAGAGGACAATAGATGAAAAGGGTGAGCTCAACTAGCCCAGTAAAGAATATTATGACTAAGATAATGGAAAATAAATTATCGTTAGTCTTCAACAATTCAGATAAAATATTATGGACAACAAGTTTTAGATCAATATTCGCAGCGAAAATAACCATTCATCATCAATATTTTATCCCTGTAACATCAATCAATATACATCTCGAATCAAATATTCATCTTTTCACTACAGGCCAAAGATATTCATTTGTATCATCAGTGGTCATGTTCATCTCAACACCTGTCATCTTTGCACTATGGCCAAAGATATTCATCAGGTAATCATTCATCTTTGCTCTACAGGCCAAAAATATTCAGTTATATCACCACTTAGGACTGAGGATGATGAAAAACCATATAAATAACGAATCCAGTGAAATAAAGGATAAGATTAAGGATTCGTATTTTAGTTTATTCAAGTTCAAGAATATCCCATAATAATACTTTTTGGAGCAAAATTCAAGAATGAAGCTCAAAACTTAGATCCAATCAAAGATAGTAACTATAACAGACAATTTGGACAAATAGGAGAAAATTTAGTTTTTTCGTGAATAGTGCCGTATACGTGAATAGTGTCGTATACGTGAATAGTAACCCCGACGGAAAAAGTAAGAATTTCATAATAAAATCCATGACAATATTTTGGTATAATGATATTGAAAAGAATAACATCATTTACGAAAGAAAATAGCATCCCTTACCTCAAAAGAATAGTACTTCTGACTGGTATATCGGATATAAGACTGAAGAAAGCTTGCACTGAATAGTAACACTCAAAGTATCTAAATACTCACAAAAATACGCTCGATATTATAGAGAGAGAAAACTTCTGATTCTGGTGTGATTTTCAATTCTAACCTAAGCACCCTATTTATAGGAAAAGCTTAGGATGCCAAAGTAAAGTAAATTAATAAAATAATATTATTTTTTAAAAAACTCCGGCCGCCTCCCAAAACAAAAGCCATCAGCATTTTTTCAACACCAACCAAAAGTGGGGCCCGCCTCCTATTAAAAAATATTTATTTTCCGAAACTTCAATAATTCATAATAAATAGCCCTTTTGTCAGAAAAATACAAATTCTATGTCTTTGTATAGGAAATTTAATTCTCTACAACTTTGTAGAATGAAGTTTTTCCAAATTCCAAACATAAATTATCCGAAATCCATAAACGGATGATTTCCACACCAAAATACTGATAAAAACACATCAGCGCTAATTCCTTCTTTTATATCCACAAAATAAATATTTCCTTATCATATAAATCAATAATTAATTATTCACAAATAATATTACAGAACTACAATATTGACAACCAGGTCGTTCCCAGAAAAGAGGGGGCCTTCCGATAAGGACTTCTCCTTACTAGCGCGCAATTAAATAACCCCTCCTAGACAGAACTTCCTTAGACATTGTCAATAATGCTATCTAATAATATTATTCAAATAATATGAATTATTGAGTTGATAATGTGAAATACTGTGCAATGACAATTATTGAATCAATAATACAAAATATCAACTGTAGCAATTATTGAATCAATCATAGCAACGTAGGAATTATTGAGTCAATAAAATATCAATGTAACAATTATTGAGTCAATAATATAAAATATCAACGTAGCAATTATTGAGTCAATAATATAAAATATTGAACAGTAATTACTGTAACAATAATTGAGTAAGTGTCTTCTCACGTAAGAATCAATAATTCAAAATACTATGCAATACCGTGTGTTACTGTGTAACACCGCGTATTACTGTATTTTAACCACCGGATATTTCAACAGTACTAACGGTAACAACTACGCCGTTATTTTATAAAAAGGTTATTTCTGTCGCTTTCTATATCCGACAATTATTCCGTTGTGGGGCCCACAAATAGCTACGTCGTCGTACGAATATTCCCCGACAACAAGAATATTCCACGACCAAACGAATATTCTCCGACAACAAGAATATTTTATAACCACTTGCTCATTTTAAAATATTTGCACATTTCACCCATAACTTTTCACATTTATCAAATCAACACCTTACTATTTCGAAATAATATATAAAAAAAATTAAATCTTTATTCATAAAAGTTGGGGTCTTACAGTCTCCACGTCCATTTCCAAGAATCCGTAATAATAAGCTTTATTCGTAAGTAAAATCCAAATGGACTTGAGCATTTTTACCGGTTACAAGGTTTTAATACAGTCAACTGTTTGAATTTATTTAAAACCTTTTCAAACCAGTTTGGCCTTATAGGTCTCCACCTTGCCATTTGCTCCAAAGATCCATTTTAGATTCCATGGTCATCTGCCATTTCTTAGAGTGTCTACAACTCTTAGCCTCATCGTATGTAACTAAATCATCATATTCTATGATGTGTATCTCATCATCATCATCAATGATGAATCCATACCTCCCAGGTATCTATAGGTTCCACTTTTGACTTATAGTGCTTTGTGGTTCTTGAACTTCTTCAAGATCTATTATCCTTCCACTAGCCCCTTCAATGATAAACATTTATCTAAGAATGCAAGTGTGTTTTGCAACAAACACCTTTTGCTCAGTAGGAATATAGAACATATATACCCTACACTTACTTTAGGATATCCCACAAATCTGCACTTATCAGATCTTGTTCGAAGCTTATCCTTTAAAACCTTTTTCACATAAGCTGGACAACCTCTTATCTTAACATACTTAAGATTAGGAATCCTCCTTGTCCATGACTCTTATGGAGTCTTGGGGCCGGATTTTGAGGTTACCTTTTCGTAGATATGCAACTATTTTTTGGGCATTACCCTAGAAGGATACTGGAATGTAGGTAAAATTATTATGGACCGCACCATGTCGAACAAGGTATAATTTTCCCTTTAAGATACATTAATCAATTATTGTGTATCAGGATGCGTTCATTATGAGAAAACCATTTAAGATGATCTAGAAACTTATTGCATAAGAATTTCTTCCTCGATCCGATCGAAGAGTCCTAATACTTTTCCAATTAGTTTCACTTCTGAATTCTTTGAACCTTTCAAATGATTCAGACTTGTATTTTAGCAAATACAATATTCAACTCTTTGAATGATCATCTCATTTTCTTATACTAGTTTGTTCAATATGCAAAATCATTTTTCATGTAAGTCAAGTATGCGATGTCCATTAAGTAATCTTCTAGTTCTATACAAAAACATTATTATAAGTAGAACAACAATTGTTCTTAAATATAATACCAAAAATTTCATTGTCCAACAAGAAAATGGAAATAATGTTTCTAACGAGAACTGGAATACAATAACAACTTATTGACTTAATAGATTTGCCCGTAGGCAATGCTAAACTATAAGTTCATATAGCTAATGTAGCAACCTTTGCTGCATTTCCCATTCATAAGATTTCTGATCCCTTTTTAAGCTTTCTACTTTTGCTTGGTCCCTTCATAAATCAACATTTATGAGAACCACAGCCGGTATCCAATACCCAAGTAGAACCTTGATTTACAGAAAGATTTATTTTCAATCATGAACAAATATGTATCTGTAACTGAAGCTTCATTAAGCTTCTTCTGGTTAGCCTCTGTAAGATGCTTCTCACAGTTTCTTTTCTAGTGTCCAGGCTTATTATAGTGGAAGTAAACTCCTTTGTTATCCGTATCAGTTTTGTTCTTATTATCCTTTATTTTTTCCTTTCCTTTTACCTTCTTTGAATTGTTCTACTTTTCAGAATATCCTTTAGCCTCTACCTATAAGACTTGGTATTTCTTGGTTGAAAAGTGACTCTCAACAATTTTCAACATGTTAAGCAAATTAGCTAGGCTGATATCTAACTTGTTCATGTAAAATTTCACAACAATTGTAAGAAGGAGTCCGGGAGTGACTGCAAGATCAAATCTTGGCTCAACTCTTCATCCTTGACAAAACTATGTTGTCCTAATTGTTCAATCAAATTGATCATTTTGAGGACATGTGTCTCTACTGTAGTGTCATCGGACATTCTTAATCGGAAAAGTTCCTTAGATATCTGATATTTAGCAGTCCTACTTTCCTTACAATTCAACTACTTGAAGTGCAGCAGTATTGTAGGAGCATCCATAGTTCCATGCTGACGCTGAAGCTCTTACTCATGGATATGAGCATGATGCATTGAGCCAACTGTGCATCATCTTACCACTTTCTAAAAGTAGAAATCTCTTTCGCAGATGTATTTTCTGCAACCATTGCAGGGATTGGCATATTAAGAAAATAAGATAGCTTTTCAGCCTTGAGAACTATTCTCAAATTCCTTAACCAGTCCGTGTAATTCGGTCCGGTTAATTAGCATCTAATATGCTACGCAGTGATAGTGGATTATACATTATAAAATTCTGTAAATGAATTTGTGATTAACAATATTTTAGCATACATTCTTTTATTAATTACCAAAATAAATTAGGTTTTGTTTTAAATTGGTTTCTCCCACTATTTTTTTCAAATACTATTACCCTCACTTATATAGTTCGGCAAAATCTAATTAAAGATTTGCTAGTGAGAATAAGGATCTCATTTCAAATGTATATAGCCTTATGGTGACACAACAAACTATATATAAATAAATAGATAGACAACTTTTGTCAATTACATCAACATGTAACTCCTTGTATTTTGCCTCTTAGATTATTTTGATCAAGTGGTGACACATTCGAATCAAAATTATCCAAGTTAAGTCCAACCTAGCACTTTCATATATTCAAATAGAAAAATACCGTCCTTGTGGTGACACAACAAAACAGTATCATTCAATTTCTTTATAAGCATCAAATGTGATAAATCAACATCTTAAATATTTAATACTTGCCTTGTGGTGACACAACAAACTCATATTAAATATTTATTACTCTATTAAATTTATCATGCTAGAAGGCGACGTTCGATATTCTAAATATCTTTGAACGCTTAGGACTTAATATAAATTCTTTGAGAGGTTTGTTATTATTTGTCTCATTTTGTTTAGCGCTCATGCACATATATATATGAAATACGCGTCATATTATTTTACATGCGAAGCATGTTGCATAATATATTATATATATAGTATAAGCATGCAATTATAAAATACTATATTCTACCCAGATTGATTATGGACTTTATTCTAGTTTGGTTCACTAAAGCCACCAAGTAAACCAAAAGGTCAAACCTAGGTTGTAAGGATAAAATTTAAATATAACTATTACATTTCAATCCCGGGCTCCATTACAAATGGGTCTTCACGCGTTCCCTGCTCCTTTGGTCTCTAATTCTTCAAGTAATTCTAACTAATCCTACTACATAAACTATTTACAATAAATAAAAATCTTGATCAGCAGTCAAGAAAAAGTACATAAGAGGAAGATAGAATTTACATCAAGAAAAATAGATAAGACGAGGTACGCAGACCCCATTTAATAAAACTCATACATTAATGCATCCAACTAAAATAAAATCCAATCACATTGGTCAATAGTCCATAACCAATTCAATTTATTATCATACATATCAACATATGCATCAATAAATAACATTCATTTCATGAATAATAAACATTTAATATATACATTGATATCGATTTAATGGGCAATTTTAGTTAGCATAAAATTCAATTCTGAATCAAAATAAACTCCTTTATTTTAATTCTAGTTTAAATCAAAATAAACCTTTTTATTTTAATTTATCCAATTTTGAATAAAAATAAACTCCTTTATTTTTAATCAAATTCTTTAATCAAAATAAACTCCTTTATTTTAATTAACATGAAATCCAATTTCAAGTCAAAATAAACTACTCCCTCCGTCCCAAAATAACTGCTCAGTTTTGACTTTTTTTAGTCAAATTGACTATTTTTAAAATTAATAATTAAGCATGTGTAAATATATTTTTAACATTATAAAAATTGGTATTAGTAGTAAATTGTATATACTTTTTTTTGTTATAACATCTGCACCTATATTATGGCAAATATGGTACAAAAAATAGTTTTAAAAAATAGTCAATTTGACTTTAAAAAGTCAAAACTAAGCAATTATTTTGGGACGGATGAAGTACTTTATTTTAACTTTTAAAACTGTTTTGAAAAAAAAATATGTGGAATCCAATTACTTACCAAAATAAAAATATTTATTTTGGATAATATGGAATTCTATTCCATCTCTAAATAAACTCCAATATTTAAGAAAACATGGAATCTATTTTCTAATCACAAACAAACACCTTTATTTTTTAGGAAACATGGAATCTTATTCCAATTAAAATAAACATCTTTATTTTAATCCAATTAATTCTAAACCAAAATAAACTCCTTTTATTTAATTTATAATTATTGAAAAAACATGGAATCCAATTTCTAATAAAATAAACCTTTTATCTTAATTAGAAATAAAATAAATAAATAAATAAATAATTTTTTTTTTCTGATTAGTGGTGCCGCGAATGTACTAGATTCGGGCGATGCATCGCTGGGTCAAGTTTTAAAAAAAACCAGAATCGGTGCTACTGCGCCATGTCATCACTTCCAAAAATCGTAGTTGGCATTGTGGCGCCGTGATTGTACTACAATCAGGCATTGCGACGCCAGTCTCCTGAATCTGTTTTTCCAGTTTGCCAATTGTGCGTTTTTTTCTCCAAAAATATGATTTTATTCCAATAATTATGCCCAATAAAATTATTCTAAACACATATCAACATACATATCGAATCAAAATAATTAATAACTCGCATAAAATTTGTATATGATACCACTGTTAGGTTTGTAATATTCATGAACACAATCAAATTGCATTAAAATAGCGGAATCATGGTAAATCAAAGTTTTAAAATTTTACAAACTATATACCCGGATCATCCTTTATGCGCAATTATTAATTAAACGAAAGAGATGAAGAATAAGATCAATACCCTTGTAGAAACTAGCTTTCTCAGATACGAGGTCAACTCCAAATCCTTCATGTTCTCCTTGAATTTATCGGGTTAGATTACTTCCTTTGATCAACGTTAGTCACCCAAGTGTTTGGTCTCTAGAGGTGATCCACCAAAGAATAATTTTTACTCAAAAAGATGGGTGTTTGGCAAAATCCTAGATTGTATCCCTATATAATTATGTGTACACTCCCAATTCTTGAAAATCTCATTAGCCTTCAATCAAAATAAGACTCATCTTATTTATAGATATAGGCAACCTTCTAAACCATTTAGGATCAGGATTTCATTTTAATTAATTAAACTCCTTTCATTAATTAGGCTCATAATCTTTTTAGGAATAATTAATTAAAATCTTTTAATTATTTAGCCTCATAATCTTATTAGAAATAATTAATTAAACTATTTTAATTAATTAGCCTCCTAATCTTATTAGAAATAATTAATTAAACTCTTTTAATTAATTAGCCTCCTAATATTATTAAGAATATATGAAAGTACTTTTATTAGTTAATTCCTAAACTATTTTAGGATAATAATAATAATAATAATAATAATAATAATAATAATAATAATAATAATAATAATAATAAGACTCCTCTTATTAATTTATATTTAATATTTTCAAATTATTAAATAATAAATATTAAGTTATTTAATTTATTCTATCACCATAGATTAAATTAAATACACTTAACTTATTATTAAGATTATGACATTTACTTCTTAAATAAATATTTTTCTTTTATGGTGTGACCCTTTAAGTTCTCCAAATTAAACCGGTTGTGATTAAATCAATTAAAATAATTCTAATTTTATTTAAATAAATAAATTATTTTATTTATTTAAATAAATAATATTTATTCTACAACAAGGGTAAGTCTCCTTAGCGATCAACGACTTTCCAGATAATATAGATTTCAACATTAATCATAAAAGAACCTTTGAGTTAATAGTTACCGTACAATTCATTCCTTCCACCATACAATATCCTAATTAAATATAAGACATGAAATTATTATCAAGTCTTATTTTATTTAATTATATGTATTTCGATCCTTAAATGCACAACTCCAAATAATGCAAATTAGAAAATCCTTTATAATTTCATTCCACCTTGACCAAGGATTCATGGGTTGTCATTTATCGAATCACATAGGACATTCTCTCATTTTTACTAGAAGCGGTAGATTCTTTATTGATCATTCATTATCTCCATATATAACTTATTACACCCAATCATACCCTTTGATATACCCTTAGGGTCTTAATTAAGGGACATGTCAAAGTATAACTCATCATACACAAGATACTATGATGATCTCAAGTCTAAGGATTACTTGTACTACTATCACTAGAGGAATTTCTATTGACAA
The DNA here is from genome assembly GCA_020205555.1 of Panax stipuleanatus. NCBI lineage: Eukaryota > Viridiplantae > Streptophyta > Magnoliopsida > Apiales > Araliaceae > Panax > Panax stipuleanatus. The sequence goes on along the minus strand of CM035119.1, from coordinate 114,560,706 downwards.
GCAAGTAAAATTTCATTAGGTATTCCTCAGCGAGCCACGTTCAGTGAACTTATTCTCCAATAAGCACCTACATACTTGCTTTAGTATCTCCCCACAAATGATCATGAGATTAATCATCCTCATCCAATGAACAAGCAATGTATGTACCAATATATTCGGATTCACTAATCCCCTTTTTTAGTAATCCAACGATTGTGAATAATTTTAGTTTTTAAGCTATCTAAGAATTTATATCTCATTAGCATGATTATCATCATGATTCTAAAAATATTGCTTAAAACTATTGGTTTATCATATTTAATATAACAGCACCATGTTGATAAATTAAATGTCTTTAATTAAATAACTCTTTTATTAATAAATGAACAAGATTGTTACAAAGTATATGCTTTATCATATCATATATGATTGACTTGTGTGCATACTACTTTCAATTGTGTGGTAGAATGATTGAATTGTACGGTAACTATTCACGAATTATGTTCTTTGTATTCTTTGCGACAATCTTTGTGATTGAACGTTGAATTCATATTATCTGGATAGTCATGATACATTATTTATAAGGTGTCACTCATGATGTAGAATATTTATTATTTATTTATATTTGAATTGAAGGAGTATAATTCATTATAAATAATATTAGAATAATTCTAATTCATTTATTCTACTTACCAGCTTAATATTGAACCTAGATGGTCACACCATAAAAAGGAGAAATATAATTTTAGAAGTGATTGACTTAATGATAATAAATTAAGTGTATTTAATCTATTAGTGGAATAAATTAAATAGCTTAATATATATTTATAATTAAATATTTGGAGAAATACTCAATTATAAATTAATTGACTAAATAATAATAATATAATATTTTGAAATACTAATATTTATAATTAAGTATTTAGAGAAATACTAGATTATAAATAAATAAGAGTAGTCTTATTATTATTATTATTATTATTATTATTATTATTATTATTATTATTATTATTAAAGTTCCTAATTAGATTGGGAATTAAATTAAACTGTAATTTCAAAAATATTTAGGAAAAGGGTTAGTCTATAAATAAGAGGAGTCTTATTGTGGGATATACTAATGCTAATGCAACTTGCCTCTCTCTTGCAAGGATTCTCAAAATCCTAAGGTGTTAGGATAGAAACAATTATGAATAGCCATCCAAGATCTAGTAGAATATAAAATAACATCTTCAATAAGTTTCTCTTGGTGGATCACCTTTTGGGTGTTGCATACTTTGAGTAGCGAAAGTTTGATCAGAGGATTGGAGAGATCGCGAAGGAGCAAAGATTGGAATTTGAAGATTACATCAAGGCGTTGTTCTTCTTCAAAGGTATATCTTTTATCCTTCCTCAATTAATGATGTTTCATAAGGTGATTCATGGAATTGCAGAAAATTTTTAAATTGCTTTTATTGCATGTTTTTCGCTGCGTTACAATTCGATTGTATACTTTGATGTTTTTTCTACAAACCAACAGACTCGTCTCCAGAACTCTTTTTGGTGCCCAGGCGTGGTAGCACCATATTTATACTTGCTATCGGCGCGGCCGCGCCGCAACACCAGATCGCGATTTTCAGCTTTTTATTTAAAAAATATGATTTTATACGAACATTTATGTCTAATTAAATTATTCTAAACAAATTTCAACATATATATAAATCAAAACTAATTAATAACTCGCAAAAGGATGGCTTTAACACCACTGTAAGTTTGCATAAACAAGAAAATACATACAATCATATTGTAAAATAGTGGAAGCATGGCATAAATTGAATTTAAATTTTTTTGCAATCCCAAGAATCACCTTATGCGATATTATGAATTGAGGAAGGATAAAAGATATACCTTAAGAAGATGATCAACTCCTTGATGTGATCTTCAAGTTCCAGCCCTTTGTTCCTCTAAGCGTCTTCTAATCCTTGAATCAAACCCAAGCTACTCAGTGTGTGTAGCGCTCTAAAGTTGATCTACCAAGAGTATATTGATTGAAGAAGTAAATTTAGGTGTCTATAAACCTTAGGTGGCTAGCCCTAATTCTCTCCCTCTCACCTAACTCCTTAGATTGTAGAGAAGAATAGAATACCAATAGCTAATATGATTTCAGTAACCCTAATCTATCATAAGGACTCCCTTTATATATAAAACTCATCTTCATAAACTCTTTAGAACTTGGGGTTTTAATTTAATTCTCAATTTAATTAGGAACTAAATTATTTATAATAATAATAATAAATAATAAGACTCTGCTTATTAATTTATAATTAGTATTTCTCGAAATAATTAATTATAAATATTAAGCTAATTAATTTATTCCATTACTAAATTAAATACATTTAACTTATTATTATTAAGCCAATTACTTCTAAAATAATATTTCCCTTTTATGGTGTGACCCTTTAGGTTCAATATTATGCCGGTAGTAGAATAAATAAATTAGAACCATTCTAATATTATTTATAATGAATTAAACTCCTTTAATTCATATACAAATAAATAATATTTATTCTACATCATTAATAACACCTTACATCAGTATATCATGACTATCCATATTGTAGAAACTCAAAATTTTGCTTTCCTTGGACTAAACTTACAGAAGGGTAAACACGCAATTTCACCTAAGAGACAACCCTGAGGAAGGGCAAAGACATAATTTCACCCCGGAGACAACCCCATGGAGAAATCAAAGTGCAACGATGCCCGGACACGACGTGGTTCGAACAAAGATCGCAAAGCTGAGGATGAGGCTATAAGAAGTCACCACCGCAATCATTGAACTGCGAGTTATCCAAGACGACCCAATTGACGATCCTCGGGAACCTAATGATACCTTTCAGCTAACTGCTTCATCTTCCCGGACTCCGGTTCATTCAGACTCGACCTTATTTCACAGCCTTCAGCATAAGCTTTCTAGGATTTTTTGGTACGGAGCTCAACTTTCACCGAATCAACACCGAAGGAACAAAATTCGAAGCAGCGGGACCCATGGGGCCCAGCCATAGGTGTACCTGTGATAACTGCGGCTGGCCTCAGGGCCTTTAAACAGCAGCCAACAACTCATTTAAAAAAAAGAGAAGTTAAAGAGAGAGAAAGCAGTTCTAGAGAGAGAAAGTCTTGTGTCTTGCATCTTTACACCATATTTGAGTTGTTTGATCACACATCTTGTAGATCGTTAGTGTCTAGAGTGATATAGCTTGATCCCAAGCCAAAAAAAGCTTGTTTCTTTGCTCCTCAAGGTGAAAAACACGCATCTTTGGTCATTTCCTTTCTACGTGTTGTTCTAACTACTAGATCTATTTCATATATTGTTTGAATCTAGTTAGACTTGTTGTTTTACATATATATTGTGTAGTAGTTGGAAAATCTAGAGATTTTATCGGTTACTCTGTACATATATTGTTAGAAATCAAGTTATTTGACTAGATCTACCTAGATCTAGCCGGATCTAGCCCTTTAACCTTTTATGGAGCTCAAAGCTCTAACCTATATGCTAGATCTGCTTAGATCTACAGTAGATCTAGTCATTTAGATGCTTTTGGTCAGTCCCGGTCACCTCGTAGAGCCCTAGATGTATATATAGAGGTAAGGGGGTCCTAATGGCTAGTGATAGGGATTCTAACCGATGAATCACCTAATATCGGGTTTAGGATACATTGTATACATATGTTTAAGTATATTAATGTGAGCCTAGGAATCCCAGGGTCGAGATCTAACAACTTGATCTCGACTAGATTCTCACGATGGACTTTTTGTTTACAATGTAATGTTTAAATAACGTAAAATCGTTGTACATATAATATTAGACCTTAAAACGATCTTGAAGGTTTCATCCCAATAGATCGGATTTAAGGTCTCGTGATAGTTAAAATTTATGATTATGTGGGTGCTCGGGTTCATCAATATAGCTTTCATGCCCGATGATGATCCGACCCTTTTTGGCACTTTCTTTCATGGATTATTACCCAAAACGATTTTCAAATCAAAACCGCAAAGAGATTGTAAAAAAATAAAGCGTTTCGGTGATAGATTTAATTAGGATTAATAGATGGAAGTATCAAAGGACCTTGATTCCTATTTGACGAAGGATTTGAAAACTTTATTTTCGAAAACATCATTGTTATGTATTTTGTTCTAAAAAAAACTTTTATATAAATCAAATCCTTCGTGCATAGGTCCAAAGAGATAAAACACTACTTTCAGAATAACATCATAAACGTAAGATTAATAATCAGAAGTATCAACGAATCTAAATGAAAGTAGTATGCACACAAGCCAATTATGTTTGATGATAAAGCATATACTTTATAACAATCTTATTCATTTATTAATAAAAGTATTATTTAATTAAAGGCATTTAATTATCTACATGATGTTGTTATTATAATAAGTGATAAACCCATAGTTTTAAGCAATGCTTTTAGAATCATGATGATGATCATGCTAATGAGATCTAAATTCTTAGATAGCTTAAAATTAAAATTGTTCCCAATCGTTGGATTACTAAAAAGGGAATTAGTGAATCCGGATATATTGGTACATACGTTACTCGCTCATTGGATGAGAATGATCGATCTCATGATCATTTGTGTGGAGATACTAAAGCAAGTATGTAGGTGCTTATTGGAGAATAAGTTCACTGAACGTGGCTCGCTAAGGAATACCTAATGGAGTTTTACTTGTCTGTCAATAGAAATTCCTGTAATGATAGTAGTACAAGTGATCCTTGGACTTGAGATCATCATAGTATCTTGTGTATGATAAGTTATATTTTGACATGTCCCTTAAGACCCTTAGGGTATATCAAAGGGCATGCTTGAGTATAATAAGTTATATATGGAGATAATGAATGATCAATAAAGAATCTACCACTTCTAGTAAAAGAAGAGATATGTCCTATGTGATTCGATAAATGATAACCCAAGAATCCTTGGCCAAGGTGGAATGAAATTAGAAATGAGTTTCTAATTTGCATTATTTGGAGATGTGCATTTGAGAATCAAAATATATATAATTAAATAAAATAAGACTTGATAGTAATTCCATGTTTTATATTTAATTGGGACATTGTATGGTGGAAGGACTGAATTGTACGGTAACTATTTACTCAAAGGTTCTTTTATGATTAATGTTGAAATCTATATTATCTGAAAAGTCGTTGATTGCTAAGGAGGTTTATCTTTATTGTAGAATAATTGTTATTTATTTAAATAAATTATTAGTTTAATTTATTTATTTAAATAAGATTAGAATTATTCTAATTGATTTATTCATAACCGGTTTAATATAGAGAACCGAAAATGTCAAACCATAAAAGGAAGAATATTTATTAAAGAAGCTAATGGCATAATCATAATAATAAGTTAAGTATATTTAATTTAATCTATGGTGATAGAATAAATTAAATAGTTTAATATTTATTATTTAATATTTTGGAAATATTAAATATAAATTAATAAGAAGAGTCTTATTATTATTATTATTATTTAATTTCTAAAGGAGTTTGGAAATTGATTAATAAGATACTCTCTCTCATATATATTCCTAATAAGATTAGGGGGCTAATTAATTAAAAGAGTTTAATTATTCCCAATAGGATTGAGATGCCTAATTAATTAAAGGAGTTTAATTAATTAATATGAAACTCTAATCCTAAATTATTTAGGAGGGTTGCCTATATCTATAAATAAAAAAGTCTTATTATGGAACAAGGTTACACATTTTATTCCAAGAGTTGGGAGAGTACACCTTTCTATAGAGATAGAAACTAGGGTTTTGCCAAACACCATTCTTCTTGAATTCTTATTCTTTCTTGGTGGATCACCTCTAGAGGCCAAACACTTGGGTGGCTAACGTTGATAAAAGGAAGGAATAAACCCGGTGGATTAAAGTTGAACGCGAAAAAGAATTGGAGTTGAACTTGTACCTGAGGAAGCTAGTTTCTACGAGTGTATGAATCTAATCTTCATCTATTTTGTTTTAATTAATAACTGTGCATAAAGGATCATCCGGGTATATGGTTTGTAAAATTTTAAAACTTTGATTTTTCACGCTTCCGCTATTTTTATGCAATTTGATTGCGCTCATGAATCTTACAAACCTAACACTCAGTTCCTATTTGACGAAGGATTTGAAAACTTTTTTTTCTGAAACGTCATTTCAATATACTTTTGTCTAAAAAGAACTTTTCTTTAAATCAAATCCTTTGTGCATAGGTCCAAAGAGGTACAACACTACTTTCAAATAACTCAAAATGAGGCTTAGAATAAGCTTTAAAATCAAAGCACTTAGCACAATAAAAGGTTTCTCAAACACACATACACACACTCAAACACTTTATGCTTAGGAAATCAATAAGATGCGGTAATCGTATTTTCACGAAAGTCGGGGGGTGCTTAACACCTTCCCCCCGCTTAAGAAAGCCTCCGGAATCTATGAATCTCGGGTTTTAGACCAATGTTACGGAGTCACATATTGGGCCATATTGCGAAATCTTTCAAAATCCGAATGAGTTGGTACATCCTTTTGAACTTATACCAACTGGCAACTATGTCTCATTCAACCCAATCATTAAAATTAATCTTTTCAAATTCGTCGACACTCATGTCGGTTTTGTTTTCCTAAAAGTTCTCACCCTTGAAATAACTTAAAGAACACAGTCTAAAGGGTAAAAGGGTAGGAAAAGAGCAAAGAATGCAATTTCATAAACCCCTTAGGAAAAGAGGCACAGAATCTTCCCAGAGTCGACAGGTGGAGACTCTACTGGGGACTTAGAGGGCTTAAGCCGCGTTCAATCTTTTTGATTTCCATTTTTCATTTGCATTTTGTGTGAATGGTCTCTGTGTGTGATGAATGTCTCAAATCTTTAAGCACTTTATATTAGTGTCTCGCACAATGTCATCATTTGAATCTGGTAAGGATGATGAATGTATGTGAATGTATGTTGTGTGATTCCTCCACCAGGAGGCAAACCCGTCGGTTGTGTATTACTAGACTCTAAAGGGTGTTCACTTGTAAGGCTAAGGAAAGACACCACTCGTATCTGCTCCAATTAAAAGATCGAATGTTTCCATCAAGTAAATTACGAAGATCTGGGAACCTTCATACCAAAAAGCCTGTAAGAGTAATCCTAAGATAGGTCAGCCTCTGAAAAACCTAAACGTACAAGATATCTCTTCATGCCCTGTTAATCTTTCTTATGTATAAATCTCATCCATCTTGAAATTATCATTTAAATATATGCACTCTTATCTTGTCATCAAAAACAACTAACCTCGATTTTTGCGGGAAAAGATTAAAAAACCATCAAACCTAAATTTATAACATACCATGCATCTATATCATCTACCAATATCAAGACTAAACTAGATGTTGGTTTTGTTTAGATTGGTCCTAGAACTCGATTCCGAACCAAAAAGGCACGATCACCACCATCCAAAATAGCCGAAGACAGTTCATCTGAACCTATTCTTGTATCTCGAGAAAAGTTTGAAAAGTTTAAGAAGCAAATTGTTATGATGGCCGTCCTGTTGAGAGAATAGTTCAAAGTAGCTCAGGAGCCCAAGTTGAAAACTCAAATTGAATTGTGACACCCCCAAATTCGGGTTTCCTAACCTCGGGTTCAGTGCTCAAGATCCATCATCATTATACACATTCTATAAACTATCGCGAAATATGTAAACATAAATTGTTCATACAATAAGTTCTTACAAAATATCCTAAGGTCTAACAACCTTAACTTGAATACATACCCTTAGAATCTTAAAAGGTTTACATAAATAATTTACATAATAACAACATACTAAATTAATCATTCTCATTAAACTACTCTTGGACTTTGCCCTTGCCTTTATCCTTCTTTTTGGAACATTCGGGCTTAGCTGAAATAATAACAGGATATAACAAGAGTGAGCAACTACTTTGCTTAGCAAGTTTAAATACAAGTAATATATATATATATATATATATATATACATATCATGATTGAGAAAGAAATAACTTTTGAATTTTCAACAATATAATAAGATTGTGAAAGAACATGATTCAAGTTTCAATAATCGGATATTTGAATAAATAATGTTGATTGGTCAGTAATGACCATGCACATATGCTAAGGTTTATCAGTAATTAAACTGGACCTTTTAGTTGGTTTTGGTAATTGAGGGGATTAGCCTCTTATACCCGACGAATATGAATAATCACTTAATAAACGGGCAAATAATTATTTTGCAATTTACTGCTTTAATAAGAATTGTTCTTTTTCTCAATCTAAGAGTCCATACCAATCAACTGGCTTGGAATAACTTTTAAAAATTATTTGAGTTAATCAAATTTAAATATATTCAGTTTAGCTGATACAACTAGCTTAGATCTAGCTCATAAAAAGAACTTTAAATATTTCATAGTTCAAGTAATAGAACAGGAAATTAATTGCGTTAAGTGCGAATAACAATAATCTTAATGGATGTGGAATAATCAATAATAATTATCCATTGACATGCTTTAAAATTAATAAGTCAAGTTTGAGTTAGGAAACTTGCCTCCTGTGCGGACTACTACTACGTAATTTAATTAAACTTCATTTGAAAAGACCTATCATTAATCTTTCAATTAGCATATCATATATTAATTCATAGTATTAATATTCTCATAATATATTACCTAACATTTTAGTCACGTAAATAAATATTAGATATTACATTAGATCCTTAGTAATATTATCATTCCTTGATAATATTAATATCACATAATTATCATCTTAAACACTCATCTAATATTATTAATCTTAATAATATTTTATTCACTTCCCAATATTATTAATCATTTAATTATATTTTAATCTAATATTATTAATCATTTAATAATATTTTAATCTAATATTGTTAATCAATTGATAATATTTTAATATAATATTATTAATTATTTAATAATATTTTAATCATTTAACAATACTTTACTCCTTTACTAATATTATTAATCACTTAATAATATTTTAATTATTTACTAATATTATTAATTATTTAATAATATTTTAGTCTAATATTATTAATCATTTAATAATATTTTAATCTAATATTATTAATTAATTAATAATATTTTAATCTAAATATTATTTATTACTTAATAATATTTTAATCTAATATTATTAACATTTTAATAATATTTTAATCATTTATTAAACTTATAAACAATTTAATTTAATTGTTTACCCTTTACTATTTCATTTAGTTAACAAACATAACATGCCATACAAATAAAATTTTATCAAAAATGCCCAAATTACCCTTATAAAATCTTAATACATCATATTAAAGGTCATTAATCAATAAAATCACATTTACACAATTTACAACTTAACATAACTTAATTTACTCATTTATTCTTAACTTAAACATGGACATGAAAAATATCAAAACAACTTATTATTTTTTTATGTTATGGGAAAACTTAATATATATTATTTTAGTGACAAAATAATTTTCCTACAATTTTCCGATTTTGTTTACTATTTTTACATAGTCCAAAATAGTCCAAAATGGCTACATTTATTAAACATGATCATTTTGTCCAAAAATTATGAAATTTACAAGGTAGTCTTCTGTTGTCATATGCTAACTCCTGTAAAAATTTCACATTTTTTCGAGTTGTATTTTAGGAGTTATTACAGTTTACTTTTAAAATCACACTTTCTTGTAAAGGCTAGATCTCAACTTCTGAACATCCAAAAATTCTCATCTTTAGACATGATCTATTTAATTTGACATAATATTATACCACAAAAGGTTAGAATTTTTAGAGTAACCTAAGTGGCTGAAAAAGACTCTTTACAAACAGGCTAGAACAGTTTTTGATTTTTCCAATTTTGTTACCCGGCTGGACTATTTTGGGAAAAATGATGCCATGGTTTTCTCGTTTAATATTTTTGAGCGCTACCACTTGGGTTTAATAGATAACTCATGGATATAACAAATTTATTTGACGGATTTCAAAAATAAATTGTGGATTTCAAATGGTAGAGCTTCAAAGTAGGTTGAAAATTTAGGGTTTTTGACCTAAAAATTATTTTTGTTCCTTTTCTTTGTTCAAGATTTTCAACACTTAAAATGGCATGATAAAGGCATGAAACACCATAAAACATATATATCTAGTGTTATAAGGTTTATTATCATAAACTCATGATTTATAAAAAAAACATCCACAAGAAATTACATAAACTAACTTAGGGTTTGAGTTTTGGGGGTTTTTATACCTAGTCTTGTGAGCACACCTCCTTTCCTTCCCAAAGTAGTTAATAAACTTGAGTGGCATGAGCTCTCCTCCTCCTTCTCTTCTTCCTCCTAAACCCAGCATCCTCCTCCCTCTCTCTCTCTTTCTATTTTCTCTCTTAAGCTATTTAGGAAATAAGTGAAGTAAGCTTTTATTTGTGAATGGAATGAGGGGTATTTATAGTTAGAAAAAGTGTGTAGATATAAGTTGTATATGTATACTAAATCTCCCAATTATCTTCACTTTCCTTGCAAATTTTAGCAAAATAAATGAGGCTAGGCTAGGGGGAGACAAAGGGCTAGTGTAGTAGTTGAACTAAACTTTGAAAAAAATGAATTAACAATGTGCCAATTGTTCTCCCTTGTAATTCGGCCATCCCACTTGGTTTTTGTCCATTTTTGAATTTTTATTATCTGCTTAATTTGCTAATTTGGCTTCTAGAAAGTCCATTCCATTTTGGGCTAAAGTTTGGGCTATTTAAATTATTGTTTGGGCTTTAATATAAATTATTTGGGCCACTAGAATTATCATGGGTCCAACACCTAAATTTTACATTACCTATATATTTAATTAGGATTTTTAATCCACTCATTTTGGACTTTAAATAATTTCTCATGTAGATTTGATTTTATAAATCAATTAGACTTGGTTTAATTAGGTTAATATAAATAATTAGTTAAGATATTAAAATAAATCTCTTAAGTTAGTTCACTAGTATATAATTTAAATACTAGGAATCTCAAATAATTATAACCCTTAGGTTATTAAATTCGCATACCTAATATGTATAATTAGGTTATATACCTTTCTTTTTATTTGTTCATTATGTAATAAACAAATATATGCGTTCACATATATTCATTCCATCACATATTCATTCTATATAAGTCATAAAATTTTTAATATCATTAATATTTAATTAATATATTTATTTACAATATTACTTAAATTTTCTGGCTATTACATGAATCCTCTGCATAGAGAGATATGCGAATACTGGGAAAAGATAGTGATACACAAATGTCTACTCCAATATCCCCACTCAACGTCGGAGCAGCCAAAGAGGCCCCAGATAAGAATCTGACGAGGGAAATAATAGACCTCCGAGAGGACAGAGAAATCGGAGACATCAGGAAGAAAGTTAGACAGATGGAGGATGTCATCCGATCCATTAGGGGGACAGGATCCCACGGTAGTGTGAATTACTCTAACTTGTGTATCTTTCCAAAGGTGAGATACCCAGATAAATTTCAAGTCCCAGAATTCAAAAAGTATAATGGATTGGGGGACCCCTAAACCCACTTAAAAGTCTACATTGGCGAGCTCGGATCATATGTCGAGGATGAGAACCTCCGAATGCAATTATTCTAAAAGAGCCTTACTGGTGAAGCCCGAACTTGGTACGCCTGGATTGATAACTCCAAGGTCCATGGTTGGGAAGATTTAGCCCACACTTTCCTCAACCAGTATAGCTTCCAATCCCAAATTGCCCCTGATTGTTAACAAGTGACCAAGGTTAAGAAACTGAGCAAGAATCATTCAGGGAGTACGCGCAGAGGTGGAGATGCATGGTTGCCAAAGTTAGCCTGTCGATGGATGAAGCTGAGATGATGATGACTTTCATTGACATCCAAGAAGCACCCTATTACGAAAGAGTCCTAGCAAGAATAGGAAAAACTTTCTCCGAAATGATAAAACATGGGGAAATGGCAGAAATGTGTTTGAAGTCCAGAAAAATCAAAGGCCTCACCGCCTTAGAGGCAGTGACAGAGCACATACAGTTAGGAAACTACTCGACCGCTCCCAAGAGGGTACATAAAAGGAAAGAAGAAGATGTCTCCTTAATATTTCAATGGTAATTTGCGAAGAAGAACAATAACCCACCTATACACAACCAAGGCAATTATCTTGCATTTCAGCCGCCTGCAAACCCTCGAAATCATACGGCACCGAGGGTCGGGGAAAATAACTAAAGAACGATATTCACTCCCCTTGGGGACTCACTAGAAAATATATTGGCACTTCTGGTTGCACAGAAGAAGATCACTGAGTTCGCTCCACCTGTTGAACCTAAAGGAAGACAATATGATCCCAGTAAGAGATGTGCCTATCATTCCGGCGCACCGGGGCATAATACTTAGAATTGTTGGACCTTAAAGCATAAGATTCAGAATATGATCGACAGTGGAAAAATTATAGTGAAAGTGCCAGAGCAGCCAAATATTAATAACAACCCATTACCTCAGCATAATGCAGAGGGAGTCAACATGATCAGTGTGGGAGGTCAGGAAAACCACAAATACCTGAGGAAATTAGGAGAAGCTCTCGCTATGGTAGATCCTTCAATATGGGAGTACCTGGAGGAAAGATATATGGTGGAACAAAACTTGGCCTCAATCAAGGTGAAAGTGGACCAATTAGCGAAATTAATCTTGTATCAGCATCAGGTGATCCGACAACTGATCGACCAAGTCCTCCGAGGGCAGAGCAATATCGCATCTCCTAATATTGTCCCAATTCTGAAAAGAGATCAGATTTGCCTCCAAGAATAGAGAAGATGGACAGAAAAGATGGTGAGGGAATCTAGATTTCACCTTTGACGGGAATTTGAGGCCAAACTAAAGCTTACCCCCCGAAGCAGTCTAGGGAAGAAATCATGCGCATGTCAATCAGTGAAGGGAAGATCACGGAGTTCTTACCACCCCTGGATCCTCGATCAAAATGTTTCGACCCTAGTAAAACATGCCTCTATCACTCAAATGCCATGTCGACGTTGGTTTAAAAAATTCGCGGGTCGGGTCACAACCCAGATCTTTTAATCTCTTTTTCTAAGTTCTCTTTACCCTCACTCTTTTTATTTAGGAAAAAGGTTTTGAAGGGTTTTTTAGGAGAAAGGCCAACATGTATCATGTCGACGATTTGAACGTTTTACAGAGGCGACAGTTGGTAGATTTGAAATGGTTGTACCAATTCAACCGAGTTTTATTTGAAAGAGGCCCAAATTGCTGGACACTGTCGAAACTTGATCTTTGAAAATAAAGTTTTGAGCTCGGGGGCTTGGTTAAGTGTAGGGAAGGTGTTAGGCACCCCACGACTTCCGGGTAAACACGGTACCGCATCTTTTTAATATTTTCCTTTAAAAATTAGAATGCGTGAGTGAATGCTATTTGAAAATTGGGCCTATTGATTTAATTAATTAAAAGTAGTGCTTTGCTTCATTGAACATATATACAAAGGGTTTGATTTGATTTGAAAATCATTCTTTGATTTGATTTGTAAAAGAATTTAATTTGATTTTCTTTAAAAAGCTTTTCTTTTGATTGATTTAAAAATGATGTTTTGAAAGCTGGTTTATCAAACCGTTACGCTGCCATAGGTATTGAAGCCTGTTGATACTTCCAATTTTATCTTTATAGCCTTAAGGTTGCATGTGAATGGTGATTTGTCGGGCTGCGAAGCATCCTCGACCACAGAATATACAAGTGTCGGTCTCCTCATGGGTATGAAAACCATCGGAGGGACGCTGACATGACAATCAACATTTTTTATTATATTGAGACCTTAAATCCGGATAACCGTTTTAAGGTCTGTTTACATGTACATTTTTTGCAGAAAAACTGGCAAGGTACATTTGTAAATCGGAGTTTGTCCATCGTGGGAATCAGATTCCGATCGTTTTGATAGTGAATCCCACGATTTCTAGGATCACATATGACTAGCCAAAACCTACACAGTTCAAATTTGTACAAAAATAGATATATATCCAAAAATTTTCAGAACCAAGTATTCATTCATTAAATCCCGGTCCGCACGGCCAAAGCGTCTCGTTCCCACTAGATAGTGATGTAAGGGATGCGAGGTTTCTTCTGAAGCTGAAACTAGAAAGAAAGCTAGATTTAAAGAAATCTCAGCCATTCTAGCTTCCTAATTCAGTCTGGAGACTTTAAACCATTTGAAAACTAGAATTGGCGAGATTTAAATAAATCTAGTCCGCCTGCAGATATGTCAGTGCCAATTCATATAAAATGAATATTTAAAGTAGCAGTTGAATAGAAAGCGAGTAAGGCAATATATATATATATATATATATATATATACAAATATATATAAAAACTGTAAAGGGTAATGGGTTTTCACGTCGGTGCCCGGACTGGAATTGAAATATATATATATATATATATATATATATTGATAGAAACGTAGTCAACCAAGACTGGAAAGAGAACCAGTGATGGTGAAGGCTGCTTATATATGCATAAGTATATAAAAAAGCAGTAAAAAGGCCACAGAATGATCCAGGCCAAACTGGAATGTAAATATACAGTAAAGTAGTGAACCAGAGACTGAGAAGATAAGCTAGTAATGTTGAAGTGTGCAAAAATAGTATAAAGGCCACGAAATAGTCCAGGCCAGACTGGAATGTAAATTGCAGAAAAGTAGTTAACCAGTGGCTGGGTAAATCACCCAATATGGCGAAGAGTGCAAAAACAGTAAAAAGGGCGATGGGTTTTCACGTCGGTGCCCGGAATGGAATTGAAATATATATATATATATATATATATATATATTAACAAAAATATAGTTAACCAAGACTGGAAAGAGAACCCAGTGATGGTAAAAATCGCTTATATATGCGTAAATATATATAAAAGCGGTAAACTACCTCCGATTTGACATTTGGGCTTGACAGAATTGAAATGTTAGTATATATATGGTTAAATATATACAAAAAAGGGCCAAACCCGGACTGGGAAGATAACCCAGTCCAGTGAAGTTGACAGAACGTGTGTGCTAGTGCATTGAAGCTGCTGGAGCTGACGGATCGTCAATCCGAGTTGTAGAAATGCCAGAAAATCAGTTTATGTACAAAAATGTACCAAATTTTGATGAAAACAGCCATGGAACTAAGTTCCGGGCATTTTTAGAAAATGAAACATAACGTGTAAGTGTAGAAAAGTACGAAGAAGTAATATTCACTTTTTGATCGTGAAAATACTTACAATGGACTGCTACACGGGCTTTTTGCCAAATCGTAGGCTCTATACGTCCAAATCTAACGATTATTTTCTGATATGTGTTAGTATATAGGTATATTTACATGTTAGGGTAAAAATATTTTGGTTTGGAAGAGGTGTAAAAGTAAGAAAATCGAACTGGCAGAGCTTCACTGCGTTTTTGAATTATGAAATATGAGGGGGGGTGCACGTGTATTTATAGGCTAGGGAGCCTCCACTCTACCTGCTACTACCACAGGTAGAGGTGCGGCTCCCTAAGGTGGGGCCCATATATCTGGCTTCGTCATGTCGAAGTGCGTGCATGCCGAACAATGCGATGTCAGGTTCTAAACTTCATAACTTTTGATCGGAGCGTTTGTTTGAGGCGTGCTATATCTTTCTGGAAAGCCCTCACCGAGAGTGTTGCAATGACATAGGATTTATCCTTTTTAAGCCCAAAATACTGGTTAATGGCTGGGTCTTTTTTTCCCCGTAGTTTGTTCGTTGAGCCGTCTTGCGATGTTTGCACTCGGGATCATCGTTGTAATTCATTCTGACTTTGAAAACATCGATTCGGCTTGAGTTTGACTGCATTGGCTGAGAGTTGGTATAATAATTATTTTGCCCCTCCCGTGGTTGCCTCTAATGTCGGCATGGCCTCTCGTTGAGTTCCTGGAGCTGTTTCCAAGACTTGGATCCCATTCTAGTCTGTTTGTCCCCAGTATTGCCTCTGTGGTTGACGTGGTTGTTCTATGTTTTCTTCTGGAGTTGGTTTGATGCTTCAGGTTTATGTATGAAGTCGACCTGACTTCCCGGGCTGATGTCGGGGCTGATCTGTACCTCCCGGGTTGCTGCCGGGGCTGAATTGGTTGATCGATATTGAGACCGATTTTGAGTTGC
The DNA here is from genome assembly GCA_020205555.1 of Panax stipuleanatus. Taxonomy (NCBI): domain Eukaryota; kingdom Viridiplantae; phylum Streptophyta; class Magnoliopsida; order Apiales; family Araliaceae; genus Panax; species Panax stipuleanatus. The sequence goes on along the minus strand of CM035119.1, from coordinate 114,544,531 downwards.
TTGATCGATATTTGGGGTCGGATTTAAGTTGACCGATATTGTGGATCAGACTTGAGTTGACCGATATTGGGGATCAGATTTAAGTTGACCGATATTGGGGATCGGATTTCAGTTGAAGGACCGGTATTGGTGACCGAATTTGACTTGAAAAGACGGCCTTGCCCTCCTACAGTGTTAGTAACAGGGACACAAAATTTCGAGTGTCTACGGATGCCCCTCTTTATCATGTTTATGTAATGCAATGGAATGAACAGGATAAAGATTGCTAGACACTTTAAATATGACAAGATATTAATGATACAAATCGCAATGCAATGAATGTTAACATGTTTTCGCACATCGCATTTCACACTTCGCATATCGTATCACAAATCGCATCGCATATCGCATATTGCACCGCAAATTGCTTACCTTTACTGGTGTTTGTGTTGGGGCTGATCTCAACAGTTGACTTTCATCAATGTTGCTGATGTCTATGCTGGTGTTGACTTGAACGATTTGATTTCCATCGGTGTTGCCGATGCTTTGTTCGATGAGGATGAACTGACATGTTTTCCATATTTCTATTGGGGATGACGTTCTTTATGATATCCTTTGTTGTTATCTTGGTTTTAAGATGAATGGTTTCCCCAATCTGTCTATACTATCAAGGGGCAGATTCTCTCTTGGCTGATGCCGTTGTATATTTCTGAAGGCTCCTCTGATTGGGATATATCTCTTTTGCCGAGTTACCTCCATGGGTATTCCTGATGCCTATCCTAATGATAAGTTACACCGGTAATTTTGCAACAATGCCTACCCTGATGGTAGGGACAATGGTTGATTATTGGACTATCCTGAAGCCCACTTGAGTGGTAGCAGACTTTTTCATCGAGTTTGTGTGTTTAATGTGTATGCGTATTTAACTCTACTGGGTATGCATGCATAACTTTTTAATGGAGATGTGCGCTGATGTAGCGCTTGTTGCACATGTGCAGACCAGACATGATATGATGATCTTAATTTGTCCTAGGTTGATGCATATGCTTAATTGAATTGATGTAGAACCATACCTCACCCTTTCTGAGGTGATTTAGAGTTTCTTTTCAGGCATGGATTTTGATAGGCTTATCAACTCTAACTTCCGTATGGCTCCTTTTGTCATTCGTAGAGCAGATTTGGATGTTCCCCTTTCATATGCCGTCTCTGATGAGGCTGCTATTTTCTAGATCTGGATTTGGTGCTGGATCTGGATTTGGTGCTGGTCCCTCTGGTGTTCCAAACACTAATGGCTTTATTACGAGATATTTTGATATCTTCACTGAAGTTGCGTTCCACAGTCTACATCATCGAATCCTTCTCAACGCCCTTTCTAAGTATTTGTATAACAAATTCCATCATCTGCCCTCTGTCGGGATGTATTGATATACTGTTTTCGCCATTAGACCATTCATGATGTTTTGCTGGGGTTGTGCCAACGGCTGATAATGTCAGACGATCTGACCTTCGCTGAAGTACCCTTCAATGGCTGAACGTCACCGAACCATTTTCGATGCTTCGCTGGGTTGTGCCAACGACTGATCATTGAGTATGAAAAGGGGCAAGCTCTCTATTTATGACCCTGCTGGGTTAAATGCTGGCTTGGCTGATGACCCAGGTGATGCTGACATTCTGGAGGATGTAGCCCGTTCTTTTATTGCTTAGATTTGATCTTCAGTGTAGAAACCTCGACTGATGAGGACTTGGCGCAGGTTGAAATGTTTGATGATGCAGATTTCATTTGCCAGGTCTTTTATCATTGAGCATCTGGTCTTCCCGATTTAAGGACTCTGTTGAGGATTTTTCCCTTTTTGTGGAGGGACAGCTGATGTCGCCTTAATTTTTTTCAGGAACTCTCCCTTTTCTTTTGATGAGGAATTTGGTCCCGCCAGAGATCCTTTCCATTTCTTGGAATCTGTAATGCCCCAGCCCTTTCGTAGGTTGTTACTGGGGTTCACAGAAGAAACTCACTTTGTTGACCATGTCCACGGTGAGCAATATCCTGCACATTCAGACAAATAACAATATGTGCCGAAAGCTTGATGGCTCGGGCTATCGGGGTTAGTATGATCTTGTGAATGAGGTATTTGAAGTTAAATTTTATGAAATTGAATGCTTGTATCCACCGAGCTCTTATCATATCGCTAAAGATCTTGAAATTAAGAATGAAAATGAATTTTTCCTAGGGAAGTTAAAATTTTCATTTGATAAGCTATGAAATTGCAAGAAAACTTTTAAGCGTCCATGGTCATTTTTCATGGGTAGGATTAGATTCAAAAGACTTATCTCCCTTCCTCAAAGACCCCTCATCTTCGCTCTAGACATTGCTCTTCACAGATTAACATCATATGACATGTGCACTGTGTGACACAACCCTTAGCAGGGGTTTGTCTTCTATGACTTCTAGATGACCTCATTTTATCTTGCAAAATTTTTCTTTCCTTACTTAACTGTGTCTCATTTTCTTAGGCTATTCAGGGTTACCCATTTAACGAGTTTTGGACCAATGACTCCTAAACCAGACGATTTTAGGGCACTAGGTGTTAAAACACTCCTTTGGGTTTATTGGCCCGAGTAATAAAGGCCACACTTCGAGACAAGTCAGACGGTCTATTCTTTTTGATCCTCGCCTAAGCTTGTACAAGATTTATTTTCTTAGGCTCTAAATTACCCATGTAGCGAGTGTTGGGCCGATGTCTCCCAAACCAGACAGCTTTAGGGTACCAGGTGTAGAGACACCCCTCATGCTTAATTACTCGAGTAACCTAGGTCACGATTTGGATCTTCTCAGGTTTCACCTTCCTCTTCTTGTAATGCTTATTTTCTTAGGCACTGAGTTACCCATGTAATGAACGTTGGGCCGGTGACTCCCAAACTAGATGGCTTTAGGGCACCAGGTGTAAAAACACCCCTCAAGCTTAATAACTCGAATAACCTAGTCCACGATTCGAGACATTAGGCTGGCTACTAATTGTCATCCTTGTCGTCATAGTTTCATACACCACAACTAAGAGTCAGGTCAATCGCAAATTGCAGACATGCATATGAGGTCAAGTTTGCTCTAAAAAGTGCTTTGAAATAGGACGTCGTGCCTAATCAAAAGGTTGAATTATCTTAATTCTCTAATCGCTTTCACGATTCTTGCTCTACGGACGCTTATCAGAATTAATCCAACTCATAACAAGTTAAGCAAAAATATTTTTTTCCCTTCCTCTTTTTTTGAGATTCTAATGCAAGATTTATCTATGCTTAACATGTATACCCTTGTCAATGCATGTAATTGGAGATTGAAAGCACATAAAGAGATGAAAGAGTCATACCTTATCAATGGATCGAAGTATTCTCAAAAAATTATGATTGGAAAAGATCGATTAATCATACCGGATCGCCAATGATGGAAGCTTGGATGATGATGGACCATGTTGATGGTGCGGATTGGTGCATTTTCATTGGTTGATAAATGCCCCAGTGTTGAATTGTAGCAATTTTTGAAATTGCCCCTGTCTTGCTGTAAGGGCCCCAACATCGGGTTGTCGCCAATTCTGAAATTGCCCCAGTCTTTCTTATCATCTGGGGTGATTGCTTTGTCGTATGTTTGACAAATGGGCTGATAAGATGCCGAGATCGCAAGAGTCTTTAATCTCATGACCCCCCATGGTGAACAGGTAGTGGATTTTGGCTTTAATGCTTGGATGCCCCAGTCATTATTTTTGATTTGTAGGAGCAATTGGCTTTGATGACCTTTCTTCTGGTTTGATGAAGGTTTCAGATTGAGGGTGTCATCTCTTTGAAGGTCCTTGCGGATGCTTATGCTTGATATATCGCTGTGTTGTTGTTTTAACTTTGATGATTGATGTCGAGATGCCTTCAGACTCCCATGAATTGGACTTAAGGGCTTGTGATGATTGGTGATATGATGGCTTTAACCAGATTTGGTTTAATCTGTGAGTTTTAATCCGTAGCCTTTTGCTCAAGGAACAGGTCTTTGGGTATGAGATAGACTTTGCCACGATGGTAACCCATGTGCTTCTGTGGGTCAAAGGAGATCAAGTCTTCTCGCACATCAGGAGTGATGAGTTACTAATAAGTTGCATCCTATGATGATCACCATTTCATTCCTGTGACTGGTCGTCTTTATGTATCAATGTCTCTTCCTTTCGAGATTTGCTCCGTATTTGATGGAACAACATTGAGGTGCTGTTGGGTCCTCTCAACATATGTCCTCTATCTTGAGTGTCTTTCTTGGATGTAGATTTTTCATTTTTGGCCTTCATGAGTTAACTCATGCACTAGAGGAGTACGAGCACCTAACGGGTTTAGCATTAGATCTGCCATTTGCCAGGACAACTATTAGTGACATGAGATGACCGTTCATGACTAGGATTGGTTTGAGACGTAGAGTCGTCACTGAGGAGATTACTGCCGGACATGTAGTGTCCCTGGACTTTTTGATTGATCACTTTGGTGGTTTGGTCAGCTACGAACAATTCTCTAGAGATTTTATTATTCCGACAGATGAGTGGTAGTTTGCACGAGTGAATGTGCTGTTGATGTGCATCATTGCTTATCTGCATATGCCCCTGTATATGGACCACTTAGATACTGTATTGATGGTAGTGGTTCGTGCCCTCCGACAGGGTTGTACGATTCTGTTAATGATATTAGCTGAGACTTTGCGGTTGGCAACTTTCTACATTATCCATCAAGAGGGATTTTTCAGAGGTAGCGTCGTTTTGCTGTATGTGTGGTTTATGATGCATTTGAGCCCTATTGGCATTTTTTGACATTATGGGTATCGCTTCACCCATAAGATAACTAGGTATTACTCCTTCCGGCCAGTGGAGTGTTCAAATGCGGCATCATGGTTGGCCTTTTTGTCAGAGATTTAAGCATCCCTTTTCGACCTTGCCATGCTCAGGGCTTAGCTCCCCCCTATAGCCTCATTACTCATACAGTTGGCCTGGATTTTCTGCCCCTGGCGTGTTTGAGAGAGGTGACCACATATTATTTGCTGGCAGTCATGGGCCAGCTTGATCAGTTTCATAGCATTCACCACTTTGGGGGGCTATAGATCAGTGAATATTAGCTTTATCAGTGTCGTCATCTGACTTGATCATGACTTATGAGTATTGGACTCAAAAGGAGAGTGCTGATTTCCCTAATAGCCATCCAGATCGTTCTACAGAGTATTCTGCATGGTTGGAGTCAGATATTGCATTGGCTACCGTTATCCGGTCAGCTCGGAGCATTGATTCTGATAAGGAGGAGCCTATAGAGGATTCTGATTCTCCCACGGAGGATGAGTTATTTACTAGCTTGATTGTGGCTTTGGTTGGTGACCTACCAAGTGTCCTTGTCAGGACAGATCCAGCTATTGTTGATTCACTAGCTCGGATGACCTTTGAGAGGGATTAGGCTAGGGTGTTGATGTTGACAGCCCTATCTTATAGAGATGCAACTTTCGCCGCTAGAGACAAGGCTCAACCTACTCGGGATGCTGCATTGAGAAGAGAAATGAGATCCGTTCTGTCAGAGATGCAGCCTTTAAGGAGATTCAAGAGGTTTCAGTTGCTCGGGATACCGCTTTTGCTGAGAGGGACGAGGCCATAATATGAAAATGGCAGTGGATGTTGTGGCTCATATAGAGACCGAGGGTTAGGAGCTTGCAGCTGCTCCTCTATCTTTAGAGAGATGCCATGTTGGCACTGTTATCCCGCTTATCCACGGGTTCAGAGCCCAGCTTTGATTTTCCTCAACAGGGCTTGTTGACCATGAGGTTTGATAGAATTTGAGTTTTAGAAGATTCGGTGTCTTGGGACTGGTTGTTTTTTGTTTTTTCTGAAGGTCAGACCGCACCAGGAATGGTTGCCTACGTACTCCCGGGTTGAGGGAGATCAGGTCGTTCGTAGTTCATGTTTTTGTGTGAGAGGCTTGAGAAGTGTCTCTTTTGGGATTTGAGTTTGGTTTGATAGGTTTTTGAATTTTTGTATCAGGATTCGAGGGTTTTTGAATTTTTTGTTTTGGTTTGACCGCACCAAGATGGCTGCCTACATACTCCCGGGTTGAGGGAGATCAGGTCTTTCGTAGTTCACATTTTTGGCTTGAAAGGCTCGATTTTTGATTTTTTCTTTTTGATGATTTTTTTGGACTTTTTATTTTTTATGCATGGAAAATAAAAGGCATAATGCTAAGAAAAGGATAACGTCCCAACATCCTCTGGAACTCGCAGCTTTCCTTTAGATCTATGTCCACCTGGCTAGCTGAGGCCTGGTAGTCCAGTCATCCGTGGTTATATTGCCTTTGAGGCTTGTGATAGAAGTTTCCTCTTGGTCATTAATATCTTTAATCAGTGCCATAACTTGATCGCCTCCTGAATCAGCATATCCCTTAAGGAGGCTTAAACTGGACTCGTCGTAAAAAGGGATGAACTCTAGATTCCTTGATAGGTTGGCTTCCTTGAGAACTTTACCATATTTCCCTTTATCTGCTCCTTCACCTTTCTCATAGCTTGAGAGGATTTGAGTATGAAATCCCTCTCGCACTGTTGTTGTATCTCTCGCAAGGAACTTTCCTTTTGGGCTTTTTCCATACGGGGAAGGATCAGTATCTCCTCCTCATCATCTGGGGGGATAAGGTCAGGAATGTTGTTGCTAATTTCTAGCAACAATATGTTTGATGGTAGCGGATGAATTTCCTTAGAGGACTCTCCTGTTTCCTCTGTCACTCCAAGCATTAAGATTTGTCCACCTAATGTTCTGCCAAGATTGGTGCTTACAGTCGTCACCTCCTCTGAACTACCTGCCTCGAGTGGACCTTTTAAGCTCTTTATTTTCATTTTGCCTTTTTCGGTTATGGGGACTTCGATCTGTAGTTGTCCATTTTCAATGAGATCCTGGATTTTGTGCTTTAGAGACCAGCATTCCTCAGTTGCATGTCCAGATGAGTTAGAATGATAGCGACATATCTTTGTGGCATCATAACTTTTCGTCTCGGGCTTGGTAGGAGGTAGCAACTCAGTAATCTTTCTTTGCACAACCATTAATGCCAACATAGTTTCTAATGAGTCCCCCAAAGGTGTGAATACCCTTCTCCGTCGACTCTCCCCGACTCTCGGTGCAGTAAGATTTTGAGGGTTTGCTCGTGTTTGGAATGTCTCTTGATATGTCCTCTTTGGGAATTCGCATTCCACCGGACCATTTTTCCTTTGTCGAGATCTTCTGGTAATTTTATCATTCCACCTTTCTCGTTCATTCGACTTGCTTTGCTCTTCTTCATTCAGTTGGCTGATCTTGGAGGGAGATCTGCTTATATTCTGAATATGCTCCTCTTTCTCTTGGCTTTCTGATAGTTGAGTGAAATGCTGCCTTGTATCCTGATGTTGGTGCACTACCAGATTAGCCAGCAGAGTTACTTGATGTTGGATCGCATCCAATTTTTGCATTATTGTCATACCCTGCTCTGAATTTTCTGACTCTAGGATATTTGTTGTGTTCCTTTGGGGGTAATCCTCTATCCTTCGTATGTATTTACAATTTGGATACATTTCATCGCTTCCTGACTCGATCATATTTACTCCCTCCGTATCATGCGACATCAGAAGGTTGGTGCTGACATTTGGATGGTTGGGTTGTTGGACCACAATATCACCGTTTTCGATCAGGTTTTGGATTTTATGCTTTAAGGACCAACAATCTTATGTATCGTGTCCTGGAGATCCTAAATGGTAAGAATATTTCTGGCTAGGATTGTATCTTTTTCTTTTTAGATCCAGAGGTGGAGCCAGTTCGGTAATTTTCTTGTGATCTATTAGCATCACCAATATGTTTTCAAGGGAATCGCCTAGTGGAGTGCACACCCAATTTTCTGTTCTTTCAAATTTTCTCTTTCTGTCCTAGTAATTGTTGAATGCAGTTTGTTGTGACGAGAGATTACTTTCCCTTTTCCAAATGGGGGGACTATGGTTGGGTCTCCTAGATTTCCCCTGTACAATGAGGGATACATCTTCATCGCCTTCCTTGGGTACCCTTATGGGATCACTCGTATAGTTTCCAGACTGTATATGATTGGCGACTACTTTCAATGCTGTCAGATCTTTGATCTTGCCTGCTGTCAGGCCGATCTCTGTCATTTCGCCATGTTTGATCATCTTTGAGAATGGCTTTCCTATGCAGGCCAGGATCCTCTTATAGTAAGGTGCCTCTTGGATGTCTATGAAAGTCATCACCATTTCAGCTTCGGGCATAGGCGGGCTGACTTGTGCTGCCAGACGTCTCCATCTTTGGGCATACTCACAGAAAGACTCGGTACTCTGCTATCTGACTTTGGACACTTGATACCGATCCGAAACCATATGAGACTGGAAGCTGTATTGAGCTAGGAAGCTGTATTGAGCTAGGAAGGCATGAGCTAGCTCTTCCCAACTGTGGATTTTTGTATTATCAAGTTGGGCATACCATGTCCTAGCCTCTCCAATGAGACTTTTTTGGAAAAGCTGCATTCTGAGGTTTTCATCTTCAGCATAAGACCCTAGCTCGCCAATGTATACTTTCAAGTATATATAGGGATCGCCTACCCCATTGTACTTTTCAAACTCTGGGACTTGGAATTTGTTAGGATATTTAGCCCCTGGGAATATGCATAGATCTGAATATGTGACACTTCCAAGGTTTCCAGTCCCTTTGATTGTTCGGATGGTTTCTTCCATTTGTTGGACTTTCCTTCGGATATTGCAAGTTTCCCGATCTTCTCTGAGATTTGTGATTTCAGGGGTTTTGTTGATTCTTTCACTGTATCGCGGTTTAGGGATCTACATTTCCCCCTTTTTGTCAGCACTCTGATTACCACCCTGTGAGGAGGTATCTGTTTGATTGAGTGTTGGCTGGCCCTGAGTGTTTTTGCTTTGTTCTATTAGGAGGACAGCCAACTCTGCTATTTGATTCTTAAGTCCTTCGAACTCTTTTCGAGATACAAAATCCGACTCGTATTGGCTACTTTCAGCCATGTCGGTTGGATAGGCTTTGTGCCTTTTCAGATTATGATCTATTAGTGAGACTACTTTTTGACCTACAACAAAACGTAGGCGTGTCAATTTCCTGATGTAGGTAAGGACAGGATGCATGATGTGTTTTTTAGATCTTATCTTGCAAAACCAAGGTTAGCTGTTCTGATGACAGGATGACATGGTATTTTGATAGGGAAAGTAAATCTTTCATTATGATATTTACATTGTGCTCCTCGGTAATTGGAGGCTTAACATAGTATTGAAAGAGGAAGGCATGAAGAAGCTGCGCTTTGAATTTGGTTAATCAGAGGCTGACCTATCCCAGGTTACTCTCGCGTCTTTGTTTTCGGCATGAAGGCTCCCAGATCATCGCAATCTACTAGAGGGAAAATTAATTCGATCATTCAACTGAAGCGAATCTGGGTGGTGCATTTTCATGAGCCCAAGAGACTTAGTCGTCCCCAGAGACATTACTTATCACCGACTGGGTTTTCCTCCTTGTGAGAGGGATACACAACATACATTCACATACATCGTGCCTCACCGTTGTGCATATGATAACATGGGTGCGAAGCACTAAATATGGGTGCGAAGCACTAAAAAGCAGGAAAGCATTCATTCACATTCATTCAATGTAAAGACGCAGCTTTCTTACATTCAATAAAGACGCAGCATTTACTCATTCATTGACTGTGAAGACGCAGAATTTCACGCATTCAATAGTTTTGAAAGGGAAATGTTTGAAAAGATTTGAAAGCGGCCTAAGCCCTCTACTGTTATCCCCACCGGAGTCGCCACCTGTCGATGTTGGTTTAAAAAATCCGTGGGTCGGGTCACAACCCGGATCTTTTAATATCTTTTCCTAAGTTCGCTCTACCCTCACTCTTTTTATTTAGGAAAAAGATTTTGAAGGGTTTTTTAGGAGAAAGGCCAACATGTATCATGTCGACGATTTAAACATTTTATAGAGTTGCCAGTTAGTAGATTTAAAATGGTTGTACCAACTCAACCGAGTTTTGTTTGAAAGAGGCCCAAATTGCTGGACACTATTGAAACTTGATCTTTGAAAACAAAGTTTTGAGCTCGGAAGCTTGGTTTAGTGTGGGGAAGGTGTTAGGCAACCCACGACTCCCGTGTAAACACGGTACCGCATCTTTTCAATATTTCCCTTTAAAAACTAGAATGCGTGAGTGAATGCTATTTGAAAATTGGGCCTATTGATTTGATTGATTGAAAGTAGTGCTTCGGTTCGTTGAACCTATATACGAAGGGTTTGATTTGATTTGGAAATCATTCTTTCATTTGATTTATAAAAGCATTTAATTTGATTTTCTTTGAAAATCTTTTCTTTTAATTGATTTAAAAATGATGTTTTGAAAGCTGTTTTATCAAACCCTTATGCTGCCATAGGAATTGAAGCCTGTTGATACTTCCAATTTTAGCTTTATAGCCTTAAGGGTGCATGTGAATGGTGATTTGTCAGGCTGCGAAGCATCCTCGACCACAGATTATACAAGTGTCGATCTCCTCATGGGTATGAAAACCATCGGAGGGACGCTGACACGACAATCAACATTTTTCATTATATTGAGACCTTAAATCTGGATAAACATTTTAAGTTCTGTTTACATGTACATTTTTGCAAAAAAAATTGGCAGGGTACATTTGTAAATCGGAGTTTGTCCATCATGGGAATCAGATTCCGATCGTTTAGATCATGAATCCCACGATTCCTAGGCTCACATATGAGTTGCCAAAACCTACACAGTTCAAATTTGTACTAAAGCCACAGGTAAAAGCAGGCCCACCTACGGCAGCGGCACCTCTAATTGCAGCTCTCCATGGTGGGTCCCACTTCCCCGGGCTAGGTTCGATTCGAGTTGAAACGTAGTTTATATGAGCTGCCAGTCAAATCTGAAGAAAAATCGCTACGCGATTGAGCTGTTTGTCCTGAAATCCTGCGTTTAAGCAGCGTAATCCTGATAGAAAGGGGAGCTCTTTGAAAACCCTTGGTATTCATACTGAAGCAATGTTCTGGGAGCAATGATGAAGAATACTAAAATGTTTTTGAAAAACTGCGCAAAACTACAAAAAACTACCAATTCAGCAGTTGGCTCAATCCCAGCGAAGTGTCGAGTACAGACCGAGATAGTTCAGCCGTTGGCACATCCCCAACGAAGCGTCGGGTACTGACCGATGACAGTTCAGCCGTTGGCACAACCCCAACGAAGCGTCGGGTATTGATCGATGACAGTTTAGCCGTTGGTTAAACCCCAGCGAAGCATCGGGTACTGACCGATGACAATTCAGCCATTGGCTCAACCTCAGCGAAACATCGGGTACAGACCGAGACAGTTCAGCCTTTGGCTCAACCCCAACAAAGCCTTGGGTACATATCGATGACAGTTCAGTCATTGGCTCAACCCCAGCGAAGCGTCGGGTACAGACCTAGATAGTTCAGCCGTTGGCTCAACCCCAGCGAAGCGTCGGGTACTGACCGATAACAGTTCAGCCGTTGGCTCAACCTCAGGGAAGCGTCGGGTACAGACCGAGATAGTTCAGCCGTTGGCACAACCCTAGCAAAGCGTCGGGTACTGACCGATGACAGTTCAGTCGTTGGCTGAACCCCAGCGAAGCGTCGGGTATAAACCGATGACAGTTCAGCCATTGGCACAACCCCAGCTAAGTGTCAGGTATTGACCGATGACAGTTCAGCCATTGGCTGAACCCCAACGAAGCGTCGAGTACAAATCGATGACAGTTCAGCTATTAGCACAACCCCAGCGAAGCGTCGGGTACTGACCGATGACAGTTCAGCCGTTGGCTCAACCCCAGCGAAATATAGGGTGCAGACCGAGACAGTTCAGCCGTTGGCACAACCCCAGCGAAGCGTTGGGTACAGACCGAGACAGTTCAGTCGTTGGCATAACCCCAGCGAAACGTCAGGTACAGACCGAGACAGATCAGCCGTTGGCACAACCCCAACGAAGCATCGGAAGGGATCCGGTGACAAAAGTAATATAATAATCCATCCTCGATGATTGAATCTATTATACACATCCTCATAAGGAACACCAAGAAAGATTGGTAATTCAAACCCCTATTGCCAACTACCGGTGTAGATGATTGTAAAAATAGGCATCGGGAGCACTCATTGGAATAACTCGGCGACAACAATTTCATCCCCATCAGAGTCACCAAGGCTATTATGGATGACGTCATCCCCAACAGAAAGTGACAAAAATAGTTCACGGTAGCCTATTAGTGACATCCCCAGCAGAACAAGATAGTAGCCTAACGCTGATAACCTGTCAGTGGTTATCCTACCAGTAATCGTCAGGCAATGCTGCCAGGAGGGTTATCACAGGTGACGTTATCCACAACAAAAGCTAATGTAATCAAATCACTGATAGCCCTACCCCCTCTAAGGTATCTAACATTCATGGCATATCGTGTCGTGAATTGCCTCCCCTTTGCCTGCGCATTTCCCGTGTCTACTAATCTTTATCCTGTCCATTTCACTACATTTCATGAATATGATAAAGAGGGGCATCTATAGACACTCAATTTTTTTTTCTTGTTACTAACACTGTAGAGGGCAAGTCTGTCTTACCAACTCAACCCCAGTCTCAATACCTGGTCATCAGGTCAGCCCCCGTCTCAACTCGAAAGGTACAGGTCAGCCCCGGTCTCAACTCAGGAGGTACAGGTCAGCCTCGGTCTCAACCTGGGAGGTATAGGTCAACCCCGGTCTCAACCCAGGAGGTACAAATCAGCCCCGGTCTCAACTCGAGAGGTATAGGTTAGCCCCGGTCTTAACCCAAAAATTACAGGTCAGCCCCGGTCTCAACCCAGGAGGTATAGGTCAGCCCTAGTCTCAACTCGGGAGGTACAGGTCAGCCCCGATCTCAACCCGGGAGGTACAGGTCAGCCCCGGTCTCAACCCAAAAGGTATAAGTCAACCCCAGACTCAACCCGGGAGGTACAGATCAGTCCCGATCTCAACCCGAAAGGTACAGATCAGCCTCGGTCTCAACCCGGGAGGTACAGGTCAGCTCCGGTCTCAACCCGGGAGGTACAGGTCAACCCCGATTTCAACCCGAGAAGTCAGGTAAACTTCAGAACCAATCCTAAAGCATCACGACATCTCCAAAGGAAAACTTGGAGCAATCAAGTCAACCTCAGAGACAACACTGAGGATAAACAGACTCGAATGAGATCCAAATCTCGAAAACAGCCCCAAGAAGTCAACCGAAGGCCATACCGACACTGAAGGCAACCCCGTGAGAGGCAAAACGGTTATTTTACCAACTCGAAGACAATTTGGTCAAACTCAAGCCGACTTAATGCCACCATGGTCAATACGAACCATAACAATGATCCCGAGTGCAAACAGCGCAAGACAGCTCAACGGACAAACTGCGGGGAATCAAAGACCTGGTTATGAACCCATCTTCTTGGACTCAAAAAATGTTTTATACTATGTCATTGTGACACCCTAGGTGAGGGCTTTCCGAAAAGGTATAGCACGCCTCAAACGGAAGCTCTGATCAAAAGTTAGAATGTTTCGAATCAAACCTCACATTGCTCGGAGTGCACGTACTTCGAGGCGATGGGTCCTGCCATGTGTGCCCTGCCACGTGGAGCCGCACCTCTACCTGCGGCAGCAGCAGGTAGAGTGGAGGTTCCCTGGTCTATATATGGAGGTGCACCCCCCTCTCATTTTAAGAATTCAGAAACGCTCCGAACCCCTGCCCGTTTAGTTTTCCAGCTGTTTTCTTATCTTCCAAACCCAAAATTTTTCACTCTAACACGTAGATATACCCACATACTACCACATATCAGAAAATAACCGGTAGATTTGGACGTTTAAAGCCTACGATTTGACAAAAAGCCCGTGTAGCAGTCCATTCTGAGTATTTTTACGATTAACAAGTTATTACTCATTCGCACTTTTATACACTTGCATATAAAGTTTTTTTTTCTAAATATGCCAGTAACTCAGTTTCGTGGCCGTTTTTGTCAACTTTTGGTACATTTTTGTACATAAATGCATTTTCTGGCATTTGTACAACTCGGATTGACTATCCGTCGCTTCCAGCAGCTTTTATATACTTGCATCTTCGTTACTGACAACTTCGCTGGACTGGGTTATCTGCCCAGTCTGGGTTTGGTTTTTTTTTTTTTTTTGTATATATTTAAGTGTATATATACTAATTTTTCAATTCTGTCAAGCCCATATGTGAAATCTGTGGTAGTTTACTGCTTTTATATATATTTATGCATATATAAGCAACATTCACCACACTGGGTTATCTTCCCAGTCTTGGTTGACTACTTTTCTATCTCTATATATATGTTTATATTTCAGTTCGGCCTGGATCATTCTGTGGCCTTTTTACTGCTTTTATATATAAATATGCATATATAAGCAGCCTTCACCACACTGGGTTATCTTCCCAGTCTTGGTTGACTACTTTTCTATATATTTACATTCCAGTTCGACCTGGATTATTCTGTGGCCTTTTTACTATTTTTGGCATCATTCACCATTACTGGGATATCTTCCCAGTCCTGGTTGACTATGTTTCTGTATATATTTATATTTCAGTCCGGGCACATGTGTGAAAAGCAATTGCCCTTTTTACTGTTTTTCTATATATATATTTCAAGTCTGTCCAACCTGGATCATTCCTTGGCTTTTATACAGCTTATATATATATATTTCAATTCAAGTCCGGGCACCGGTGTGAAAACCCATTGCCCTTTACGGCTTTCGTATATATAATTGTATATATATTACTTTACTCATTTTTATTAAATTGTCGCTTTAAATATTCATTTGATATGAATCGACACTGACATTTCTGCGGGCGAACTAGATTTATTTAAATCTCGCCAACTCTAGCTTTCAAACGGTTCAAAATAGGTCCAGACAGAACTGGAAAGTTAGAATGGCTGAGATTTATTTAAATCTAGCACTTTTCTAGTTTCAGTTGTAAAAGCACCCTCGCGACCCTTAGATCGCTATCTAGTGGGAACGAGACGCTTCATCCACGTGCGATGTGAGATCCTGAAACCTTAATAAGACTCGGTTATGTAAATTTCTTAATTATCAATAAAATCTCTCTGTTCTGGTTCTATATCGTGTTATTATATACGTTATTAAAGACTTAGGTCAAAAATATTTTTCTCCAAAAAACGTCGTGCTTAAAATTTTTATTTTATTTTTGGACTTTTCGGTATATTATTTTGTCAAGCTACTTTGTCGTGCTTACATTGATGAAATGCTTTGTCGTGCTTATATTGGCAAAACGCTTTGTCATGCTTAGAAAGGATTAAGTGTCTAGGAAACCCTAAACCTAATTTAGAAAACCCTAACCCTAATTATAAATCCTAAAAACCCTAATTAAGAAGTATAAACCCTAATTAGGTTATCTTAAACCCTAGTTATGTTAACTAAACTTAAATTAGGTGTTAATAACTTCATTAAATTTTTCTAAACACAAAAATCAAAACCCTAATTCATAATTAGTGAAGATTAGGGAAAAATTAACTACTAATTAAACCCTAAAGTTGCTCACAAGCTAGTGCCACCTCCTACTTCGAAATTAGTCATCAATCTGATCTCCAAGCACCTTGTCATAGATGCACATGTTCTGAGGAAAGATATCTTTGGAGGCAAAGGGTGAAAAATGACTTAAAAACCCTAACTTTGAAATCCTATAAATAGTAGCTCTTGATCAGTGTTTAAACACACAATACCTTCACTACTATACTTATACTATCTTCCATAAAGAGCTCTAGCAATAGCAACATCAGAATCGAAGCTTAGATAGCAAAATTTGAGCAAGAGAAGTATAAACCCTAATTTTACAATTGATCTATGATGTTATGTTAATTTTGATGTTTTGTTGTTTACTTATATGTAATAACATACTAGTTAGTGTTTTGGGTTGTTAGATCACGTTTTTATAACATCTAAATGCATCAAATAGAAGTTTTAAGCATTCTGAAAAATTGTTGAAAACAGACCTGACAGCCATATGTCAGAGCCTGTAGATCTTCTGGTGGTAATGTTTAGGTTTGTTAATGATATGGTAGTTGTAGTATTACATGAGCTTAGTAATCTAAAAGAGGAATCAAGTCCATGGGATTAACAAAATGAAAGATATAAGTGCTCAAAGGTCATTGACCGATCACGAAAATCTGAAATCTGGGAAACCCAAAAAATTCCCAGAATGTTCTGACAGTCGTTTGACCGACTCAGATCTTCGTCTCAGATGGTTGTTAGATTATGAAAGTGCTTTGTTTTTGTACTTTGATATGTGTAGTAGACCATTACAGCAGTCTAACACCTTAAAGGTTCATAGGATGACCAGAATTTATGGTCAAAACTCGTTGACTGTTCACAGATTCATTTTCTGGAAAACCCAGAAAATGAAAAACATGAAGAACAGTCTTTGACAAGACTTTGACCGACCTAGATCTATGCCTTAAGAGGTTACTTGGTCCTAAACAGTGATATCTCGTTCAAATATGACATATAGACTACACACTACAATCATTAAAACAAAGATCTAATACACATAATCAAATCGGTAAGCCTCACAAGGTCGTTGACCGACGTTGACCAACGTTCTGGGTTACCCAAAAACCCAGAATGGCTCTGACAGGTACTTTGAACCTTAATAACTTGCTGCTAGATGTTGTTTAGGGTCCGAAATTGATACCTAGTTATAATACTACATAAACACTATAACACCAAAGCACTTAACAACATCAAATCAAAGCGAGCTGCAAGAACAAGCCTGGTCAAAGTAGCCACTCGGCCTTGACCAGGACTATTCTTCAGAGCTGAAGAACACCTTCAACGACGCTTTTCGTCGCTGAAGGCCATTAGCGACGGACAGAAAAGTAAAATAATTAAAATAAATAGAAATAATTAGTAAATAATTATAATTTCAGTTTTAAAAATTATTTTAAGTTATAGTATTAACTTTTAATATTTTGACATTAATTACATAATTATTGTTATATATTTATAATTAAGTTAATTAATAAAGTAATTAGTTAAATTATTTATAAATAATAAGTAATTATTTAAAAATGTTTTAAATATTCTAAAAATCATAATAAATGATTATAAGTTATTTAAAAATAAAACTAAGGTTTTAATAAATATACTAAGTAATTGATAAATTATTTAAGTATAAAATTAATGATTTAAAAATCATTCTAATGGATAAATAAATATGTAAAAATTATTATAAGTTTCCAAAAATTATTATAATGATAAATAAATTATCTAAAATTATAATAAAACTTATAAATAAAGTTTTACTAAGTTTCTAACTTATTAAATATACGGTGAGATTTTAGAACACCGAAATCGTACCGAACATAGACCGGACGTATCTAGTTTGATTAGTTAGGTACTGTTATCAATACAAAAACAATTATAAATATGTTTAACATATTTTTAGGTATCCTAAACACTTCAAGTAACTTTAGATAAACGTTCTTCGCGTATGCAAGTGTTTGAACTTTATCTTTTCATTGTACCCGTAAACTTACTATGTTACGCAAGTTTTATACTTAATCTTATGACATTACTTGAATACCTTTCGATATCTTCTACCAAACCTGATTATTACCATTGAAAAAGTTACTGCTATTGTTTAGCATGACTTAAGAAATGAATCATTTATTCATATAAAATTAAATTATTGTTTTTCAAGCATAAATTGTTAGTCAAACTAAATTATTTTGGTAAGGCATCCTATACTGAGTTGAATTTATCCTGAATTGGGGTTTTCTATATGTGTGTCTATAATAGACAATAGAAGTAGGATGATATGCATACTCCTAGGATACTGAATAGGCTGATCCCCTATCTTAGTTCTGAATACGCAGATTTCTAAGTCTGTGTGACTGACAGAAATGGTTGAGTGAAATAAAAATTCCAAAAATGGTCGCCAACCCTCAGTAAAATTGTGGAACTCTTGTTTATTTGAAATCAAACATTTTGTTATATAAACATACTGAGCATGTCATAGCTCATTCTTGCAAATTATTTTTTTTGCAGTTTAAGATGGTAATCCCGGCACTTCTGACAAACATAGTGGATAGAGACCCTGCGTAGAATAGCTTTATTTACTGTCTTTATTTACTGCAAGTCTTCTAAGACTTTTTGTTGTAATAAAAACTCAAGTTTGAGAACCATGTAACTAAACATAGTATAAAATATATATATTATCATCTTTTATTTCCGCAACCGTGTATTGATACATACTTAGATGATTTATAATACGAGTTAAATGTTACAGTATCCTTAGTAATTATATATCTGAGTGAGGGTATTGGCAATATGGACTGTTCATGTTATTGCTAGTACTCTAGATTTTGGATGGATATGAACTACCGATATGAAAGAGATATTCATAGGATACAGTCTATTTATCGCAGTGAGGGTATCTAAACACAGCAATAGTTCTAAGTAAAAATTGTTATCTGTTATGGGATACTGTGAATCTTGGATAGATAGGAATTATATCTTATTTGAATATCTATAGTATTTGGATAATCGTGAACTCCAGATTGAATACCGCAGGTGTATAGATTTGGGGGCATCACATACGAACCATGATTTACTGAATGAATCCTTGGTTCTTGCGATATTTGAATATATTTATGTACAAATTTTAGCTGTGTAGTTTTATTGGCCTCCCAATGTGGTCCTAGGAATCGTGGGATTCATGATCAAACTGATCAGAATCTGATTCCCATGATGGATAAACTCCACTTTACAAATGTATTGGGAGCTACTTAGAAAAGGAATGCATGCCAGCTTTAATTCGTGAGCCACTAGGACATTCCTTTTATTGCTTTGCTTGCATGATCCCACATGAATAGCTTAGGAACTTATTTTGTTTAAACCTTCTCCAACCTTGCATGCACGTGATGATGATGATGATTAGGCATGATGGGATTTCCTTCTCCACTTTGGGCTGCTAGACTCCTTTTCCAATTGATAATATGCCTAGGAATCCAAGGATTAAATTGTAACCAATTTCGTGAGCAGCTAGGTATGGAAATTCATCTCCAATTTGGAAATATTAAAACCGTGCATGTGCAGCATCAATGTTTTTGTAAATTAACTTGCTAAATCCGTGGATGTGCTGGAACAATAGCGAGCTACTAATTAATTTACATACAAATCCTTTTTGCAAGCTGCTTTAATTTAGAATGCAAATTGACCAGCTAGTCTCCTTCCCTCCTTTTCATGGTAACGTGGTCCACTTTGCATTCTCTTGTGAGCTGCTTGTTTCTTCCAATTGAAATTATCCATTGCAAGCTCCTCTAATTTCGTGGCTGCCCATTAATTGCTTGCTGATTTGGAATGCATGCAAGGCCCACTAGGAGAAACCCATAAGCTGCTAGGAAATTCCTTTGCAATATATCAAAACCGTGTACTTCTTGGACTTGTAATGCATGCGTCCACCCTTGAGCCCATGTACCGAATTGGGTCAGCCCAATTGGTCCCAAATTAAATTCTAATTCGTCCCATTTCAATATATTAGCTCTGAATTCTCCTGAAAATAATAAACACCATATTAAGCTCATATTCACATAAAGCATATAATAAACTAAATATAAAGGAATAATAATCATCCAATATTATGTACTTATCAAATTCCCCCACACTTAGCCTTTACACGTCCTCGTGTAAACCAAAAGTTTGATTTCCAAAAATTCTACTGAACCATAACGTCAAAAGGATTTCAAGACCAAATCATGATTATCAATACTAAACACACAAAAGCATGATCAATGTTCATCAATTAACTCAAGATAACCACTTTGCCATTTCACCAATGAATTTTATTAAATTAAATAGTATCCACATAAATACTGTTCTATAATCCACACACTTACTCAACATAGTTACCATGGAGAAAAAATCGTGCACACCACTCAAAAACTCAAAACATATTTTTCCTGCTTTATTTTTTTTAATTTTCTTATCACTAGGACCCTTTCATTTTTCCTCTTTGTTTCAAGTGAATGCATTTTATGCTCCGTTTCACCTTCCTCAATCATTCTTTTGTAAAGTGAGTGCATTTTATGCTCCATCTCACTTATTCACACCTGTTTATAGGAGAGTGCATTTTACGCTCCATCTCATCCCACCACATGGTTTCTCTTTTGCTTCTTTTTCTCTTTTTCAACAATTTCTTTGATTTTTCAACTTTTTTGATTTTTTTTTCACATAGTCCTGCAAATAGCATAAGCAGTTCAATAGTTCTAGAGCATGAGATTAGTGCAAATAGACAACTCCACAGATAACTTAGCCAACTAAGCATATATCACATATTCAAGTACTCATGAGACACAAATTCAACTGAAATCAATTACTATGGATCATGATTTAGTTTTTACCAATCATTAACCAATTAAGCATCAAACATATTTTGAATTTTTAGCATTGATTTCCAATTTTTGACTTTAACCTTTGAACACATAGGCAAATAGAATTATGGAAATCAAATTTTTTTTTAAAAAAATTCAAGGTAGATCAAATATCCCTAAATAAAAAAATAAAAACCTAAATCTTTCCCCCCACACTCAAACCTGACATTGTCCCCAATGTAAGAAAATCATGCAAAGAAGAAAGAACTACATGCAAAATAAAAAAAAACTAAATAGTAAAGGGATAGAAAATCAAATCTGATTTCTTGGGTTGCCTCCCAAGCAGCTGCTCTTGTTTAATGTCATTGGCTTGACATCATGTCTCCTTCTCATTCTTCATAGACCGGATCATCAAGCTCCACCATCTCAATATTTTTCACCTGATGTCCCTCATAGAACGGTTTCAATCTATGTCCATTCACTTTAAAAATCTTTCTTGTATTTGGACTATGAATCTCAACTGCACCATGAGAAAACACATTAGTGATAACAAAAGGACCAACCCATCTAGATCTCAATTTACCTGGAAATAACTTAAGCCGAGAATGATATAACAAAACTTTCTGTCCCACAACAAAGGTTTTCCGCATAATTTGCTTATCATGAAAGGCCTTGGTCTTTTCCTTGTAAATCTTAGAACTTTCATAGGCTTCATTCCTCAATTCTTCCAACTCTTGTAACTGCAACTTCCTGTGTACTCCAGTTGCTTCCAAACTCATGCTGCACTACTTGATTGCCCAAAAAGCCCTATGCTCTAACTCAACCGGTAAGTGGCAGGGTTTCCCAAACACAATTCAATATGGTGACATCCCAATAGGAGTTTTGAATGCGGTTTGATAGGCCCAAAGTGCATCATCTAGTCAAAGACTCCAATCCTTCCTGCTTGGGTTGACTACCTTCTCCAAAATGGATTTGATCTCCCGGTTGGACACCTCAGCTTGGCCATTACTTTGCGGATGGTAGGATGTAGAAACTTTGTGCAAAACATTGTACTTCTTGAACAAAGCCGCTAATACCGTATTACAAAAGTGAGTTCCGCGATCGCTAATGATGGCCCGTGGTACTCCAAACCTGAGAAATATGTTAGTCCTGACAAAATCTGCAACAACTTTAGAATCGTCAGTCCTAGTGGCTTTAGCTTCCACCCATTTTGAGACATAATCAATAACCAAAAGAATATATACATTCCCAGAGGATGAAGGAAAAGTCCCATAAAATCTATATCCCAAACATCAAAAATCTCAACAACTAGAATAGGAGTTTGGGGCATTTGATTTCTTTGAGAGATATTTCCCGTCCTTTGGCAATTATCACATATTTTACAAAACAGATAGGAATCTTTAAAAAGTGACGGCCAATAAAAACCACTTTCTAAAACTTTGTTAGCAGTTCTTTTTGGACCAAAATGTCCTCCACAAGCATGAGAATGGCAAAAAACTAGAATAGATTGGAATTCATTATTTGGCACACATCTTCTAATTATCTGGTCAGCACAAAATTTCCATAAATATGGATCATCCTAAACATAGTGTCTAGCATCACTCTTTAACTTTTCCTTCTGGGATTTGGAAAATTCTTTAGGAAAATATGCACTTACCAAATAGTTCACCAGATTTGCATACCATGGAGTTTCAGCATGGATGGAAAGTAGCTGCTCATCTGGGAAAGAATCACGCAAGGGTAATTCATCCTCTTCTCTCAACAATCTACTCCGGTGATCTGCTACCAAGTTGTCCGCACCTTTCTTATCTTTTATCTCCAAGTCAAATTCTTGCAAAAGGAGAATCCATTTAATAATCCTAGGTTTAGAGTCCTTCTTAGTTAGCAAATACCTGAGAGCAGCATGGTCAGAATAAATAATAACTTTAGTACCAAGTAGATATGATCAAAATTTATCTAAAGCAAAAACCACAGATAAAAGTTCTTTTTCAGTTGTGGAATAGTTTATCTGAGCCTCATTCAAAGTTCTAGAAGCATAGTAGATGGCATGAACAACTTTGTCAACCCTTTATCCCAAAACAGCCCCTACTGCATAGTTGCTTGCGTTGCACATGATCTCAAATGGAAACTTCCAATTCGGTGCTTGGATCACAGGGGTAGAGGTCAACAATTTCTTTAAAATATGAAAAGCCTCCTTGCACTCATCATTAAACTGAAAGTCCACATACTTTTGTAGCAACTTACACAAGGGCAATGCAATCTTCGAGAAATCCTTGATAAATCTTCGATAGAATCCTGCAAGACCAAGAAAAGAACGAATCTCCCGCACACTGACGGGGTAAGGCAAAGCAGAAATAATATCTATCTTAGCTTTATCAACTTCGAGACCCTTAGATGATACAACATAACTAAGTACTATTCCTTTTTCTACCATAAAATGCCATTTTTCCCAATTTAGAACAAGATTAGTTTCCGTGCATCTATCCAAAACACGACTCAAATTATCTAAGCATGCATCCAAAGAATCACCAAGTATTGTGAAATCATCCATAAAGACCTCAATGCAGTTTTCTAGAAGATCTGAAAAAATGCTTACCAGGTATCTCTGAAAAGTACCGGGAGCATTACAGAGTCCAAATGACATACGTCGGTATGCAAATGTGCCAAAGGGACATGTGAATGTGGTTTTTTCTTGGTCCTTGGGTGCAATCACAATCTGGTTATATCCTGAAAAACCATCTAGAAATCAATAATAAGTGTGCCCAGCTAATCTTTCCAATATTTGATCAATAAAAGGAAGAGGAAAGTGATCTTTTCTTGTTACAGCATTTCATTTCCTGTAGTCAATACACACTCTCCATCCTGTTTGCATCCGTGTGGGCACCAACTCATTATCATTGTTCTTGACAACGGTGATTCCGAAATTTCTTTGGGACTACCTGCACTGGACTCACCCATTGACTATCGGAAATGGGATAGATTATGCTGGCATCGAGAAGTTTGAGCACCTCTTTTTTCACCACCTCCATCATGGGTGGATTCAATCTTCTTTGTGCGTCCCTCGTGGGCTTAACTCCATTCTCTAATAATATCCGATGCATGCACATCACAGGACTAATACCTTTGATATCTGCTATCGTCCAACCAAAAACTGTGACATGGTCCCTTAGGACTCTCAGCAATTTATCTTCCTGCATTTTAGTTAGATTGCTAGCAATAATAACAGGCAAAGTATTATTAGTCCCCAAATATGCATATTTCAAAAGTGCAGGTAATTGTTTTAATTCTAGGGTTGGAGCTTGCACAACAGATGGTAGTAACTTCTGATGAGAAACATGTAATTGAATAGAATGTACTGCTGACTTATCTGAGAATTTCGGCAATGAGTGTA
This sequence comes from Panax stipuleanatus, assembly GCA_020205555.1. Lineage (NCBI taxonomy): Eukaryota > Viridiplantae > Streptophyta > Magnoliopsida > Apiales > Araliaceae > Panax > Panax stipuleanatus. Next base: position 114,520,709 of record CM035119.1, on the reverse strand, counting down.
GTGCAGCCACAATTTCATTCAATTCTTGAGTTCGCTCAACTTCATCTTCCTTGTCTATATCCATACTGTTGGTGATGACAACCTCCAAACTATCCCTATGTATTCTTTCCAAAGCTTTATGCACTAAGGAGTCTCTCACATCAATAGCAAAAACCTATCCTATATCACTAGGGTACCTCATGGCATCATAGATGTTAAATTGAATCTTTTCTCCATCGAATTCCATTGTCAAGGTCCTATTATGCACATCAATCATGGTTCTTGCTATTTTTAGGAATGGTCTTCCTAACAAGATATGGGAAGGGTTTGTTGATGTATCATCTTCCATGTTCATAATGTAAAAATCTGCAGGAAAGATTAGTTCGTTCACCTGCACTAAGACATCTTCAATTACCCCTCGGGGGTAAGTGTTAGTACGATCTGCCAATTGAATAATCACACCAGTATTTTTCAAAGGACCTAAATTTAAAGAGGCATAAATAAATAAAGGTATAGAATTAATTAAAACTCCTAGATCTAGCATGACCTTTTCAAATCTGGTGTTTCCTATTTTGCATGGAATTGTGAACATTCCTGGATCTTTACATTTAGGAGGCATTTTTCTTTGAAGGACAACAAATATATTTTCTCCAACAGTAACTCTTTCATCATTTTGCAATTTTCTTTTATTAGTACATAATTCTTTTAAAAAATTTGCATATCTTGGCACTTGTTTGATTGCATCAAGGAGAGGGATGTTTACTTCTACTTTCCTAAAAGTTTCCAGAATTTCTTTTCCTTTTTCATCTTTCTTTTAGGTTTTAGAATTTCTGGGAGGAAAGGGAAGAGGAATGTTTTTAAGCTGATTAGGAGGGTTAGGTTGTACCTTGGATTTTTCTGTTTCATCCTTAGCTGCTTTCTCCTCAAACTCTACGGGGACCGGTGGTGTATATAACTGTGTTCCACTCCGCAAAGTTATGTCGCTTGCATTCTCCCTTGGGTTGACTACTGTTTGAGATGGTAATTTTCCTGAGTCTGTAGATTCCAATATCCCCACAGTTGTAGGTAGCTGTCCTACTTGGTTTCTCAAATCTTGAATCGAAGCTTTTGTCTTCTGCTGAAACTGCTGTGTCTGAGTCATGAATGCTTTGAACATATCTTCAAGGGATGTTCCTGAAGTGGTTGGAGCTGCTTGTCGCGGTTGGTACTTAGGTTGTGTCGGTGGGAAACCTTGTTGTCTAGGTGGGAACACTCCTTGTGTTGGTGGCCTATTTCCTCCATAACTAAGGTTCGGATGATCTCTCTAGCCTGGATTATAAGTGTTTGAGTAGGGATCATACTTCTTTGGTTGTGTTTGGTAGTTACCTACTGCATTGGCTTGCTGTGCATTCTCATCCTCTTGCAATGTTGGGCATGAATCAGTAGCATGCCCTGCCATTAAGCATAATCCATAAGCCTTCGCAACCGGTATATTTCCTTTTGTTAATTATTGCACCACAGCAGTTAAGTTAGAAATCAATTCTACCAATTCACTCGTGCTTACCTCACTTACCCTTTGCGGAGCATGGTCATTCCTTGTTCCGTATTGTTGTGAGTTAGCATCAATGTTTGCAATCAGATTTCTTGCAGCCTCTGGTGTCTTGTCTACTAATGCTCCTCAAGTAGCCGCATCGATCATACTTCTTTCCATTGGTATTAGTCCCTCGTAGAAGTACTGGATCAAGTGTTGCTCATCAATTTGGTGGGGAGGGCAGCTGGAGCACAACTTTTTGAATCTCTCCCAGTACTCGTACAGTGTCTCTCCACTAAATTGTTGGATCCCGTAGATCTCCTTCTTTATGTTAGCCACTCTTGAAGCAGGAAAATACTTCTCTAAGAATAGCCCTTTCATGTCGTTCCATGAATTTATTGATCCGGATGGGAGATAGTACAACCAATCCTTTGCTAAATCTGCTAGGGAGAATGGGAAGGCTCTTAATTTGATTTGCTCCTCTGAAATTCCGTGTGGTTTCATGGTCGAGCACACCACATGGAACTCCTTCAAATGCTTGTATGGTCTTCACCTGTAAGACCACGAAAAGTAGGCAAAAGATGAATTAGTCCATATTTAAGTTCAAATGCAGCATCTAAAGTAGGATATTCAATGTACAAAGGTTGATAAGTAAAATTAGGAGTAGCCAATTATTTCAATGTCCGATTGTTGTTTGGCTCTGCCATCTTTTCTTCTTCGTCTGATTCAATGAATGATTTGTCAGAAAGTAATTCCAAAGCTAAGTTGAGGCCCGATGATGATGCAGAAGCCTCGTCTAAATTTGCAGTAGACTGTTGAACTTTTTGCTTTCTTAGCCTCCTTACAGTTTTATCAATATCTGGATCAAAATCTAATGTAGTAGCCTGAGAAGATCGAGTCATAAAACAAAAACAAAAGAAATAATAGAATAAAAACAAAACGCATAATTACTCCCCGGCAACGACTCCAAAATTTGGGAGCTACTTAGAAAAGGAATGCATGCCAGCTTTAATTCGTGAGCCACTAGGACATTCCTTTTATTTATTTGCTTGCATGATCCCACATGAATAGCTTAGGAACTTATTTTGTTTAAACCTTCTCCAACCTTGCATGCACGTGATGATGATGATGATTAGGCATGATGGGATTTCCTTCTCCACTTTGGGCTGCTAGACTCCTTTTCCAATTGGTAATATGCTTAGGAATCCAAGGATTAAATTGTAACCAATTTCGTGAGCAGCTAGGTATGGAAATTCATCTCCAATTTGGAAATATTAAAACCGTGCATGTGCAACATCAATCTTTTTGTAAATTAACTTGCTAAATCTGTGGATGTGCTGGAACAATAGCGAGCTACTAATTAATTTACATGCAAATCCTTTTTGCAAGCTGCTTTAATTTAGAATGCAAATTGACCTGCTAGTCTCCTTCCCTCCTTTTCATGATAACGTGGTCCACTTTGCATTCTCTTGTGAGCTGCTTGTTTCTTCCAATTGAAATTATCCATTGCAAGCTTCTCTAATTTCGTGGTTGCCCATTAATTGCTTGCTGATTTGGAATGCATTCAAGGCCCACTAGGAGAAACCCATAAGCTGCTAGGAAATTCCTTTGCAATATATCAAAACCGTGTACTTCTTGGACTTATAATGTATGCGTCCACCCGTGAGCCCATGTACCAAATTGGGTCAGCCCTATTGGTCCCAAATTAAATTCTAATTCGTCCCGTTTCAATATATTAGCTCTGAATTCTCCTGAAAATAATAAACACCATATTAAGCTCATATCCACATGAAACATGTAATAAAACTAAATATAAAGGAAGAATAATCATCCAATATTATGTACTTATCATGTATTCTGCCAGTTTTTCTGTAAAAATATACATATAAAAGACCTTAAAACAGTTATCCGGATTTAAGGTCTCAACCTAGTGAAAATATAGTTTGTCGTGTCAGAGTCCCTCCGATGGCTATCATGCCCATGAGGAGACCGACACTTGTGTATATGTTGTGGCCGAGGATGCTTTGCAGCCCGACAATCTCCATTCAAATTAAGCCTTAAGGCTGAAAAGATAAAACTGAAGTATCGATATGCTTCAATTCCTATGTTAGCTTAAGGGTTTGAAAACCTTCTTTCAAAACATCAGTCAATAATCTTTTTGAAAAAAGAAGCTTTTGCAAATCAAATTAAACACTTTTACAAATCAAATCAAAGACTTTTTGCAAATCAAATCAAACCCTTCGTATATAGGTTCAACGATGCATAGACATGCTTTCAATCAAACATAGGCCTAATTTTCAAATAACATTCTCACACGTTTCAGATTTAAAAGGAAATTATTGAAAAGATGCGGTACCGTGTTTACACGGGAGTTGTGGGGTGCCTAATACCTTCCTCACACTTAACCAAGCCCCCGAGCTCAAAACTTCAGTTTCAAAGATCAAGTTTCGACAGTGTCCAACAATTGGGCCTCTTTCAAACAAAACTCGGTTGAGTTAGTACAACCATTTCAAATCTACCAACTGGCGACTCTGTAAAACATTCAAATCGTCGACATGATACATGTTGGTCTTTTCCTAAAAAACCCTTCAAAACCTTTTTCGTAAATAAAAAGAGTAAGGATAGAGATAACTTAGGAAGAGAGAAAGATCCGAGTTGTGACCCGACCCGCGAATTTTTTCCCGACGTCGACATACTATATATTATAAAACATGCTTCGCATGTTAATTAATATGACGCGTATTTCATTTATATATATGTGCATGCGTGCTAAACAAGATGAGACAAATAATAACAAACCCCTCAAAGATTTTATATTAAGTCCTAAGCGTTCAAAGATATTTGGAATATCGAACGTCGCCTTCTAGCATGGTAAAACAATAGAGTATTAAATATTTAATATGAGTTTGTTGTGCACACACAAGGCGAGTATTAAATATTTAAGATGTTGTTTTATTACATATTATGTTTATAATGAATTGAACATTACCGCTTTGTTGTGCACACACAAGGGCTTTAGTTTTTTCTTCACTTATATGGAAATGTTGGGGTGGACTTAACTAAGATCGTTTTGGTTAGGATGTGCACACACTTGACCATAATGATCTAAGAGGCAAAATACAAGGAGTTACACGGTGATGTAATTGACAAAAGTTGTCTACCTATTTATTTATATATAGTTTGTTGTGCACACACAAGGCTTAATATATTTGAAATAGGATCCTTATTCTCACTAGCAAATCTTTAATTAAATTTGTCGAACTATATATTGTGGGGGTAATATAGTTTGAAGAAAATAGTGGGAGACACCAATTTAAAACAAGACCTAATTTATTTTGGTAATTAATAAAAGAATGTATGCTATAATGTTCTTAATTACAAATTTATTTACAGAATTTTACAATGTCTAAATTATTATCACTGCGTAGCATATTAGATGCTAATTAACCAAACCGAATTAAACGGATTGGTTAAGAAATTTGAGAATAGTTCTCAAGGCTGAAAAGCTATCTTATATCCTTAATATTCCTATCCCTACAATGGTTGCAGAAAATGCCTCTGAGGAATAGATTGCTACTTTTAGAAAGTAGCAAGATGATGCATAGTTGGCTCAATGCATTATGCTCGAATCCATGGGTAACGGGCTTCAGCGTCAGTATGAAACTATGGATGCTCCTATTATATTCCTACACTTCAAAGAGTTGAATGGTTGGAATGTAGGACTAATAGATATCAGATATCTGAGGAGCTCTTCCAATCTAGAATGACCGATGGTAATGCAGTAAAGACACATGTCCTTAAGATGATCAATCTAATTAAACAAATAGAATAACTAGATCTTGCACTCACTCCCGGACTCCTTCTCACAATTGTTGTGAATTTTCAAATGTACAAGCTAGATGTCAACCTCACTGATTTGCTTAAACATATTGAAAATTGTTGAGAGTCACTTTTCGACAAAGAAAGATCAAGTCTTACTGATAGGGGCCAAAGGATCTTCTGGAAAGAAGAACATTTCAAAGAAGGTAAATAGAAAGACAAATACAATCGATAATAAGAATAAAATTGATACGGATAGCAAATGAGTTTGCTTCCACTACAATAAGCCTGGACACTGGAATAGAAACTACGAAAAGTATCTTGCAGAGGCTAACCAGAAGAAGCTTAGTGAAGCTTCGGTTACAAATACAGGTTTGTTCATAATTGAAATAAATCTTTTAGTAAGTAAAATTTCTACTTGGGTATTGGATACCGACTATGGTTCTCATAAATACAGATTTATGAAGAGACTAAGCAGAAGTAGAAAGCTAAACAAAGGAAGTCTTCATGCGTGTGGGAATGGAGAAAAGGTTGGTCCATTAATGCAGGAACTTATTGTTTAGCGCCATCTACGGGCAAGTCCATTAGTTTAAATAATTAACAATTTACTAAGTGGATTTTACATACTTGACTTACATGAAAAGTAATTTTAAATTGAACAAACTAGTAAAAGAAAAGGAGATGATTATTCAAAGAGTTGAATATTTGTATTTGGTGAAATACAAGTTTAAACAATTGAAAGGTTCAAAGAATTCAGAAGTAAAACTAATTGGCAAGGTATATTGATTCTTCGATTGGATCGATGAATAAATAATTGTGCAATAAGTTTTAAGATCATCTTAAATGGTTTTCTTAAAATGGACGCTTCCTGATACACAATAATTGATTGGTGTATCTGAAAGGAAGAATAATACCTTATTGGACATGGTGCGGTCCATAATGATTTTATCGACATTCCAGTATCCTTCTAGGGTAATGACCTGGAAATGGCTGCATATCTACAAAATAAGGTAACTTCAAAATTCGTCCCCAAGACTTCATAAGAGTTATGGACAGGGAGGATTCATAATCTTAAGTATGTTAAGATAAAGGGTTGTCCAGCTTATGTGAAAAGATTTCAAAAAGGATAAGTTTAGGACAAGATTTGACAAATACAGATTTGTGGGACATCCTAAAGTAAGTTTAGGGTAAATGTTCTATAATCCTACTTAGCAAAAGGTGTTTGTTGTGAAACATGTTGCCTTCTAAGATAAAGATGTTTATCATTGAAGGGCTAGTGGGAGGATAATAGATCTTGAAGGAGTTCAAGAACCACAAATCACTATTAGTCAAAAGGAGGAACATGTAGATAGACCTATTGTACCACAATCGAATCGTAAATCTAGAATAGTACTGAAGATACCTGGGAGGTATGGATTCATCATAGATGATGATGAGGTACGCATTATAGAAGATGATGATCCAATTATATACGATAAGGCTAAGAGTTATAGACACTCAGAGAAATGGTAGATGACCATAAAATCCAAAATAGATCTTTGAAGCAATGCTCAAGACCATTTGGATTTTACTTGCAATTGCAGCTGATTACTAAATTTGGAAAATGGACCTAGAGACGCCCTTCCTCAAATATAAATTATTAGAGAAGAATGTATGTATAATACAGCCAGATAGATTTATTTCAATGGTTAAAACAAATCATGTATATGAGCTACAACAATTCATTTTTGGATTGAAGCAAGCTTCTCAAAGATGGAACATTCATTTTGATATGACAATCAAAAGAGTTTGATTTTATCAAAAATGAGAATGAACCTAGTGAGTACAAAAGGGTCTGTGGGAGTGTTGTGACATTCCTAGTATTATATATTGATATATTACTGATAAGGAATGACATACCATTGCTATAATCAGCAAAAAGATAAAGTTGTCTAAATATTTCCCCATTAATGATTTGGGTAGAACATCCTAAATTGGGGATATAAATCTATATAGATAGATTTAAAAGGATGCTCAGCTTAACCCAAGGAACGTATATTGATTTGATGTTAATGGCGTTTAGCGTGGCAAACTCCAAAAGATGTCTCATGATGATGAGCCATGGAGTGTATCTCACTAAAATTGACCTCAATAAAAGAGAGATCGCATGAGTAACTATCATGTATGCAATAAAATGTACGAGACTTGATGTTGATCAGTCATATTCTGAAGAAGATCACTATAAGACAATGATAAATATCTTAAAGTACTTAATCGACACTAAGAATGTAATCATGATTCTTGATGGGTCTGAATTAAACTAGAGGACTAAATAAACTCAAGTTTTCATACTGATCAAGACGACAACAAATCCACTTTAGGGTAAGTGGTTACCTTGGAAGGTGGTGCAGTGAATTGAAAAGGCTAGGTTCCAAACAACAAAGAGTTGCTGGTTTAGTGATAAAGACAAAGTATATAGCTATAAATGAAGCTGTAAGTTGATGTTTCGGATAAAAAGTTTATTACAGAACTAGGAATAGTTCCTAAGTCTCATCTTGGATCCAAACATGTGTTGCGACACTTTTATTTGATTAAAGAAATCATTGAAAGAGGAGAAGTCACTATAGAGATAGTGAACTCTAAAAAATGACATTGCATGTCTATTTACTGAAGCTATCCAACAGCAGGATGATCGTCACTTAGAGAAGAAGGGTATGAGATACCATGACGATTAGCTTTAGTACAAGTGGGAGATTGAAAGTAGTATGCATACAAGCCAATAATGTTTGATAATAAAGTATATACTTTGTAACAATCTTATTAATAAAAGTATTATTTAATTAAAGGCATTTATTTATCTATATGGTGCTGTTTTTATAATATGTGATAAACCCATAGTTTTAAGCAAATGCTTTTAGAATCATGATGATGATCATGCTAATGAGATCTAAATTCTTAGATAGCTTAAAAATTAAATAGTTCCCAATCGATAGATTACTAAAAAGGGGATTAGTAAATTCGGATTGGTACATATGTTGCTTGCTCATTGGATGAGGACGATTGATCTCATGATCTTTTGTGTGGAGACACTAAAGCATGTATGTAGGTGCTTATTGAAGAATAAGTACACTGAACGTGACTCGCTAAGGAATACCTAATAGAGTTTTACTCGCCTGTCAATAGGAATTCCTAATGTGATAGTAGTACAAGTGATTCTCAGACTTGAGATCATTATAGTATCTTGTGTATAATGAATTATACTTTGACTTATTCCTTAAGACCTTTAGGGTACTTCAAAGGGTATGTTTGGGTGTAATAAGTTATATATGGAGATAATGAATGATCAATAAAGAATCTATCGCTTCTAGTAAAAGAAGAGATATGTCCTATGTGATTCGATAAATGACAACTCAGAAATCATTGGCCAAGGTGGAATGAAATTAGAAAGGTGTTTCTAATTTGCATTATTTGGAGTTGTGCATTTTGGAATTGAAATACATATAATTAAATAAAATAAAATTTGATAGTAATTACATGTCTTATATTTAATTGGGACATTGTATGGTGGAAGGATTGAATTGTACGATAACTATTAACTCACAGGTTCTTTTATGATTAATGTTGTAATCTATATTATCTAGAAAGTCGTTGATCGCTAAGGAGGCATATCCTTATTGTAGAATAAATATTATTTATTTAAATAAATTATTAGTTTAATTTATTTATTTAAATAAGATTAGAATTGTTCTAATTGATTTATTCACAACCGGTTTAATATGGAGAACCTAAAGGGTCACCCCATAAAAGGAAGAATATTTATTAAAGAATCAAATGGCATAATCATAATAATAAGTTAAGTATATTTAATTTAATCAATGGTGATAGAATAAATTAAATAGCTTAATATTTATTAATTAATATTTTGGAAATATTAAATATAAATTAATAAAAGGAGTTGTAGACACTCAAAATTTCATTTCCCTGTTACTAACACTGTAGGAGGGCAAAACTGTCTTATCAATTCAACCCCGGTTTCAATACCGGGCCATCAATTCAACCCCGGTCGCAATATCAGGCAATAAAATCAACCCCGATCTCCATACCGCGCAATCAAATCAACCCCAGTCTCAATATCGGACCGTCAAATCAACCCCGATCTCAATACCGAGCCATCAATTCAACCCTGGTCTCAAAAACTGGGTCATCAGTTCAACCCCAGTCTCAATATCGGGCCGTCAAATCAACCCCAGTCTCAATACTGGGTCATCAAGTCAACCCCGATCTCATTACCGGGCCATCAAGTTAACCTCGGTCTCAATACCGGTCCATCAAGTCAACCTCGGTCTCAATACTGGGTCATCAAGTCAACCCAGGTCTCAACACCCGGCAGTCAACTCAACCCCGGTCTCAATACCGGGTCATCAAGTCAACCCCGATCTCAATACCGGGTCATCAAATCAACATTGGTCTCAATACCGGGCCATTAAATCAACCCCGGTCTCAATACCTTGCCGTCAAATCAACTCCAGTCTCAATATCGGGTCATCAAATTAGCCCCAGTCTCAATATCGGGTCATCAGTTTAACCCCGGTCATATTATCGACTGATTAAATAGACCCCGATCTCAATACCGGGCCATCAACTCAACCCCGATCTCAATATCGGGCAATCAAATCAACTCCGGTCTTAATACCGGGCCATCAAATCAACCCAAGTCTCAATACCGGGTCATCAAATCAACCTCGATCTCAACCAGGGAAGTACAAGTCAGCCCCGGTCTCAACCCGAGAAATGCAGGTCAGTCCCGGTCTCAACCTGGGAGGTACAGATCAGCCCCGGTCTCAACTTGGGGGATACAGGTCAGCCCCGATCTCAATATGGGAAGTACAGGTCAGCCTCAGTCTCAACCTGGAAGGTACAGGTCAGCCCCGGTCTCAACCCAGGAAGTACAGGTCAGCCTCGACTCAACCCGGGAGGTACAGGTCAGCCTTGGTCTTAACCCAAAAATTATAGATCATCCACGATCTCAACCCTGGAAGTACAGGCCAGCCCCGATCTCAACCCGAGAGGTGCAGGTCAGCCCCGGTCTCAACCTGGGAAGTGCAGGTCAGCCTCGGTTGTAACCCGGGAGGTACAGATCAGCCCCGGTCTTAACCCGGGAGGTACAGGTCAGCCCCAGTCTTAACCCGAGAGGTACAGATATGCCCCGGTCTCAACCCGGGAGGTACAGGTCAGGCCCGGTCTCAACCTGGGAAGTACAGGTCAGCTCCGGTCTCAACCCGGGAGGTAAAGATCAGCCCCGGTCTTAACCCGGGAAGTACAGGTCATCCCCGGTCTCAACCCTGGAAGTCAAGTAAACTTCAGAAACAATCCTGAAGACTCACAACATCTCTAGAAATAAACTTGGAAGAACCAAGTCAGCCTCAGAGACAACACTGAGGACAAACAGACTTGAATGAGATCCAAACCTTGGATACAACTCCAGGAAGTCAACCGAAGGCCATGTTGACACTAAAGGCAACCCCAGGAGGGGAAAAATGGTCATTTTACTAACCCTAAATTGATTCAATCAAACTCAAGCCAAATTGATGCCACACAGGTCAAAACGAACCATAACAATGATCTCGAGTGCAAATAGTGCAAGACAGCTCAACAGACAAACTGCAGGGAATCAAAGACCTAGTTATGAACCCATCTTCTTGAACATGAAAAAAGTTTTATCCCATGTCATTGTGACACTCTCGGCGAGGGCTTTCTGAAAAGGTATCGCACGCCTCAAACGGACGCTTCGATCAAAAGTTAGAAAGTTTCGAACCTGATATCGCATTGCTTGGAGTGCACGTACTTCGAGAATATGAAGCTCGCAACGTGGGCCCTACCATGTGGAGCCGCACCTCTACCAGGGGCAACAGCAGGTAGAGTGGAGGCTCCCTGCGCTATAAATAAGAGGGCACCCCCCTCTCATTTCAAGAATTCAGAAATGTTCTGAACCCCTGCCTGTTTGGTTTTCTGTCCATTTTCTAGTCTTCCAAACCCAAATCTTTTCACTCTAACACGTAGATATACCCACATACTACCACATATCAGAAAATAACTAGTAGATTTGGACGTTTAAAGCCTATGATTTGACAAAAAGCCAGTGTAGCAGTCCATTATGAGTATTTTTACGATCAGCAAGTCAATACTTCTTCTTTGCACTTTTATACACTTTCATATCAAGTTTCATTTTCTAAATACGCCCAGAACTCAGTTCCATGGCCGATTTTGTCAACTTTTGGTACATTTTTGTACATAAACACATTTTCTAGCATTTCTACAACTCGAATTGAGGATCCGTCGCTTCTAGTAGCTTTTAAATACTAATATCTGCATTTTGAGCAACTTCGCCGGACTGGGTTACCTTCCCAGTCCGGGTATGTTTTTTTGTATATATTTAACTATATATATACTAATTTTTTAATTCTGTCAAAGCCCGGATATCAAATCCGCGGTAGTTTACTTCTTTTATATATAAATATGCATATATAACCAGCCTTCACCACACAGGGTTATCTTCCCAGTCTTGGTTGACTACTTTTCTGTACATTTATATTTTAGTTCGGCCTGGATTCTGTGGCCTTTTTACTATTTTTGCATCCTTCACCATTATTGGGTTATCTTCCCAGTCCTGGTTTGACTATTTTTCTGTCTAAGTATAAATTTCAATTCTAGTCCGGGCCTCGGAGTGAAAACCCACCGCCCTTTTATGTTTATATATATATATTTTAATTATGTCCAGTCTGGATCATTTTGTGGCTTTTATACAGCTTTACGTATATATTTCAATTTCAGTCCGGGCACCGGCGTGAAAACCCATCACCCTTTACAGCTTTCATATATATATAATTATATATATATATATATATATATATTACTTTGCTCATTTTTATCAAATTATTGCTTTAAATATTTATTTTATACGAATCGGCACTGACATATCTGCGGGCGAACTAGATTTATTTAAATCTTGCCAACTCTATCTTTCAAACGGTTCAAAATAGGTTCAGACAGAACTGTGAAGCTAGAATGACTGAGATTTATTTAAATCTAGCATTTCTTCTAGTTTCAGTTATTAAAGCAACCTCGCGGCCCTTAGATCGCTATCTAGTGGGAACGAGACGCTTTAGATTAGCTCTAGCCAGGATTTATTGATGAATCCTTGGCCGTTATAGTGTTTGGATATATATATGTGCAAATTTGAGCTGTGCAGGTTTATTGGCTACTTATATGTGAGCCTAGGAATCGTGGGATTCATGATCAAACAGATCAGAATCTGGTTCCCACGATGGACAAACTCCACTTTACAGATGTACCCTGCCAGTTTTTCTGTAAAAATGTACATACAAAAGACCTTAAAATGGTTATCCGGATTTAAGGTCTCAACATAGTGAAAATATGGTTTGTCGTTTCAGAGTCCCTCCGATGGCTATCATGCCTATGTAGAGATTGACACTTGTATATCTGTTGTGGTCGAGGATGCTTCGCAGCCCGACAATCACCATTCAATTTTGCCATAAGGCTGAAAAGATAAAATAGAAGTATCAACAGGCTTCTATTCTTATGAAAGCGTAAGGGTTTGAAAACTTTCTTTCAAAATATCATTTAATAATCTTTTCAAAAAAGAAGCTTTTGAAAATAAAATCAAACACTTTTTCAAATCAAATCAAAGACTTTTTGCAAATCAAATCAAATCCTTCGTATATAGGTTCAACGAAGCAAAGTACTACTTTCAAATCAATCAAACATAGGCCCAATTTTCATTCAGCATTCACACACTGCAGATATAAATGGAAATATTGAAAAGATGCGGTACCGTGTTTACAAGGGAGTTGTGGGGTGCCTAAAACCTTCCCCACACTTAACCAAGCCCCCGAACTCAAGACTTCGGTTTCAAAGATCAAGTTTCGACAGTGTCCATCAATTGGGCCTTTTTCAAACAAAACTCAGTTAAGTGGGTACAACCATTTCAAATCTACCAACTGGTGACTTTGTAAAATGTTCAATCATCGACATGATACATGTTGGCCTTTTCCTAAAAAACCCTTCAAAACCTTTTTCACAAATAAAAAGAGTAAGGGTAGAGATAACTTAGGAAGAGAGAAAGATCCGGGTTGTGACCCGACCCGCGGATTTTTCCCTGACGTCGACAGGTGGCGACTCTGCTGGGGACAGTAGAGGGCTTAGGCCGCTTTCAAATCTTTTCAAACATTTTCCTTCCATATATACATATGTGTGAATGTTGCGTCTTTACATTGAATGCGTGAATGCTGCGTCTTTACATTGAATGAATGTGAATGAATGCTTTCCTGCTTTTTTAGTGCTTCGCACCCATATTAGTGCTTCACACCAATGTCATCATATGCATATGGTGAGACACGATGTATGTGAATGTATGTTGTGTGATTCCTCCTTCGGGAGGCAAAACCCGTCGGTGATAAGTAATGACTCTGGGGACGGCTAAGTCTCTGGGGGCTTATGAAAAAGCACCACCCAGATTCACTCCAGTTGAAAGATCAAATTAATTTCCCCTCTAGTAGATTGCGATGATCTAGGGACCTTCATGCCAAAAATCCGCGAGAGTAGCCTAAGATAGGTCAGCCTCTGATTAACCAAATCCGATGGGAAGCTTCTTCATGCCTTCCTCTTTCAATACAATGTCAAGTTTTCAATTCCAAATGTAAAGGAACACGATGTAAATATCATAATGAAAGATTTACATTTCCTGTCCTAAACATATTGTCATCAAAACAACTAACCTCTGTTTTGCCGGATAAGATTAAAAAACCACAAAAAACACATCATGATATGCATCCTATCTCTACCTACATCAGGAGATTAACACGCCTATGTTTTGTTGTAGGTAAAAAATTGGTCATGACACTAGATCTAAGTCTAAGAAAGCACAAAGTGCATACACGGACATAACTTCCAGTGCTCAACTAGAATCCACCCTTGTATCTAGGGAAGAGTTCGAAGGACTAAAGAATCAGATAGTTGAATTGGCCAATTTTCTGAGAGAACAAAGCAAAGCTCTTAAAAGGAAGTAAGCCCAAGCTCACACAGAACCAGGAACACCTGGTGGTAGTGGTGGTGGTCAAGAGACTGAAAAAGCCGAGACTCAGATTCCTGGACCACAAAACCAGGACACAACCAACAAAATCCTTGAAATCACCACCCTCAACAAAGAACAGGAAGCTAGTGACATTCTGAAGAAAGTACAGTCGATGGAAGAAACCATCCGGTCTATCAAAAGGGACTGGGGCATTTAGCAGTGTTAATTACTCTGACCTCTGTATATTCCTTGGGGCTCGTTATCCCGAAAAATTTAGAACTCCTGATTTTGAGAAATACGATGGATTGGGAGACCCCTATACCCACTTGAAGGCATTCATTGGAGAACTCGGATCCTATGCAGACGACGAGAAACTTCGAATGCAGTTATTCCAGAAAAGTTTAACTGGAGAGGCAAGAGCCTGGTATGCATGTCTGGACAACTCTAAGATTCACAGTTGGTAAGAGTTAGCCCATGCCTTCCTCAGTCAATATAGCTTCCAATCGCAGCTGGCTCCAGACAGATACCAAATAACCAAAATCAAGAAACAAAACACTGAATCGTTTAAAGAATATGCTCAACGGTGGAGATAGATTACAGCACAAGTCACCCCACCTATGAAAGAGACCGAGATAGTCACGACCTTCATTGACATCCAAGAAGCTCCATATTATGAGAGGGTCCTAGCAGGCATAGGAAAACCATTCTCTGAGATGATCAAACACGGTGAAATGGCCGAAATGGGGCTGAATTCTGGAAAAATAAAGGATCTAACAGCCCTCGAAGCTGTTGCCGAGCATATCCAATCCAAAAATTACGGGAGTAATCCCCGGAGGGTACACAAAAAGAAAGATGAAGAAGTGTCCTTAGTATTACAAGGACAGAATCAAAGAGGCGAGTCAAACAGTATTCCCATTCAAAGGAGGAACTATACCCCTTTCCAAGTTTCAGCACAGCCTTCGAACCCTCCATTCTAGAAAAATATAGAGGTCAGGAATCGAAGAACTTTCACCCCTCTAGGGGATTCACTCGAGAATGTGCTAAAGCTGTTGACGGCACAGAAGAAGATTGTCCAACTCCTTCCACCAACCAACACTGGTGGACGGAATTTCGACCAAGCACGAAGTGTGCCTACCATTCCGGATCCCCGGGCCATGACACTTAAGACTGTTGGTCACTCAAGCACAAAATCCAAGACTTGATTGACAATGGAGAGATTGTGGTGACCAAAACAGAACAACTACACGTCCAAGACAATCCTCTCCCTCAACACAAAGAGGAGAGTGTCAATATGATCAGTACAGAAAATGGAGGATCCAAATAACTCCAATATGTTAGAGAATCAACTCTATCCCGAAATAACAGCCAGATAGTTGGGAAGTCTCAGAAAGGCGATTCCCGATAGAGCAAGAGATAAGGTCTATCAAGGAACAAGTTGAACAGTTAGCACAACTGGTCGTCTACCAGCATCAGATCACCAGGCAGATGATGAAACAGGCTAACTAGTCTGATCCCGAAAGCCCTCCCACACCGGAGATCAGTCCCATCTCCCGGAAGGATCATTACCGGTCTTAGGAGCATGAGTCTTGGGCAGAGAAGACGACAAAAGATGAGAATTGCTGAGATGGAAGGAAATTCTTATTTCAACGAAACTTCACCAACCTGAACCAGCCAATGGAGGAAATCCTCCAGATGTTAATCAACGAGGGAATTATTGTAGATTTATTACCTCCATTAAACCCTCGATCCAAGAAATTCAAACTTGATCAAATTTGTCAGTACCACTCCAATTCACCCGGCCATAATACTGAGGATTACTGGGCACTTCGTAACTTGATTCAGAATATGATTGAAAGCGGTGAATTGATAAGATGGAATCGAGATTATGGCTTCCCAGATGAAGCCACTCTCTTTATTTCCACAACGTCAAATCAGGATACAGTGGCTATTGTTTCATGTGACAAGGAGCCATCCCTCACACCCTTAGTACTGCCAGGGAAAGGGGTCCAAGAAATACAAGATCCTGTGAAGGTGGCTGCACCCAAGCCTTTAATCTTTCCCTTCAGACCTTAGTATCCAGTTATCAGTCTAAAGAGGGTCCCATGGAATTACGGGAACGACGAAGGTTCTACTTCAAACAACATTTCCATAGTACCAAAGGATATTCCATTGTACCTGCCTCAGCGGGTGATCAAACCAGTCATCAAAGCCAAAGAAAAGGTGGCTGAAGAGAAAATCGAAGAGTTCCTCAACAAAATGGGATACAATGAAATCAAGATAGTGTAGAGTCTAAAAGACGCACCCAATCAAATGTCCATCCTAGATCTGGTCTTATCATCGGTGGATCATCGCAACATTCTAGTGAAAGTATTGGAAGAAGCCCATCTGCCACATACCGTGGATGCCAAAAAATTCCGTCATGTGGTAGAACACATTTTCAACAGCAATGTGATATCTTTCACTGATGATGATATCCCTACAGAAGGGACGGGTCATACCAAATCCCTACACATAGCTGTGATGTCTTCCAGGTATGTGATCGGAGGTGTGCTCATAGATGGAGAGTCATCCCTCAACATCTGTCCCTACGATAAATTGGAGAGAATGAAGATAACCGGATCAAAATCAGTCATGTGGTAATCCGGGCTTTCGATGGATCTCACCGACAAGCTATGTGAGAAGCTGAGCTTCCTCTAGAGATTGGCCCGCACACTTTCTATGTGTCCTTTCAGGTGCTCAACATCGCCACTGGATACAACTTGTTGCTGGCAGGCCATGGATCCACATGGCAGGGGCAGTGCCATCCACCCTGCATCAACAACTCAAATACATTATCAACGACAACCTCATTACGGTCAATACTGAACCAGAATACCCTGTCTGCATACAGGGAGACATGCCGGTGATTAGCCTGGATGCAGGAATTGAACCTGTAAGTTTTCAAGCCCTGGAGGTGAGTGATACTCAGTATCTACCTATCGGAGCACCAACCTTGAAGCCTAAAGTCTCCCTTGAAGTGATGACAGTGGGCCAGGAGATGGTATTTTTGGGTTTCCAACTTAGAGAAGGGTTAGGAAAGGATCAACAAGGTATCAGAAGTCCAGTCCAATTCTCGAGCCAGACCGGGAAAGCCGGATTGGGTTTTTTATTCGGGTCAAACAGCTGAAAATAGAATCCACATAAGCACCCTAAGGCTCATGCTTCCACCACACTGTTACCAAATCTCACTGATGCTGGTTTTGTAAAGCCAATGAGGAAGATCCCCGCTGTTGTAACAGCTATGCTGTTTCCGCCAATCATACCGGTCGAGGAAAGAAAATCCCTAAAGCCTGAGGTGGATAGAAAAAAGGGAAAAGAAAAGATCTTGTACGAAGGACGAGACCCATTTGCTAACATGCGGGTTATCATAATCTATGAGGGTATGAGTGATGAGATCCTAGACAGTGACAACGAGGATCAGATTCAAATTCCTCGCTTCAAGAAGGGAAAAGGGGGCAGTGCAAAGAAAAACCTGGCCTTATTGTAAAGGATGTCCCAGTCATTATCAGAGACGAGGCAGACAAGCATAATTCCTCGATCCTCCTTGTTCATGAGCATCTAACCCTAGATAACTGGAGCAGTGTCCCATACTTCAGTAAAAAAGGGTAAAGGGGCAGAGAGTTCGTCTGCCCTGTAACATGCTTTCATTTACTGCTTACTTTTGATTGCACAGCTATTAGCAGTAACTTTTGTCATGCTTTGCCAAATGCTTTGTATATTTAAGCAGTTGCATATATTAAAATGAAAGCATTTTTGTTTTCAGGACTCAAGCATTGGATGTTTTTGTCTCTGCTGATGAGATGCCAACCTGTCGAAGTGACTACAACTTTGATGTAGAATTGAACTTTGACTTGATGGATATTGATCAAAAGGAGGAAGATGGCTATGAGGTTCCCGAGGAGATCAAAGAATGGGTCGAAGACAAACCCAAACCGAACCTCGACCAAACCACCACTATCAATATAGGAACCTCCGAAAAACATAAAAGAAATCCAGATTGGCATAGACCTCACCCAAGACCAAAAAACTGACCTGATCAAACTTCTAACACAGTTCCAAGATGTGTTTGCATTGTCACACGAAGACATGATTGGCCTATCTACTGATATTATCATTCATCGAATGCCCATCAAAGATGGATTCAAGCCAGTCAAATAGAAGCTCAGGCGATTGAAACCTGAATGGAGTCTAAAAGTCAAAGAAGAAGTCGTTAAACAATTCAAAGCCGGAATCATCATGGTATCAACATACCCAGAGCTGTTGTCAAACATAGTCCCCGTGCCTAAGCCCAGAGGGAAAGTATGAGTATGCGTGGATTACCTGGATTTGAACAAAGCATGCCTCAAGGATAATTTCCCAATACCTTTTATCCACATCCTGATCGACATTACGGCGCAGTACGACATGTATTCCTTCATAGATTGCTTTGCTGGTTACCATCAAATCATGGTTGCTGAAGAAGACCGAGAGAAAATAACTTTCATCAATCCCTAGGGAACCTTCTGTTATAGGCGACTATCCTTCGGCCTCATCAATGCCGTAGCCACGTATCAGCGAGACATGATGGCCCTGTTTCATGACATGATGCACAAAGAGATAGAGGTTTATATGGATGACATCATCATCAAATCCCAGATGGAGGATGATCACATTGACCATCTTATGAAGCTGTTCAACAGGTTACGTAAGTAAAACCTCAAGCTAAATCCCGCCAAATGTGCTTTTGGCATCAAATCATGTAAATTATTAGGATTCTTGGTGAGTACTCGAGGCATCAAGCTAGTCCCTGCCAAGATCAAAGCCATCACTGAGGTGCCAGTACCTCGAACAGAGAAGGAGATACTTGGGTTTCTGGGGAGAACCAACTTCATAAGCCGATTCATTTCCCAGCTCACAGCAACTTGTGAACCCATATTCAAGCTACTAAGGAAGAATTCCTCCACCAAATGGAATGAGGATTGTCAACGAGCCTTCCTTACCATCAAGAAATGGTCGAAGCACCTGTTTTGGTACCTCCGAAGGATGGAGCTCCCTTGTTCATGTACCTGTCTATCAATGCCAATGCAATGGGCTGCATGCTAGGACAGAAAGATGATAGTAGCAAGGAAAGAACCATCTACTATATCAGTAAAAGATTCAGCAGTGGTGAACAGAAATACACCCTGATCAAGAAGACATGCTGTGCGTTAGCATGGGCCGCCATGAGGTTGCAACATTATTTGCAGGGGCACACGACTTACCTCATATCCCGTATGGATCCCCTGAAGTACGTATTCAACAAGCCAATATTGAATTGTCAACTGTCCAAATGGCAGTTGATCCTACAACAGTTCGACATTGTCTTTGTGACTCAGAAGTCAATCAAAGGTCAAGGCATTGCAGATCAATTAGCTGAAGCACCTTTAGGAGGGTTCGAGCCCCTGGAGACCTATTTCCTGGATGAGGGAATTATGACAATTCAACAACTCCAATTACAGAATACAGTCTAACCATGGAAAATGTATTTTGACAGAGCAATAAACATGGAAGGTATTGGAGCTGGGGCAGTCCTTATCTCTGGTACAGGAGAACAATATCCTATGGCTACCAAACATCAATTTGGCAACACCAACAATACAACCGAGTATAAAGGCTGTATAATAGGGTTGAAATTAGCCCAATCCATGGGTATCAAACATTTACTGGTCTTTGGAGACTCTGAGTTGGTCATCAGATAAACCACCGTGGCATATCACATAAAAGAGCTGCATTTGCTGCCCTATCATCAGTAGGTTGTCAAAATATCTATGGAGTTTGAATACATAACCTTTATCCATATTCCTCAAGGTAGGAATGACTTCGCTAATGCATTGGCAACATTGGCTTCATTGATCTGCATATCCGATAGGAACTGGATTCCTTGCATCAAATTCATAATTCAGAAAGCCCCGACATACGAGAATTACATTGGAGAAGTATCAGATGAAATACCTCCTGTCAAACAGCCTTGGAATCAAGAAATCAAGGAATATCTCCGAGATGGATCTACACTCGTTGGGGCAAGTGAATCCGAGAAAAAGAGGATTCACAAAATGGCTATAAAGTTCTGTCTGAGCGGAGATGCACTCTATAAGAGAGATGTTGGAATAGGCCTATTAAGATGCCTTGATAAAGAGCAAGCCCAGAGACTTATGGATGAAGTCTATGATGGAGTTTTTGGTCCACACATGAGCGGTCATCTATTGGCCAAGAAGATATTAAGAACAGGACATTACTGGATCTCGCTCAAAGCTTATTATGATGATCACGTCAAGAGATGCTTTCAATGCCAAATACATGGAAATGCCATACACGCTTCCCCAAATGAGCTACACAACATGAGTTCACCATGACCTTTCTCCATATGGGGAATGGATGTGATCGGTCCAGTGGAACCAAAAGCCAGTAATGGTTATCGATTCATCTTCACCATGATCGATTACCTCACCAAATGGGTTGAAGCAGCCTCTTTTCCCAAAGTCACCAAAGAGGTCATCATTGGGTTCATCAGAAACAATGTCGTCTATCGATATGGACAACCGGAGGTGATCGTATCAGACAACGCCAAGAACATGAACAATCAAATGATGAGAGAACTATGCAGCAAGTTCCATATTAAGCATCTCAATTCCGTCATCTATCAGCCCAAGATGAATGGTGTTGTCGAAGCGGCCAAAAAGAACATCAAGAAGATCATGCAGAAAATGTCTGACAATTACAAAGAATGGCCTGACCTGCTACCTCTAACCTTGTTAGCATACAGGACATCAATAAACACCTCTACTGGGGCTACCCTCTATTCATTGGTCTATGGCATGGAAGCAGTTGTCCCTATAGAAGTAGAGATGGAGTCCTTGCGAGTGTTAATCGACACTCAGATGGACGAAGATCAGTGGTTGCAAGACCGGTACCACCAACTGTCCTTGATAGATGAAAAAGGGCTACAACCATTTTCCATGGGCAGTTATATCAGCAAAGGATTACTCAATCCTACAACAAGAAGGTCCGAATACGGCAATTCAAAGAAAATAACTTGGTGCTGAAGAAAGTTTTGGCCAATCAAGACGAAGCTAAAGGAAAGTTCGCCCCAAAATGGGAAGGCCCTTTCATTGTCAAGGAGGTGTTGACAGGAGGAGCAATCAGATTACAAGAGATGGATGGCATCGAATTTCCCCAACTCATCAATCCAGACACCGTGAAAAGGTACTATGTCTGAAGCACATGCATACCCGCATTCGGGTCCTACAAATCAAATCAAGTTCAGTTTTCACTAGAAGCCGGAACTACGAATGACCTGATCTCCCTACACCTGGGAGTACGTATGCAGTAATTTCTGGTGAGGTCAAACCAATGAAAAAACTCATCAAACCAAACTCAAAACATATGATAAATACTTTTCAAACCTCTCTCACACCAAAACTGAACTACGAATGGCCTGATTTCCCTACACCCGGGAGTACATAGGCAGCAATTTACGGTGCGGTTTGACCTTCAAGAAAAAACAAAAACCAATAAAAACCAGTCCCAAGACACCGAAACCTCATAAAACCTAAATTCTATCCAATCTTCCTGTGCAACAGGCCCATTTGAGATACTCTTTGACATCTCAACTGTCAGTCCATCAAGGAGAAGCTCAAGATACATCAACAACAGCAAGTCATAAAAGAAGTGGTAATCACTCAGCAATGACAATACATATCCAAACAGGGAAGTGAATCAAAAATATATTTCTCTGATATATAACACTATTTGATATATACATAGTGTCTTGTACATGACAAAAATGGTTGATCTAGTATGTGTAGGAAAAATAAAGCTAGTCTATGGACCCAAGGATAAACGGGCCAACAATGCCAACATGGCATCTCTCTCTGAAGATGGAGGAGCAGCTGCAAGTGCAATACCCTCAGCCTCCATACGGCTCAAAACCTCCACAGTCATCTGCAGTGTGGCACTGTGGTCATCAATATATGCACTCATCTCGGTAACCAGACAATGAGTATAAGATCGAAGAGCAGTACTGTCGACAATGTGGAAATCCCAGGAAGCTATAGCCTCGTCCCTTTCCACAAAAGCTGCATCCCTAGTAATCAAAGTCTCCTCGATCTCAACAAAAGTTGCGTCTCTGGCAGATCGGATCTTCTCTCGCTTAATCAATCCTGTATCCTGAGCGGCTCTATCCGCATCTCTCTCCGCCAAAGCTATATCTCTGCCAGACAATGCGGTCAACATTAGCACTCTAGCCTGATCTCGCTCAAATGTCATCCTGGCTAGTGAGTCTGCCAAAGCCAGATCTGTGCCTACAGGAATGATCGGCAGGTCACTAACTAGAGCTGCTGTCAAACCCATAAAAAGCTCATCCTCAGTAGGAGACTCAGGATCCTCCATAGGCTCCTCCCCGTCTGAATCAAATAGGAGCTGACTGGATGAATGCAGCTGACCCAATATCTGCCTCCAACCATGCTGAGTACTCTAGAAAATGATCCGGATGGCTACTGGAGAAATCATCCCTCTCCCTATGAGTCCAACACTCATATACTCGGATCAAATCAGCAGATGACATAGACGAATCTGACATCCTCTAATTAGCAGCCCCCTCGAACTGATGCAGGCTCTGAAACTGATCAAACTGGCCAATAACAGCCAGAGGATGGTAAGTAGTCACTCCCCTCAATCCCACTAGGGGCAAGTAGTCCATGCCAGGTGCATGGGTGATGAAGCTATATGGGGGAGAATAGCCCTGTGCACGGCAGAATCAAAAATGGATGCACAATATCAGACAGAAATGTTGACTATGTCTCTGAATCGGTACACTTCACCGGCTGAAAGGAGTATGACATAGCTATATCATGGGAAAAGCAATACCCATGATGCCTGAAAAATCCAATCGGTCGAATATGGGATATAATCCATATATACAACAAGACCGAACTGCCTCTGAAGAACCCCTCCGGGTGGGTAATACAGTGAGTGGCTGACCTCAGCGTCTCAGCCAATATCATCGGTATGGTGGTGCTACCCTGTCTAAGGGCCCAGAGCACAACTATTAAACCCACATCCAAATGGTCCAAGCGCAGCGGCATATAGACATAGGATACAACGTACATCAATAAAATGTCTATCCTGGCCAGCTGCCGACATGTCGATCATAACTGTCAAGCTCACCAAACTGATCGATCAAAAAGTCGATGGAGATCGCATGTCCAGAGATGATCTCATCCATGACCACGCTCTGGCAAAGACCTGACATACGTGTGAACGGTCTTCTTATATCGCTGATTGTTGTCCCAGCGCAGGGCAACTCTAAGGCTAAACCAGTAAACCCCTAGTACTCCTCAAGAGTCGGCGTCAGCTCATGCTGTCCAAAACGGAAGACCTATCTCTTAGGTATCCAAAAGGGTAAAATGCCATCAACAAATCCATATAGCACCTGATAGGCTGCGAGGGCCAATGAATACCCCAACATCTGATCAACTGTCCCTCTGGCTGAGAAGGACAGACTGCTATACCACGATCTCAATGACGTTACCACCTCAGACGGGGGCAAATGCTCGATACGGCTAACGATAGATGACGCCATCTGTATAACCGTATCACATGACCATGCAGGGGTGTCTAAATGCATACACATGACATAATATATGTATAATGACAATGATAAATATGATGTTATAGATAGGAAATATCATGCATATCTACAATAAATTATCTACTGTAAACATCATCCCTGTCTGATAATATAATGTAAAATAAAAAGTACAGGAATATGGGGCACCACCACTTAACTACTAACAGTGGTCTATCAAAATGGGTCACAGCCGTCCAAACAGCCAAAACAGTGGCCGACCAAAAGATATAGCTACAATAGCTATCCAAAAAGATCCAAAACATCTACGCTCAGGTGGTTAACTTGATCCATCTCATCGGTGGACACAAAGCTACGGTCATCAGACATATCTGGCCGGTACATGGGAGGATTTGCCCCTACAAAACTGTTGGAAAATGGACCTAAAAAGGGACCCACTCCTGAGCTGGAATGGTCAAAAGAAGATGCCTTTAATGGATGTCGGCCAAGATGCCTGATGAATAAATGAGCTCTCTGCAACTGCTGGGTGGCTCCCTGAGGCAAGCTATCCAGTTTGTCATCATCACAGACCCCGGCACCATGTCTGCCATAAACTGGGTAGCCCGAGTCTGAGCTTCATTAGTGTGAGGACTCCACCAGCTGCTAAATGCCTCCTGGCCTCTGATAGGGTGAAGCCATCAATGCCCTCTATAGGGATCTATCAGCAGCAGGATCAACGGCCAATGATGCCAAGCAGGAGGAACAATAGGAATGCGGATTTGCCCCGTAATGCTCATGATCGCACGCTCTCCTAAATAGAGCTCCCAGCCTCCCTCTGTAAAAAATAGGACTCTGCGGGTGGATAATGCAAACTCCCGACCAGTGGGGAGGCCTCCCTCAAATCCAACAGTCAAAAACTCAGAGGTATAAGGCATCCAGGAGATCGATCCAGCTGTCAAAAGCTCCAACTGCTGGCGGGAATGGGTGAATCCCTCAGTAACAGGGACCTCCGTCAGGGTGGAATGATGCCAACGCCGTCCTCGAGGATTGGTCTCCAGACCTAAAGCAGTGGCTGGCCGTAGGCAAGAAAGCCTCTCATATGCCCAGAATTGGCCATGTAAATATCAAAAGTCTTCAGTGACCAAGACTGACAAATGTAAGTGCAGAAATTAAAAAGGTACAAGAAAGATGTACTCACCAGCAGAAACGGGTAGAATCCTAACCAAGCCTCCGGTAAACCCTCCGAAAGCATACACATGCCCCAGAGAAAATAGGCAAAGTGTAGGAACCTAAATCAAAGTCACTAAGGCGCTCTACATGTCGGGTAGCACTGACCAGGGCGAAGGACACAGTCGATGAGTTATCCGCCACAAAATAACCCCTGATGATTACCAAAAATAATCGCCTCAAGATGCGATCTCTAACCCTTTGATCATCAGGTAGAGGCTCAAGTAAAGCCCCACTCTGGGCATCTATACTCAAGGGACCTGATCTGACCGTCCGACTCTTGATCGCCGTCGCAGGAACTCTCAGCAGGGACCGAACGGCAGTAGGTGTGATGTCAGCCACGACAGGCACAGGCTCACCCTTAAACTTAATGTCGGTGATGAACCTCCAGTCCATAGGGGTCATCTTCACCTCATAGTCCAACAAATGAAGGGACTGAGTCTGTTGGAACCAGCGCTCAGACAGAGCTCTCATATACCTCCAGGGGCAACAACGAGGAAAAATAGGGAAGAAGGCCTTAAATACCCAGCTATCAACGATATCCCTGTAATCCTAGGGCAAAGTATGATACAAGTAATGCACGTTGAACCAGTTCCCTCGAGGCTGAGTAAAGCCGGTAACCTGCATCAAAAAACCAACTCATTTCAAAAACCTGTGCCCCGAGAATGGCAAAAGAAAGAAAGGGAATCCAGAAAAAAGAAAACTTTAAGTCACCTCATTGGCGTGGAGAAATCTCGATGGATGATGACTTAAGTCGCCCAACAGATATTGGGTCGGCACAACAATGCCCGGAACCTCCGCACGTGGAGCCTGAGCCGAGGCAGGAGAAGCAAAAGGAGCCTACTCATCATCAATATCAATCAGTGGCTCGTCCTAGGCTGGACGAATCACCGACTCTACCAATTTGTGAGGCGATCAAGCTGGACGTGGCTGAGGAACATCAGAAGCCCTCCTACGTCTAACGCCTGAAACGACTCTACTGGTACTACCGGGTCTATCTCAATCCACCACCTACACAAAGTCTCCAAATCACCTCAGAAATGGTGTGGTTATATAGGTATGCATTTTTTATACATTGCGTCTAAAAGCACCTTACGTGGTTTACATGCTTTTAACGGTCAAAACTTGCGAAAAAGGACATAAAACGTTACTTGTGATGCGCCGAACGAGTAGAAATTGACGAAATCAGAAAAAGGCTGCCCGAAACTCCCTAGATCTGAAAAAGGAAATCAGATTCTAATTGAAACTCGAAATAAAACTTGAAAATTATGAACTCCCGCTGCCCAATATAAAGCCACATGTAGAAGCGAGCCCACCTGTGGTAGCCGCACCTCTACCTACGGCTCCCCATAGTGGGTCTCACTCCCTCGGGCTAGGTTTAGTTAGAGTTAAAATGGAGTTTATATGAGCTGCCAAGTCAAATCTGAAGAAAAATCGCTACACGATTGAGCGGTTTGTCCTGAAATCCTGCGTTTAAGCAGCGTAATCCTGATAGAAAGGGGAACTCTTTGAAAACCATTGGTATTCATCCCGAAGCAATGTCCGGGGATCAATGATGAAGAATGTTGAAAAACTACGAAAAAACTGCGCTAAATTGCCAAAAACTGCCACTTTCAAAGCCTCGGGTACTAACCAATAATAGTTCAACTGTTGGCACAACCCCAGCGAAGCGTCGGGTATAGACCAGAGACAGTTCAGCCATTGGCATAACCCCAGCGAAGCATCGGGTACAGACAAGTGACAGTTCAGCCGTTGGCTCAACCCCAACGAAGCGTCGGGTACAAACTGGTGATAGTTCAACCGTTGGCACAACCCCAGCGAAGCGTCGGGTATAGATCGGTGACAGTTTAGCCGTTGGCACAACCATAGCAAAGCGTTGGGTACAGATAGGTGACAGTTCAGCTGTTGGCACAACCCCAGTGAAGCGTCGGGTACAGACCGGTGACAGTTCAGCTATTGGCTCAACCCCAGAGAAGCGTCGGGTAAACACCGGTGATAGTTCAACCGTTGGCATAACCCCAGTGAAGCGTCGGGTACAGACCGATGACAGTTCAGCCGTTGGCACAACCCCAATGAAGCATCGGGTACAGACCAATGACAGTTCAGCCATTGGCATAACCCCAACGAAGCGTTGGGTACAGACCGAGATAGTTAAGCCACTAGCACAACCCCAGCGAAGCTGCGGGTACAGACCGAGATAGTTCATTCGTTGGCACAACCCCAACGAAGCGTCGGGTATAGACTGAGACAGTTCAGGTGGTTAGTCAACCCCGGCGAAGCGTCGGGTACAGACCGAGACAGTTGAACCGTTGGCACAACCCCAGCGAAGCGTCGGGTACAGACCGGTGACAGTTCAGCCGTTGGCTCAACCCCAGCGAAGCGTCGGGTAAAGATCGGTGACAGCTCAACCATTGGCATAACCCCAGCAAAGAGTCGGGTACAGAAAAATGACAATTCAGCCGTTGGCACAACCTCAGCGAAGCGTCGGGTATAGACCGATGACTGTTCAGCCATTGGCACAACCCCAGCAAAGCGTCGGGTACAGACCGAGATAGTTCAGCTGTTGGCACAACCCCTGCGAAGCGTCGAGTATAGACCGAGATATTTTAGGCAATTGCTCAACCCAGAGAAGCATTGGGTACAGACCGAGACATTTCAGCCATTGGCACAACCCCAGTGAAGCGTCGGGTACTGATCGATGACAGTTTTAGCTGTTGACTCAACCCTAGCGCAGCGTCGGGTACTGACCGATGACAGTTTCAGTCGTTGGCTCAACCCCAGCAAAGCGTCGGGTACAGACCGAGATAGTTCCACCGTTGGCACAACCCCAGCGAAGCGTCGGGTATAGACCAAAGCAATGCATCCGTTGGCTCAACCACAACGAAGCATCAGAAAGGATTCGGTGACGGAAAAATTATAATAATCCATCGCTGATGATGGAATCTGTTATACACATTCTCAAAGGGAGCACCAGGAATGATTGGTGATTCAAACCCTTGTTGCCAACTACCGGGGTAAATTATCGTCAGGATAAGCATCAGAAACCCCCATTGAGGTAAATCTGCAACAAAGATATATCCCCAGCGGAGGGCCTTCATAAATATACAACGACATCAATCGAAAGGAAATATGCTCCAACTAATAATATCGATGAATGAGGGGAAACCCTTGGTCTCAAACCAAGATATTCACCTAGGCTATCATGAGTAACGTCATCCCCCGCAGAAAGTGACAAAAATAGTTCACAGTAGCCTATTAGTGACATCCCCAGCAGAACGAGACAGCAACATAACTCTGATAACATGCCCGTGGTTATCCAACCAGTAATCATCGGACAGTGCCGCCACAAGGGTTATCACAGATAACGTTATCCCCATCAGAAGCTAACGTAATCAAATCAGTGATAACCCTACTCCCTCGAAGGTATCTAACATTCATCGCATATCATGCCATGCATTGCCTCCCCTTTGCCTGTGCATTTCCCGTGTCTACTAATCTTTATTCTATCCATTTCATTGCATTGCATGAACATGATAGAGAGGGGCAACTGTAGACACTCAAAATTTTGTTTCCCTATTACTAACACTGTAGGAGGGCAAAACAGTTTTATTAATTCAACCCCGGTCTCAATGTCGGGCCATCAATTCAACCCCAGTGTCAATATCGCGCAATCAAATCAACCCCGGTCTCAATAACGGGA
The DNA here is from genome assembly GCA_020205555.1 of Panax stipuleanatus. NCBI lineage: Eukaryota > Viridiplantae > Streptophyta > Magnoliopsida > Apiales > Araliaceae > Panax > Panax stipuleanatus. The sequence goes on along the minus strand of CM035119.1, from coordinate 114,491,782 downwards.
AATTAAATCAACCCTAGTTTCAATACCGGGTCCTCAAATCAACCCCGGTCTCAATACTGGGCCATCAATTCAACCCCGGTCTCAATACCGGGACATCAGTTCAACCCCGGTCTCAATACCGGGCTATCAAATCAACCCCGATCTCAATACCAGGTCATCAACTCAACCCTGGTCTCAATACTAGGCCATCAAGTCAACCCCGGTCTCAATATCGAGTCATCAAGTCAACCCCGGTCTTAATACCGGGCCGTCAACTCAATCCCGGTCTCAATATCGGGTCATAAAGTTAACCTCAGTCTCAATACAGGGTCATCAAATTAACCCCGGTCTCAATACCGGGCCATCAAATCAACCTCGGTCTCAATACCGGACCGTCAAATTAACCCCGGTCTCAATATCGGGTCATTAAATAAACCCCGGTCTCAATATCGAGTCATCAGCTCAATCCCGGTCTCAATATTGGGTCATCAAGTCAACCCCGATCTCAATATCGGGCCATCAACTCAACTTCGATCTCAATACCGGTCAATCAAATGAACCCTAGTCTCAATACTGGGCCATCAAATTAACCCCGGTCTCAATATTGGGTGATCAAATTAACCCCAGTCACATCCCAGGAAGTATAGGTCAGCCCCGATCTCAACCCAGGTGGTGCAGGTCAGCCCCGGTCTCAACCCGGGAGGTACAGATCTGCCCGGTCTCAACCTGGGAGGTACAAGTCAGCCCCGATCTCAACCCGGGAGGTACAAATCAGCCCCAATCCCAACCCGGGAGGTACAGGTCAGCCCTGGTCTTAACCCAATAAGTACAGGTCAGCCCCGGTCTCAACCCGGGAGGTACAGGTCAGCCCCGGTCTCAACTCAGGAAGTACATATCAGCCTCGGTCTCAACCCAGGAAGTACAGGTCAGCCCCGATCTCAACCCGGGAGGTGTAGGTCTGCCCCGGTCTCAACTCGGGAAGTACAGGTCAGCCCCAGTCTCAACCTTGGAGGTACATATCAGCCTTAGTCTCAACTTGGGAGGTACAAGTCAGCCCCGATCTCAGCCCAAGAGGTACAGTTCAGCCCTGGTCTTAACCCGGGAGGTACAGGTTCTCCCCGATCTCAACCCAGGAAGTACAGATCAGCCCCGGTCTTAACCCGGGAGGTACAGATCAACCCCAGTCTCAACCCAGGAAGTATAGGCCATCCCCGGTCTCAACCCGGGAAGTCAGGTCAACTTCAGAAACAATCATGAAGATTCACAACATCTCCAGAGGAAAACCTCGAACCACCAAGTCAGCCTCAGAGACAATACTAGGGACAAACAGACTCGAATGGGGTCTAAACCTTGGAAACAACCCCAGGAAGTCAACCGAAGGCAATGCCGACACTAAAGGCAACCCTAAGAGGGGAAAAACGGTTATTTTACTAACTCTAAGCTGATTCGGTCAAACTCAAGCTGAATTGATGCCACCAAGGTTAGAACAAAACATAACAATGATCCCGAGTGCAAACAGCACAAGACAGCTCGATGGACAAACTGTGGGAAATCGAAGACCTGGTTATGAACCCATCTTCTTGGACCCGAAAAATGTTTTATCCCATCTCATTGTGACACTCTTGGCGAGGGCTTTTTGGAAAGGTATCGCACGCCTCAAACGGATGCTCCAATCAAAAGTTAGAAAGTTTCGAACCTGACATCGCATTACTCGTAGTGCACGTACTTCGAGATAATGAAGCCCGCCATATGGGCCCCACCACGTGGAACCGTACCTCTACCTGCGGCAGCAGTAGGTAGAGTGTAGGCTCCCTGGCCTATAAATAAGAGCGCACCCCCTCTCATTTAAAGAATTTAGAAACGCTATGAACCCTGCCCGTTTGGTTTTCTGTCCATTTTCTTGTCTTCCAAACCCAAATTTTTTCACTCTAACACGTAGATATACCCACATACTCTCACATATCAGAAAATAACCGAACGATTTGGACGTTTAAAGCCTACAATTTGGCAAAAAGCCCGTGTAGCAGTCCATTGTTAGTATATTTACGATCAACAAGTCAATACTACGTCTTTGCACTTTTATACACTTGCATATCAAGTTTCGTTTTCTAAATATGCCCAGAACTCAGTTCTGTGGCCGTTTTTGTCAACTTTTGGTGAATTTTTGTACATAAACGCATTTTTGGCATTTTTACAACTCAGATTGACGATCCGTCGCTTCCAGCAGCTTTTAAATGCTAAAATCTATATTTTGAGCAACTTTACAGGACTGGGTTATCTTCCCAGTCCGGGTTTGGCTTTTTTTGTATATATTTAACTGTATATATACTAACTTTTCAATTTTGTCAAGCCCGGATGTCAAATTTGCGGTAGTTTACTGCTTTTATATATAAATATGCATATATAAGCAGCCTTCACCACACTAGGTTATCTTTCCAGTCTTGGTTGACTACTTTTCTCTATATTTACAATTCAGTTCGGCCTGGATCATTCTGTGGCCTTTTTACTATTTTTGCATCCTTCACCATTACTGGGTTATCTTCCTAATCCTAGTTTGACTATTTTTCCGTCTAAGTATATATTTCAATTCCAGTCCGGGCCTCAGAAAGAAAACCCACCGCCCTTTTATGTTTTTATATATATATTTCAATTTTGTCCAGCCTGGATCATTCCGTGGCTTTTATACTGCTTTTATAAAATATACATATATTTCAATTTCAGTCCGGGCACCGGCATGAAAACCCATCGCCCTTTACAGTTTTTGTATATATATTACTTTTTTTTATCAAATTGTTGCTTTAAATATTTATTTTATATGAATCGGCACTGACATATCTGCGGGCGAACTAGATTTATTTAAATCTCTCCAACTCTAGCTTTCAAACTGTTCAAAATAGGTTCAGACAGAACCGAAAAGCTAGAATGGCTGAGATTTATTTAAATCTAGCATTTCTTCTAGTTTCAGTTATTAAAGCAATCTCCCGGCCCTTAGATCGCTATCTAGTGGGAACGAGATGCTTTGGATTTGTGCTAGCCAGGATTTACTGATGAATCCTTGGCCGTTATAGCGTTTCAATATATTTTTGTGCAAATTTGAGCTGTGCAGGTTTATTGGCTACTCATATGTGAGCCTAGGAATCGTGGGATTCATGATCAAATAGATTAGAATCTGATTCCCACGATGGGCAAACTCCACTTTACAGATGTACCCTGCCAGTTTTTCTATAAAAATTTACGTACAAAAGACCTTAAAATGGTTATCCAGATTTAAGGTCTCAACATAGTAAAAATATGGTTTGGCGTGTCAGAGTCCCTCCGATAGCTTTCATGCCCATGAGAAGACCGACATTTGTATATATATTGTGGTCGAGGATGCTTCGCAGCCCAACAATCACCATTTAATTGTGCCATAAGGATGGAAAGATAAAATGGAAGTATCAATAGGCTTCTATTCCTATGAGAGCGTAAGGGTTTCAAAACTTTCTTTCAAAATATCATTCAATAATCTTTTCGAAAAAAGAAGCTTTTGCAAATCAAATCAAACACTTTTGCAAATCAAATCAAAGACTTTTTGTAAATCAAATCAAACCCTTCGTATATAGGTTCAACGAAACAAAGCACTACTTTCAAATCAATTAAACATAGGCCCAATTTTCATTCAGCATTCACACACTGCAGATATAAATAGAAATATTGAAAAGATGCGGTACCGTGTTTTCACTGGAGTTGTGGGGTGCCTAACACCTTCCCCACACTTAACCAAGCCCCCGAGCTCAAAACTTCAGTTTTAAAGATCATGTTTCGACAATGTCTAGCAATTGGGCCTCTGTAAAACAAAACTCGGTTGAGTTGGTACAACCATTTCAAATCTACCAACTGGAGACTTTGTAAAACGTTAAATCGTCTACATGATACATGTTGGCATTTTCCTAAAAAATCCTTCAAAACCTTTTTCACAAATAAAAAGATTAAGGGTAGAGATAACTTTGGAAGAAAGAAAGACTCGGGTTGTGACCCGACCCACAGATTTTTTTTCGACGTCGACAGGAGTCTTATTATTATTATTACTATTATTATTATTATTTAATTCCTAAAGGAGTTTGGAAATTAATTAATAAGATACTCTCTCTCTCTCTCATATATATTCCTAAAAAGATTAGGAGGCTAATTAATTAAAAGAGTTTAATTAATCCCAATAGGATTGGGAAGCCTAATTAATTAAAAGATTGAATTAATTAATATAAAACCCTAATCCTAAATTGTTTAGGAGGGTTTCCTACATCTATAAATAAGAAAGTCTTATTATGGAACAAGGTTAGACATTTTAATTTCAAGAGTTGGGAGAGCACTCCTTTTCTAGAGAGAAGGAAACTAGGGTTTAGCCAAACACCCTTCTTCTTCAATAATTCATCTTCCTTGGTGGATCACCTCTAGAGGCCAAACACTTGGGTGGCTAATGTTGATCAAAGGAAGGAATTAATCCTGGAGATTCAAGGAGATCGCGAAGAACAAGGAGCTAAACTCGTACCTGTGGAAGCTTAGTTCTACAATGGTATGAATCTAATGTCCTTCTATTTTGTTTTAATTAAAATATGTGTATAAAGGATGATCCGGATAATTGGTTTGTAGAAAATTTTTAAACTTTGATTTTACCATGCCTCCGCTAATTTTTGCAATTTGATTGCGCCATAATTTCAAACAAACCTAACAGGTCGACCTTTCAGGTTCACTATTTGACTGAGTCTGTGATTCACCCTATCGGCGTAGATAAGACTCATTTAGATGAGGATGGGGGTGACATTCCTGAGCATGAGGTTCCTCCCCGGCCCGTTGCTGCGCCTCAATTTGTTCATGGTATCCAGGTGGCCATTCCTGACTTGTTGGGTACTGACTTGAGCTGTCACCTATTTGTTCACTTGTACGCGAAATAGGTACAAGAGTTTCTATATTTATTTGCTTTAATTCCCCACACTTGGCAAAAATCATTTTTTAACCTTAATGTCATGCAAGTTCATGAGTTCACCCAGCCTAAGGGGAACTGGTTCATCGTTTTCTCTTTATATGGGCCACTGCATGCCGATTATTGATAAGTAGGTTTCATAACTACGAAATGATATCTTTTAAACCGAAGATGTTGCTACTTCAAGTACTTTTTAGGTTCTATTTCATGAATTTGCATTGGTTTATGTGTAGGGAATGGCCGGGATGATAAGCTTAGAGAAATGAGGACTTCAAGGAAGAAATCTGCATGAGTTCTGCAATTTACGTTGGGGCCCATTTTTATAGCTTGCAAACCTTGCCTAGGTGCAAGTTTGCTGGGGCGCACTATTGAAGGGGAAAAAAGTCGCCTAGGCAAAGTTTGTGGCATGATAGATTTTATTTCCTTGTTTAATTGGGATTCTGTTGGAACAAAGCTGGGATATTTGGCTCGGGATTAGGAGGATATATAAGGCTAACAGAGGGGCATTTATGAGATATTCTTGGACATTAACAAACCCTAATATGGGGGAGTTAACACGTAAGGAGGATTGAAGCAAGGCAAATCACGACGAACGCAAGGCATGATTGAAGACGAGTAGCTATACAATTTTAGATTATATTTTCTCTCTTCGTCTATTCCTTGTAGTCAGGATGTTATTTACTTTGTGGATGATAGTTTTTACTTTGTCTATGATGAACTAATCTACTATTTAAGTCTACAACGGAGCTTATTATGTAACTAAGAATTGACATGCTTTGAAGTTAGTTTATTGAGATTATTTCAAGGTTATTTGCTATGGTTTACGCTTAATTTATGTTATTAATGGATCACCAATTACTTGTTATTCAATATAAACTCGAGAGATGACACATGGAATTGGAACTGACCATAGTGACGTATGTTTGTGATTTCCGCAGTTAGTTAGAATTCATAATTCATGTGTAGGATAGAGATATCTATCCATCATGCGTAATCTAAAGAGAACTTGATATTTAACCTTTTTCAATTATAATTCGCATAGAGATATAGTGAGTTAGTTAATTAAGGTTTCTTGCTTAATTCTATCAATTATGGATTTGAGTGAGTATGGATGTAATGCATTGAGAGATGGTTATATCTACTTTTGTGTTGTTGGTTAATAATCTGAAATAATTTATTTAAGTTGAAAGGAAGTATGTCATTTGAAGTGAAACAATAAGTGAAGTTGTTGGCTTAATTCTCCGAAAACTTGTTAAATTCCTAGATAGTGGTAGTTATAGTTTAAGTGGTAGTTTTATATAAATATCATCATTTAATCTTTGGTTTAATAAAATTGAGATAGTATAAAATTGGTAATTGTTTGGAGAAATTATAATTATTATCTCTGTGGGAACGATACTTTTCTTATCATTATATTACTTGTTGATTACAAATACTTGTGTGTTGCGCGTATTAGATTTTACCCAACAAGTTTTTGGCGTCGTTGCCAGGGACAATAATTGCGTTTATCACTTTCAATATCAGTTTAATTAGATTAGTTTTAGTTAAACATATATATGTTTTTTTATTTTATTTTATTCTTATTCTTATTTTTGTTTTATTTATTATTTCAGGTACGCTCGAGTAGTGCATGCAAACTCAATCAAAGAAGCTAGATTTGTTTCCTTTTGAGGACGACATCGACAAACGGTTTCAACGGTTAAGTAAGTGGATTGAGAAAACTCGAGAAGAAATTGAAACACCGAAAAACATGGCTGAAGAGGAACAGAAAGCACTGCGGGATTATGCTATACTGCGGATTTCAAAAATTCAGCCAAGTATTACCAGGCCGGCGATTAGTGCTAACAACTTTGAGATCAAGCCTAGAACAATACAGATGGTGCAGAACAATTGTCAGTTTGGGGGCCTCCCGAATGATGATCCGAACGAGCACATTATCAGTTTCATAGAGATCTGCGATACATTCAAGTGCAACGGGGTTTCAGATGATGCTATCAGATTATGATTATTTCTGTTCATGCTCAGAGATAAGGCAAAAGGTTGGCTCCATTCTCTTCAACCGGGGTCAATCACCACCAGGAATGATTTGGCGCAGAAGTTTCTGGCTAAATTCTTCCCGCCATCAAAAACACATAGATTGAGAACGGATATTTTTTCATTTGCACAGCAGCAGGGAGAACCTCTATATGAAGCATGGGAAAGGTATAAAGAGCTGTTGAGGAAATGCCCACACCATAGACTACTGCAGTGGATGCAGATGAATACATTCTACAATTTGTTAGGAAGTCATATACAGACTAGCATTGATGCAGCCTCAGGTGGAGCTTTTATGGCAAAGAAATTTGAGGAGGCATGGGACTTGATAGAAACGATTGCTGCAAACAACTATCAGTGGCCAACTGAGAGAATGACATAACCCAAGGCATCATGTATTCTGGAAGTGGACTCTGTGACAGCTCTATCCGCATAAATAGCAACGTTATCAAAGAAGATGGATGTTATGTCGAGTTGAAATGTGCAGCAAGTCGCAGTTGTGTGCGAGCTTTGTGCAGGGGAACACTCGATAGACTATTATGCGATAAATCCAGCTTCATTATAGTTTGTGGGTAGTTACAACAAGCCACAAAATGCATATCAGAATGCGTATAATCAGGGGGCGAGGAACCATCCCAATTTCTCATGGAGCAACAATCAGACTCAGAATCAGAATCAGGCTCCACGACCAGCATACCCCCCCCCCCCCCGATTTTAAGAATTAACATCAACAATCAGCTCTGCATCACGAGAAGAAGACAGATTTGGAAGAGCTACTTGTAAAAGTACATAACAGGGAATGAGGCAGCAATGAAATCTCAGGCGGATGTGATCAAACATTTGGAAACTCAGATGGGATAGATTGCAAGTGCGTTGAATAGTAGACCCCAAGGAACCTTGCCGAGGGATACCGAAAAGAATCCTAGGGGAGGTCATGAGCAATGTCAAGCTGTCACACTTCGAACTGGAAAATAATTAGTCGAGAAAGATTAAGAAAAGAGAACGACAGAATAGCGGGTTGAGACAAGTGTGGAGGAAACAGTGGAAGGGAATAAAGGAGGAGAAAAATCAGCAGTAAAGGAATATGTAGTTGTACCGATAGTTTACCTACCACCACCTTTCAACAACGGATCCAAAAACAGAAACTAGAGAAGCAGTTTACTAAGTTTCTAGAGGTGTTGAAGAAGCTGTATATCAACATTCCATTAGCGGAAGCATTAAAGTAGATGCCTAGTTATGCCAAGTTCATGAAGGATATCTTATCGTAGAAAAAGAAGTTAGAGGACTTCGAGAGTGTGGCATTAACGGAGGAATGTAGCGCTATATTGCAAAAGAAGCTTCCACCTAAAGTGAAAGATCTGGGCAGTTTCACCATCTCATGCACAATAGGTAGTTTGTCCTTCAACAAATGTCTGTGTGACTTGGGTGCAAGTGTAAACCTCATGCCACTATCAGTTTACACTCAGTTGGGTTTACCGGCACCTAGACAAACAAACATTTCCCTACAGCTTGCGGACAGATCAGTAACATATCCACGGGGAATTGTCGAGGATATTTTGGTAAAAGTTGACAAATTAATATTCCTAGCGGTCTTCATCATCTTGGACTATGAAGAGGATAAGGATATTCCGATAATCCTCGGGCGACCATTTTTGGCAACCGGTAGGACTCTCATTGATTTCAGAAAGGAGAGTTGACCATGAGGGTTCAAGACCAAGAGGTAACCTTCAATGTGTTCAAGGCCATGAACTTCCCCAAAGAGGATGAGGAGTGTTATCACAAGGATGTAATTGAGAAAGTGGTGGGAGATGAACAAGATTGTATACTGAGTACTGATCCTTTGGAATTAACATTGATGGGAGATTATGATGGCGATGATCTAGAGTTGATGGAATATCTAAAATTGTTAGATGCACAACCTAGGTTGAGCAGGTTCAAAGTACTATTTGAGCCATTTGAAGTGACAGGAACTTCATCAACTCGGATGAAACCATCTCTAAAGGAACCACCTACACTCTAACTCAAACCCTTACCTAACCATCTCAGGTAAGCTTAATTGGGAAATTCATCTACTTTACTTGTTATTATTGCATCCGCGCTTAATGAATATCAGGAAAGTAAGCTGTTGAGAGTTCTGCGGGAGTACAAGTCTGCTATTGGATGGACTATCGTCGACATCAAAGGAATCAGCCCTTCATTCTGTATGCACAAGATTCTGATAGAGGAGGATGGTAAGCCTACAGTGGAACATCAACGGAGGCTTAATCCAATTATTAAAAAGGTAGTGAAGAAGGAAATCTTGAAATGGCTTGATTCTGAAATTATCTACCCGATCTCAGATAGTGCATGGGTGAGCCTAGTTCAGTGTGTCCCGAAGAAAGGTGGTATGACAGTAGTGAAAAATGAAAACAACGAATTGATAACGACAAGGACAGTGACCGATTGGAGGGTTTGCATGGACTACAGAAAGCTAAATAAGATAACCCGAAAGGATCATTTCCCCTTACCGTTTATTGATCAGATGTTGGATAGACTAGCTGGACATGAGTATTACTGTTTGCTAGACGGGTATTCAGGATACAACCAGATCGTAATCGCACTAGAGGACCAAGAAAAGACGATGTTCACATGCCTATATAGCACCTTTGCATTTAGAAGGATGTCATTCGGGCTGTGTAACGCTCCTGCGACCTTTCGAAGATGTATGATGTTGATTTTCTCAGATATGGTGGAGCGTAGTGTTAAGGTTTTTATGGACGACTTGTTAGTATTTGGGGAGTGTTTTGACAGGTGCCACGAAAATCTAGTCATGGTACTGAAGAGATGTGTAGAAACTAATCTGGTGCAAAACTGGGAGAAGTGCCATTTTATGGTTTAAGAGGGGATAATACTTGGGCATAAAGTTTTGGAAAAGGGGTTGGAAGTGGATCGAGCGAAAATGGAGACAATAGAGAATTTTCCACCACCAACTTCGGTAAAAGGTATTCGGAGTTTCCTCGGTTATGCCGGATTCTACTGTCAATTCATCAAGAACTTCTCCAAAATCACAAAACCACTATGCAGTCTATTGGAGAAAGATGTACCTTTCAGATTTGATGAAGACTATCTAGCGGCGTTTGAGCAGTTGAAGAAGATACTAACCACAACACCTGTCATCATAGCACTAGACTGGACAATGCTGTTTGAGTTAATGTGTGATGCCAGTGACTATGCGGTAGGAGCTGTGTTGGGACAACGCTGAGAGAAGGTTTTTCATGCCATCTACTATGCGAGCAAAACTTTGACTGATGCACAGCTGAATTACACAACCACCGAAAAGGAATTACTTGAGATAGTGTATGCGTTCGATAAGTTTTGCTCATACTTGGTTGGGACTAAGGTGGTGGTATACACAGATCACTCGGCCATCCGATATCTAGTTGCAAAGAATGACGCAAAGCCGAGACTGATTCGCTGGATTTTGCTCCTCCAAGAATTTGATTTAGAGATTAAAGATAGGAAGGGGACAGAAAATTAGGTGGCTGACCACCTTTCACTATTAGAGAATCCGAATCGTGACAAGATGGACAAAGTAGTGATCAATGAGTCCTTTCCTGATGAATAGTTATTTTTGATTCATGGCGAGTTTTCGTGGTATGCGAATTTTGCAAATTACTTGGTAAGCAATATTCTCCCACCAAATTTGACACGCCAACAAAAGAAGAAATTCTTACATGATGTGAAGTGGTATATGTGGAATGAACTATTTTTATTCCGATAGTGTGCCGACAGAATGATTCGGCGATGTGTGTCGGAAAGTGAAGTAGAAAGCATCTTACAGGCATATCACACCTCATTATATGGGGACACTATGGGAGTGAAAGAACGGCCGCGAAGGTACTCCAGAAAGGTTTTTATTGGCCCACCTTGTTCAGAGACGCACATCAGTGTGTGAAAAATTGTGATCGATGTCAACGGGTGGGCAACATTTCTAAGCGGAACGAGATGCTACTTAACATGATTTTGGAAGTCGAGGTTTTTGATGTATGGGAAATCAATTTCATGGGACCATTTCCATTGTCATTCAGCAATTTATATATCTTGTTGGCAGTCAACTATGTGTCGAAGTGGGTTGAGGCAGTCGCGCAACCTACAAATGACGTAAAAGTTATTTTAAAATTTTTGCAAAAGAGTATCTTCACACGATTTGGCACCCCGAGGGCAATTATCAGTGATGAGGGGAGCCACTTTTGCAAGAAGTACTTCACTGCTCTCTTGACTAAGTATGGGTCAAACACAGAATCGCCACTGCCTATCACCCCCAGACGAGTGGCCAAGCCATAGTATCTAACAAAGAGGTGAAAAGAATCTTGGAGAAAGTCGTAAACCCGAATCAGAAAGATTAGTCGTTGAAATTAGATGACGCTCTTTGGGCGTATCGGACCGTGTATAAAACCATGATCGGCATGTCTCCATACCAGTTGGTCTATAAAAAGGGGTGTCACCTTCCATTGGAACTCAAACATAAAGCCTATTGGGCCATCAAGAAACATTACTTTGACCTATTAGTAGCAGGGGAGATAAGACTTTTACAAATCAATGAGTTAAGATGAATTTCGCCTACAAACATACGAAAACTCAAAGTTGTAAAAAGAAAAGGTCAAGAAATGGCACGATCAGAAGATAGTAGATAAGAAGTTCGAGCCGTGCCAATCAGTATTGTTATTCAAGTCTTGGTTGAAACTTTTTCCCAAAAAATTGAAATCCAGGTGGTCGGGCCCATTCACCATCAAGACAGTGTTTCCACACGGGGCAATTTAAGTATATAGCCGGGATTCCTCTGAAACATTCAAAGTCAACGGCCAACGCTTAAAGCATTACTGAGGTGGTGATCTCGATCGCCAAGTAACCTCAATTGACCTCGCCGATCTAGTTTAAAAATAGGGAGTAGTCAGGTTGAAAGACTGTAAATCAAGCGCTTGATAGGAGGCAACCCAATAATTTGATTATTTTAAGTTTTGAAATTTGTTTGTTTCTGATTTCATCAAGTAAAGTAGTAGTAGACTAGGACGTGTCGTAGAGTAGAAATTGTGTCCAAGCTTAGATTCAACAGGGATACTAAGTGTGTTTATGGTTTTAGTTGCAGGACGGGAGCAGACATGAACATGAGAACAAAGAGGAACTAAAAAAATGATAGGTTGTGGTTATAGGATGAGCTGCTAAAGAAAGGTAAAAAAAATTCTGTAGAAAAACCCTTTTGTGCCCCGATGTAGATTTAAGGCATAAGAATCTCGCCTAGGCGAGAACTTTCGGACGAAACACGCCCCAGTGCAGATAAGTGAAGAGAAAATTGGGCCTAGGCGCAGACCTATCGGGTGAATCTCTCCCCAGCTAGATTTAGAGGGAAAAAATTCCTCTCCTAGGCACAGGTCACATTTTGTAGTTTTAAAACACCCTCTTGCTGCTGTGAAGCCCCCAAATCCGGGTACCTTCAAACCCATAATATGGTGCTACACGGTGCTACAATCTACTCATACATTCAATTGAAGACATCAATAACAATGATTAAGTTTACTAATTATTACATTCTATTAATCCCTTCCCAGGTTATTAGTAACCATTACATTCGTTCGATGTCATAATATCAGTTATTACATTACTAATACTACGTTATTACAAAGGTCACTACTTGTCCATCTTGGACTTGTGTTTGTCTTTATCGGATCCTTTGGTCCGTTCGCCCTTAGCTGAAATCATTTAGTTTTAAGCAAGAATGAGCATAAACAGCTCAGCAAGTTAACCATTATATCTTGAAACCACAAAATCAATAATCATATCTCTTGGTCTTCAATAACTGTACAATAGTTATGAAGTACTTAAGAATAATCAAAATATCATTTTGATTCCTTTAAAACCATTCCCAAGGACTTTATAACCTCTTCGGAATCCATATTGGTCAACGACCACGAACCATCATTTAGTTCTTATTCATGAAAGGAATAACCTGGCACGAAGGCCGTAAGTTCGATATAGCTTACGAGCACATCTAGGTGATCATCCTGTAGTACTCTATGTTGATCAACACTCATACGTTAAACGTGTTTACGTTTAATTGGTGGCAACTTCAAGTGCCTGTCGAATTAACGACATTTAAAACCTTTGTTTTATTCATGCTGAGGTTCACCTGAGAATTCGTACCAATCAATTAGCTTAGGATCACAACATTCTATATATTTTGGTAAGATTTGTGGAAAAACCACCAAAATATGCGAAGTCTCAGTCTAGCCGAATCAAATGGTATCGACTATTCAATAATAGGTCATGCATAAGATATTATGCAGCATGACAACTTGTCCAACCATAACGTATAGACAAGAGTTTATAAAACTTGCATAACACAACGTTAATGCAAGAGTTAGAAAACTTGCCTTCGTGTCTCTTAAACCTTTAATGTACATTACTTGCTCTTTACAACTTCTACAAAGCATAAACATATAGTATGTCGATGAGAATCCACAACGAATACACAAAGTATAACCTAAATTCTCCTTCTTGTATAACTTATTCGAATCGTCAAGCTAATAACATTCGTTTAAGTTACTTAATGTTTATTACGACTTATTAACATCTATATGTCATAAACCGACTCCCGTCTATCATCATGAAGTATAATGACGGACGAAACCCTAACTGGCTCGTTAGGTTAACCACATTCCCGTCGGATATCCAATATCGGACTCCGTATAGAATTTATCTGAGTTTTAACTTCATTCCATGTCATTCATGCATTACGTACCCTTATTACATGATATATAACCTTAGGGTACGCTCCTAACTCGATTACGAATTATAATTCACATTATCGGATTCGAGTTTTAAATTTAAATACGTTTCGTCGATGTTTAATTCATAAAATCAATCTTAAACATGTTGTTTAGTTGATTTCTCTTCATAAATATTCATTATATAGTTTCCCCATAATTACTATGTAGAAAGTCGAGACATAAATATCAACGTCAAAAAATTTTCCCCTTAAGAGCGCTGCAGCGCCGGCATAGGCTTAATCATGGCGATGCGACGCTGGCCTACAGAACTCGGATCCCCTGTTCTGGCACTGCGGCGCCAGATTCAAAGGCTTGGGCAGCGCTGCTACGCCAACGTTGCAACCTTGAAATTTTTTCTAAGTTTCCAAATTCTGAGATTCTCGAGTCCATATCGCGCTGGTTACAACCCGGAATTGGCTCATTCTAAAGCCAATAGTTCACATGTCTTATGTTCTACGATTCCATCTAATCAGAATTCATTTCTGACTCCGTTGGCGAAAAATTGACCGTTTCGTCCATTTTGACATTTTCGTTAAACGTTCGTGAACGTTTGACGCTCAATTCATCGTTTTAAGTCTGAATTGGTTCGTTCTTGTTCCCGCAAGTCTTATTTACCTAATTACACTTGTTTCAATAGAAAACTACCATTTTTGAATCACATGACGACTTTTAACTTCTATTATGAGAAATTTACAATTTCGACGATTATCGTCTAATCGCGTAACTTTCGCCGAATCTTTGTTCTGCGTTATTTTTACTTCAAATCAATTATAATCAATCCAATGGTTGATTATTAATGATTCTAACCATTTTAAACATTTATGTTTTCATGGTTTAACATGTTCATCATTTCAACTCTCATAATTCTTAATAAATTCTTTATTACTTAGTATTTTTTCATCATGCATGGCTTGTTAGTGTTCTTAGTCCACTATTTAGCCATCCTTATAATTTCTTAGTACATAATCTTTCACCCATCACTTCTCTAATAATTCTAGTATTGAAAGAAAAAGGATTTTACATAATTTTCTTATCTCTATACCTTTGTTAGTTCTTGGTGTTCTTGGTAGAAAGCTTGAGTATGGAGACTTAATGGTATTCTTGCTCCTTGATTGGCTTGGATTGATTATCAAAGACAACTAGCTTCACTTCTCTCTCTCTCTCTCTCATTCTCTCTCTTTGTTGATGGAAATTAAGCAAACAACCAAATGGCTAGCAATTGGGCTATATTTATAGAAATCACATAACTTAAGGTAGTTTGGTCTTTAGACCAAACCTCTTCAACCCCTCATCTTGCCTATGTCTTGCCATGTGCTACAATGTGCTAGCACATGCTACCCCACATGCTCCATATGCCACCCATGTGCCCATGGGTTGCCCCATGGGTTTAACCCACCCGTTTACCCAACGGTTCGACCCACGGGTTTAGTTATTAAAATTAATTCAACTTAAATGTGTTTACTTTGTATAAAAAATCATATTATACGTTGTGTTAATTCTCGTATCCTCTTCATATTATACTCGTACCATAGCTCGTATTATATGCGTATTCATCATGTATAATAATCATTTATTATTATACCTAAACAATTATTCTTTAGGTTTACTTTCCCTAACACTTAGGATTTTTAAGTCCTCACGTTAAAACTTCGTGAGCCATAACTGAAATATTATTACATATTCCACCTCGTCTTAAAATCCTATCATTACACGTTTCTCGGAATTTCAATAAGAATTTTCTAGCAGAAACGGCTGAATAGTGATTTCCTCCCGAGAAAACTTTTCTCAGCTAACTTAACTTTTCACGGCATATTACTGCCAAAGCTTTCGACATAACGTCATTCCGACATTCCGAACTCTCAAAAAGGCTTAGTGTCTCGAACCCTAACCTTTAGGGTCAAACCCTAACCCCTAGGGTTTGGTATATGAATAGTGCCTATTTCGTCTTTTTCCAGAAATATTTTTATTCTCGAAAATCTTTTATTTTTGTCTTAATAATTCATATCAATTATTTCTAGCACGTAGCCAGAATCCTACTCATTTCTGCATTCTCTAGGTCATAGAACGACCTTGGTTTAGCTTACTCAGTTTAATAAACAAATAAGCAAATTTTATTCAATAAATCAAATAAAATTCATTTACATAAACGCTCGATTTTCTTGGGCGTTACAAGCTCCCACCCCCATAAAAATTTTGTCCCTAGAAATGATACAAGTTAATCACACAAATGAGGATAAGTCTTCCTCATCTTGCCCTCGAGTTCCCACGTTGCTTCTTCGACATTGTGGTTCCATCATATCACCTTCACCGAAGGTATAACTTTGCTTCTTAACACTTGTTCTTTCCTATCAACGACTTAAATAGGAATCTCCTCATAGGTTAGTTCTTTCTCGACTTAGATTGGTTCATGCTCTATTACGTGCTTGTAATCCGGCTTATAGGGACGTAATACCGATACGTGAAACACGTTATAGATATGTCCCAACTATGGAGGTAATGCTATCTCATATGCTACCTCTCCTAACCTTTTCAAAATCTCAAAAGGTCACATGAACCTAGGGCTTAACTTCCCCTTTTTCCCAAAGCGTATCTTACCCTTCCAAGGAGACACCTTCAGGAACGCATACGAACCGACTTCAAACTCTTGGTTCTTCCGATGTGGATCGACATACTTTTTCTGTCTGTCTTGAGCTGCTACTAGCCTCGTTCGTATCAACTTAACTACTTTAGCCGTTTGTTGAACCATCTCTGGTCCTAACATTCGATGCTCTCCTACTTCATCCCAACATAGTGGCATTCTGCACTTCCGTCCATATAACGCTTCATAAGGCGGCATGCCTATACTAGCATGATAACTGTTGTTGTAGTCGAACTATACTAACTGTAGATGATCGTCCGAACTCCCCTTGAAATCCATAACGTAAGACCTTAGCATGTCTCCTAGCTTTTGAATGGTTCTTTCGCTTTTTCCATCCGTCTGTGGATGGTACGCTGTGCTCAACCTCAGTTGTGCTCCCATCTGTTCTTGCAAGCTCTTCCAAAAATTTGAGGTGAATCGCGGGTCGCGATCTGACACTATCGAAATTGGCACTCCATGTCTCGAGACAATCTCTTTGACATAAATCTTAGCTAATTGGTCTATGTTGTATTTGACTCTTATCGGCAAGAAATGAGCTGACTTCATCAAACGATCCACTATTACCCAAATAGCTTCGTATCCTTTCTGCGTCGTTGGAAGTCATATCTCAAAGTCCATCATGATATGCTCGCACTTCCACTCTGGAATTTCCAATGATTGTAGCAAACCTCTAGGTTGTTGATGTTCGGCCTTAACTTTCTGACAAGTCAAGCACCTACTGACGTACTTTGCTATCTCCCTCTTCATGTTAGGCCACCAGAAATTGGTTCGAAGGTCTTGATACATCTTGGTACTACTAGGATGAATTAAGTACCTCAAGTGATGAGCTTCATCCATTATATTCTCTTTCAGCTCTAGCTCACATGGAACCCAAATTCTTCCTTCAAATCTCAATAACCCTTCATTATCAAGACTGTACGCCTCCTCAGTACCGTCTGCAACCTTCTTCTTTACTCGTTCGCACTCATCAGTTCTGAGTTGCACTTTCTTCACCTGTTCTACTATTGTAGGTTGAACCTCTATCGTAAATAGCTTCTCCCCTTCCTCATTTGGACATCTTACTTCTAACTCCATTCTTGCTATCTCTGTCACCAACTCATTCTGAGCTGTTAACATCGACAGCTTCTCCCAACCCTTCCTACTTAAGGCGTCGGCCACTACGTTCGCCTTCCCTGGTTGATATAGGATTTCACAGTCGTAATCCTTTATCAACTCCAGCCACCTCCTCTGCCTCATATTCAACTCCTTCTGAGTAAAGATATACTTCAGACTTTTATGGTCTGTGTAGATCTCACACTTCTCCCCATATAGATAATGCCTCCAAATCTTTAAGGAAAAAACCACTGCGGCAAGTTTAAGGTCATGAGTAGGATAATTTCCCTTATACTCCTTCAACTGCCTAGATGCATATGCAATGACCTTGACATGCTGCATGAGCATGCAACCAAGTCCTTTATGCAAAGCATCACTATAAACTATGAAATTCCTCGTCTCATCCGGTAAAAATAATATCGGGGCTTGATTCAACCTCTTCTTCAGCTCTTGAAAGCTGTCTTCACACTTCTCTGTCCATACGTACTTCACCATCTTTCTGGTCAAATTTGTTAACGGAGTAGCTATCTTCGAAAAGTCCTGAATGAACCTCTGATAGTAACCCGCCAACCCTAGGAAACTTCGCTTGATCCACTGAAACTCCTCCCTTGTCAATGACTTGCTCCAAAAACTACACTCTCTCTAGCCAAAATTCAGACTTCATGAATTTCGCATACAACCTCTCTTTTCTTAGTGCTTCCAATACTAATCTCAAATGTTCAGCGTGATCCTCCTTCGTCTTGGAATAGACTAGGATGTCATCACTGAACACCACGACGAACTTGTCCAAATATTGTTTAAACATGATGAATGGATTTTATACCTACGAATCGGTATTCATTTTAGCTTAAGTCTTGGTGTTTTCAGGTATTTATCTTATCATTTTACTCAGATTTATGTTATATTGGAAGGAAACGAAATGGATGTGAAAGTGGCGTAATAGGACAAATGGGAACTCAATTCGGTACCAATTAGGCTGATCCAATTTGGGCCAAGGGAGCAGCTCATTATCAAGTGGGCCATGAACATGCAAAGCTTGAGCAGCTCATGAATTCCTAGCAATCAAGTAATCTCCAATGTAGCATGCAAGGAAGGATTAAACAAAATACACTTGGTGGGACACGCACATGCATTTGAGGAGGTTTTATTGAATTAGCAGTTCACTTAATATCCTAGCAATCAGTATATTGTGGGCCAGAGATTAGGAGCCACGAAATGAGAAGCTAAAAGCAAAATAGGTCCCACGTATATAGCATCTTGCAAAGGAGAATGTAGCAAATATCATGAAGGGCTTCGAGCATGCAAAAGAAAATAGGATCCGGACAGTACCCTCCCCTGCTGGGGCGGGGGTTTTGTGAAGGAACTCCCCGCTGGGGCGGGGAGGCGCGAGCTTGGCCGAATTTTTCCTACTTCGTGTAGGATTGGTGCAACGAAATAAGGAGTTGAGGGATGCAATTTTGATAGTATATAAGGGACATAAAGAGCTGATTAGAGATATACCTAGCCACCTTAAAGCTCTAGCATTGGATCTTGACTTGGACAGAGAATTGAGGCATCAAGACAACGTGACGAACGCAAGATTGGAGCGGAGATTGGTGATACAATTCTGGAATTTATCATCTCTTTTTCTTTATATCTTGTAATCATAATGTTTTCTATGATGAGGATTATGGGTTTTTATTCATTCGTTATGAACTAATTACTTATTTAAGCCTATGACGGATCTTTTATGTAATGGATGATTAAAAATTCTTGAATTCTGTTTATAGATATTTTTTATGGACTATTTGCTATGTTTTGTGCTTAATTTGTATAATTGTCTGATCAACAATTATCTGTTATCCCATATGAATTCGGAAGATGACATATGGGATTAGAACTGGCCATAGTGATATATGTTTGTGCTTTCTGCGTAGATGAAATTCATAATTCACGTATAGGATAGGAATATCTATACGTCATATGTAATCTGATAAGAACTTGATTTTAAACCTTATTTAATTATAATTCACATAGAGATATAGTGAGTTAGTTTTCTAGGGTGTCTTGCTTAATTCTATCATCTATGGATGCGAGTGAGTATGGGTATAATGCATCAGAAGGTGGTTATATCTGCTTTAGTGTTCTTGATTTATAATATGGGGTAATTGACATAAACTGGAGAAAAGAATATTATCTAAAGTGAAATAATAAGTGAAGTTTTAGGCTTAATTCTCTAAAACTTGTGAAAATCTTGATTTAGTGTTACAATTGGTTAAGTAGTAATTTAGTTATAAAAACATCTTTTAATCGTTAGTTTAATAAAGCTGAGATAGTATAAAATTGGTACTTTTTAGATTAAATAGGAATTATTGTCTCTGTGGGTATGATATCTGACTTCTTAGTATATTACTTATGGATCACGTATACTTGCATATAGCGCGTATAGAAAATACCCAACAGAACACTCTGTTCACCATGTCCATGAATGCGGCTGGCGCATTCGTTAACACAAATGACATCACTAAAAACTTGTAATGGTCGTAACGAGTCCTAAATGATGTCTTAGGTACATCCTCCGCCCTAACCTTCAACTGGTGATATCCCGTCCGTAAATCTATCTTTGACAAATATTTTGCTTCTCTCAACTTATCAAAGAGATCATCGATCCTGGGCAATGGGTACTTATTCTTTATCGTTAGTTTGTTCAACTCTCGGTAGTCGATACAAAGCCTCAACGATCCATCCTTCTTCTTTACAAACAATATTGGTGCTCCCCATGGAGAAACACTCGGTTGAATGTACTTATTGTCCACCAGTTCTTGTAACTGAATCATCAACTCCTTTAATTCCACTGGCGCTATACGATATGGTGCCTTTGAAACTTGTGCCGTCCCTGGCGCAAGGTCTATAACGAATTCGGTCTTTCTATCTAGTGGAAGACCAGGAAAATTGCTCGGGAAGACGTCTGCGTACTCGTTGACTATAGGTATCTATTCCAACATTGCTCCCAATCGTTGGGTATCAACAACATGGCACAGGTAATCTTCGCATCCCTTCTTTAACAATTTCCTGGCTTGCGTCATGGTTAAACAACAAGAGTGTATCAGTGATTTACTACCGTAGAACACTACCTTGGGTTTCCTAGAAATCCGAAGGTTCACACTCTTATTTTGGCAATATATCATCGCCCCATGGTTAAATAACCAGTCCATCCCGAGAATTACATCGAATTCTCCCAACTTTATCAGTATAAGATCTACCGACAATTTGTTACCTCTAATATCTACCCAACAACACCTATGAACAGAATCAACAGAAATTACTTCCTTGTTTGCTACCTTAATATTTAAAGGTATTACAAGTTTTTCAGGGAGTAATCCTAATCGTTTAGCAAACTCACATACTATAAACGAACACGTTGCACCCGAATCAAACAATACATATGCACGTATGTCGTTGACCGAGATAATACCTGCTACGACGTCGGTCGATGATACAGCATCCTGGACCGTTATGTTAAACGTGCGGGCAGTCGGTCTACCCGGTGGTGCTGTGACACCCAAAAATCAGGGTACTTCAATTCCACGGGATTTGGTGCTCACTATCTAAATAAAATACAACTACTTCCCATAATAAAAAATGCAAAATAATTTATAACCTTTATAAATAATAAAATCTTCCTTATCAAAAGGATTACAACTTTGCTCAAAATATCCCAGGGTTATCTAACCTTAACATAAACAAATTGCAGAAAATAAACATCACATAATAAAGTCTTATTTCTTATTGCAAATCATAATCAACGAATACAACAAGCCTTCACTTGTTAAAGTTGGTCTTGCCCTTACTAGTTGATGGTTCATCAACTCTTTCGACTTTAGTTGCAGTGGTTATTTAATTGCAAGAGTGAGCAAATAAAAACTCACTAGGAATAACAACAATAATAGTGATGACATAAACTGAATAACTTCAAGTGATTTGAATAACATTTCTTTCATCAATAATAAAGAATTGAATATGGAATATAGAATTCATCTGAGGGTCGTAAGACCTTGAACTATGTTCTAGGTTATAAACATTTCTATTTAAAACCTTTAACAGTCGTTAGACTATATGGACTCTTAACTCGTACTTAGGAGGATCAGCCCTTCGTACCATGTATTGTGCACAAACATCTTAACGCTTTCGCATGGTAATCCCCTATTAAATAGGGTTGTTCATCTCAGTATTTAATAATAAGTCCGTACCAAAGAAAGTTTGGTTTGGATAAGCTTCAAGGGTAATTTAGAATACAACTATCATCAACTAAGTAGTAGTTAAATTGACTTACAATAATCTATAATTCGATAATAAAAGAATTAGGAAATAACTATGAGTCATAATAATAGACATCATATTTAATAATCATGCTTTAGAAATAAACTTAAAGCATTTGAAAGACAATATGGACCTTGCTTGAATAATTAAGTCAAGGTCACAACAATTCAATAATGAACTTGTTCAATAAGATAAGTATTAGAAAACTTGCTCTACAAAAGAGTATAATTAGAATACTTGCATAAACGTAAAAGAAAGGTTTAGGAAACTTGCCTCAAGCGCAAGCTACACTTTACAATTTACAAATCACTTTCTCAATCGTCCTACACATTACATTACGTTTACAATACCAATAGGTTTTATAACCACTACATTTAACCGTTGAACTTCTTACTTAAGTTCAACTTAATCACTTGATTTGTAAACTTAACTCGCTAACTAACCACATACGTGAGTCTAAACTCACAACATGCATATAACACGTGTATAACACTTTAAACTATCAAAATCATACCCTATGATAACAATATCTAAGTACATACAAAACATATTAATATGAGACCTCAAATTGTCTTAAACATGTCAACAATATGTTATCTTATTGTTTTATACACTTACCATATCATCACATTAAGTTAACTAATCATGTACTGCATAAAAATTACTCGAAAACCAAGCAAAATTCCCGGACAGCATACACACCCGCTGGGGCGGGTGTTTTACCCTTCATAGACCCGCTGGGGCGGGTCCATTTGTTGGGGAAAAATCTGGTTTGCAAACTGTGCAGAGAAAAAACCAATTTGGCTTATTTCTTTGCACCAAAGTTCGATTTTAACTAACACAATGCATATCAAACTTTTTGAAAATAAAATCTTAAACTTCTAACATGTTTTTAACATACATAAACACCACAACGCATAATCAAAACACTTAATTTTATTATTTTGAAGAAAACACCATTTTTAAGCGTTCTTGAAGAAAATTAACATTTTGACTTTATTTTTAAACCAAATCAATCAATTCAAAGCATGTCAATTTTGTTTCTTGATATATTATCATAATCTATGATCAATTTACATAATATATCATAATCAAACATGAATTTTGATAATTAAAGAACTATTTTTCAAAGCAAGTTTATTGTAAATTGCTATGAACATGAAGATATTTACATGAAATTAATTACTTAGACAGCCATATGAATTATATATAAGCATGTTATAAAACATATTAAACATATATGAACCATATTACATAAAATACCATAGAAATCAAATTAGAGAGAACTTAAACTATGAACACAAGGAAGAACAATGAAGACCAATAATTTAAAAGTTTGATTATACCTTTCAAGCTTTAAAAGATTATGATGATGGTGATTCTTGTTCTTGATTTAACAGAACTTCTTCTTTCTCTTCTTTCTTCTCTCTTTTCTCTCTTTTCTTTCTTTATTTTCTTCTCTAACTCTGACTAACTCTAACTTACGTATAATATAAACTGACACTATACATATAATTACATATAATACAAATAATATCATATATAATAACTGATAAAAACATAATGACGATATTAAGTATATATATCAGTTATAATTTTTTTTAAAACTCAAAAGCCATAAGGCATGTTTGGCAAAATCCATTAACTTTAAAATAGCTTTTTAGTAGTTAAGGCCATATTTGGTAAAAAAAAACTCTTTAAAATAGGTGTCAGGACCCTGTTTGGAAAAAACTCTTTAAACCCCTTTTCTTTATTTTGATAAATCATTTTAACACATAGTTTAAATGTTACATTCTATTTAGTTAAATCCCAACCTTCTAGTTTAATTAAATACAAGCTAACATTAATTAATTAATTAAAATTGTCACATAATACTAAATTGCTACACAATTATAATTCACTTTTTAATCATAATTCATGTAACAAATTAGTAAATCCTTATAAACACTTAGCACATAATATTCATCTCATTTAATTATTCTCAATTAAATTAGAATTATACTACACAATTACTTACACATCAATTTAATTAATCATATTGCACTTAACTAAATTACTCCATAACATAATCACATAAATTATTTATTTAACTCAATAAATAAATCAATTAAAATATTTATTTAATTCAATAAATATTTACAATTAAATATACAAAATTGCATTCGTTACAATATTCCCTCCTTAAAAGGATTTTGTCCCCAAAATCACAAAAAAAAAAAAAAAACTCATTCGTCACATTCTTCCCCCTTTAAAAAGATTATGTCCCCAGAATCGATATACAGGAAATTACACAAATAATTGGGGATAGGTTTTCATCGTTACATCCTCGAGTTCCCACATAGCTTCTTCAGCACTATGGTTCCTCCAGATTACCTTAACAGAAAGTACTTGTTCTTTTCTATCAACTATTTGAACTTGAACCTCTTCATAAGTTAGTCTTTATCAAACTGTAAAGGTTCATACTCTATCACATGTTTGTAGTCGTGTTTGTACGGTCGCAACACAGAAATATGGAAAACGTTGTGTATATTACCTAGCTCCAGAGGTAACGCAACCTCGTAAGCCACTTTGCCAACCCTCCGTAGTATCTCGAAAGGTCCAATAAATCTGGGACTCAGTTTCCCCTTCTTACCAAATCGAATCTTTTCCTTTCAAGGAGATACCTTTAGGAAAACAAAGCTTCCCACTGCAAATTCTCGATTTTAACGATGATAATCGGCAAACTTCTTCTGTCTGTCTTGAGCAACAACCAATCTCGTTCTGATTATCTTAACGATCTTAGCAGTTTGTTGCACCAATTCTGGTCCCAACATTTGTCGTTCACCAACCTCATCCCAACATAATGGAGTCCTGCATTTTCTGTCATATAATGCTTCGTAAGGTGGCATGCCAATACTTGCATGGTAACTGTTGTTGTAGGCGAACTCCACCAACGGTAGATGATCATCCCAGCTTCCTTTGAAGTCCATAACGTAAGCTCTCAGTATATCTTCTAGAGTCTGTATCATTCTCTCGCTCTAGTCATCAGTCTGAGGATGGTACGCCGTACTCATTTGCAATTGCGTTCCCAAGCATTCTTGTAATCACTTCCAAAAATTCGACGTGAAATGTGGATCTCTATCGGACACAATCGATACTGGAACAACGTGTTTAGAGATAATTTCCTTCACGTACAGTTTCGCTAACTGATCCAAAGTGTATCTAATCTTGATCGATAAGAAATGTGCTGACTTCGTCAGTCGATACACTATAACCCATACTGCATCGAAACACTTCTGAGTCGCTGGAAGACCAACCACGAAATCCATCGTGATATGCTCCCACTTCCATTCCGGAATCTCCAACAGTTGTAGTAATCCACTCAGTCACTGGTGTTCTACTTTGACTTTTTGGCACGTTAGACATTTCGCAACGCATTCAGCCACATCTCTCTTCATATTCGACCACCAAAAATGCTGTCTGATATCCTGGTACATCTTCGTACTTCCGGGGTGAATCAAATATCTCGAACTGTGAGCTTCGTCCAAAATTTCCTCTTTGGCGTCTGGTACTAGCGGTACGCAGATTCTTCCTTCAAATCATAGCAGTCCTTCATTATCGATTTTGAACTTAATTTCTTCCCCATCGGTTACTCTCTTCCAGATCTTCTCGCACTCCTCATCATGAAGTTGTGCCTCTTTCACCTTATCCACCAAGGTTGAACCGATAGTTACTTGAAACAGCTTCTTATTCGACTCCTTTGGATACTTAACTTCCAGTTCTAATCTAGCCATCTCTTCTATTAACTGGTCCTAATCAGTTAATATATTTAACTTCTCCCGACCCTTCCTGCTTAAAGCGTCGGTAACAATGTTAGCTTTACCCGGATGGTAAAGAATCTCGCAGTCGTAGTCCTTGATTAGTTCCAACCATCTCCTTTGGCGCATGTTCAAATCTTTATATGTAAAGATATACTTCAGACTCTTGTGATCTGTATATATCTCACACTTTTCTCTATAAAGGTAGTGTGTCCAAATCTTCAGAGCAAACACTACTGCCGCCAATTCCAAATCATGGGTCGGATACCCTTTCTCGTAGTCCTTTAGTTGACGTGATACATAGGCAATGACTTTGTCGCTCTGCATCAGCACACAGCCTAATCCCTTATGTGAAGCATCACTATAAACTACGAAATTTCATGTACTATCAGGCAATGACAACATAGGTGCAGTACTCAACCTCTTCTTCAGTTCCTGGAAACTTTCCTCACATTTTTCTGTCCAAACAAACTTAACCGTCTTACGAGTCAAATTCGTCAACGGAGTCGTGATTTTGGAAAAGTCTTGAATAAACCTTCTGTAGTATCCTGCCAATCCCAAGAAACTCCTAACTTCAGACGGTGTCTTCGGCTGATCCCAATTCATCACAGCTTCAACCATTGACGGATCTACAGAAATCCCATCTTTGTCAATAACGTGGCCAAGAAATTACACACGTTCTAACCATAATTTGTATTTTAAGATTTTTGCGTATAGCTTCTCCCGTCTCAGCGATTCTAACGTCAGCCTCAAATGTATAATGGTTGTATAATGAGGTTGAAGGCTGTATAATGGGGTTAAAGCTAGCCCAATCCATGTCTATCAAGCACTTACTAGTCTTCGGAGATTCAGAGCTGGTTATTAGACAAACCACCGGCGCGTATCTCACCAAAGAGCTGCATTTGCTCCCCTACCATCGGCAGGTCGTCAAAATATCCCGTGAATTTGAAGACATAACCTTCAGTCATATACCGCGAGGTAGGAATTACTTCAATGATGCATTGGCAAAGTTAGCTTTGTTAATCTGCATATCCGATAGGAGTAGATTTCCCAACATCAAGTTCACAATCCAAAAAGTACCAACATATGGGAATTACATTGGAGAAGTATCAGAGGAAATACCTCCTGTCAATCCACCCTGGTATCAAGACCTCAAGGAATACCTTCGTGATGGATCCACACCTGTTGGGACAAGTCAATCCGAGCTAAAATGGATTCATAGGATGGCCATGAAGTTCTATTTGAGCGGAGATGCACTTTACAAAAGGGATGCTGGAATAGGCCTGTTGAGATGCCTCGACAAAGAGCAAGCCCAAAGACTTATGGATGAAATCCACGGTGGAGTCTGTGGTCCACACATGAGAGGTCATCTGCTGGCCAAGAAAATATGAAGAACTGGACATTATTAGATCTCTTTTAAGGCTTGCTACGACGATCATGATAAGAGATGTTTTCAATGCCAAATACATAGAAATGTCATCCACGCTCCTCCAAATGAGCTGCACAACATGAGTTCACCATGACCTTTCTCCATGTGGGGAATGGATGTGATAGGTTCGGTGGAACCTAAAGCCAGGAATGGTCATCCATTCATCTTCACTATGAGCGATTACTTCACCAAATGGGTTAAAGCAACCTCTTTTCCCAAAGTCACAAAAGAGGTCATCATTAGTTTCATCAGAAATAATGTCGTATGTCGCTATAGACAACCGGAGGTGATCGTATCAGACAACGCCAAGAACCTAAACAATCAAATGATGAAAGAATTGTGCAATAAGTTCCACATCAAGCATCTCAATTCAGTTATCTATCGGCCTAAGATGAATGGTGTTGTCGAAGAAGCCAACAAAAACATTAAAAAGATTATGCAAAAAATGTCCGCCAATCACAAAGAATGGCTTGACCTGCTGCCTCTCACCTTGTTAGCATACATAACGTCAATGCGCACCTCTATTGGGGCTACCCCCTATTCATTGGTCTATGGCATTGAAGCAATCCTCCCCATAGAAGTAGAGATGGAATCCTTGTGGGTTATGATCGACGCTTAGATAGACGAAGATCAGTGGTTGCAAGACCGATATCATCAACTGTCCCTAATAGATGAAAAGAGGGCTACAGCCATTTTCCAAGGGCAGTTATACCAGCAAAGGATCGCCAGATCCTACAACAAAAAGGTCCGAATCCAAAAATTCAAAGAAAATGACTTGGTACTAAAGAAAGTCCTGGCCAATCAGGATGAAGCCAAAGGAAAGTTCGCCCAAAACTGGGAAAGCCCTTTCATTGTCAAGGAAGCGCTGACAGGGGGAGCCATCAGACTACAAGAAATGGATGGGACCGAGTTTCCCCAACTCATCAATTCAGACACCGTAAAAAGGTATTACATCTGAGACAAATGCATACCTACATCCGGGTCCTATGAATCAAATTAGGTTTATTTTTTCACTAGAAAGCTAGAATTATGAATGACCTGATCTCCCTCAACCAGGGAGTACATAGGCAGCCATTTCTGGTGCGGTCAA
Organism: Panax stipuleanatus; assembly: GCA_020205555.1. NCBI lineage: Eukaryota > Viridiplantae > Streptophyta > Magnoliopsida > Apiales > Araliaceae > Panax > Panax stipuleanatus. The sequence goes on along the minus strand of CM035119.1, from coordinate 114,463,661 downwards.
ACCAAATAAAAACTCAAAAACTTATCAAACTAAACTCAAAACCCAAGACAAATACTTTTCAAACCTCTCTTATTTATAAGCCAGAACTACGAATGACCTGATCTCCCTCAACCTGGAAGTACGTAGGCAGCCATTTACGGCGCGGTTTGACCTTCAAGAAAAAACCAAATAAAAGACCAGTTCCAAGACACCGAAAACTGGTGAAACCTAAACTCTATGAAGCCTGCCAGGTCAGCAGACCCATCTTAGATGCTCTCTGACCTCTCAACTGTTAGTCCATCAAGGAGAAGTTTGAGATACATCTACAACTGCGAGTCATGAAAGAAGTGGTAATCACGCAGCAATGACAGTACATATCCAATCAGGGAAGTGAATCAAAACTATATTTCTCTGATATATAAAATTGTTTGATATATACATAATGCCCTGTACATGACAAAAATGACTGATCTAGTCTGTGCAGGAAAAATAAAGCTAGTCTGTGGACCCAAGGATAAGTTGGCCAGCAATGCCAGCATGGCATCTCTCTCTGAAGATGGGGGAGCAGCTACAAGTGCAATCCCCTCGGCCACCATACGGCCCAAAATCTCCACGATCACCTGCAATGTGGCACCGTGGTCATCAATATACGCACTCATCTCTGTGACCAAACCATGAGTGTAAGATCGAAGAGCAGTACTATCAATAATTTGGAAATCATGGGAAGCTACAGCCTCATCCTTCTCCGCAAAAGCTGCATCTCGAGCAATCCAAGTCTCCTCAATCTCAACATATGTTGCATCCCTAATTGAGCGGATCTCGTCTCGCTCTACAACAACTGCGTCTCTGGCAGATCGGAGCTTTTCATGCTCAATTAATCTAGCATTCAAAGAGGCCCTAAGCCCATCTATCTCTGCCAAAGCTAAATCCCTTCCAGACAAGGCAGTCAACATCTACGCCCTAGCCGAGTCTCACTCAAAGGTCATCCTGAATAGTGAGTCCACTAAATTCGGATCTGTGCCTGCAGGGATAGTCGGAGGGTTGCTAACCAGAGCAGCTGTTAAACCTACGAATAGCTCATCCTTAGTAGGAGAATCTGGATCCTCCATAGGCTCCTCCTCATCTGAATCTATACTAGGAGCTAAAAGAATAAATGTTACTACTACCATATCTGCCTCCTGCCATGCAGATTACTCAGGAGAACAGCCCGGATGGCTACCAAAGAAATCAGCCCTCTCTCCATGAGTCCAACACTCGTCTACTCTAATCAACCCTGCAGATGACATAGAAGAAGCTGACATCCTCTGATCAACAGATCCCTCAAAATGGTGCAGACTCTGAAACTAATCAAACTGCTCCATAACTGCCAGGGGATGATAGGTAGTCACTCCGCTCAAACCCACTAAGGGCAAATAATCCAGGTTGGAAGCATGGGTGATAAAGCTATATGGGGACGCTAGCCTTGAGCATGGCAAGATCAAGAACGGATGCTCAATATTCGACAAAAATGCCAGCCATAACTCCGCGTCAATGCACTCCGCAAGTTGAATAGAGTAAACTGTGGATGTCTCGTGAGTGAAGCAAAAACCCCGAGGCCTAAAGAATCCAATCGGTCGTATATGGGACATCAGCCATATATACATCAAGACCGAACTACCTCAAAAAAACCCCTCGGGATGGGTGATGCAATGGGTGACTAACCTCAGCGTCTCTGCCAATATCATAGGGATGATGGTACTACCCTGTCTAAGGGCCCTAACCACAACGACTAAACCCATATCCAGATGATCCAAGCGTAACGGCATGTAGACATATGCCACAATACACACCAGCAGAATATCTATCCTGGCTGAATGCCATGCCTCTGCTGAAATAACAAAATCCCCGACATGGCGGTCATAGCTATCAAGCTCGCCAAAGCGCTTGATCAAGAAGTCAATAGAGATCACGTGTCTGGAATCGATCTCATCCATGACTACACTCTGTCGAAGACCGGACATACGGGTAAACGGTCTCTGTATATCACTAATAGTCGTCCGAGCGCACGACAACTCTAAGTCCAAACCAGTGAATCTCATGTACTCCTCCAGAGTCGGCGACAGATCACGCCGCCCGATACGGAACACCTGCCTCTCAGGTATCCATAAGGGTAAAAGGCCGTCAACAAACCCGTATGGAACTTTAAACTCCGTAAGGGTCAGCGAATACCCCAACATATGGTGCACGGTCCCCCTGGCTGAAAAAATACACTCTCATACCAGGTCCTCAATATGGCTGACGAAAGACGATGTCATCTTTATCACCATATCACAAGACCATATAAGGGTCACATCCAAACTCATCTGTCTAAATGCATACATCTGACATATTACATACATGATGACAGTAATATAAACATGATGCGATAGATAGAAAAGATCATGAATATCTACAACAAGCTATCTACTACGGGCATCATCACTGTCTGATAATACAAAGCAGAAAGGAGAATACAGGGAAATGGGGCACCACCACCCAACTAATACAGTGGTCTATCAAAATGATGGCACAACCACCAAATAGCCAAAACAGTAGCTGACCAAAAATTATAGCTACAATAGCTATAAAAGGAAGTCGATGACATCAATGTCAAAGCGATCGACCTGCTCCATCTCCTTGGTGGATACAAAACTGCTACTATTATGCATTTCTGGGCGGTATAAGGGAGGATATGCCCCTGTAAAGCTGCTGCTAAATGGACCTAAAGAGAGGCCTGCTCCAGAGCTGGACGGGTCAAATGAAGATGCCTCTGATGGATCTCGGCCAAGGTGCCTGATAAAGAAATGAGCTCTCTCCAACTCCCTGGTCAGATCTGCTATCTGGTCTGCATTAGTGGGCTCCCTGAGGCAAGCTATCCAATCTGTCATCATCACGGACCCTGACACCATGTCTGCCATGAACTGGGTAGTACTTGTTTGAGCTCCAATAGTGTGAGGACTCCACCAGCGGCTAAATACCTCCTGGCTGTACAAGCCCTCTGATAAGGAAAAGCCATCTATGCCCTCCATAGGGATGTCTATCAATGGAAAAGTCAACGACCAATGATGCCAAGAAGGAGGAGCAATAGAAATGCGGATCTCCCCTGTAATGCTCCTGATAGCATGCTCTCCAAGATAGAGCTCCCAGCCTCCCTCCGTCAACAACAGGACTCTGCGGGTCGACAAAATAAACTCCCGACCTGTAGGAACGCCTCCCTCAAATCCGACAGTCAAAAACTCAGAGGTATACGGCACCCAGGATACTGATCCAGCCGTCAAAAGCTCTAACTGAAGACGGGCATGAGTAAATCCCTCAGCAACAGGGACCTCCGTCAAAGTAGAGTGATGCCATCGCCGTCCTCGAGGATAGGTCTCCAGACCTAATGAAGTGGTGGGCCGTAGGTAAGGAAGCCTCTCAAATGCCCAGAGCTGACCATATAAATATCAAAAGTCCTCAGTGACCAAGACTGACAAAAATAAATGCTAAAATCAAAAAGGTACAAAGAGATGTACTAACCAGCAGAAACGGGTAAAATCCTAACCGAGCCTCCGTCAAACCCTCCGAAAGCATGCGCATGCCACAGAGAAAATAGGCAAAGGTATAGGAACCCCAATCATAGTCACTGAGGCGCTCTACATGTCGAGTGGCATTAATCAAAGCAAAGGACACAGTAGACGAGTTATCCGCCACGAAACAACCCCTGATGATCATAAAAAATAATCGCCTCAGAATGCGATCCTTAGCCCTCTGGTCATCAGGCAGAGGCACTAGCAAAGTCCCATCCTGGGCATTCATACTCAAGGGACCAGATCGGACCGACCGACCCTTAGACGTCGTCGTAGGAACTCCCGATAGGGACCGAACGATAGTGGGCTTCATGCCCGTTACGACAGGCACTAACTCGCCATCAAACTCAATGGCGGTAATAAATCTCCAATCCATAGGAGTCATCATCACCTCTTAATCTAGCAGATGAAGGGACTGAGTCTTGTGGAACCAGCGCTCAGACAAAGCCCTCATATACCCCTATGGGCAACGGTAGGGCAGAATCGAGAAGAATGCCTGGAACCCCCAGCTGTCTACGATGGCCCTGTACTCCTGATGCATCATCGAATAAAGGAAGTGCATATTAAACCAGTTCCCTCGGGGTTGCGTAAAGCCAGAAACCTGCATAAAAAAAAACCAACCCATGTCAAAAATCTGTGCCTCGAGAATGACAAAAGGAAGAAAAGAATCCAGAAAAGATAAAAACTTCAAGTTAGCTCGTTGGCATAAAGATATCTCAAAGGATGGCGACTCAAGTCGCCCATCAGCTCTTGAGTAGGCACAACAAAGCTTGGAACCTTCGCACGTGGAGCCTGAGCTGGAGTAGGAGCAGCAAAAGGAGCCTCCTAATCATTAATGTCAAGTGGCTGCTTGTCCTGCGCTGGGTGAATCATCGACTCCACCAATCTACACGGGGGTCGAGCTGGATGTGGCTGAGGAACATCAGAAGCGTTCCTACGTCTAACACCTGAGGATACCCTGCTAGAATTGCCGGGACTATCACGGTCCATTGCCAACAACAAGTCTCTAAATCACCTTAGAAAGGGTGTGGTAAGCCTAAAACCTGTGGCTTATTATTTGCAATAAGTATATCATATATGTCTAGGTCCTAAGACATTCATGGGTCAGTCGAGAATACCCAATAAAGTCAAAACTGCATGTTTTCAAAACCCAGAAGATAAAAACCTGCATGGGTCAGTCAAAAATTCCCAGTAAAGTCAAAACTGCATGCTTTTAAATGTCTAAGATTTTGACAAAATTTTGCCAGAGTCTCCTTTGTAAAATGAACTGTCCACATGCACATAGGCATGTCTAAGTGGCCATTCAGTAACACACCTACCCAAAAAAAGAAATAGTTCATATTTATTGAAAAAAATCAAGAGTCAACCTCACATAGTAGCCAAATTACCATGGATGTTTTTAGTTGAAAATCCAGGCTCACTAGGCCTAAAAAAGGATCACTAAACTGACCAAAAAGAGCAAAATAGCACTGTCTTAGAACCTGAATTTTCTTACATCCAAATGTGTATTACAGTAAGATATACATATATATGTAGTTAGAAAAATTTTAACAGGTCATATAAACATACATTTTTCATACATTACGTCTAAAAGCTCCCTACGTGGTTTGCATGCTTTTAACGGTCAAAACTTGCGAAAAAAGAATGTAAAACATTACCTGCACTGCGCTGAATGCGTAGGAACTGACGAAATCAGAAAATAACTGTCCACGCTCCGTAGATCTGAAAAAGAAGATCAAAATCCGTTTGGAACTCAAAACTAAAAGTTTTTCAAATGAAATCCCGCTGCCCAATAAATAGCCCAGGTGGAAGCAGGCTGACCTGCGACTGCCGACTGTGGCTCCCCAGGGTGGGTCCCACTCCCCCAGGCTCGGTTCGGTTCAGGTTAAAACAGAGTTTGTATGAGCTGCAAGTCAAATCTGAGGAAAAATTGCTACGCGATTAAGCGGTTTGTCCTCAAATCCTGCGTTTAAGTAGCGTAATCTTGACAAAAAGGGGAACATCCTAGAGCCATGTCCAGGGTCCACTAATGAAGACTGCTAAAAAACTGCCGAAAAAACAGCATCAAATTGCAAAAAAATCAACACTGTCGAAGTTCAGGTACAAACCGAAGTCCAGTTCAGCCGTTGGCTTTACTCCAGCAAAGTTCGAGTATAGAACGAAGTCCAGTTCAGCCGTTGGTTCAATTCTAGCGAAGTTCGGATACAGACCAAAGTCCAGTTCAGCCGTTGGTTCAATTCCAGTGAAGTTCGGGTACAGACCGAAGTCCACTTCAGCCGTTGGTTTAGCCCCAGCGATGATTCAGGTACAAACCAAATTTAATTCAGCCGTTGGAGCAACCTCTGAGAAGTATTGAAAGTGATCTGGTGACGGAAACCATATAATAGTCCATCCCCGATGATGGAATCTGTTATACACATCCTCAAAAGGATCACCAAGCTAGTATCGACAATGTTAACCTCATCAGAATCTACGAAGCTATGGCAGAAAATGTTATCCTCAGCAGAAGATGACGTAGACACTCAAGGGTAACCCTAACTCATCAAAGGTATCTAACCTGCACAACATACCCTTAAACAATCACATTTCAAGTGTCTAGCAATCTTTATCCTGCTTATTCCATTGCATTGCATGAGCATGATAAAGAGGGGCATCTGTAGACACTCAAAATTTTTCTTACCCCAATACTAACACTGCAGGAGGGAAAAGTCGTCAATCAAATTCAACCCCGGTCCCAACACCGGGCTTTCAATCCAAACCTGCCCCTAAGCCGGTCATCCAGTTCAAAACCCGCCACCAATGCTGTTCCTTCAACCTAAATCCGATCCCCAATATCGGTAAACCTAAATTCGATCCCCAATATCGATAAACTTAAATCCGATCCCCAATATGGGTAAACCTAAATTTGATCACCAATATCGGTACTCAAGTCAAATTCGATCACCAATATCGGTACTTAATCCTGTTCCGATCTCTAATTGGACAGTCTATCCAACTCCGATCTCTAATCGAACTGTCAATCCAGCTCTGATCTCTAAGCTGACCGTCTATCCAGCTCTGATCTCCAATCAGACAGTCAATCCAGCTCCGATCTCTAATCGGATCGTCTATCCAGCTTCGATCTCCAATCGGACCTTCAATCCAGCTCCGATCTCCAATCAGACTGTCTATCCAGTTTCGATCTCCAATCAGACAGTCAATCCAGCTCCGATCTCCAATCGGACCTTCTATCCATCTTTGATCTCCAATCGGACAATCAATCAAACTTTAATCTCCAATCGGACCGTCTATCCAGCTCTGATCTCCAATCGGACCATTTATCCAGCTCCAATCTCCAATCGGACAGTCTATCCAGTTACGATCTCCAATCAGACCGTCATTCAAGTTTTGATCTCCAATTAGAACGTCAATCCAGCTCCAATCTTCAATCGGACCGTCTAGCCAGGTCCGATCTCTAAACAGATAGTCTATCGAATTTTAATCTCCAATTGGACCATTAATTCAGCTCCGATCTCCAATCGGACCATATATCCAGCTCCGATCTCCAATCAGACCGTCTATCCAGTTCTGGTCTCCAATCAAACCGTCTATCCAGCTCTGATCTCCAATCGGACCGTCTATCCAGCTCTGATCTCTAATCAGACCGTCAATCCATCTTCGATCTCCAATTAGACTGTCAGATCAACCTCGATCTCAATATCGGGCCAATAAACCAGCTCTGATCTCCAATCGAACAGTCTATCCACCCTGATCTCAATATCGGGCCATTAAATCAACTCCGATCTCCAATCGGGCCTTCAAATAAACCTCGATTACCAATATTGGCATGTTAACTCAGCCTCAGTTTTAACCCGGGAGGTACAGATCTGCCCCGGCAACAACCCGGGAGGTACAGATCAGCACCAGCAATAACCCGGGAAGTGCAGGTCATCCCCGGTAGCAACCCAGGAAGTCAGGACAACCTCAGGCATAAACCTGAAGCATCACAGCACCTCCATGAGGAAACCTGGAATGACCAATTCAGCCTCAGACAACACTAAGGATAAACAGACTCGAATGGGATCCAAGTCTTGGAAATAACTCCCAGAAGTTAACCAAAGGTCATGCCGACACTAAAAGCCCACCCCAGGAGCGGAAAAATGATCATTTTACCAACTTCAAGCCGATTCGGTCAAATTCAAGCTGAATTGATGTCAACAAGGTCAGAACAAACTATAACGATGATCCCGAGTGCAAATAGTGCAAGACAGCTCAACGGACAAACTGCGGGGAATCGAAGACCTAGTTATGAACACATCTTCTTGGACCCATAAAATGTTTTATCCCATGTTATTGCGACACTCTTGGTGAGGGATTTCTAAAAAGGTATCGTACGCCTCATACAGACGCTCCGAGCAAAAGTTAGAAAGTTTCGACTTCGACTGCGCATTGTCCGGATGTACGTACTTCAAGACGACAGAACCCGGCCCACGAGATTTTTAAAACCAACGTCGACAAGCCCCGCCACCACCAGCCTTGTTTTCTGTCTCATTCTTCTTCTTCTTTTGATCTTAGTTGTACTTGGTCACCGCGTCGCTTCTACCTTCAGCGAGGATGGCCTTTTCCAGCATAGCTGCAAACTTCTTCAGCTGGAACATGGAGACCTTGATGTAGAGCCAGGGCTTCAGTCCCTGCTCGAACGTTCTCGCCTTCCTCTTGTCGGTACTGACCTGGTACGTCACAAACCTGGCCAGTTCATTAAATTTCGCAGCGTATTCCGGAACCGTCATCCCTCCCTGTTTCAGCTCTACAAACTGAACCTCCATTTGGTTCTGCGAGCTTATGGGGAAATACATCTCAAAGAACATCTCTTTGAAATGATCCCATGCTATCACTCCTTCCCCCTCTCTAGTCTTGTCGGCCTGCCACCAGAAGCTAGCTTCCGACTTCAAAATGAATGTCGTGAACACCGTCTTCTGGTCCTCATTTACTCTGGCCACATCAAAGACCTTCTCCATCTCCATTATCCACGTTTGGGCATCTATAGGATTCACAGATCCTTGAAATTCTGGCGGTCCTACTGCCTTAAATTCCTTAAATGTCGTGCCTTGGACTTGCAACTGATTCGCAAGTGCTCCTGTCAGCAGGTTCACCAATTATTGAACCAAATTGGGATTCATCCCGTCATTGTTGTTGTCATTGTTATTCGTTGAACCCTCTAGGTGTAGACGTGTGGGTCTTCTTCTAGAAGGCATCTTTCTGTTAAGAAATACACTTATTAGATCCTTTACTCATTTCTTAGATATTCAAGTTCATACTTAAACATTTAAAATATCTTAATTCACATTTGCACACATAGTACGTCAAATAACTTCGATATTTTATTCATTTATAGTTTTAAAACACAGAATAGATATCATATCTGCCATTTGCATCATCTTTCCTAAACCGAATAAGTTACAGGATTACATCATTATCTTATCCTATTATTATCTCAAATTCTGGAATTTACATTTATTTATATAAAAAGAAACACATAACTAATGAATCTACTATCTAGGCTTGTTAAGACGTCGCACAGCCTCTCTACGTTCTTCTTCCATCACCCGGAACACTATTCTGCGATCCACCATGTACCACGATAAATCTTTGAACTGAGCTGGGTAATAGAAGACACGATCCTGGGCCCTATCTATAGCCATATGAAAAGCATAGTCTAACTCCCTCAGCTTGGCCTTCTTCATTTGAACCTCGTCTTCAGCTCTATCTGCACGTTGAGTAGCCCTCAAGCTCATTTCCTCTACTCTGGCACGCTTCGCTGACTCCTCTTGGATGTCGTTCTTCAACTTCGCTAGTTTGGCCAGTGCATCATCCCTCTCACTTTCCACATGGACTAGATCCCACTTCGTGTTTCCAAGTTCCTCGTCCAAATCCTGAATTGTCTCATCCCTCTGCTGTATGGCAGTCCGATTCTCGTCTACCAATTCTTCAAGCTATTCGACTCGACCATGTAGCTCCACGTTATGGTCGTAGATCTCCTCGTACATCTCAGCACTAGTCGAGTGAGGTGGAAATTCCTTTTCAGGTTCCCCCTCCTCCTCCTCTTCCTCTGACTCATCCTCATCCTCTCGGTCAGATACTGGCTCATGCTCCTGCAGTGATCAATGTAGATGACTCTCTCTGAACCAACTGCTCCTAGACAACCTAGATGTCTCGGGGCTCCTCGTCCCTAGGCATCTGGGGTAACTCCTCCCTAACCTGACTGGACTCTCCAACATTCGTCATCCAGATAACAAAATTTTAAAGTTTAATTATTACGTGATATCGATCGATACTCTTCGTGTGCATAAACGTAAACACATAACACATAAGGTATTTTATTATCTTTATTTATCAACACTATATTTTCTATCTCCTATAAGGCTACTACCTAAGGTTTCCGCCACCTAAGGTTCATAACCTAAACACTGCTCTGATACCAACCTGTGACACCCCCAAATTCGGGTACTTCAATTCCATGGGATTTGATGCTCACTATCTAAATAAAGTACAACTACTGCCCATAATAAGGAATGCAAAATAATTTACAACCTTTATAAATAATAAAATCTTCCTTATCAAAAGGATTACAACCTTGCTCAAAATATCCCAGGGTTATCTAACCTTAACATAAACAAATTGTGAAAAATAAACATCACATAATAAAGTCTTATTACAAATCATAATCAACGAATACAACAAGCCTTCACTTGTTCACCTTGGCCTTGCCCTTACTAGTTGATGGTTCATCAACTCTTTTGACTTTAGCTGCAATGGTTATTTAATTGCAAGAGTGAGCAAACAAAAGCTCACTAGGAATAACAATAATAATAGTGATAAAATAAACTGAATAACTTCAAGTGATTTGAATAACATTTCTTTCATCAATAATAAAGAATTGAATATGGAATATAGAACTCATCTGAGGGTCGTAAGACCTTGAACTATGTCCCATGTTATAAACATTTCAATTTAAAACCTTTAATAGTCGTTAGACTATATGGACTCTTAACTCGTACTTAGGGGGATCAGCCATTCGTACCACATATTGTGCACAAACATCTTAACATTTTCGCATGGTATTCCCCTATTAAATAGGGTTGTTCATCACAGTGTTTAATAACAAGTTCGCGCCAAAGAAAGTTTGGTTTGGATAAGCTTCAAGGGTAATTTAGAATTCAACTATCATCAACTAAGGAGTAGTTAAATCGACTTACAATAATCTAGAATTCGATAATAAAAGAATTAGGAAATAACTATGAGTCATAATAATAGACATCATATTTAATAATCATGCTTTAGAAATAAACTTAAAGCATTTGAAATACAATATGGACTTTGCTTGAACAATTAAGTCAAGGTCACAACAATTCAATAATGAACTTGTTCAATAAGATAAGTATTAGAAAACTTGCTCAACGAAAGAGTATAATTAGAATACTTGCATAAACGTAAAAGAAAGGTTTAGGAAACTTGCCTCAAGTGCAAACTACACTTTACAATTTACAAATCACTTTCTCAATCGTCCTACACATTACATTACATTTACAATACCAATTAGTTTTATAACCAATACATTTAATCGCTGAACTTCTTACTTAAGTTCAACTTAATCACGTGATTTGTAAACTTAACTCGCTAACTAACCACATACGTGAGTCTAAACTCAGAACATGCATATAACACGTGTATAACACTTTCAACTATCAAAATCATACCATATGATAACAATATCTAAGTACATACATAACATATTAATATGAGACCTCAAATAATCTTAAATATATCAACAATATGTTATCTTATTTTTTAATACACTTAACATGTCATCACATTAAGTTAACTAATCATGTACTGCATAAAACAACTCGGAAACCAAGCAAAATTCCCGGATAGCATACACACCCGCTGGGCGCGGGTTTTTTACCCTTCATAGACCCGCTGGGGTGGGTCCCCATGCTGGTGAAAAATCTGGTTCGCGAACTGTGCAGAGAAAAAGCTAATTTGGCTTATTTCTTCGCACCAAAGTCCGATTTTAACTAACACAATGCATATCAAAATTTATGAAAATAAAATCTTAAACTTCTAACATGTTTTTAACATACATAAACACCATAACACATAATCAAAACACTTAATTTCATGATTTTTAAGAAAACACCATTTTTAAGTGTTCTTGAAGAAAATTAACACTGTGACTTTGTTTTTAAACCAAATCAAACAATTCAAAGCATGTTAATTTTGTTTCTTGATATATTATCATAATCTATGATCAATTTATATAAATATCACAATCAAACATGAATTTTGATAATTAAAGAACTATTTTTCAAAACAAGTTCACTGTAAATTGCTATGAACATGATTTATTCATGTTCATCATATTTACATGAAATTAATTACTTAGACAACTATATGAATCATATATAAGCATGTTATAACACATATTAAACATATATGAACCATATTACATAAAATACCATAGAAATCAAATTAGAGAGAACTTAAACTATGAACACAAGGAAGAACAATGAAGAACAATAATTTAAAAGTTTGATTATACCTTTCTAGCTTTCAAAGATTATGATGATGGTGATTCTTGTTCTTTGATTTCACAGAGCTTCTTGTTTCTCTTCTTCCTTCTCTCTTTTCTCTCTTTTCTTTCTCTATTTTCTTCTCTAACTCTGACTAACTCTAACTAACGTATAATATAAACTGACACTATAGATATAATTACATATAATACATATAATATCATATATAATAACTGATAAAAACATAATGACTATATTAAGTATTGTTTTCTAATTTATATGATGACAATTAACGTACAAGTATACGCGGTCAACAAGTAATAAAGAGTGAGTAAAGATATCGTTCCCACGGAGAATTAACAGATAAACAGTCGCCAAATCAATAGCACATAATCATTTCAATCTTATTTAAACGAGCGGTAAAGAGTTTTAATTAAAAACTAAATTAAACTAGATAAGGAATTAAACTTAAACTAATTAAACCTAGAGTAAAATCAGATAATGAAGATAAGAGATTCCAATTTACCCTAATGATTCATCTAAATCGATAAACTTCTAATTAGGTCAAATTAATCATCACAATATGTTAGCCGAGAACACGAAAGTGAGAGATCCACAGATGATAGACGCACGTGAACACCCACATTACCTAAACCACTATATGTCTATGTGATTTACCAAAAATTAGGGTTTAAGGTCAAGTTCTCTATTAACTACGAGCGGCGCTTCGGTACATGTCTATCCTAAGCATAAATCATACGTCCAACGTCATGTGAACATACGAACGCCCGCTACCGCAATTAGATCTAAACCTACACTTCATGTTTCAAGTCCACATAGGTTATCACAGTAATTGGTCATGACTCAATTAAGCAATGAAAGCATACATCATGATAGACAACTACATAGCAATCAAATAAGAACCACATGGAAGATAAAATCAACATTAATTACTCATTAGGTTCCATTGAAACCTCAAAATATGATTTAAGTCATAGACAACTCAAATATATTATCCACAAGTAGATTATACATTATCTGAAAACAAATTGAATACAAGGAGAGTTAAGAGATAGAAAATACAAATCTTTGTTCTTTCTCCAAGTGTGGATCTTCAATGCTAATCCCTTGCTTTAATCTTCAAAAACTAACTAAACCCTAGAATTTACTAATTAACTAACCCTAACTCTAATCTAATCTACTCCTAATCTAGACTAAACAAGAAATAAAAAGAGATGAGATGAACTAGGGCAAAGGCTTAAGGCCAAAATCTGTATATCCTCTTTGCTGCGAATAAGACCCCTTATAAGCTTCTCCCGTTCATTCTCTGGCTGAAGTCAATGTCTGACCATATTTTTGACTGGCGCGGCCGTGCGCGCCCAAGCCTTCTTCTTGGCGCGGCCGCGCGGTTCTAGAAAATTTGATGCTTTGGCTGCTGGCTTAAGGCTGGTGCAGGCTGGCTTCTTGTTGCTTTCTTTGCACTTCTTGCCTCCTTGCATAGCTTTTAGCCTCGTAGCATCATTCTATTTCATCTTCATTCCATACCATCATCATGCTTTAAGCTCTTTTCAGTGTTTTGCCCCATTTAGGCGAACTTTCATCTTTTTAAGCTCAATTTACGCCAAGAGAGTTCCTAAACCTGAAAATCACAAAACAAAGGAAAAAAATATTAAACGCACAGGATTACTTGAGTTTAAGCAACAGAATGAGCTGATTACTATCCGAATAAGTGGTCATAAAGATCACTAATCAAATATATATATATATATATATATATATATATATATATCAATTATAATTTTTTTTAAAACTCAAAAGCCATAAGGCTTGTTTGTCAAAACCCATTAACTTTAAAATAGCTTTTTAGTAGTTAAGGCCATGTTTGATAAAAACTCTTTAAAATAAGTGTAAGGGCCCTGCTTGACAAAAATTCTTTAAAACCCTTTTCTTTATTTTGATAAATCATTTTAACACATAGTTTAAATGTTATATTTTATTTAATTAAGTCCCAACCTTCTAATTTAATTAAATACAAGCTAACATTCATTTATTAATTAAAATTGGCACATAATACTAAATTGCTACACAATTGTAATTCACTTATTAATCATAATTCATGTAACAAATTAGTAAATCTTTATAAACACTTAGCACATAATATTCATCTAATTTAATTATTCTCAATTAAATTAGAATTATACTACATAATTACTTACACATCAATTTAATTAATCATATTGCACTTAACTAAATTACTCCATAATATAATCACATAAATTATTTATTTAACTCAATAAATAAATCAATTAAAATATTTTTTTAATTCAATAAATATTTACAATTAAATATACAAAATCTCATTCGTTACAGGTGCAGAGCCACCAATCGCTAGCTTACTAGCGCTAGCTCCTTTCCCACCATTCAAACCCTTTTTCGGACAGTTACGTGCTATGTGGTCCGTAGATCCACAAACAAAACAACCATGGCTCTTCTTCAGTCTGGGACAATTAGGCGAAATATGCCCCTCCTATCCACAGTTGTAGCAAACCGCCTTACCTTTGAGGCAGACTCCCAGATGAGTCTTACCACAATTCTTGCATGCCTCCATCTTTCTCTTGGCAAACTCCTTCTTTACTCCGGTATTCCCGGAGCTAAAACCCTCCTCTTCTGGCCACTCCCACTGGCTCCCTTGATTTTTACTAATACCTCAGTCTTAGCCTTATTCTTCTTCTCCTTGTGGTATAAGGTCAACGCCTCACTACCCCCCTCGGCGATAATCGCCTTCTCTAACATCGCCCCAAAGGTAACACTTTGGAGAATCAATATCCAATTTTAGAGGTCAACGCCTCACCGACATTTGCAATGACAAATGCTTTCTCGATTTTTTTTACCTAACCTTGGGCTGCTACAGGGTCCGTAGTTCCATAGAACTCGGGCGGACCTATTATCCTGAACTCCTTAAAGGTAGTTCCATGACCTGCCCCATGATTAGTGCATACAACATCTCTCATTCGATTGAGAGCCGTAGCCAGTAGATTCATAAATTCTTCCATCGGGTTATTATTCCCTTGCCCCTCCTTGTTACGAAGTTCTTCTTCTTGATTTCTTGGACGTCTTCTTGGCGGCATTTTTTGTTAATGCGAAAACATTTCGTTATTCTTTATTTCTTTATTCGATTATTATTAACAATCAAATAATAACTCAATCACATTGACAAACATTTCAATAAAACCTTTATATTAAAATGCTTCTTCGTAGTATAACACTACACTGTAAATCACATGGCTTCAGCCATTTACAATACTATCCTGTAATTACTTTTCAAAAGTTGGGATTTACAAAAGAGGGCTTTATGTCATTACAACCTACACACTATTTACATTGCTAACTTTCTATACATACTACTGGACTACATCTGCCTCACGGCATTCTCGTAATCCGCATCGACCATACTGACCACTATGTCCCGGCCAATGGTATACCGAGTCTGTCCCTCTTCAACCGGATACTTAGCAATCTGGTGCTAGTAATCCTCGTTCAAACTCCTATAGATATAAGACATTCGACCTATTCTCTGCTTCTTGTTCAGAAGCTCAGCTTTTAGTTCTTAGACCTCTAACTTTAGGTCACGAACTTTGTCTTTGGCCAACACCCTCTCGTTGTGCTCGACCTCCCAGAAGACTTCCATGTCTTCGTTATCTTCCTGTATGTCGTGAACCTCCTGCTTGAGGTCACGCACTTCCTTGCTCAATTGGACGTTTTTGTCCAATATTTCCATGAATAGAGCCTTCATGGACTCCGCCGTCGAAGACTGCTCCTCTACCTCCTCAGTAGGCAGTACTGTATTAATCGACACTGACTCCACCTCTTCCTCCGACATACCGTCAAACAATGACGTGAAGTAAAAGTTATCAGAGTACTCGGACGGATCCTCTTCCTCTGGATCTTTCTCCTTCAGAATTACTAACTGTACCTCTGCTATCGGCAATGGTACAACCTCTACCATATTAACTGAGTCTTCGCTAACCTTATGTATTTCATTATACACGTCCATTATACTTGGTATCTACAATAAGACACAAATAACTTGATTAGTATACAATCAAAATATTAACAACATATATCACATTTAATATGTTTAAGGTTACTTTCTCCTTTTAGAGCTCTACCCGAGTTTGTTTATTTCTAACTTCTACTTCTCTTCTCCAGGTTATAGCCTAAGGTTTTTACCCCTTAAGTTTTATAACCTAAATCTTTGGTACCAAACTGTAAACGCTCCCAAATCTGGGTATCTTCAAATCCAGGATATGGTGCTACAGGGTGCTACAATCTACTCATACATTCAATTGAAGACATCAACAACAACGCATAAGTTTACTAATTATTACATTCTATTAATCCCTTCCAAGGTTATTCGTAACCATTACATTTGTTCGATGTTATAATATCAGTTATTACATTACTAATACTACGTTATTACAAAGGTCACTACTTGTCCATCTTGGACTTGCCTTTGTCTTTACCGGATCCTTCGGTCCGTTCACTCTTAGCTGAAATCATTTAGTTTTAAGCAAGAATGAGCATAAACAGCTCAGCAAGTTAACCATTATATCTTGAAACCATAAAATCAAGAATCATATCTCTTAGTCTTCAATAACTGTACAATAGTTATGAAGTACTTAAGAATAATCAAAATATCATTTTAATTCCTTTAAAACTATTCCCAAGGACTTTATAGCCTCTTCGGAATCCATATTGGTCAACAACCATAAACCATCATTTAGTTCTCATTCATGAATGGAACAACCCTGCACGAAGGCCGTAAGTTCGATATAGCTTACAAGCACATCCAGGTGATCAGCCTGTAGTACTCTATGTTCATCAACACTCATACATTAAACGTGTTTACGTTTAATTGGTCGCAACTTTAAGTGCCTGTCGAATTAACGACATTTAAAACCTTTGTTTTATTCATGCTCAGGTTCACTTGAGAATCCGTACCAATCAATTGGCATAGGATCACAACATTGTATATATTTTGGAAAGATTTGTGGAAAAACCCACCAAAATATGCGAAGTCTCAGTTTAGCCGAATCAAATGGCATCGACTATTCAATAACAATTCATGCATAAGATATTATGCACCATGACAACTTGTCCAACCATAACGTATAGACAAGAGTTTAAAAAACTTGCATAACACAACGTTAATGCAAGAGTTAGAAAACTTACCTTCGTGTCTCTTAAACCTTTAATGTATGTTACTTGATCTTTACAACTTCTACAAAGCATAAACACGTAGTATGTAGATGAGAATCCACAACGGATACACAAAGTATAACCTAACTTCTCCTTCTTGTATAACTTATTCGAATCGTTAAGCTAATAACATTCGTTTAAGTTACTTAACATTTATTACGGCTTATTAACATCTATATGTCATAAATCGACTCCCGTCGATCATCATGAAGTATAATGATGGACGAAACCCTAACCGGTTCGTTAGGTTAACCACATTCCCGTCGGATATCCAATATCAAACTCCGTATAGAATTTATCTGCGTTTTAACTTCATTCCATGTCATTCATGCATTACGTACCCTCTTATTACATGATATATAACATTAGGGTACGCTCCTAACTCGATTACGATTCATAGTTCACATTATCGGATTTCAAGTTTTTAATTTAAATACGTTTCGTCGATGTTTAATTCATAAAATCAAACATAAACATGTTGTTTAGTTGATTTCTCTTCATGAATATTCATTATATATTTTCCCCATAATTACCATGTAGAATGTCAGGACATAAAATATCAACGTCAAAATTTTTTCCCTTTAAGGGCGCTGCATCGCCGGCACAAGCTTAATCCTGGCGCTGCGGCGCTAGCCTGCAGAACCCGGATCCCTTGTTCTGGAGCTGCGGTGCCAGATTCAAAGGCTTGGGCGGCGCTGCGGCGCCAGCCCTGTAACCTTGAAAATTTTTCCAAGTTTCCAAATTTTGAGATTCCCAAGTCTATAACGAGATAGTTATAACACGGAATTGGCTCGTTCCTAATCCAATAGTTCACATATCTTACGTTTTACGATTCCATCCAATCAAAATTCATTTCTGACTCCGTTGGCGGAAAATTGACCGTTTCGTCTATTTTTACGTTTTCATTAAACGTTCGTGAACGTTCGACGCTCAATTCTTCGTTTTAAGTCCAAATTGGTTCGTTCTTGTTCCCGCAAGTTTTATTTACCTAATTACACGTGTTACAATCAAAAACTACCATTTTTGAATCACACGGTGACTTTTGACTTCTATTCCGAGAAATTTACAATTTCGACGATTATCGTCGTCTAATCGCGTACCTTTCGTCGAATCTTCGTTCTTCATTATTTTTACTTCAAACCAATTGGAATCAATCCAATGGTTGATTATTAATTATTCTAACCATTCTAAACATTTATGTTTTCATGGTTTAACATGTTCATCATTTCAATTCTCATAATTCTTAACAAGATCTTCATTACTTAGTATTATAACTTCTTCATGCATGGCTTGTTAGTGTTCTTAGTTTGCTATTTAGCCATCCTTATAACTTCTTAGTACATATGCTTTCACCCATCACTTCTCTAGCAATTCTAGTATTGAAAGAAAAAGGATTTTACATAATTTTCTTATCTCTATGCCTTTGTTAGTTCTTGGTGTTCTTGGTAGAAAGCTTGAGTATGGAGACTCAATGGTATTCTTGCCCTTGATTGGCTTGAATTTATTATCAAAACAACAAGCTTCACTTCTATCTCTCTCTCTCACTCTCTCTCTTTGTTGGTGGAAATTAAGCAAACAACCAACTGGCTAGCAATTGGGCTATATTTATAGAAATCACAAGACTTGGGGTAGTTTGGTCTGTAAACCAAACATCCTCAACACCTCATTTTGCCTATGTCTTGCTATGTGCTAGCACATGCTACCCTACATGCTCCACATGCCACCCATGTGCCCATGGGTTGCCCTATGTGTTGCCCCATGGGTTTAACCCACCTATTTACCCAACGGTTCGACCCACGGGTTTAGTTATTAAAATTAATTCAATTTAAATGTGTTTACTTCGTATAAAAATTTATATTATACGTTGTATTAATTCTCGTATCCTCTTCATATTATACTCGTACCATATCTCGTATTATACGCATATTCATTCCGTATAATAATAATTTATTATTATACGTAAATAATTATTCTTTAGGTTTACTTTCCCTAACACTTAGGATTTTTAAGTCCTCACGTTAAAACTTCGTTAGCCATAACTAAAATATTATTACATATTCCACCTCGTCTTGAAATCCTATCATTACGCGTTTCTAAGAATTTTAATAATAATTCTCGAGCAGAAATAGATGAATAGTGATTTTCTATCGAGAAAACTGTTCTCGGCTAACTTAACTTTTCACGTCATATTACCATCAAATCTTTCGACAGAACGTCATTCCGACATTCCGAACTCTCAAAAAGGCTTAGGGTCTCAAACCCTAACCCTTAGGGTTTGGTATATGAATAGTGTCTATTTCATCTTTTCCCAAAAATATTATTCTCAAAAATCTTTTATTTTTGTCTTAATAATACATATCAATTATTTCTAGCACATAGCCAGAATCCTACTCATTTCTGCATTCTCTAGGTCATAGAACGACCATGGTTTAGCTTACGCAGTTTAATAAATAAATAAGCAAATTTTATTCAATAAATTAAATAAAATTCATTTACATAAACGCTCGATTTTCTCGAGCGTTACAGCTGCAGTTACATATTACACTCTTAATACAACTTTGAGACCTCTACCCACCGAAATCAAAAGAAAACCCTATACTTCGAGCAAGCACTACACAAAACAATCTTCAAGTGCAATTTCAAGGGTTCTTCACCATATCTAACCACTCTTCACCATCTAGGGTTTCAAATTCACCCAATTTCAGAGGATAAGAAGAAGATTCGTCACCACCGCAGTGAATCCTTGAGAGTTCATCGTAACAACTTGCAGGTAACATCAATTTTTGGGGTGATTGTTAAAAGCATTCAAGTTTCTACACAAGTGCGTGAAGAATTCAAAAATTGGGCTAAACAAGTGAAGTTTGGGGGTAAGTCTGACATTTAATCCAAGCACGCACACAAAGGGTTTTACAAAAAGTCTCAACAACCGCTCCTTCACTCAAGTACAAGTAGCGTTCATACCGTCGGCACCATGACTTTCAGACATCAAAAACGGCAACGCGAGGAAAGTTCTTCCACCCCCGCTTGGCAATTTGACAGATAAAAATTTTTGAATGCCGAGACAGTGGAGAGGTTTGAGTATTTATCAACCAAGGCGTTGACACCGGAGCGTGGTTTGGCGCTTGATGAGTTTGATGGCGCTATGCTTCAACAGATTTATGAGAGGCAACGTGAAACATCCACGGCACAGTCGAAAGCCGCGGTGGTGGCGGTGGTGAAGGAATTCTATGCAAATGCCCCCGATAAATCACCGTTCTTTGCATTCGTAAGGGGTAAGATGGTACCGTTTACTGTGCAGGAGATTAACGACTACTACAATCTGTCGTAACTGAGTTATTCATTTTTGACCCTCAAGGAATGCAAACCAAATTATGAGCAGATTCTGACTGAGTTGTGTAAGCCCGATGATACATGGTCGTCGAATGGATCGCACTTTCAGACTGGAAATCTCAGTCTATATGGGAAGATATGGCATGCGTTCTTGTGTGAAACACTGCTACCATCCACACACACTAGCGATGTCACCAAGGAGAAGTCAGTTCTGCTATATACAATTGTCAAAGACCGATCGATCGACGTGGGTTGCATCATTCATCATTACATTCGCCAAAATCTGCGTGGGCCGCTACAGGGCGGATTGCCGCATCCATCACTTATTTGTGCATTATGTGCCCAGGCAGGGGTACAATGGAGCACAACTAAACCTATTCAGCAACCACTACTGTGCTTATATCCCAATATGATTCAGAGGTACTCATGTTGGAAAGGCAGGCATTCGCACCCGCGCGGACTTGGCTTTATATTTTCAGATTCTGAGGGAGGATGAAAGGCAGACAAACATGATGTCGATTTTGATGTGGAAAGAGAATAAGAATAAGAACAAGTCGGGACTTCAAACTCGTCCCGCACAAAAGCGACTTTCAGTTTTCAATTCCGTAATATCAAGCAGTATTTTGATCAGAGACTCCACGGGTTGGCAGCCAGGCAAGATCACATGTTTGCCACCCATAATGAGTTTAACACGTCTCTGCCAGCTGCTTTTACCCGACTTAATACCACCGGCGAAGATTTTCAGTTCCTAGTTCCCCAACCATTACCAGCTTTTCTCCCAATCCCGCCTGTTGAGGCCCCGGTTAAAGACCCACCTACCGAGGATCCACCGATCGAGTATGACGCTTGACCGCTCAGGGAAGTCCTCGAACTTTATAATTCTATATCTGTATCCAATGAGGACATTGCATAGTTTAAGTTTGGGGGTAGGCGTAGTCATTTAGTTAATTTGCATATAGTAGTTCATTTTGCATGATAGTTTAATTGCATTATAGATTAGAGCATATTATCATTAGTTTAAATTTACGTGAGTTATATGGTTGAATATATATATATAAAAGTAAAAATTGAGAAAAATCACAAAAATATTTTCCTTTACATAGAGGTATATAGGTTGTTACATGAGTTTAAGCAATAGATTGGTGTGAATTTAGCTCGGTCTATGATAGGATTGGTATTACATGTAACTCGAATAATGTGAAGATTGATGATGAGATCTAGTGTTAATCAACATAAAAATCTGAGCCTGTCTGAAACTTATGTAACTGGTTAGCACGTAGAGTTTAACTGTTTTAGTCAACTCAGTTCAAGGGGTTCATAATTTGTTTATGGGGGGGAAATCTTAGTTAAAATTTGATGACATTGGTATAATGACAGTAAAGGTTAAAATGAAGTAAAAGCTCGAGTTTGGGGAAGTCATTGGGGTGAAAAGAAAGAAAATATGAAAGAAAAGAATTTAGAAAATTAAGAAAAAAAGAAGAAGAATAAACACATTGACTACTTTGTGTCTGTGGCCTTTGTTACTTGAATAAGTAAGCCCTTGGGGATGTTTTAACACCTAGCGCCCTAAAACCGTTTGGTTTGGGAGTCGTTGGTTGAAAGTTCGCTAAACGACTAACATTAAAAAGCCTAATAAATTAGAACATTGCACAGTCGATTGTGAACGAGGTATGGAGCGTAAAACGCACCCGTGAATGAAATGTAATAGAAATAAGCCTCATTTGAGATCCCTGAATTCGATAATTGCTATGTTTAACCTATTTTGTCATGTTTACAAATTAACTAAAATAGAACTAGAATTTTCCCTCTAAGAAGGTTGTTATGTGATAATCTTGAATTGTTGGTGATTAGAATGGTCAACGTGCACACACGCACAACATGGGTGATGACAGGTTTGGATTGGCTGATTGGTTAATGATGAACTGTACATTGATTTGACCAATTGATTGAGTATATTATGATATCTTTGAGGCCTATGTTGGACATTATACTGATCTATTGTTGGACTCGTAGGCATGTAGGATGTAGATCATGCATATGCATTCATATAGATAGTTTGCTTGTTATTTTCATGCCTTTGTTGTTTTTACTTGAGGATAAGCAAAGTCTTAAGTTTGGGGGTATTTGATAAGTAGGTTTCATAGCTATGAATTGATATCTTTTAAACCGAAGATGTTGCTACTTCAAGTGCTTTTTAGGTTGTATTTCATGCATTTGCATTGGTTTATGTGCAGGGAATGGTCGGGATGATAAGCGTAGAGAAATGAGGACTTCAAGGAAGAAATCTGCATGAGTTTTGCAATCTGCGCTGGGGCGCATTTTTATAGCTTGCAAACCTCACCTAGGCGCAGGTTCGCGGGGCGCACTATTGAAGGGGAAAAAACTCGCCTAGGCAAAGTTCGCCCCATGATGGATTTTGTTTCCTGCTTTAATTAGGATTCTGCTAGAACAAAACTGGGATATTTGGCTCGCAATTAGGAGGATATATAAGGCTAATAGAGGGGCATATATGAGATATTCTTGGACATTAACAAACCCTAATCTGGGGGAGTTAACACGTGAGGAGGATTGAAGCAAGGTGAATCACAACGAAAGCAAGGCGAGATTGAAGACGAGTAGTTATATAATTTCAGATTATATTTTCTCTCTTCGTCTATTCCTTGTATTCAGGATGTTATTTACTTTGTGGATGATAGTTTTTACTTTGTCTGTGATGAACTAATCTACTATTTAAGTCTACAATGGAGCTTATTATGTAACTAAGAATTGACATGCTTTCAAGTTAGTTTATTGAGATTATTTCCATATTATTTGCTATGGTTTACACTTAATTTATGTTATTGCTTGATCACCAATTACTTGTTATTCCATATGAACTCGAGAACTAACCATAGTAACGTATATTTGTGATTTCTACAGTTAGTTAGAATTCATAATTCATGTGTAGGATAAAGATATTTATACGTCATGCGTAATCTAAAGAGAACTTGATATTTAACCTTTTTCAATTATAATTTGCATAGAGATATAGTGAGTTAGTTAATTAAGGTGTCTTGTTTAATTTTATCAATTGTGGATTTGAGTGAGTATGGATGTAATGCATTGAGAGATGGTTATATCTACTTTTGTGTTCTTGGTTAATAATCTGGAATAATTGATTTAAGTTAAAAGGAAGTATGTCATTCGAAGTAAAACAATAAGTGAAGTTGTAGGCTTAATTCTTCGAAAATTTGTTAAATTCCAAGATAGTGGTAGTTATAGTTTAAGTGGTAGTTTTATATAAATATCATCATTTAATAATTGGTTTAATAAAATTGAGATAGTATAAAATTGGTAATTATTTGGATAAATTGTAATTATTGTCTCTGTGGGAACGATACTTTTCTTATCATTATATTACTTGTTGATCACCTATACTTGAGTGTTGCTCGTATTAGATTTTACCCAATAATTATCGGGATCAAGTACACTCTTGGGTATTGAAGGCTTTCTTCACCATTGCTCCCCGTCGCTGCCCTTGGGGCTATCTCTGAGCTCTATCAGAGAGATGGTTCCATCAGAGTCAGTCCCTTCATCTGCATGACTACGAGGTCATGATGATACCCATGGACTGGAGATATATCACAGGTTTGCAGTTTACCGGAGACAGAGTGCCTTTGTAGGCTGATATCACTCCCACTGTTGTTCGTACCCTTCTTGGATTTTCTCTTTAGGAGCGGGCCTTCAAGGCCCGTAGTATTCTCTCGGGACCTTTGAGCATTAATGCTGCCCGAGGCACTTTGCATGAGCCTTTCCAGGCAGACTTGGCGGAGAGGGATCGCATCTTGAGGCGGTTGTTCCTAACCATTATGAGGGGTTGTTTCCTTGCGAACAACTCCTCCACTGTTTCATTAAGCTTGGTGGGGGCCCTCTGTGATGTGGATCACATTGGAGATTATGATTGGGGGTCCTTCACTTTTGCATAATTTCTGCATGGGATGCGACTGCGCTCCAAGGGAGTGACCGATGCTTGGCTCGAGTTTTATTCTTTCCTTCTGGTGAGTCTCTGGACTGATTTTGATTCTCCGAATCTTGGTTTGTTTTTTTCCATGACTGATGTCGTGTTCTTTGGATTGACAATTCTGGGCTTACGAGAGGCTCTCTTGTCTTCAACCACTCACTTTTTTGGGTCTAGACACATATCCTCGGGGTCATCGATGGCATCAGTCGACTTTGGTGGAGGTCCCGGTCTCAGATATTTTCACCCACTGCCGTCTTCAGCTGGAGCTGCTGTCAACATCTGATGTATCTTTTGTGTACCCGCTGGATTTCTTTCCTATTTAATGGAGGTTGGGAGCTCAACCTTGGGTAGTGCTCCTTCAGATGTATTTATGGGGAGATCCGCATCTCTTTTCTTCCTCCGGCCCAGCGATTCTGGTCTTTGACTCAGCCGATTGTAGATATTCCTACAACAAGTTATGATGGATTCCTTTTGTTGGATGATCCCACCACTTCAGTTGATTTCTCCACTTGGTGGGGGCCTCGCACTATTGGAGCTCAGACCCGGGCTACTCAGTTTCTGTGGGATGTGGTTCCAGGGTCTGTCATGATGACTTATTAGGTGACTTGTGTTTGGGAGCCTACTCATCTATCCCATATCACTGATTTAACACGTCGGCTGGATCAGATGTCACTGTTTGTTTGCCATTTGGGTGGGGAACCATTGCAGGTTGACACTTTTGATCCTCATGGACCCGAGACTGGACCATCAGGCACTGGTGGCTTTGCTGATGGGGGGATTCATTTTTCTACTGCCCGAATATGCAGGACATGCCCACTCAGGGGAATCTGGCTCAGATGGCTACATTTAATTTCTCCAGCACTTTTATGGATGATACAGATATCATCTGATAGGTCTTTGTTAGTCATTGGGCACCTGTGCCCCATTATCTAGTACTTTTTATTTTCTTTTTCACATGTATCATGGATATGACATTGATGCATATATAAAACTGATGTATTCTGCATAGATTTATATATGATGTTATTTTTTATTTATTACTAATGTTGTATTATCATTCATTATGATGAATACTTATGTATTTATCCGCTTTATACATTTATATATGATTGGATAGGATTAACCCCTATATGGTCATTGTGATACAGCTTTTACAGATGGCCTCTTCCTCCATTGCTCGTATTGAGCATCTTTCGCCTAGCCAGATAGCCACCATTCTAAGAGCTTGGCACGACAGCCTGACGGATCCTGACCGTATAATCATTGGCCGAATGACGGGCCATTCCATGTCTTTGTTATCCTTCCAAGTGCCTGATGAATTTGTGTATGGGATGCTCACTTATTGGATTATAGAGCGCCATGTTTTTCGATTCGGGTTTGATGAGCTGACTCCTACTTTGGAGGAGTATGGTAGTATTTCAGGCTTATCGATGGATGGGCCTTGTGCTAGAGTGGCAATGGGACATATGCGCCCCTAGTTTATGACTAGCACTAGTTTGAGGAGGTCAGTTTCCTTAGCCGAGGTGAGCGGTAACCATATTATCTCTATGGACTTTCTAATAGACCACTTTACTTCCGCCGATAGCTTCATCGTTCATTCGGGAGATTTTGCCATTTCGGAGGAGAGATGGCAGATAGCACGGGTAGATGCCATGATCATGTGCATCCTATCTTATTTGTACGTGATCTTCTATGTCGATCATTTAGACGTTGGGATGCCAATGACCGTTAGGGCTCTCAGAGATGAATTCACCATTCTTCCTTTTATCCTGACATAGATATTGATATCTACATCCTTTTGCCGGACGGTTGGGGATCAGGAGTTCAGAGGTAGTCTCATTCTCCAGTACATTTGGTTTATGACCCATCTGAGGCCGATCAGCCTGCTTTGTCGTCATGGATTCTGCTTTGGTTATGGCATAACATTGACCTACTCTTTCCACCAAGCTTCATACATTGACGTTACGTCTTGGATTAAGTTTTTAGCTACCATGGAGGAGCCATTTGAGATAATCATATATTTTGGCTATTGTTCCTTCTTGAGCTTTATCACTCACGTATGGCTGATCTTGATTTCCTCCCCTAGTTGGTTTGAGGTGTGTGAACACATATCATCCTCTGGCAGCGATGGGTTAGTTTGATTAGTACCAAGATGTTCATCCATTAGAGGGGACCGAGGATTATTGCTTTCCTATTTGCTCAGCTACTAAGGCTGATTTTGCTCGCGTTTACGGGTTTGGTCACATCGGCAAACTGCAGAGTTCAGAGATGGCCATCTGGCCTGATCAACAGAGTATTTAGCCTAGTTGGGGTTGGATTTAGCTCTGGTTGTAGTGGATTAGGCCAAGGCAAGGGATTGGTCTATTGATGAGGAGGAGCCGATGGAGGGCCCTATATCTCTGACCTAGGATGTGTTGTTTGCTAGTTTGATAACGTCTTTATTAGTTAGCATTTCTCTGAGTTCTGTTCTGGCCTCTAGGGAGGCATTGGATCGCCAGGTGCATCTTTTAACTTTTGAGCGGGATCAGGCTCGAGCCTTGATGTTGACCACTTTGGCAGGCAGGGATGCGTCCATTATTGAGAGGGATGTTGCCCTTACCGCCCGAGATGAGGCTATAGCCAAGAGGGATGTAGTCCAATCTTTTGTAGATGGGCTCACTGGTCATGCTCAAGATGTCATTCACAGTCAAAAATGGATCTTCAGGTCAGTAATAGAGTTATTGAGACGTGTTAACATGATGGAGTAGGAGTTTAGGTCTGCTCCTAAGACTGCTGAGATGACTGGGTATTTGGAGATGTTGTCCCGTCTAATCTTAGATTTGTAGTCCTGCTTTATCTTCCTGCATGAACTATGTTATTATCTTTTGTTGCATATCAGAATCACGTTTGTATTCTAAAACAATTGTATATATAAAAAGGAGCGACTTTTACCCACTTGGTAAAGTAATCAATCATGGTGAAGATGAATCTGTGACCGTTACTGGCTTTGGGCTCAACAGGTCCGATCACATCCATTCCCCACATGGAAAATGGCTATGGTGACGTCATGTAATGTAGCTGGTTAAGAGGTGCATGAATAAAGTTGGCATGGATTTGGCATTGATAGGATTGCTTAACATGATCATCGCAATCATCTTTGAGGGATATCCAGTAGTGTCCCATCCTTAATATCTTCTTGGTGAGTAGGGGTCCACTCATGTGTGCTCCGCACACTCCATCATGCACTTCATTCATAAGTCTTTGGACCTGATCCTTGTCTAGACACCTTACAAGGCCTATGCCCGAGTCCTTTTTGTAGAGAGCATCCCCGCTTAAATAGAAGTTCATTGCCATCTTTTGTATTCGCTTCTTTGCGGCCTGGCTCACTCCCTCGAGGGTGGATCTATCTTGTAAATACTCTTTGATGTCATGGTACCAAGGTGGTTCAGTAGGAGCTATTTCATCGGATATTTCCCCCATGTTGTTTTCGTAGGATGGTGCATTTTGTGCCGTGAAGGTGATAACAGGTATACCCTTTCTTGCTGATAAGCTAACCAATGAGGCTAGTGTAGCTAATGCGTCGGCAAAATCATTTCTATTTCGAGGGATATGCATAAAGGGAATATCTTCAAACCCTCCCACCATTTTGATAAAGTGGCGATGGTATGACAATAGATGTAATTCATTGGTACTTTAGTCCCCAGTGGATTGTTTGATGAGTAGCTATGAATATCCGAACACTGCCAATCATTTGACCCCCCCCCCCCCATGGACTGAGCTAATTTTAACCCCGCAAGACATCCTTCATATTCTGTTGTGTTGTTGGAGTTGTTAAATTACAACTTGGTCGCTACGGGGTACCGCTCCCTAGTGATAGAGACGAGAACTACCCCTGCCTCGACGCCTTCTGCGTTTGTTGCGCCATCAAAGTATAATTTCTAGAATTGACCCATATCTTCCCTATTGGCTTGCTGAATCGCCATCACATCGTTATCAGGGAAGTATGTCTTAAGAGGCTCAAAACCTCCTGTCGGTGCTGCCGATAGATGGTCCGTGATTCCCTATTACTTGATGGACTTTTGGGTCACATAGACGATGTCGAACTGTTGAAGGATCCATACGGGAAATGAGATAAGTTGTATAACCGTGCATGTAATGTTGTAACCTCATGGTATCCCAGGTCAACGCGCAGAAAGTCCTTTGGATCAGCATGTACTTCTGCTCTCCACTTACTGAATCGCTTGCTAAGGTAGTAGATGACCATTTCTTTGCCCATATCGTCTTTTTGCCGCAGCAAATAGCCCATGGCGTTGGAGTTAACTGATATGTATATGAACAACGAGATACCATTCCTTGGGGGCACCAGGATAGGTGCTTCAATCAACCTCTTTTGGAAGGTGCAAAAAGTCTTCTGATAGTCTTTATTCCATTTTTCGAAGGAGTTCTTTCTCAACAACTTAAAAATGGGTTCACAGGTGGCCGTCAACTGTGATACGAACCAACGGATTTCATTTTCGGTTCTCGGCTCGGGCATCTCAGTGATGGCTTTTATCTTGGCTGGGTCTAATTCTATGCCTCGATTGCTTATGAGGAATCCTATAAGTTTATCGGACTTCACGCAAAAAGCACACTTTGCTAGGTTCAGTTTCAAGTTATATTTGCGAAGGCGATCAAACAACTTCTCGAGATGGGTACTATGGTCATCCTCCTTGGACTTTACGATGATATCATCCACATATACTTTGATCTCTTTGTACATCATGTCATGGAACAACGCCATCATAGCCCTCTGATAAGTAGCACCAGCATTAATGAAGCTGAATACCAATCTCCTGTAGCAGAAAGTTCCTTAGGGGGTGATAAAGGCGGCCTTGTCCCTGTCCTCTTCAGCAACTATGATTTGATGGTATCCGACAAAGCAATCGGCAAATGAGTACATCTTGTACTGTGCCGTATTGTATATCAACACATTTATGAATGACACTAAGAAGTCATCTTTAAGGATGGCTTTGTTGAGATCTCGATAATCTACACAGACTCGTACTTTCCCACCAGGCTTAGGCACTAGGACCACATTAGATAAACGTTCAAGATAGGTTGACACCATAATGATACCTGCTTTGAACTGTTTAATAATTTCTTCTTTGACCTTCAGGCTCCATTCTGGTTTCAACCGTCTTAGCTTCTGCTTAACTGGTTTGAACCCTTCTTTAACTGGTAACCGATGAACGACTATATCTTGGATAAACCAATCATGTCTTCATGAGACCAAGTAAAAACAACCTCAAATTAGGTTAGGAGTTTGATTATTTCTTTTTTCTTGGCTAGAGGGGAGATTGGTTCTGATCTGTAGTTCTTTGGGATTGTCGGAGGTTCTAATGCTTATGGTGATGATTTGCTCAAGGTTGGGTTTGGGCATGTCTTCAACCCATCCTTTGATTTCCTCGGGCACCTCTTCATCTTCCACTTCTTCTTGCTCAATTCCCATCAAGTCAAAGTCTAATTTTATATCAAAATAGTAGTCACTATTTAAATCTGGCAAGTCATGGACACGGCTAGAAATACTCAAATTTGGGAACCTAAGAAGAAAACTTGATTGCTTAATATATATAAAATAGTTGTCAACTACAAAAGCTTCAACGGTTAATATGACAAAAGGAAATAACAAGTTGCTGATAATATAAAATAGACTAAAATGAATGTAAAATTCCCGGCTAATCGATCATCCCTCTATTTTTACCCTTTCCGAACAATCTAAGGGGTGATCATCCAGTTGTTAGTGGTCAGATCTTTGGGGATGACCGAGATGGAGGCGTCACTAGAATTATTGCTATCTTCGAGGATGACCTTGAATAGTTTGGATCTGGGATTGGGATCTTCCTTCGAAACGCTGACTTTTTCCTAGTTAATAAAAGGAATGCTAGGCTGATCGTCTATGGGGCCCGCCTCAATAGGATCCTTTGTAGTATTCCAAACTTTGAATAGGAATATTAATATAAAAAAATAAATATTAATATGTTTTATATCTTGTGTAATGTGTATTTAGCTGTATTATTGATATATATATGTAAATATATATCAACACATAAGATATAACTACGGAAACATAAATGAAAAGTTTTATAAGTAAACCCTAAATTTAAGATTTTATTTAAATAAGAAATCCTAACCCTAATTATTATAATAAAACGAAATCAATACTTAATATATTGATAATGTTATAAAGGGTTACGAGTATATGCACATTAACTATATATATATGGTAAATTAAGGAATGAATTGAAAGAAATCGCCAGAAAAACCTAATTAGGGATTAATAAACCCTAACCCTAAATAGAAAATCCTAATTTTAATTATAAATCCTAATTCTAAATTAACAAACCCTAATGGTTCAATTTTGTTTTTGAGTTTCTAGAGAGAACATGAAATGACTAAATTACCCTTGAATTTAAGTATGAAATTATCAAAATACCCTTAGTAGATGTAAAATAACAAAAATGTCCTTAAAAATATCCTTTTTAAAGAAGTTAGGAACAAATATTTTGCTTAATAAGCAAAAGATTTTTCTCATGCTGCTATAAAATTTTTGGCTTGACAACTCAACCTAGCCTCATAAATGGAATAGGCTTAGTTGTCAATTAAGGAAGAAAACCTAAGTTTTTACCCCCACTTTAATTTCCAATATAAGGCTAAGTAAGGTAAACATAAAGCTATGAAAATTTTACTTAATATACATCACCAACTAACTCATAAACAACCCTCGGCAAGCCCGTAGCAGAATCAGAAAGGGGAGAATCATAAATTACTCAAACTGGTAAAAACCTAACCCTAGCTCTAGATCTTAAATTCATAAATTTTATTGTTGTTATTATTTAAGGAGGTTAATTAGTTAGTTGTTTAGTGTTCTGGGTTGCTAAAACATGGATCTATAACATTTAAAGGCATCAAAATGGTGATTTAAGCAAAACTGCCAAGGAATAAAAATATGGTCTGACAGTTGAATGTCAGCCCTTATAGATCGCTCTCTGTTAATTGTTTAAGTGTGTTTAAGGTTTGTAGTTATAGTATGTAGTATTTTTAGTAGCCTAGAAGTGGTAGAATAGACATCAGAGTAACAGTTTGGTAGTTATAATCAGTCAAAACCCATTGACCGAGCATGACTTTTCGTTTTCTGGGTAACCCAAAAAATTGAAGAACACTCCTGACAGGCAGTTTGACCAGCCTTGATCTCTCGCCTGTCAGTTTGTTTGGATGTTAGATGTTAGTCAGATTGTACCTTGACATAAGATCTACACCACTAGAGCACTGTAAAGCATTAGGAATTCACTGATCGAAAGTTATAGAGGGCCAAAAGGCGTTGACCGTTCAGTTTGGCAATTTTGGGTAACCTAGAAAAACAAAAGCAGTGTCTGACAAGTTCTTTAGAAACTTGGATCTTGATTAGTGGTGATATCTAGACCTTCTAAGTGCTACAACCTTGTACCTTGATAGTTATTCTACAACACTATACCACTAAACCACCTAAACCAGGATCAGACTGCACGATATAAGGCCAGAAAGTACGTTGACTCTTCATTTCAGGGTAACCCAGAAATGAAGAACAGCCTTGGATGGGTGGTTTGACCGGCCATGGAATCTTGTAGACATATTTTTAGGCACTGATATTACCATAGGTGTGTAGTCCTACACTCACACTACAACTTCATCAAACTTTCATGTCCAGAAA
This sequence comes from Panax stipuleanatus, assembly GCA_020205555.1. Lineage (NCBI taxonomy): Eukaryota > Viridiplantae > Streptophyta > Magnoliopsida > Apiales > Araliaceae > Panax > Panax stipuleanatus. Next base: position 114,431,252 of record CM035119.1, on the reverse strand, counting down.
CCAAACAGGTTGAAAAAGAGATCGAGTCAAACGAGGGCCCTGGTCGTTGACCGGCCTATTCTTGAGCCAGCTAAGAACACCTAAGGTGACAGAATCCGTCGCTATAAGCCTTTAGCGATAGGTTAAAATTGAAAAATAATAATAATAATTAAAATAAATACTAAATAATTAATAAAAAAATTCTAAAAATTCATTTTTAATTATAATAAATAATTTTTAATATTTTGACATAAAATTTTATTTATTTGAATATTAATGATAATAAAAGTATTTAATAATTGTATTAAATAAATTATTTAAAAATAATGTTAATAGTTTAAAAATTATTTTAAATATTGTGTGAGTATAAATTATAAATCTTTAAAACTTGCTGAGCCTTTTAAAGCTCATCCTTGCAACATTTTCCTTTGCAGCCGCATCCCATACTCCAGCAAGCTCAAACCATCATCCTTGTGGGTAGAGAGTAATTCTATAATAATGGATTTTGTTGTATTAAGACTACTTTGTAATTAGTAATATCCTGATGTTACGGTTGAACTATATGTAACCAGATATTATTATGCTATTAGTTTATCAGTCGAGTAGATTTACATTCTTAATAGAAAATAATGACAAGTACAGTATCTATATGAACTATATATATGAATGGGGGTATTAAATAATCTTGGGAGTTTTATAAGCACTGAGGTCTCCCCTCGGTTCCAATAACAATCTTATCATTTGTACTGTGAATGTCAGATAGATAGGAATTATTGATATGCAAGAAATATCTGTAAGATCATAAATCTATACATCCAAGTGAGGGTATCCAGATATAGTAATTGTTCTGAGAAGAACTATTACCTGATTGGGGATACTATGAATTTTGGATTTATAGAAGTTATTATCTTATAGAATATTTACGTGAGCACCAAATCTGCTACAGAAAATGTATAGGATTTAGGGTCGTCACAATTTGGTATCAAAGCCCTAGGTTAGAAACCTTGGGAGGAAACCCTTAGGCTATAACCTCGGAAGGATTAAGACAATATAAACGGTAGGAAGAAGGTAAGCTCAAATAGAGTTTATAAAGGATGAATTACGGGGGAAAATTATTAGGGAAAGTTAAAAGATAAGAATATTAATAAAGTAATAAATAAAATAAGTTGTGATTATTAGATACTAATCGATTTTATCATTCTGATTGTAGGATGGAAAATGAGATGCAATTAATTATGGTAGAACCAGTCATAAATGCAGTGCCTTTGCAGGCAATACACCCCAACTAGGCTTGGATGGAGGGGGTGGGTTCAAACACAACAGGTCCAGTGTCGCAGTCTTCGGTTTCCCGACCAGGACCAAGTGTTAGTCAAGAGGTCCAGTATCTGGAGAAAGGGATCCAGAAGTTAGAGAGAGATTTAGAAAAACTAAAGAAGAGGCTAGCAGCAAAGAAGAAGGAGCTGTAGGTTAAGGAATTTCATAATATAGCTAGTGATAGGGATAAGTCACTAGTCGGCTATGTATTTTTCTTTTCTGTTGTGTGTAAACTAGTGATCTAAAATGAATCACTAGATATGTACATATAGACTTTCAATGTGATATACAAATTTCTGTCTATCAAACTAAGTTATTTAAATTATTGAACTGGTATTCATATTTAGTTATTTGTTATATTTAGATAAATGGCACCCAGAAGAAGACCTCGTGGAGAACTTGAAGAAGAACAGGTAGAGGCAGACCCCACCCAAACCCTGGTAAATATTCTGGTGGGAGCTTTGCAAGGAAGACAAGCTAATGCGTTACCAGCTGCACCTAATACCCAACCACAACCCAATTTAAAGATTTTAAGCTAGTGGGACACCTGGAATTTAGGGGAACGGATGAGTCAATAAAGGCTCAGACCTGGATTACAGAGATGGAAAAAATGTTTAAAGTAACAAAGGTGAATGACCACCAAAAAGTGGATTTTGCCACTTTCTTTTTGAAAGAAAAAGCTAACCACTGGCGGGAAGCAAACAAGGGTAGAGCTGGAGAAGGTGCCAGTATTTGGGACAAGTTCAAGGTGTTTTTCTTTGTTAATTACTTTTTAACTTCGATGTAGGATCGTATGGAAGTGCAATTCTTGGAATTGAAATAAGGGGAGTTGACGGTATCACAGTACACAACTAAATTCAATGAGTTGGCTAGGTTTGCACCACATCAGGTAGATACAGAGGCAAGAAAAATAAGACGATTTGAAGAAGGGCTGAAACCCCAAATTAGGAGCAAAATATCGGTGTTTCAGGTGAAGACTTTCTCGGAGATTCTGGAAAAGGCCATTATAGCGGAGAAGTTATAGTTTCATAAGGAGAAGAGGATTAATACAGGAAAGGGAAACACAAGTGGGGGTTACAACAACAACAATAGCAACAACAACAAGAGAAGGTGGGAGGTGGCTTTTCCAAATATCCCCGAGAAATGAGGATATAACCCTAGCAATAATGCCAACAAAGGAGGAAACAACAACAACAATCAAAGAATTGAACGATGTCAGACATGTGGGAAGAGTCACAAAGGTGCATGTTATTTTAGAGGGACGAAGTGTTATACCTGCAGAGAAGAGGTTTTGTCCAAAACCTAAGAAGGTGAATATGGGAGGAGGTCAAAATTTCAACAATAACCCCGGAACGGCGACTCTAGGAGTTTCTCAGAATCGTTCGAATGCAAGAACGTTTAACATGACCGTGAGGGATGTTGTTGCAGCACAAGACGTGGTGACAGGTATTATACCAATTGATGTTGTAAATGCTTATGTGTTGTTCGACTTTAGTGCTTCTTGTTCGTTTGCATCTGTTGATTTTGTTAAGAGATTAAAAATTCCATGTGAAGATCTAGAAGTACCTTTCAACGTAGAAATTACTAACAAAGAAATAATCCCTGTTCATACAGTACATAAGAATTATAGTGTAGAAATTCAAGGGCATAAGTTACCGGTAGACCTTATTCCTATACAACTTGGGGAGTTTGATGTAATCTTGGGTATGGATTGGTTGGGTAGGCATAAGGCAGTGATTAATTATAAGCGGAAACAAGTGAGTTTAAGGACATCTTTGAAAATGAAGGTAGTATTCAAGGGAAGTTGTTCACCAAAGCAAGTCCGGTGTTTAACAGTTATGCAAGCTAAGAGATTGCTTCGAAAAGATGGTACAGGGTATTTAGCCTATGTTGTTGATACGAGAAAAGAAGGGGGAAAGTTAGATCAAATCCCTATAGTAAATGAATTTCCGGACGTGTTTCCAAGTGACCTACTTGGTATTCCACCTGACAGAGAGATTGAGTTTGTGATTGACCTTGCACCTAGTACAACACCAGTTTCAAAGGTACCATATAGGATGGCACTGGTAGAATTAAATGGGTTGCATATTCAGCTGCAAGAACTTTTAGACAAGAAGTATACACAACCTAGTGCTTCACCATGGGGAGCACCTGTGTTGTTTGTAAAGAAGAAGGATGGGACGTTAAGATTGTGTATAAATTATCGAGAGTTGAATAAGTTGACCATAAAGAATAAGTACCCCTTACTAAGGATTGATGATTTGTTTGATCCGTTAAAAGGAGCGTAACATTTTTTTGAAAATCAACCTACGATCGGGCTATCATCAACTGAAGGTAAGAAAAGAAGATGTGCCAAAGCCCGCGTTTAGGACACAATATGGACATTATGAGTTTCTTGTGATGTCCTTTGGGTTAACAAACGCACCAGCAACTTTTATGAATTTAATGAATCGAGTGTTTAAGTCATGCTTGGATAAATTTGTGGTGGTGTTTATTGGAGATATCCTAATATACTCTAAGACACGGAAGGAACATGCAGAACATTTGAGAGAGGTATTAGAGATATTACGAAAGGAACAACTCTATGCAAAATTTTCTAAGTGTGAATTCTAGTTAGAGGAAGTTCAGTTTCTAGGTCACGTAATTAATAAGAATGGGGTGGCAGTGCATCCAGCGAAGATAGAAACAATCATAAATTAGGATCAACCAACAACACCAACAGAAGTACGCAGTTTTCTTGGTTTGGCAGGGTACAACCGGCATTTTATAAAAGATTTTTCAAAAATAGCGACCCCGCTAACCAATTTAACTTGAAAAACGGTGAAGTACATTTGGACAGACAAGAGTGAGGAATGTTTTCAAGAATTGAAGAAATTATTAAGTAGGGCACCAGTACTGTCATTACCAGATGATACTGGGGGTTTTGTGGTGTATAGTGATGCTTCATACAAGGGTTTAGAATGTGTGTTAATGCAACATGGAAAAGTGATCGCCTATGCTTCGCGACAACTTAAAGATTATGAGAAAAGATATCATACTCACGATCTGGAGTTAGCCGCGGTAGTTTTTACTTTGAAGATATGGCAACATTATTTGTATGGGGGAAAGTGTGAAATATACACAGATCACAAAAGTCTGAAGTATATTTTTACACAGAAGGAGCTGAACATGAGACATAGAAGGTGGTTGGAATTAATAAAGGGCTTTAATTGTGAGATCCTATATCATTCTGGTAAAGCCAATGTAGTTGCCGATGCATTGAGCCGAAAGAATCAAGAAAGGTTGAATGTCATCACAAACAACAACGTACTGATAAAAGAGTTTGAATAACTCGAGATTGAAGTAAGAGCTCCAAACCAGAAGCTATTTGTGATAGAGACAACCTTAACTTTAATAGATAAAATCAAAGAGATACAGGAGAAAGATGAAGCATGTCCGAGGTGTAAGGATGAGATAACTCAGGAGAAGAACATTAAGTTCCGACTAGATAAAGAGGGAGTACTAAGGTATGAGGATAGAGTTTGGGTTCCATCGGTACCGGTACTAAAAGATGGAATCTTAACAAAAGCCCATAGTTCTAAGTTTGTTGTGCACCCAGGGAGTACTAAGATGTATAAGGACTTGAGTCAACATTTTTGGTGGTCGAACATGGAAAGAGAGATAGTAGAATGGGTAAGCAAGTGTCTCACATGCCAGAGAGTTAAAGCCAAACATCAAAGACCGAGTGGATTACTATAACCTCTACTGATTCCTGAATGGAAATGGGAGCACATTACCATGGACTTTGTGGTAGGACTTCCTGTCACTCAAAAAGGCCACAATGCTATTTGGGTAATAGTTGATCGTCTCACCAAGTAAGCCCATTTTCTACCTATTAAGGTTACGTATAATCTTGATCAGTTGGGAAAGTTATAAATAAAAGAGATTATCTCCAGACATGGAGTTCCTGTATCTATAGTGTCAGATAGAGATCCACGGTTCACTTCAAACTTTTGGAGGAGTCTTCAGATGCACTTGGGAACCTAGTTGAAATTGAGTACATTATATCACCCGCAAACCGATGGACAAAGTGAGAGAACCATTCAAACGTTTGAGGATATGTTGAGAACTTGTATTATGGATTTCAAAGGTAGTTGGGAGGATCAGTTGCCTTTGGTAGAGTTCGCATACAACAACAGTTACCATGCCAATATTGGAATGCCACCATATAAAGCCTTATACAGTAGAAAGTGTAGAACCCCGTTGTGCTGGGATGAAGTTGGGGAAAGGCAAATGCTTGGACCTGAGCTAGTTCAGCAAACCACTGAGAAGATCCGAATTATACGTCAACAATTGCAAGCATCTCAAGACAGACAGAAGAAATATGCAGATCAGGACAGACAGCTACGAGAGTTTAGTGTTGGGAGTCATGTCTTTCTGAAAGTATATCCTTGGAAAGGCAAGATTCATTTTGGTAAAAAGGGAAAGCTAAGCCCGAGATTCATTGGCCCATTTCAAAGTATTAAGGAGAATAGGAGAAGTAGCCTATGAAGTAGCCCTATCCCCAGAGTTAGGACACATCTATAATATGTTTCATGTGTCTGTGCTACGTCTGTATAAACTTGATTATAAGCACGTGATAAACTATGAACCTGTTCAGATAGAGAAAAAATTATCATATGTAGAAATTCCGGTATAGATAGTTAATCGGAAAGAACAGGTGTTGAGAAATAAGGTTATATCATCGTTTAAGGTGATATGAAAGAATCATGATATTGAAGAAGCTACGTGGGAGCTGGAGGATAAAATGCGAGAGGATTTTCTGCAGTTGTTCTCATAAAGATGTAATTTAAATTTCGGGACGAAATTCTTATAAGAGGGGGGTGATTGTAATATTCCAAACTTTGAACATGAATATTAATATAAAAAAATAAATATTAATATATTTTATATCTTGTGTAATGTGTATTTAGCTTTATTATTGATATATATATAAATATATATCAACACGTAAGATAAAACTATGGAAACATAAATGGAAAGTTTTATAAGTAAACCCTAAATTTAATATATTATTTAACCCTAACCCTAATTATTATAATAAATAGAAATTATAACTTAATATATTGATAATGTTATAAAGGGTTATGTTAACTATATGTATATATGGTAAATTAAGGAATGAATTGAAAGAAATCGCCAAAAAAACCTAATTAGGGATTAATAATCCCTAACCCTAAATAGAAAATCCTAATTTTAATTATAAATCCTAATTCTAAATTAACAAACCCTAATGGTTCAATTTTGTTTTTGAGTTTCTAGAGAGAACATGAAATGACTAAATTACCCTTGAATTTAAGTATGAAATTATCAAAATACCCTTAGTAGATGTAAAATAACAAAAATGTCCTTAAAACTATCCTTTTTAAAGAAGTTAGGAACAAATATTTTGCTTAATAAGCAAAAGATTTTTCTCATGCTGCTATAACATTTTTGGCTTGACAACACAACCTAGCCTCATAAATGGAATAGGCTTAGTTGTCAATTAAGGAAGAAAACCTAAGTTTTTACCCCCACTTTAATTTCCAATATAAGGCTAAGTAAGGTAAACATAAAGCTATGAAAATTTTACTTAATATACATCACCAACTAACTCATAAACAACCCTCGGCAAGCCCGTAGCAGAATCAGAAAGGGGAGAATCATAAATTACTCAAAATTGGTAAAAACCTAACCCTAGCTCTAGATCTTAAATTCATAAATTTTATTGTTGTTATTATTTAAGGAGGTTAATTAGTTAGTTGTTTAGTGTTCTGGGTTGCTAAAACATGGATCTATAACATTTAAAGGCATCAAAATGGTGATTTAAGCAAAACTGCCAAGGAATAAAAATATGGTCTGACAGTCGAATGTCAGCCCTTATAGATCGCTCTCTGTTAATTGTTTAAGTGTGTTTAAGGTTTGTAGTTATAGTATGTAGTATTTTTAGTAGCCTAGAAGTGGTAGAATAGACATCAGAGTAACAGTTTGGTAGTTATAATCAGTCAAACCCCATTGACCGAGCATGACTTTTCGTTTTCTGGGTAACCCAAAAAATTGAAGAACACTCCTGACAGGCAGTTTGACCAGCCTTGATCTCTCGCCTGTCAGTTTGTTTGGATGTTAGATGTTAGTCAGATTATACCTTGACATAAGATCTACACCACTAGAGCACTGTAAAGCATTAGGAATTCACTGATCGAAAGTTATAGAGGGTCAAAAGGCGTTGACCGTTCAGTTTGGCCATTTTGGGTAACCTAGAAAAACAAAAGCAGTGTCTGACAAGTTCTTTAGAAACTTGGATCTTGATTAGTGGTGATATCTAGACCTTCTAAGTGCTACAACCTTGTACCTTGATAGTTATTCTACAACACTATACCACTAAACCACCTAAACCAGGATCAGACTGCACGATATAAGGCCAGAAAGTACGTTGACTCTTCATTTCTGGGTAACCCAGAAATGAAGAACAGCCTTGGATGGGTGGTTTGACCAGCCATGGAATCTTGTAGACATATTTTTAGGCACTGATATTACCATAGGTGTGTAGTCCTACACTCACACTACAACTTCATCAAACTTTCATGTCCAGAAACCAAACAGGTTGAAAAAGAGATCGAGTCAAACGAGGGCCCTGGTCGTTGACCGGCCTATTCTTGAGCCAGCTAAGAACACCTAAGGTGACAGAATCCGTCGCTATAAGCCTTTAGCGACAGGTTAAAATTGAAAAATAATAATAATAATTAAAATAAATACTAAATAATTAATTAAAAAATTCTAAAAATTTATTTTTAATTATAATAAATAATTTTTAATATTTTGACATAAAATTTTATTTATTTGAATATTAATGATAATAAAAGTATTTAATAATTGTATTAAATAAATTATTTAAAAATAATGTTAATAGTTTAAAAATCATTTTAAATATTGTGTGAGTATAAATTATAAATCTTTAAAACTTGCTGAGCCTTTTAAAGCTCATCCTTGCAACATTTTCCTTTGCAGCCGCATCCCATACTCCAGCAAGCTCAAACCATCATCCTTGTGGGTAGAGAGTAATTCTATAATAATGGATTTTTTTGTATTAAGACTACTTTGTAATTAGTAATATCCTGATGTTACGGTTGAACTATATGTAACCAGATATTATTATGCTATTAGTTTATCAGTCGAGTAGATTTACATTCTTAATAGAAAATAATGACAAGTACAGTATCTATATGAACTATATATATGAATGGGGGTATTAAATAATCTTGGGAGTTTTATAAGCACTGAGGTCGCCCCTCGGTTCCAATAACAATCTTATCATTTGTACTGTGAATGTCAGATAGATAGGAATTATTGATATGCAAGAAATATCTGTAAGATCATAAATCTATACATCCAAGTGAGGGTATCCAGATATAGTAATTGTTCTGACAAGAACTATTACCTGATTGGGGATACTATGAATTTTGGATTTATAGAAGTTATTATCTTATAGAATATTTACGTGAGCACCAAATCTGCTACAGAAAATATATAGGATTTAGGGTCGTCACATCCTTAGAAGCACCTTCGGCGAGGAAAAAATTGCTCTTAAATTGGAACTAGACTTCCTTAAGGAAATTCTCGCTCTAGGCTTTCTTTTCCATATCTTCGACAAGCGCTTCTTCATCAGTTTCTCCATTTTTGACCTGATTGACCTTGGGTATCATGAGGCTTGACACATTGGCGGAGATCTTTCTTACCGGCTTCCTAAAACCCACTTCGAAGAAGTTTTGCATGAGGGAGGTTAGCAGGTGGACTGACACCTTGTGGGGATTACGGTGTTTGGAACCACCGGAGTAACCCAGTCTAGCCTTCCCTCACTGCATCGGTATATGGATCAAGTTTTTGATTCCTTGGCTAGTCCTACATAGCCCTTGGCCTAGTCGGTATCCTCGGGTGAGCATCTTCTGACCGACCGCCATCTCTTCTGAGGATATTCGGGGTCTTAATGCTGGAGAACCCATAGCGTGGTATTAAGGAGTGCTTACTTCGAAGGCTTGAAATCTTGCAGGCTCAATGCCCTTGTTCAAGCTAATCATGGGCATATTTCCCAGAGTATGGATTAGATATTTGGGTTCGGCACTGACGATGACCAAGTTGCCATTGATAATGTACTTTAATTACTAGTGAAGAGTGGAAGGAATAGCTCCAGCCATATGAATCCATGGTGGCCCCATCAATAGGTTATACCCAATAGTAATGTTCAATACTTAAAAGGATATGTTGAAGGTGAATGGACCGATCTCCATAGGAAGTTCAATTTCCCCCATTGTATCTCTTCGTGACCAGTCAAAAGCTCAAATCACCACATGGCTATCTCGGATCTTATTCGAGTTAATATTCAACCTCTCAAAGGTATCATATGGGCAGATGTTCAAAGCCAAGCCACCATCGATGAGTACTCCTCCTATCACATACCTCGACGATATAACCATGATATGCAGTGGTTTGCGATGCCCAGTTCCTTCGACCGATATATCGTCATCGGTAAATAATATCACGTTACTGTCCAGTATATGACTTATCAGATGTTGGAATTTTTTGATATCGATGGTTTTGGGTAGGTGTGCCTCTTCCAACACCTAGATTAGAATTTGGCGATGGTCTTTCGGAGGCTAACACCAAGTCTAGGATGGAGATTTAGGGTGGTGCCTATTTCAGCTGCTTCACCATTCTCGCTTCGTTGTGTCCCATCTTATTGAAGAAATCCACAATCTACCCTAGTGGCACTTTTTCCCACCTTCTTGGTTATTGGTTTCATTACCCACCCAGGGAGGTATAGGGGATTATCTCTGGGCAAGAACGTCGTACAATCGGTTACCAATCTAGTATCTTCTCCGTAATTCCACGGAACCTTTTTCAAACTAGAAATGGGGATCTACTGTCGTGGAGTCAATATCAACGACTTTGGAGCAACTATTTCCATTGGAGTCCTTTCTCCATTGTCAGATAATCCTCGGATGGCTACGGGCACAACGGAGGTTCCCTCTACGTAAGTGATAACTGCCACTATTTCTTTCGAACTTTCTATCCTTCGAGGGTATATTATTTCTTCATCGGGTAAGACCTCAGCCTCATTCATCATCACCAGTTCGTCAGAATTGATCATATTCTTAATTAGATGACATAGGGCCTAACATTCCTCAATGGCGTGTCTAGGGACAAGTAGACACTCGAAATTTTGTGTCCCTGTTACTAACAATGCAGGAGGGCAAGGCCGTTTCTTCAAGTCAAATTTGATCACCAATACCGGTCCTTCAACTGAAATCCGATCCCTAATATCGGTTAACTTAAATTCGATCCCCAATATCGATCAACTCAAATCTGATCCCTAATATCGGTCAACTTAAATTTGACCCCCAATATTGGTCAAGCAACTCAAAATCGGTCTCAATATTGATCAACCAATTCAGCCCCGGCAGCAACCCGGGAGGTATAGGCCAACCCCGGCATCAGCCCGGGAAGTCAGGTCGACTTTATATATAAACCTGAAGCATCACAACAACTCCAGAAGAAAACCTGAAATGACCACATTAGCCACATAGGCAGCACTGCGGATAAACAGACTCGAATGGGATCCAAGTCTTGGAAACAGCTCCAGGAACTCAACCAGAGGCCATGCCGACAATAGAGGCAACCCCGGGAGGGGCAAAATGGTCATTTTACTAACTCTCAGTCGATTCAGTCAAACTCAAGCTGAATCAATGCCGCCAAAGTTAGAATGAACCACAACGATGATCCCGAGTGCAAGCAGCGTAAGACAGCTCGACGAACAAACTGAGGGAAAAAAAGACTCGGCCATGAACCGGTCTTTTTGGGCTTAAAAAGGGTTAAATCCTATGTCATTGCAACACTCTTGGCGAGGGCTATCCGAAAAGATATAGCACGCTTCAAACAGACACTCCGATCAAAAGTTATAAAGTTTTGAACCTGACATCGCATTATTCGGCATGCACACACTTCGAGACCACGAATTCGGGCATGTGGGCCCCACCTTGGGGAGCCGCACCTCTACCTCATAATTTTCAAGTTTCATTTTGATTTTCAAATGGAATCTGATTTATTTTTTTTCAAATCTATGGAGTTCGGGCAGCCTTTCTCTGAATCCGTCAGCTTCTACGCGTTCAGCGCATCGCAGGTAACGTTTAACTTCCTTTTTCGCAAGTTTTGACCATTAAAAGCATGCGAACCACGTAAGGGCTTTTAGACGCAATGTATGAAAAATGTATGCTTATATGACCTGCTAAAAATTTTCTAACTTCATATATATGCATATCTTACTGTAATGCTCGTTTGGATGTAAGGAAATTCAGATTCTGAGACAGTCATATTTTGCTCTTTTTGATCAATTTACTCATCCTTTTTGAGGCCTAGTGAGCCTGGATTTTTAACTAAAAATATCCATGGTAATTTGGCTACTATGTGAGGTTTATTTTTGATTTTATTTCATAAATATGAACTGTTCCTATTTTTGGGAAGGTGTGCTACTGAATGGCCACCTAGACATGCTTGTGTGCATGCGGACAGTCCATTTTATAAAGGAGACTCTGACAAAAAAAATTCAAAAGCCCGAGCATTTAATAAACATGCAGTTTTGACTCTACTGGGGATTTTTGACTGACGCATGCATGTTTTAGGATTTATCTTTTTGAAAAATATGCAGTTTTAACTTTAGTGGGTATTTTTTGACTGACCCATGCATGTTTTGAGACTTAGCAATGCATAGAGTACTGATTTAAAATAATAAGCCACAAGATTGAGGCTTACCACACCCTTTCTGAGGTGATTTGGAGACTTTGTCCAGGTGATGGACCGAGTCCGACCCGGCAGTGCTAGCAGGGTAGTTTCAGACGTTAGACAGAGGCGAGCTTCTGACGTTCCTCAGCCACGCCCCGCTCGATCTCCTTGCAGATTGGCAGAGTCAGTGATTCGTCCAGCCCAAGACGAGCTGCCTATTGATATTGATGATGAGTAGGCTCCTTTTGCTATTCCTGCTCCTGCTCAGGCACCACGAGTGGATGTTTTGGGCATTACCGTGTAGACCCGGGAGCTGTTGCGAGACTTGAGTCATCATCTATTGAGATTTCTCCATGCCAATGAGGTGACTTGAAGTTTTCTTCTTTCTAGATTTTCTTTCTTTCTTTTGCCATTCTCCGGACATAAGTTTTTGACATGGATTGGCTTTTAATGCAGGTTCTAGGCTTTAAGCAGCCTCGAGGGAAATGGTTCAACGTGCACTCCCTGTACCATACTTTGCATTAGGAGTACAGGGACATCGTTGATGGCTGGGGGTTTCAGGCCTTCTTCTCTATTCTTCCCCGCCGTTGCCCCTGGGGGTATATAAGGGCTTTGTCTGAGCGCTGGTTCCACCAGACTTAGTCCCTTCATTTGTTGGATTATGAGGTGATGATGACCCATATGGACTGGAGCTTCATCACTGGCATCCAGTTCAAGGGTGAGTCAGTGCCTGTCGTGGCTGACATCACGCCTACTGCCGTTCGATCCCTATTGGGAGTTCTATGGCGGCGATCAAGGGTTGGACGGTTCAATCGGGTCCCTTGAGTACAGATGCCCAGAGTGGGGCTTTACTTAAGCCTCTGCCTAATGATCAGAGGGTTAGGGATCGCATTTTGAGGCGATTATTTTTGGTGATCATCAGGGGTTGTTTCCTTAAGGACAACTCAGCGACAGTGTGCTATACCCTAGTTAGTGCCACTCAATATGTGGAGCACCTCAATGACTTTGATTGGGGTTCCTAGACCTTTGCCTATTTTCTCTAGGGCATGCGCATGCTTTCAGAGTGTTTGACGGAGGCTTGGTTAGTGTTCTACCCATTTCTGCTGGTGAGTACATCTTTCTTGTACCTTTTTTATTTTTGCATTTACATTTGTCAGTCTTGGTCACTGAGGACTTTTCATATTTATATGGCCAGTTCTGGGCATATGAGAGGCTTCCTTGCCTACGACCCGCCACTGCTTTAGGTCTGGAGACCTATCCTCGGGGACGGCGTTAGCATCACTCCACTCTGACGGAGGTCCCTGTTGCTGAGGGATTTACTCATTCCTGCCTACAGTTGGAGCTTTTGACAGTCGGAGCGATCTCTTGGATGCCGTATACCTTTGAGTTTTATACCGTTCGATTTGAGGGAGGCTTCCCCACTGGTCGGGAGTTTGCGTAATTGACCCGCAAGATCCCATTGTTGACAGAGGGTGGCTGGGAGCTCTATCTAGGATAGCGTGCTATCAGAAGCGTTATAGGGCAGATCTGTATTCCCATTGTTCCTCTTTTTTAGCATCATTGGCCATTGATCCTGCCACTGACAGATATCCCTATGGAGGGCATAAATGGCTTTACCCTATTAGAAGGTCCTTACAACTAGGAAGCATTTATCAGCTGGTGGAGTCCTAGGACTATCGGGGCTCAGACTCGTGTTACCCAGTTTATGGCAGATATGGTGTCGGGGACTGTGATGATGACAGACTGGATAGCTTGCCTTAGGGAGCCTACTCACTTGGACCAGATCACAAGGCTGACCCAGGAGTTAGAGAGAGCTCATTTGTTCATCATGCATCTTGGACGAGATTCGTCAGAGGCATCTTCTTTTGACCATTCCATCTCAGGAGTGGGCCCTTCATCAAGTCCATTTTCCAGCAGTTTTGTAGGGACTGATTCTCCCTTCTACCTTCTAGGCATGCCTGATGACAGCGACTTTGTGTCTACGGAATAGATGGAGCAGGTTAACCACCTTAGCGTAGATGTTTTTGATCTTTTTGGATAGCTAATGTAGCTATTTCTTTTGGTCGGCCACTATTTTGGCTTTTGGCCGGTTGTGCCCCATTTTGATAGACCACTGTTAGTAGTTGGGTGGTGGTGCCCCATTTCCCTGTACTCTTTATTTTTCTTTGTATTATCAGACAGGAATGATGCTTGTAGTAGATAGTTTGTTGTAGATATGCATGATATTTCCTATCTATCGCATCATATTTATCATTGTCGTTATGCATGTATTATGTTATGTGTATGCATTACGACAGATAAGTTTAGATTTGACCCCTGGATGGTTTTGTGATACGGTGATACAGATGTCGTCGTCTACCGTTAGCCGTATTGAGCATTCGCCACCATCTGATGTGGTATCATCGTTGAGATTGTGGTACGAGAGTCTGCCCTTCCCAGCCAGTGGGATAGTGGATCAGATGTTGGGGCATTCATTGGCCCTCGTAGACTTTTAGGTGCCATATAGATTTATGGATGGCATCTTGTCCTGTTAGATACCCGATAGACAGGTCTTTCGCTTCGGGCATCATGAGTTGACTCTGACCCTTGAGGAGTACTAGCGGTTCACTGGCTTAGTTTTAGAGGTGCCATGCGCTCTCACGACGATCAGTGATATGAGGAGACCATTTATACGGATGTCAGGTCTTCGCCATAGCATAGTGATGGATGAGATTATCTCTGGACGTGTGATCTCCATCTATTTTTTGGTTGATTGCTTCGGTGAGCTTGACAGTTACGATCGACATGCCAGGGATTTTATTGCATCGGTGGAGGCATGGCATTTAGCCAGGATAGACATTTTGCTGATGTACATCGTATCTTACGTCTATAGGCCGCTACGCTTGGACCACTTGGATATGGGATTGATAGTTGTGGTTCGGGCCATTAGGCAGGGTAACACCATCATATCGATGATATTGGCTGAGATGCTGAGATCGGCCACCTACTGCAGTACCCACCCGGAGGGGTTTTTTAGAGGCAGTTTGGTCTTGCTGTATGTAGAGCTCATGTCCCATCTACGATCGATTGGATTTTTCAGACACCAGGGGTATTATTTCACCCATGAGATAGCCATATCCTACTCCTTTCAGTTGGCGAAGTGTATCGATTCAGAGATATGTTCAGCATTTCTGTCTGACATTGCTCATCCATTTTCGATTCTGCCCTGTGCAGGACTAGTCTCCTCATATAGCTTTATTACCCATGCATCTGGCATGGATTATTTGCCCCTAGTTGGATTGAGGGGAGTGACTACTTATCATCCTCTGGCCGTTATGGGCCAGTTCAATCAATTTCAGAGCATGTATCAGTTTGAGGGGGCTATTAATCAGAGGATATTAGCTTCGTCTATGTTAACTGCTGACTTGATTAGAGTGTATGAGTGTTGAACTCACAGAGAAAGGGCTGATTTCTCCAGTAGCCATCTGGATCATTCTCCAAAGTACTTGGCGTGGTTGGAGTCAAATATAGCATCAACTGCATTCATCCAGTCAGCTCCTATTGTAGATTCAGACGAGGAAGAGCCTATGGAGGATCTTGAGTCTCCTACTAAGGATGAGTTATTCATGGGTTTGGTAGCAGCACTAGTTAGTGATCCGCCGATTGTTCCGGTCGGGACAGATCCAGCTTTGGCAAACTCCCTAGCTAGGATGACCTTTGAGAGAGATCAGGCTAGAGCGTTGATGTTGACCGCCTTGTCTGGCAGAGATATAGCTTTGGCGGAGAGAGATGCTTCTCGAGCCGCTCAGGATGCAGGATTGATTAAGCGAGAGGAGATCCGCTCTGCTAGAGACGCAGCTTTTGTGGAGATTGAGAAGACTTTGATTGCTAGGGATGCAACTTTTATGGAGAGGGATGAGGCTATAGCTTTTTGGGATTTCCACATTGCCGACAGTACTGCTCTCCGATCTTATACTCATGGTCTGGTTACCGAGATAAGTGCATATATTGATGACCATAGTGCCACACTGTAGATGACTGTTGATATTTTGAGCCGTATGGAGGCTGAGGGTATTGCATTTGCAGCTGCTCCTCCATCTGCAGAGAGAGATGCCATGTTGGCATTGTTGGCCTGCTTATCTTTGGGTCCATAGACTAGCTTTATTTTTCCTGCACATACTAGATCAGCCATTTTTGTCATGTACATGACACTATGTATATATCAAACAATGTTATATATCAGAGAAATATATTTTTGATTCACTTCCCTGTTTGGATATATATTGTCATTGCTGAGTGATTACCACTTCTTTCATGACTCACTATTGTTGATGTATCTTGAGCTTCTCCTTGATGGACTGACATTAAGATGTCGGAGAATATCTCAGATGGGCTTGTTGATCAAGGTAGCTTAATAGGACTTAGCCTTTATATGGTTTTGGTGTCTTGGAATTGGTTTTTATTTGATTTTTGTTTTTTTGAAGGTCAAATCGCGCCGTAAATGGCTACCTACGTACTCCCGGGTGGAGGGAGATCAGGTCATTCGTAGTTCAATATTTTGTGTGAGAGAGGTTTGAAAAATATTTTTCTTGGCTTTTGAGTTTGGTTTGATGAGTTTTTGAATTTTTTGTTTGGTTTGACCGCACCAGAAATGGCTACCTACGTACTCTAGGGTGGAGGGAGATCAGGTCATTCGTAGTTTCGGTTTTTAGTGAAAATTAAACCTAATTTAATTTGTAGGACCCGGATGCGGGTATGCATGTGCTTCAGACATAGTACCTTTCTATGATGTCTAAGTTGATGAGTTGGGGAAATTTGGTCCCGTCCATTTCTGGCAATCTTATAGCTCCTCCTGTCAACACTTCCTTGACAATGAAAGGGCCTTCCCAATTTGGGGCAAACTTTCCTTTAGCTTCATCTTAATTGGCCAAAACTTTCTTTAGCACCAAGTCATTTTCTTTGAATTGCCGTATTCAGACTTTCTTGTTGTAGGATCGATCAATCCTTTGCTGATACAACTGCCCGTGGAAAATGGCTGTAGCCCCCTTTTCATCTATCAGGGAAAGTTGGTGATACCGATTTTGAAACCACTGATCTTCGTCCATCTGAGCATCGATTAACACTCGCAAGGATTTCATCTCTACTTCTATGGGGAGGACTTCTTCCATACTATAGACTAATGAATAAGGGGTAGCCCCAGTAGAGGTGTGCATTGATGTCATGTATGCTAACAAGGTTAGAGGCAGCAGGTCAGGCCATTCTTTGTGATTGGCGAACATTTTCTGCATAATCTTCTTGATGTTCTTGTTGGCCGCTTCGATAGCACCATTCATCTTGGGCCGATAGATGACGAAATGAGATACTTAATGTGAAACTTACTGCACAGCTCTTTCATCATTTGATTGTTCAGGTTCTTAGCGTTGTCTGATACGATCACCTCCGGTTGTCCATATCGACAAACAACATTGTTTTTTATGAAACCAATGATGACCTCTTTTGTGACTTTGGGAAAAGAGGCTGCTTCAACCCATTTGGTGAAGTAATCGATCATGGTGAAGATGAATCGATGAACATTGTTGGCTTTTGGTTCCACTGGACAGATCATATCCATTCCCCACATAGAGAAAGGCCATGGCGAACTCATGTTGTGTAGCTCATTTGGAGGAGCATATATGGCATTTCTATGTACTCGGCATTAAAAGCATCTCTTGACGTGGTCATCACAGTCAACTTTGAGCGAGATCTAGTAATGTCCTGTTCTTAATATCTTCTTGGCCAGCAGGTGACCTCTCATGTGTGGACCACAGACTCCACCGTGGACTTCATCCATAAATCTCTGGGCTTGCTCTTTATATAGGCATCTTAACAAGCCTATTCCAGTATCCCTTTTGTATAGTGCATCTCCGCTCAGATAGAACTTCATAGCCATTTTGTGAATCCGCTTTCATTCGGATTGGCTTGCCCTAGCGGGTGTAGATCCATCTCAGAGATATTCCTTGATGTCTTGATACCAAGGCTATTTGATAGGAGGTATTTCATCTGATATGTCTCCAACATAATTCACATATATTGGGCTTTTCTGACTTATGAATTTGATGCAGGGAATCCCATTCCAATCGGATATGTGGATCAAGGAAGCTAACGTTTCCAAGGAATCAACGAATTCATTCCTACCCCGAGGAATATGGTTGAAGGTTATGTCTTCAAACTCTAGGGATATTTTGACGACCTGCCGATGATAGGGCAGCAAATGTAGTTCTTTAGTGTGATATGCCCCAGTGGTTTATCTGATGACCAACTCAGAGTCTCCAAAGACCAGTAAATGTTTGATACCCATGGATTTGGCTAATTTCAACCCCATTATGCAGCCTTCATACTTGGTTGTGTTGTTGGTGTTTCCAAATTAAAGTTTGGTAGCCACATGATATTGTTCTCCTGTACTAGAGATAAGGACTGCCCCAGCTCCGGCACCTTCCATGTTTACTGCTCCATTGAAATACATTTTCCATGGTTGGACTGTATTCTCTTATTGGAGTTATTGAATTATCATGATCCCATCATCCGAGAAATAAGTCTATAGGGGCTCGAACCCTACTGAAGGTGATTCAGCTAATTGATCTGCAATGCATTGACCCTTGATTGACTTCTTAGTCACGTAGACAATGTCGAACTATTGTAGGATCAACTGCCCTTTGGACACTTGACAATTCAATATTGGCTTGTTGAATACGTACTTCAGGAGATCCATGCGGGATATGAGGTAGGTCGTGTGCCCATGCAAATAGTGTTGAAACCTCATAGCGGCCCATGCTAACGCACAACATGTCTTCTCGATTAGGGTGTACTTCTGTTCACCACTACTGAATCTTTTACTGATGTAGTAGATGGCTCTCTCCTTGTTACTATCATCCTTCTGTCCTAGCATGTAGCCCATTGCATTGGCATTGACAGACAGGTACATGAACAAGGGAACTCCGTCCCTTGGGGATACCAAGACTGGTGCTTCGATTAACTACTTCTTGATGGAGAGGAAGGCTTTCTAACAATCCTCATTCCATTTGGTGGAGGAATTCTTCCTTAGTAGCTTGAATATGGGTTCACAGGTTGTTGTGAGCTAGGAAATGAATTGATTTATGAAGTTGATTCTCACAAGAAACCCACGTATCTCTTTCTCTATTCGAGCTACTGGCATCTCGATGATGGCTTTGATCTTGGCAGGGTCTAGCTTGATGCCTCAATTACTCACCAGGAATCCCAATAACTTGCCTGATTTGACGCCAAAAGCACATTTGGCGGGATTTAGCTTAAGGTTGCATTTACACAACCTGCTGAACAGCTTCTTGAGATGGTCGATATGATCGTCCTCCTTTCAGGATTTGATGATAATGTCATCCACATAAACCTCTATCTCTTTATGCATCATGTCATAAAACAGGGCCATCATGGCTCGCTTATATGTGGCTCTGGCATTGATGAGGCCGAAGGATAGTCTCCTATAGTAGAAGGTTCCCCAGGGAGTGATGAAAGCTATTTTCTCCCGGTCCTCTTCAGCAACCATGATCTGATGGTAACCAGCAAATCAAACTATGAAGGAATACATACCATACTGCGCTATATTGTTGATCAGGATGTGGATGAAAGGTACTAAGAAGTTGTCCTTGAGACAGGCTTTGTTCAAATCCCTGTAATCCACGCAGACTCGTACCTTCCCCCTGGGTTTAGTCAAGGGAACTATGTTTGACAGCCACT
Organism: Panax stipuleanatus; assembly: GCA_020205555.1. Lineage (NCBI taxonomy): Eukaryota > Viridiplantae > Streptophyta > Magnoliopsida > Apiales > Araliaceae > Panax > Panax stipuleanatus. Next base: position 114,411,440 of record CM035119.1, on the reverse strand, counting down.
CTAGGTATGTTGATACCATGATGATTCCGACTTTGAATTGTTTAATGACTTCTTCTTTGACTTTTAGACTCCATTTCGATTTCAATCGCCTGAGCTTTTGTTTGACTGGCTTGAATCCATCTTTAATGGGCATTCGATGGATGACAATTTCAGTAGACATGCCAATCAAGACTTCATGTGACCATACAAATACATCCTGAAACTATGTTAGGAGTTCAATCAGGTCGGCTTTTTTGTCTGGTGTGAGGTCTCGCCTATCTGGATATCTTTGATATTTTTGGAGGTTCTTATGTTGATAGTGGTGGTTTGGTCGAGGTTTGGTTTGGGTTTGTCTTCGACCCATTCTTTGATCTCCTCGGTCACCTCATAGTCATCTTCACCCTCTTGATCAATATCCATCAAGTCAAAGTTTTGTTCTACATCAAAGTTGTAGTCACTGTGACAAGTTGGCATCTCATCAGCAGAGACAAACACATCCAATGCTTGAGTCCTGAAAACAAAAGTGCTTTCATTTTAATATATACAACTGTTTAAATATACAGAGCATTTGGCAAAGCATGACAAAAGTTACTGCTATAGCTGTGCAATCAAAAGCAAGCAGTAAATGAAAGCATGTTTAAAGGGCAGACGGACTCTCTGCCCCTTTACCCTTTTTTACTAAGGCAAGGGACACTGTTCCAGTTATCCAGGGTTAGATCCTCATGAATAGGGAGGATCAAGGATTTATGATCATCCGCCTCATCTCGGATGATAACTAAGACATCCTTCAAAATAGGGTCGGGGATTTTCTTTGAACTGCCACCTTTTTCCTTCTTGATGCGAGGAATTTGAATCTTATCCTCACCGTCGCTGTCTAGGATCTCATCATTCATACCCTCGTAGTTTATGATAACCCGCATGTTAGCAAATGGGTCTCGTCCTTTGTACATAATCTTTTCTTTTCTCTTTTTGCTATCACCCTTATACTTTAGGGATTTTCTTTCCTCGACCGATATGATTGGAGGAAACAGCATGGCTGATACAACAGCGGGGATTTTCCTCATTGGCTTTACAAAACTAGCATCAGTGAGATTTGGCAGCAGAATAGTGGAAGCATGAGCCTTAGGGTGCTTATGTGTCTTCCGACGGTTTGACCCGGATGAAAAACCCAATCCGGCTCTCCTTGTCTGGCTCGGGATTTGGATTGGACTTCTGATACCTTGTTGATTCTTTCCTAATCCTTCTTCGAGCTGGAAACCAAAAGATACCATCTCCTGGCCTACTGTCATCACCTCGGTGCAGACCTTTGGTTTTAGGGCTGGTGCTCTAATAGGTAGATACTTAGTATCACTCACCTCCAGGGCAAGAAAACTTGCAGGTTCAATCCCTGCATCCAGTCTAATCAATGGCATGTCTCCCTGTATGCAAACAGGGTACTCTGGTTTGGCATTGACCGTGATGAGGTTGTCGTTGATAATATATTTAAGATGTTGATGGAGAGTGGATGGCACTGCCCCAGCCATGTGGATCCATGGCCTGCCTAGCAACAAGTTGTATCCAGTGGCGATGTTGAGCCCCTGAAAGGACACATAGAAAGTGTGCGGGCCAATCTCTAATGGAAGCTCTATATCTCTTATAGCTTGTCGTCGAGATCCATCGAAAGCCCAGATGACCACATAACTGGTTTTGATCCTGTTTGAGCTGATCTTCATTCTCTCCAAGCTGTCGTGGGGACAGATATTGAGGTATGATCCTCCATCTATAAGCACACCTCCGATCACATACCCGGATGACATTACAGCTATATATAGGGACTTACGATGGCCCGTCCCTTCTGCAGGGATATCATCGTTAGTGAAAGATATCACATTACTGTTAAAAATGTGTTCTACCACGTGGCAGAATTTCTCGGCATCCACTGTCTTTGGCAGATGAGCTTCTTCTAGTACTCTCACCAGAATGTTGCGATGATCCACTTAGGATAAGGCCAAGTCTAGGATGGACATCTGTTTGGGTGCGTCTTTCAAGCTTTGTACTATTTTGATGTCATTGTGTCCCATTTTGTTAAGGAACTCTTCGATTCTCTCATCAGCCACCTTTTCTTTGGCCTTCAGGACTGGTTTGATCACCCGCTGAGGCAGGTACAATGGATTATCCTTTGGTACTATGGCAATGTTGTTTGAGGTGGGACCTTCGTCATTCTCGTAGTTCTATGGGACCCTCTTCATACTGATAACTGGATACTGAGGTCTGAAGGGAAAGATTAAAGGCTAGGGTGAGGCCACCTTCAAAGGATTTTGTGTTTCTTTGACCCCTTTCCCTATCAGTACTAGGGGTGTGAGGGATGGTCCCTTGTCACAGGAAACCACAGCCACTGTATCTTGATTCCACGTAATAGGCGTAAAGAGATTGTCTTCATCTGGGAGACCATAATCATGATTCCCTTTTATCAATTCACCGCTTTCAATCATATTTTGAATCAGGTTACGAAGTGCCTGGCAATCCTCGGTATCATAGCCTGGTGCATTGGAGTGGTGCTGACAGATTTGGTCAGGCTTGAATTTCTTGGATCGAGGGTTCAACGGTTATAATAAATCTGCAGCCATTCCCTCATTGATTAACATCTAGAGGATTTCTCCCATTGGCTGGTTCAGGTTGGTGAAATTCCTTTGAAAGGTGAATTTCCTACCAGTTTAAAAATTTTCCTCTTTGGTTATTTTGTCGGTCCAAGATTTATGCTCATGAGACCTGTAATGATCCTTCATGGGAATGGGACTGATCTCCGGTGTAGGAGGATTTGCATCAGACTGGTTGGTCTGGCTTATCTGCTGCCTGGTAATTTGATGTTGGTATATAACCAGCTCTGCTAACTGTTCAATTTGTTCCTTGATAGAACTAATCTCCTGCTATATTAGGAATCATCTTTCTGAGAATTCCCAACTGTCTGGGTTGTTGTTGCTGGATGGAGTTGATTCTCTGACATAACGGAGGTATTTGGATCCTCCTCCATTTCCTGTATTGATCATGTTGACACTCTCCTCTTTGTACTGAGGGAGGGGATTGTCTTGTACGTGTGGTTTGTTCTGGTTTGGTCCCCACAATCTCTCCATTGTCAATCAAGTCTTGGATTTTGTGCTTGAGAGACCAACAGTCTTGAGTGTCATGACCCGGGGATCCAGAATGGTAAGCACACTTCTTGCTTGGGTCAAAATTCCGTCCACCAGTGTTAGTTGGTGGAAGGAGTTGTACAATCTTCTTCTGTGCCGTCAATAGCTTTAGCACATTCTCGATTGAATCCCCTAGAGGGGTGAAAGTTCTTCGACGCCTGACCTTCATATTTTTCTAGAATGGGGGATTTGAAGGCTGTGCTGAAGCTTAGAAAGGTGTATAGTTCCTTCTTTGAATGGGCATATTATTTGACTCGCCTCTTTGATTCTGTCCTTGTAATACTAAGGACACTTCTTCATCTTTCTTTTTGTGTACCCTCCGGGGATTACTCCCGTAATTTTTGGACTGGATATGTTCAGCAACGGCTTCGAGGGCGATTAGATCCTTTATCTTCCCGAATTTGAGCCCAATTTTTGCCATCTCGCCGTGTTTGATCATTTCAGAGAATGGTTTTCCTATGCTGGCTAGGACCCTCTCATTATATGGAGCTTCTTGAATGTCGATGAAGGTCATGACTATCTCAGATTCAGTCATGGATGGAGTGACTTGTGCTGCGATCCGTCTCTATCGTTGAGCATATTCTCTGAATGACTCAGTGTTTTGTTTCTTGATTTTGGTTATTTGGTATCTATCTGGAGCCAGCTGAGATTGGAAGCTGTATTGACTAAGGAAGGCATGGGCTAACTCTTCCCAACTGCGAATCTTGGAGTTGTCTAGACGGGCGTACCAGGCTCTCGCCTCTCCGGTCAGACTCTTCTGAAATAACTTTATTCGTAGTTTCTCGTCCTCTGCATAGGATCCGAGTTCTCCAATAAATACTTTCAGGTGAGTATATGGGTCTCCCAATCCATCATATTTCTCAAAATCAGGAGTTCTAAATTTTTGGGATAACGAGCCTTGGGGAATATACAGAGGTCAGAGTAATTAACACTGCCGAAGGCCCCAGTCCCTTTGATAGATCGGATGGTTTTCTCCATCTGTTGTACTTTCTTCATAATGTCACCAGCTTCCTGCTCTTTGTTGAGGATGGTTATTTCAGGGGTTTTGTTGGTTGGTTCCTGGTTTTGTGGTTAAGGAATCTGAGTCTCTGCTTTTTCAGTCTCTTGACTGCCATCACTACCACTAGGTGTTCCTGGATCTGTGTGAGCTTGGGCTTGCTTCCCTTTAAGATCTTTGCTTTGCTCTCTCAGGAAACTGGCCAATTCGACTATCTAATTCTCCAGTCCTTCAAACTCTTCCCTAAAGACAGGGGTGGATTCTGGCTGAGCACTTGAAGTCATGTCCGTGGGTGGACTTAGTGCTTTCTTAGACTTAGATCTAGTGACAGGACCAATTTTTTACCTACAATAAAACGTAGGCGTGTCAATTTCCTGATGTAGGTATGTATAGGATGCATGTCATGATGTAATTTTTGTGGTTTTTTTAATCTTATCCTGCAAAACAGAGGTTAGTTGTTTTGATGACAGGATGACATGACAGGATGTATATGACAAGGAATGTAAATTTCTATTATTGATATTTATATTATATTCCTTTACATTGGAATTGAAAACTTGACATTGAATTGAAAGGGGAAGGCATGAAGAAGCTTCCCATCGGATTTGGTTAATCAAAGGCTGTCCTATCTTAGGCTACTCTTGTGGCTTTTTGGCATGAAGGTCCCCAGATCATCGCAATCTACTAGAGGGGAAATTAATCCGATCTTTCAACTGGAGCGAATCTGAGTGGTGCATTTTCATGAGCCCCCAGAGACTTAGCCGTCCCCAGAGTCATTACTTATCACCGACGAGTTTTGCCTCACATACATCGCGTCTTACCGTATGCATATGATGACATTAGTGCGAAGCACTAATATGGGTGCGAAGTACTAAAAAATAGGAAAGAAGCATTCACGCATTCATTCAATGTAAAGACGCAGCATTCACACATACGTAGATTTTGAAAAAGGGAAATGCTTGAAAAGATTCGAACGCAGCCTAAGCCCTCTACTATCCCCAGCAGAGTCGCCACCTATCCACGTCGGGAAAAAATTCCCTGGTCGGGTCACAACCCAGATCTTTCTCTCTTCCTAAGTTATCGCTACCCTTACTCTTTTTATTTACAAAAAAGGTTTTGAACGGTTTTTTAAGAAAAGGCCAACATGTATCATGTCGACGATTTGAATGTTTTACAGAGTCGCCAGTTGGTAGATTTAAAATGGTTGTACCAACTCAACCGAGTTTTGTTTGAAAGAGGCCCAATTGCTGGACACTGTCGAAACTTGATCTTTGAAACCGAAGTTTTGAGCTCGGGGGTTGGTTAAGTGTGGGCGGGGTATTAGGCAGCCCACAACCCCCGTGTAAACACAGTACTGCATTTTTTCAAAATTTTCCTTTTAAATCTGAAAGGTGTGTGAATGTTGTTTGAAAATTGGGCCTATGTTTGATTGAAAGCGTGTCTATGCATCGTTGAACCTATATACAAAGGGTTTGATTTGATTTGCAAAAAGTCTTTGATTTGATTTGTAAAAGTGTTTGATTTGATTTGCAAAAGCTTCTTTTTTTGAAAAGATTATTGACTGATGTTTTGAAAGAAGGTTTTCAAACCCTTAAGCTAACATAGGAATTGAAGCATATCGATACTTCAATTTTATGTTTTCAGCCTTAAGGCTTAATTTGAATGGTAATTGTAGGGCTGCGAAGCATCCTCGACCACAACATAGACACAAGTGTCGGTCTCCTCATGGGCATAATAGCCATCAGAGGGACTCTGACACGACAAACCATATTTTCACTAGGTTGAGACCTTAAATCCAGATAACCGTTTTAAGGTCTTTTATATGTATATTTTTACAGAAAAACTGGCAGGATACATTTGTAAATTGGAGTTTGTCCATCATGAGAATCAGATTCTGATCAGTTTGATCATGAATCCCATGATTCCTAGGCTCACATAGGGAGGCCAATAAAACTGCACAGCTAAAATTTGTACAGAAATATATCCAAATATAGCAAGAACCAAGGATTCATTCAGTAAATTATGGTTCATATGTGACACCCCCAAATCTATAAACCCGTGGTATCCGATCTGGACTTCATGATTATCTAAATACTATAGATATTCAAATAAGATATAATTTCTATCTATCCAAGATTCACAGTATCCCATAACAGATAACAATTCTTTTTTAGAACTATTGCTGTGTTTGGATACCCTCATTGGGATAAATAGATTGTATCCTATGAATATCTCTTTCATATTGGTAGTTCATATCCATCCAAAATCTAACGTACTAGCAATAACATGAACAGTCCATATTGCCAATACCCTCACTCAGATATATAATTACTAAGATTACAAATCATCTAAGTATGTTTCAATACACGGTTACGGAAATAAAAGATGATAATATATATATTTTATACTATGTTTAGTTACATGGTTCTCAAACTTGAGTTTTTATTAAAACAAAAAGTCTTAGAAGACTTGCAGTAAATAAAGCTATTCTACGCAGGGTCTCTTTCCACTGTGTTTGTCAGAAGTGCCGGGATTACCATCTTAAACTGCAAAAGAAATAATTTGCAAGAATGAGCTATGATATGCTCAGCAAGTTTATATAACAAAATGTTTGATTTCAAATAAACAAGAGTTCCACAATTTTACTGAGGGTTGACGACCATTTCTAGAATTTTTATTTCACTCAACCATTTTTGTCAGTCACACAGACTTAGAAATCTTCTTATTCGGAACTGAGATAAGGGATCAACCTATTCAGTATCCTAGGAGTATGCATATCATCTTCTATTGTCTATTATAGACACACATATAAAACACCCCAATTTAGGGTAAATTCAACTCAGTATAGGATGCCTTACCAAAATAATTTGGTTTGACTAACAGTTTATGCTTGATAAACAACAATTTAATTTTATATGAATAAATGATTCATTTCTTAAGTCATGCTAAACAATATCAGAAACTTTTTCAGTGGTAATAATCAGGTTTGGTAGAAGATATCGAAAGGTATTCAAGGCCAAGTGGCTACTTTGACCAGTTAATTATTATAACTTAAAATAATTTTTAAAACTGGAAATATAATTATTTACTAATTATTTCTATTTATTTTAATTATTTTACTTTTCTGTCTGTCGCTAATGGCCTTCAGCGATGAAAAGCGTCGCTGAAGGTGTTCTTCAGCTCTGAAGAACAGTCTTGGTCAAGGCCGAGTGGCTACTTTGACCAGGCTTGTTCTTGCAGCTCGCTTTGATTTGATATTGTTAAGTGCTTTGGTGTTATAGTGTTTATGTAGTATTATAACTAGGTATCAATTTCGGACCCTAAACAACATCTAGCAGCAAGATATTAAGGTTCAAAGTACCTGTCAGAGCCATTCTGGGTTTTCTGGGTAACCCAGAAGGTTGGTCAACTTCGGTCAACGACCTTGTGAGGCTTACCGATTTGATTCTGTGTATTAGATCTTTGTTTTAAGGATTGTAGTGTGTGGTCTATATGTTATATTTGAACGAGATAGCACTGTTTAGGACCAAGTAACCTCTTAAGGCATAGATCTAGGTCGGTCAAAGTCTTGTCAAAGATTGTTCTTCGTGTTCTTCATTTTCTGGGTTTTCCAAAAAATGAATCCGTGAACAGTCAACGGGTTTTGACCATAAATTCTGGTCATCCTATGAACCTTTAAGGTGTTAGACTGCTCTAATGGTCTACTACACATATCAAAGTATAAAAACAAAGCACTTTCATAATCTAACAACCATCTGAGACGAAGATCTGAGCCGGTCAAACGGCTATCAGAATATTCTGGGAATTTTTTTGGGTTTCCCAGATTTCAGATTTTCGTGATCGATCAATGACCTTTGAACACTTATATCTTTCATTCTGTTAATCCCATAGACTTGATTCCTCTTTTAGATTACTAAGCTCATGTAATACTACAACTAGCATATCATTAACAAACTTAAACATTAACACCCGAAGATCTACAGGCTCTGACATATGGCTGTCAGCCCTGTTTTCAATAATTTTTCAAAATGCTTACAACATCTATTTGATGCATTTAGATGTTATGAAAACGTGATCTAACAACCCAGAATACTAACTAGTATGTTATTACATATAACTAAACAACAAAACATCAAAATTAACATAACATCATAGATCAATCGTAAAATTAGGGTTTATACCTCTCTTGCTCAAATTTTGCTATCTAAGCTTCGATTCTGATGTTGCTATTGCTAGAGCTCTTTATGGAAGATAGTATAAGTATAGTAGTGAAGGTATTGTGTGTTTAAACACTGATCTAGGGCTAATATTTATAATATTTCAAAGTTAGGGTTTTTAAGTCATTTTTCACCCTTTGCCTCCAAAAATATCTTTCTTCTGAACTTGTGCATCTATGACAAGGTGCTTGGAGATCAGATTGATGACTAATTTCGAAGTAGGAGGTGGCACTAGCTTGTGAGCAACTTTAGGGTTTAATTAGTAGCTAATTTTGCCCTAATCTTCACTAATTATAAATTAGGGTTTTGATCTTTGTGTTTAGAAAAATTTAATGAAGTTATTAACACCTAATTTAAGTTTAGTTAACATAATTAGGGTTTAAGATAACCTAATTAGGGTTTATACTTCTTAATTAGGGTTTTTAGGGTTTGTAATTAGGGTTAGGGTTTTCTAAACTAGGTTTAGGGTTTCCTAATTTAAGGTTTTGACACCTAATCCTTTCTAAGCATGACAAAGCGTTTTGCCAATAGAAGCACGACAAAGCATTTCATCAATGTAAGCACGACAAAGTAGCTTGACAAAATAATATACCGAAAAGTCCAAAAACAAAATAAAAATTTTAAGCACAAGGTGTTAAGCACAACGTTTTTCGGAGAAAAATATTTTTGACATAAATCTTTAATAACGTATATAATAACACGATACAGAACCAGAACGGAGTGATTTTATTGATAATTAAGAAATTTACATAACTGAGTCTTATTAAGGTTTCGGGATCTCACATCGCACGTGGATGAAGCGTCTCGTTCCCACTAGATAGCAATCTAAGGGTCGCGAGGTGGCTTTTACAATTGAAACTAGAAAAGTGCTATATTTAAATAAATATCAGCCATTCTAGCTTCCCGATTCTGTCTGGACCTATTTTGAGCCGTTTAAAAGCTAGAGTTGGCGAGATTTAAATAAATCTAGTTCGTCAGCAGAAATGTCAGTGTCGATTCATATCAAATGAATATTTAAAGCGACAATTTAATAAAAATGAGTAAAGCAATATATATACAATTATATATACGAAAGCCGTAAAGGGCGATGGGTTTTCACACCGGTGCCTGGACTTGAATTGAAATATATATATATATATATATATATATATATATATATATTTATTTATTTATAAAAGCCATGGAATGATCCAGGCTGGACAGACTTGAAATATATATATAGAAAAACAATAAAAAGGGCGATGGGTTTTCACGCATGTTCCTGGACTAAAATATAAATATATATACAGAAACATAGTCAACCAAGACTGGAAAGATAACCCAGTAATGGTGAATGATGCCAAAAATAGTAAAAAGGCCACAGAAAAATCCAAGCCGAACTGGAATGTAAATATACAGAAAAGTAGTCAACCAAGACTGGGAAGATAACCTAGTGTGGTGAAGGCTGCTTATATATGCATATTTATATATAAAAGTAATAAAAAGGCCACAGAATGATCCAGGCCGAACTGAAATATAAACATATATATATATATAGACAGAAAAGTAGTCAACCAAGACTAGGAAAATAACCAAGTGTGGTAAATGTTGCTTATATATGCATAAATATATATAAAAGCAGTAAACTACCACAGATTTGACATATGGGCTTGACAGAATTGAAAAGTTAGTATATATACAGTTAAATATATACCCAAAAAAAAAAAGCCAAACCCGAACTGGGAAGATAACCCAACCCGATGAAGTTGCTAGTAACGAAGATGCAAGTATATAAAAGCTGATGGAAGCGACGAATCGTCAATCCGAGTTGTATAAATGCCAAAAAATGCGTTTATGTACAAAAATGTACCAAAAGTTGACAAAAACGGTCACGGAACTGAGTTCCGGGCATATTTAGAAAACAAAACTTTATATGCAAGTGTATAAAAGTGCGAAAGAGTAATAATAACTTACTGATTGTAAAAATACTCACAATGTACTGCTACAAGGGCTTTTTATCAAATCGTAGGCTTTAAACGTCCAAATCTACCGGTTATTTTCTGATATGTGATAGTATGTGGGTATATCTACATGTTAGAGTGAAAAAATTTGGGTTTAGAAGACAAGAAAACAACTGGAAAACCAAACAGGCAGGGGTTTGGAGCATTTCTAAATTCTTGAAATGAGAGGGGGTGCACCTCTATATATAGACCAGGGAGCCTCCACTCTACCTGCTGATGCCGTAGGTAGAGGTGCGGCTCCACTTGGCAGGGCACACGCGGTGGGTTCCGTCGTCTCGAATTACGTGCACTCTGAGTAAAATGAGGTCTGATTCGAAACTTTCTAACTTTTGATCGGAGCGTCCATTTGAGGCGTGCTATACCTTTCCAGAAAGCCCTCGCTGAGGGTGTCACAATGACATGGGACAAAACATTTTTTGGTCCAAGACAGGTTCTTAACCAGGTCTTCAATTCCCCGCAGTTTGTCCGTTGAAATGTCTTGCGCTATTTGCACTCGGGATCATTGTTATGGTTCGTTCTGACCTTGGTGTCATCAATTCGACTTGAGTTTCACCGAATTGGCTTGGAGTTGGTAAAATGACCGTTTTGCCTCTCCCGGGGTTGCCTTCAGTGTCGGCATGGCCTTCGATAGACTTATTGGGGCTGTTTCCGAGATTTGGATCCCATACGAGTCTATTTGTCCTCAGTGTTGTCTCTGAGGTTGACTTAATCGCTCCTGGTTTTCCTCTGGAGATGTTGTGGAGCTTCAGGATTGGTTCTGAAGTTAACCTGACTTCCCAGGTAGAGACCGGAGCTGATCTGTACCTCCCAGGTTGAGACCAGGGCTGACCTGTACCTCTCGGATTGAGACCAGGGCTGACCTGTACTTCCCCGGTTGAGACTGAGGCTGACCTGTACCTCCCGGGTTAAGACCAGAGTTGACATGTATCTCCCCGGGTTGAGACCAGGGCCGATCCGTACCCCCCGAGTTGAGACCGGGGCTGACTTGTACCTCCCGGGTTGAGACCGAGGCTGAGCTGTACCTCCCGGGTTGAGACCGGGGCTGACATGTACCTCACAGATTGAGATCGGGGTTGACCTGTACCTCCCGGGTTGAGACCGAGGATGACCTGTACCTCCTAGGTTAAGATCGGAGCTGATCTGTACCCCCCGAGTTGAGACCGGGGCTGACCTACACCCCCCAGGTTGAGACCGGGGCTGATCTATACCTCCCGGGTTGAGAAAGGGGCTGACCTGTACCTCTCGGGTTGAGACCGAGGTTGACCTGTACCTCCTTGGTTGAGACCGGGGTTAATCTGTACCTCTTGGGTTGAGATCGGGGCAGATCTGTACCACCTGGGTTGACACCGGGGCTTACCTGTACCGTCCGGGTTAAGACCGGGGCTGACCTGTACCTCCCAAGTTGAGACCGGAGCTGACCTGTACCTCCCGAGTTAAGATCGGGGCTGACCTGTACCTCCCGGGTTGAGACCGAAGCTGACCTTTACCTCCTGGATTGAGACCGGGGCTGACCTGTACCTCCCGGGTTGAGACCGTGGCTGATCTGTACCCCCGGGTTGAGACTTGAGTTGACATATACTTTTTGGGTTGAGACCGAAGTGGACCTGTACCTCCCGGGTTGAGATCGGGGCTGATCCGTACCCCCCGAGTTGAGACCGGGGCTGATATGTACCTCCCGGGTTGAGACTGGGACTGATCTGTATTTCCTCGGTTGAGACCGGAGCTGACCAGTACCTCCCGTGTTGAGACCGAGGTTGACCTATACTTCTCGGGTTTATACCGGGGCTGATCTGTACCGCCCGAGTTTAGATCGGGGCTTAACTGTACCTCTCGGGTTGAGATCGGGGTTAACCTAAACCTCCCGAGTTTAGACCGGGGTTGACCTGTACCTCCCGGGTTCAGATCGGGGCATATCTGTACCGCCCAGGTTGAGACTGGGGCTGACCTGTACCACCTAGGTTGAGACCGGGGCTGACTTATACCTCCCAGGTTGAGACCGGGGCTGACCTGTACCTCCCAGGTTGATACCGGGGCTGACCTGTACCTCCCGATTTGAGACCAGGGCTGACCTATTCCTCCCAGGTTGAGACCGGGGCTGACCTATACCTCCCGGGTTGTGGCCGGGGCTGACCTGTACCTCCTGAATTGAGACCGGGGCTGACCTGTACCTCTCGGGTTGAGACCGTGGCTGATCTGTACCCCCCGGGATGAGACCGGGGTTAACCTGTACCTTCCAGGTTGAGACCGAGGCTGACCTGTACCTCCCGGGTAAAGACCGGGGCTGATCCGTACCACTACGTTAAGACCGGGGCTTACCTGTACCTCCTAATTTGAGATCGGGGCTGATCTGTACCTCCCGGGTTGACACCAGGGCTGACCTGTACCTCCAGGGTTGAGACCGGGGTTGACCTGTACCTCCCGGGTTGACACCAGGGCTGACCTGTACCTCCAGGGTTGAGACCGGGGTTGACCTGTACCTCCCGAATTGAGATCGAGATTGACCTGTACTTCTCGGGTTGAGATCGGGGCTGATCTGTACCGCCCAGGTTGAGACCGGGGCTGACCTGTATCGCCCAGTTTAGACCAGGGCTGAACTGTACCTCCCGGGTTGAGACCAGGGCTGACCTATACCTCCTGGGTTGAGATCGGAGCTGACCTGACCTTTCGAGTTGAGACCGGAGCTGACCTGTACCTCCTGGATTGAGACCGAGGCTGATCTGTACCTCCTGGGTTGAGACAATGGTTGACCTGTACCTCCCGGGTTGAGACCGGGGCTGACCTGTACCTCCCGGGTTGTGATCGGGGATGATCTATACCTCTCGGGTTGAGACGGGGGCTGATCTGTACCTCCCGGGTTGAGATCGAGGTTTACCTGTACCTCCCGGGTTGAGATCGGGGCTGACCTGTACCTCCTGGGTTGAGACCGAGGCTGACCTGTACCTCCCGGGTTGAGACCGGGGCTGATCTGTACCTCCCAGGTTAAGATCGGGGCTGATCGGTACCTCCTGAGTTGAGACCGGGGCTGACCCGTAACTCCCGGGTTGAGACGGGGGCTGACCCGTACCTCCCAGGTTGAGACTGGGGCTGACTTGTACCTCCCGGGTTGAGATCGGGGCTGATCTGCACCTCTCGGGTTGAGACCGGGGCTGACCTGTACCTCCCGGGTTGAGACCGAGGTTAACCTGTACCTCTCGGGTTGAGACCGGGGGTGACCTGTACCTCCGGGGTTGAGACCGGGGCTAACCGTTACCTCTCGGGTTGAGACCGGGGCTGACCTATACTTCCCGGGTTGAGACCGGGACTGAACTGATGATTTGGTTTTGAGACCGGGGTTGAGTTGATAAGACAGACTTGCCCTCCTACAGTGTTAGAAACAGGAAAAAAAATTCAAATGTCTACATAGTATATATAACAAGCATGCACATTTAGAATACTATATTCTACCCGGATTGATTATGGACTGTATTCTAGTTTGGTTCACTAGAGCCACCAAGTGAACCAAAAGGTCAAACCTAGGGTGCAAGAATTAAATTTAAATATAACTATTACATTTAAATTTCGAGCTCCATTACAAACGGGTCTTCACGCGCTCCTTGGTCCTTGGTCTCCAATTCTTCAAAATTTAATTCTAACTATTCCTCTTACAAAAACTATTTACTATAAATAAAAACCTTGATCAGCAGTCAAGGGAACGTATATAGGAGGAAGATAGAATTTATATTAGGAAAAATTAGAGAAGACGAGATACGCAGACCTCATTTATAAAACCCACACATTCAAGCATCCAACTAAAATAAAATCCAATCACATTGGTCAATAGTCCATAATCGACCCCATTTATTGTCATACACATCAACATATGCAACAATAAATAAATTATTCATCTCATGAAAATAAACATTCAATATATATTGATATTGATTTAATGGGCAATTTTAGTTAGCAAAATTTTAATTCTGGATTAAAATAAACTCTTTTATTTTAATCCAAATTTAAATCAAAATAAATTTTTTATTTTAATTTATCCATTTTTGAATAAAAATAAACTACTTTATTTTTTAATCAAGTTATTTAATCAAAATAAACTCTTTTATTTTAATTAAAATGGAATCGAATTTCAAGTCAAAATAAACTCCTTTTTTTTAACTTTTAAAAACGTTTTTGGGAGGAACAAAATATGTGGAATCCAATTCCTTATCAAAATAAACTCCTTTATTTTGATTAATATGAAATCCTATTTCATATCCAAATAAACTCATTTATTTAAGGAAACATGGAATTACTTTTCTATTCACAAATAAACTCCTTTTCTATTCAATTTAATTTCTAATTAGTTATCATGGAATCCAATTTCAACTTTAATTAGTTAGCATAAAATTAAATTTTAATTAAAATAAATATTTTTCTTTTAATCCAATTTCAAATAAAAATAAACTAATTTATTTAAATTTAGAATTACTAGGAAAACATGGAATTTAATTTTTAATTTAAATAAACTTTTTATTTTAATTAAAAATCAAATTATTAAAAAATAATTTTCTTTTTCTGGAGAGAGGCGTTGCGGCGCCGCTAGTAAACTAGCATCAGGCGCTGCGGTGCCATGTCATCTGTGTCAAAAACACGGAGCTGACGCTGCGGCGCCAGTTTCTAGAAACTGTTTTTTCAGTTCGCAAATTGTGTAATTTTTTTCCAAAAAAAAAATATTTATGCCAATAATTATGCCCAAAAAAATTGTTTTAAACACATATCAAATCTGAACAATTAATAACTTGCATAAAGGTTTGGCTCTGATGCCACTGTTAGGTTTGTTTGAAATCATGGCGCAATCAAATTGCAAAAATTAGCGGAAGCATAGTAAAATCAGAGTTTTAAAATTTTCTACAAACCAATTACCCGGATCATCTTTTATGCACAGTTATTAATTAAAACGAAATAGAAGGAGATTAGATTCATAAACTTGTAGAACTAAGCTTCCACATGTACGATTTCAACTCCTTGTTTTTCGCGATCTCCTTGAATCTCCGGGATTGATTCCTTCCTTTGATCAACGTTAGCCACCCAAGTGTTTGGCCTCTAATGGTGATCCACTAAGGAAGAGGAATTATTCAAGAAGAAGGGTGTTTGGCTAAACCATAGTCTACTCTCTATAAAAGAAGTGCTCTCCCAACTCTTGAAATTAAAATGTCTAACCTTGTTCCATCATAAGACTTTCTTATTTATAGATGTAGGCAACCCTCCTAAATAATTTAGGATTAGGCTTTTATATTAATTAATTAAACTCCTTTAATTAATTAGGCT
Source organism: Panax stipuleanatus (assembly GCA_020205555.1). Lineage (NCBI taxonomy): Eukaryota > Viridiplantae > Streptophyta > Magnoliopsida > Apiales > Araliaceae > Panax > Panax stipuleanatus. The sequence continues at coordinate 114,395,782 of CM035119.1, read as the reverse complement.
TCTCAATCCTATTGGGATTAATTAAACTCTTTTAATTAATTAGCATCCTAATCTTATTAAGAATATATATGGGGGAGAGAGTATCTTATTAATTAATTCCCAAACTCCTTTAGGAATTAAATAATAATAATATTAGTTATAATAATAAGACTCCTCTTATTAATTTATATTTAATATTTTCAAAAATATTAAATAATAAATATTAAGCTATTTAATTTATTCTATCATCATAGATTAAATTAAATATACTTAACTTATTCTTACGATTATGTCATTTGCTTCTTTAATAAATATTCTTCCTTTTATGGTGTGACTCTTTAGGTTCTCCATATTAAATCGGTTGTGAATAAATCAATTAGAACAATTCTAATCTTATTTAAATAAATAAATTAAACTAATAATTTATTTAAATAAATAACATTTATTCTACAATAAGGATAAGCCTCCTTCATGATCAACGACTTTTCAGATAATATAGATTTCAACATTAATCATAAAAGAACCTGTGAGTTAATAGTTACTGTACAATTCAATCCTTCCACTATACAATGTCCCAATTAAATATAAGACATGAAATTACTGTCAAGTCTTATTTTATTTAATTATATGTATTTCAATTTCAAAATGCACAACTCCAAATAATGCAAATTAGAAACACCTTTCTAATTTCCTTCCACCTTGGCCAAGGATTCCTGGGTTGTCATTTATCGAATCACATAGGACATATCTCTTCTTTTACTAGAAGCTGTAGATTCTTTATTGATCATTTATTATCTCCATATATAACTTCTTACACCCAAACATACCCTTTGATATACCCTAAGGATCTTAAGGAATAAGTCAAAGTATAATTCATTATACACAAGATACTATGATGATCTCAGGTCTGAGAATCACTTGTACTACTATCACATTAGGAATTTCTATTGACAGGCGAGTAAAACTCCATTAGGTATTCCTTAGTGAGTCACGTTCAGTGTACTTATTCACCAATAAGCACCCATATACTTGCTTTAGTTTCTCCACACAAATGATCATGAGATCAATCATCCTCATCCAATGAGCAAGCAACATATGTACCAATCTATCCGAATTTACTAATCCCCTTTTTAGTAATCCATCGTTTAGGAACTATTTTAGTTTTTAAGCTATCTAAGAATTTAGATCTCATTAACATTATCATCATCATGATTCTAAAAGCATTTCTTAAAACTATGGGTTTATCACATATTATAAAAATAGCACCATGTAGATAAATAAATGCCTTTAATTAAATAATACTTTTATTAATAAGATTGTTACAAAGTATATGTTTTTATCATAAAACATGATTGGCTTGTATGCATACTACTTTCACGACCGCGAGACTGGAGTATCAAAAGCGGGCCTCCGAAGACGGACCCCAGATGAAGCCCTTTGGGAAGAGGAGTTGTTGGGTATATCCGAATCCATACCTAGACAACAAGTCCATGGAATTCAGAATAAGACAATGTATGACTCTATCATACTTTAATTTTATTGCATTTACGATAACCTAGAGACAATAAGACTCCTAGGAATATAATTTTGATCATAGTATCATGCATGTCCTGCACGTGCCCTAATAGACGTCTACATCTTTTTATCATAAATATCCTAGCATAGCTCAGCATGCATATAGGATCCTGTCATCTAACTCGCAAATTTTTTTTGCCAGAGTTTCCCCTATAATATGGACTATCCACATGTACGTAGGCATGTATTAAATCACCCTCTAAGTGAAAGTAGTATGCACACAAGCCAATCATGTTTGATGATAAAGCATATACTTTGTAACAATCTTATTCATTTATTAATAAAAAGAATTGTTTATTTAAAGGCATTTAATTATTTACATGGTGCTATTTTTATAATATATGATAAATTCATAGTTTTAAGTAATGCTTTTAGAATCATGATGAGATCATGCTAATGAGATCTAAATTCTTAGATAGCTTAAAAATTAAAATTGTTCCCAATCGTTGGATTACCAAAAGGGAATTAGTGAATCTGAATAGATTGGTACATATGTTGCTTCCTCATTGGATGAGGATGATCGATCTCATAATCATTTGTGTGGAGACACTAAAGCAAGTATTTAGGTGCTTATTGTAGAATAAGTTCACTGAACGTGGCTCGCTAAGGAATATCTAATGGAGTTCTACTTGCCTGTCAAAAGGAATTCCTGTAATGATAATAGTACAAGTAATCCTTAGACTTGAGATCATCATAGTATCTTGAGTATGATGAGTTATACTTTGACATGTCCTTTAAGACCCTTATGGTATATCAAAGGGTATGCTTGGATGTAATAAGTTATATATGGAGATAATGAATGATCAATAGAGAATCTACTTCTTTTAGTAAAAGAAGAGAATGCCCTATATGATTCGATAAATGACAACCCAAGAATCCTTGGCCAAGGTGGAATGAAATTAGAAAGGAGTTTCTAATTTGCACTATTTGAAGTTGTGCATTTGAGAATTGAAATACATATAATTAAATAAAATAAGACTTGACAAAAATTCCATGTCTTATATTTAATTGGGACATTGTATGGTGGAAGGATAGAATTGTACGATAATTATTTAATCAAAGGTTCTTTTATTACTAATGTTGAAATCTATATTATCTGAAAAAGCGTTGATCACTAAAGAGGCTTACCCTTATTGTAGAATAAATATTATTTATTTAAATGAATTAAATGAATTAATTTATTTATTTAAATAAGATTAGAATTGTTCTAATTGATTTATTCACAATCGGTTTAATATGGAGAACCTAAAGGGTCACACCATAAAAGGAAAATAATTATTTAAGAAGCAAATGACATAATCGTAATAATAAGTTAAGTGTATTTAATTTAATCTATGGTGATAGAATAAATTAAATAGCTTAATATTTATTATTTAATATTTAAAAAATATTAAATATAAATTAATTAGAGGAGTCTTATTATTATTATTACTATTATTATTATTTAATTCATAAAGGAGTTTGAAAATTAATTAATAAAAATATTCTCATTTATTTTTAATTGGATTAGGAATATAATTAATTAAAGAAGTTTAATTAATTAAAACAAAATCATATTCCTAAATAGTTTAGGTACCTACATCTATAATAAGAGAAGTCTTATTATAGTTTAGGGTTATACAAATGAATTTGACAATTCCAAGAGTTGGGATAGTACACATATTCTATAGAGATAGAATCTAGGGTTTTGTCAAACACCCATCTTCTTGAATATTTGTTCTTCCTTGGTAGATCACCTCTAGAGGCCAAATACTTGGGCTGCTAACGTTGAACAAAGGAAGGAATCAAACCCGGTGGATTCAAGTTGAACGTGAAAAGGAATTGGAGGTGAACTCGTACCTGAGGAAGCTAGTTTCTACAAGGGTATGAATCTGATCTCTATCTCTTTTCATTGAATTGATAATTAAGCACAACGCATGATCATGGTGATGGTTTGTATAAAAATTTTAAAATATATTTTATCGCGCTTCCGCACCTTTTATGTAATTTAATTGCATGATTGCGCTATATACAAACCTAATACTAAGGGTATATAACAACAACCCAAAAATCAGATAGCAATTTAAATAAGTTTCTAATGCATTATCTTAATACATGCCTAGACTAACTATTAAAATGAAATATGTTGCATCCGTACGATCCATATGATGATACGTAAGCAAGCATTGCATTATAACATGTATATCAAGCTATCTACATACATTTTCAATACATTGCGTTTAATGAAGAAACGTGGTAAACCACCGGTGAAAACGCGAAAGAAAGGAGTGTATACATTACCTGTAGCGCGTAGAACGAATGTACGGTGACAGAATACTCAAAATCAAGACCCAAGTGAGTAGATCTGAGAAGGAAGCTCCGAGATTGCAGAGAAAATGCAAGAAAACTTGGATTGAATGAATGAAAATGAGCATGGCCGAGGGTATAAACCCAGTCACGACTGGCCGTAGGTGTACCTGTAGCTGGCCAGGGTGGGCCCTGTAACTCCCTTTTTTGGTAAAATGCAGGCCAAGATGTGTTCTTTCTGGTCCGAAAAAGGGTGTTCACCTAAAAAGGTTCCCGTTCAGATCATTTTAAGGCCTTAAAACCCTTGAAAACCCCAAAACAGGTAGAAGAACCAGGGAAAACCTGAAACCCCGGTGTGGAACGATGAAAGACCAAAAGTGTGATCAAAATCACTCTATCGATGATCGATCTTATAATCTGTTAAGTTCTATCTTCAACGCAGCCATCGGCCGTACCCGATGATGTAATTCATTGGCATTAACCCAAACGCAAGCATCGACAATACCTAGTGATGTAATCCGTTGGTGTTGACCCCAACACAGGCATCGACAATACCCGATGATGTAATCCGTTGGCGTTGACCCCAACGCATACATCGGCAGTACCCAATGATGTAATCTGTTGGCGTTGACCCCAACGCAGACATCAATAGTACCCGATGATGTAATATGTTAACATTGACCCCAACGCAGGCATCGACAGTACCCGATGATGTAATTCGTTGGCAATGACCCCAACGCAAGCATCGGCAGTACCCGATGGTAGCAATATGATTTGCGATGTCATATGCGATTTGCGATGCGATTTGATGAGAATTTAATTTGCGATTTGTGATGCGACTTGATAAGGATTTAATATATAATTTGCGATTTATGAAGTGCGATATGCGAAGTGCGATTTGTGAAGTGCGGTGTGCTATAATGTGCAATTTGCGATGCGATCAACGAATACATCTGTAGTACCCAATGATGCAATCTATTGGCATTGACCCCAGCGAAGACATCGGTAGTACTCGATGGTGTAATCTATTGGCATTGACCCCAATGAAGGCATCGGTAGTACCCGATGACATCAGTATAATCCTAATCCTCCCCAGCAGATGGGAGTAACCCTTTAAAATCTAACATTTACATATCATTACATACTTTACACATGGCATTGCATCATTAGATATACCTTATCATGTATCGAGTGTCTAGTAATCTTTGTCGTGTTCATTCCATTTCATTGCATAAACATGACAAAGAGGGGCATCTGTAGACACTCAAAATTTTGCTTTCCTTGAACTAACATTATAGGAGGGTAAAAGCATAATTTCACCTCGGAGACAACCCCGAGGGAGGTCAGAAGCATCATTTCACCCCGGAGACAACCCCATGGAGAAATCAAAGTGCAACAATGCTCAGACACAATGTGGTCCGAAACGAGGATCGCAAAGCTGAGAATGTGGCCACAAGAAGTCACCACAGCAATGGGTTAAATACACATTTCCCCACTCTACTAGGGGGCGGTTTATAAATGCATCACCGAACTCATTTTTTTTACAGTCAACTCATTGAACTATATGTTATTTACAAAACGTGATTTTGCCGTCTATGTCTATTAATCATTTAACAGAAGAAGGACGTGGCAATACGTGGCAATACCTAGCATTCGATTTAATAACTTACGTGGATTAAATCCTTAAATCCATAAATCTTTTAACCGACTTAAATCTAAAACTCTCAAAATCAAAATTCAGTTGTAATCCCTAAATCCCTAATCTTCAGTCCCAAATCAAAAGAAGACAATAACGACAAAGAAGAGAAATTGAAGCTTTCCCAACTCAATTCCAACTCCTTCCTCCTCATAGATTGACAAAGAAAATAAGTTTTTTAACCCAAAATGACGAAGAAGAGAAGGCAAGTGAGGAACTGACATGAGCAGTAACGAAAATACCAGCACACATTATTTCGATGATTGGGAGATGCCTAGAACTCTGGTGACATGCCGATGTGGGATTGTCGCACCGATGTGGGTAGCTTGGAAAGAAGGAACCGCCGATCCGGGAAGAAGGTTCATCGGCTGTTCTCGTTACAAGGTATATGACCTAATTTTATCTAGTTCTGCTTGATGTGGGTAATGTTTTTTGTGATTGAGATCAAATTTTGGTGTTGTTAATTATTTGAAGTTTTTAAAAGCTGCTAACTTTTGATTTTGATTTCAAATAGAGAATGGCCTAGGCTATCTTTCTGCATTTACTCACTTAGACCAACTTTTGATTTCAAACAGAGAAGGGTCTGGCTATCTTTTTGCTTTTGCTGACCTAATTACGCCTTAATTAATTTTGTTAACCAACAGAGCATAAAATTGGTATGGCATATCAGAGATTGATGTGGGTAATGTTTGTTGTAATTAAACTCTTATCTGCTATATGTGTTTGATGGTTATATTTGTGTGTAACTAGTTGTATTGTAGGTTCTTTAAATGGTTGTATTTGTATGTTAGTGGTTGTAATTAAACTCTATTGTAATAAGAGTTTGTGTGTAACTAGTTGTGCAGGATACCATGTTGTGTTGTAGGTTCTTTAAATGGTGTGGTCCTCCATTTACAGAGAGATCAAGGGAAGTGATATTGCAGCTAAAGGGAAAGATAGAGCAAAGCAATGAAAAAATAGGCCATTTGATGCAAGTAATAAAGAAGATGGAAACTGGGAACACATTGATGACTTCAGGTGAGATAAACAATGAGGAAGAAAGATATGAAGAAGAAGAGGTTTTGGTGCTGCAAAGACAAGGGCAGCAGTTGAGTAAGAAAATTGACAAGCAAAGTTCCATGGAGAAGAAACTATGGATTGCTTTAGTAGTTTCTTGGGTTTTTTTTTCATTGTATTGCAACCAAATGTCTAGATTTGTATATTTGAATGTAGTAAAAGGTTAAATTATGTATTGAAGGTCAGTGTATTGAATGCTTAATGTTGGTTTTGAGGGTTGGCAAGTATGTATTGAATGTTGAAGGTCAGTGTATTGAATGCTTAATGTATTGAATTTTGATTTGGCTTAATATGTGAATGCATGTTTAGTATTGAATTGAATGAATGTTGATTTGGCAAAACTGAAGCAGAGCATTGAATGAATTGAATGAATTGAAGTTATGAATTCATGTTTAATTGTGGCAGGAAGAAATGAATGAGACCATAACAACCATAACCTGTCATGAACCATAACAACCATAAAATGCTTTAACAACCATAACAACCAAAATGCATTGTATAAGTACCCTGTCATGAACCATAACAACCAAAATGCATACATAGTAAAAATAGAACCATAATTCAAGCTTCCCAAAAAATATATTCCATAATAAAATGAATCCAGTTTAAACCTTCCACATATTGGCATCTAATTATCCACTTCAAAATATACCTTAAGCCTATACTGGACCATCATTTAGTAGCATAAGTACATACAAAATACCATAATTCAGTAGCATAGTTACAAACAAAATAGGCCATTCAGTACCATATCCCAAAAGTTTAGTCCCACAAGATAAGAATTCTAATTTTTATGTAACTTTGCTCCACCCTTCTTTCTTGGAATTTTTTATGGCCTTCGTGTGGCTTCTTGATTGCCAACATTGATCTTCCTTTTTTCCCCTCCTCTGGTCTGAAGAAGAAACTGAGTTTTGACTAAGGTGTGCTTGATTTGGTGGGGTACTAACCGGAGGTGTATTATTGGTTGGAAATTCAGTAGTATTCATCACACGTGGATTTGGCATCTACAAAAGATAAAAGCTCCCAAATTTATTAGCAATTAAATGAGATTTTGGAAAGTAGACTAGTATAGGTATGAATTTACTTACAAACATAAATGCTGAAGTGGGTGTATCTTTCTCTTTTGCATTAGAGCTTCCCACTTTTTCTTTACCTTTACCTGTGTACTGTAATATATTTTATAGTTAGTCTTTATACTTTTCAATAAAAATGATGTGCATACTAAATGGACACTTACATTAGGTGTTGGAACCTTTGCTTTGTTGACTTGATGTCCCTTCCTAATTACTACACCAGACAGTGTAGTAGGATGTGCAGTGGACTCTTGATCATGGTGTTCAACCTCATCTTCAACTTGTTCTCTTGTCGACTCTGCATTGGTCTCTTTAACTGGGCATTGGTTCCTTCGATGATCAGGCTTTCTACAAATGCTACAGTGCATTTTCCTTCCTATTCTACTCACGCTATTTATTTGACTATTATTTCCTCTGTCTTCCCAGCTTTCTCTCCTTTGTAGCCTCTGTGGTCTGCCTCTAAGTTTCTTTGGTATAGGTGGAGGTCACATTATGTCACACTCTGTGAATTCCCAGAAATCTTCACCATTTAACACCTTATGAGTATGACTATAAGTCTTGAGGTAAGTATCTCTAGTATACCAGTGGGCTACATAGTCTATTGGATTTTGATAAATAGACTGAATTGCTGAGACAGCATGACAACATGGGATGCCAGTAAGGTCCCACACTCTACAAGCACAAGTTCTGTCCTTAAGATTCACAGTATAGGCACTACCTCTTTTTTTGACTTGGAATGCGATTTTGCCATCCCAGAGTGGATCACAATGGGCAGAGGCAATGATAGCTGCATAAAGTTTCTTCTTAATTTGTGGACAAATTAACTCCTCTGACTTAAGCATAACATCCCTTTTCTGATGCAATCTAACCATGATTTGATCATGAATTTCCTGAAGCATTGTTAGAATTGGCATGTACCTAGGAAATATTAACATAAGAGTAAGTGTGCAGGGAAAGTATAAGACCATTGCAGTACAATACATTATATTGCAGTACATTACCATAAGGAAATTCAGTAGTAAACTAATAATAATGTACCTAGCTTTGATAATCCAAGCATTGAAGCATCCAGACATGTTATTCTCAACATTATCAGCCTTTGAATGAGTGCCAAAATAAGCGTTACACCAAACCTTTGGATCATACTCAGCAATCTTATCATATGCAGGGCCAGAAAGCCTCTTAATTTCCCTCATTGCTCTCTTGTGTGCTTGATCATGGGTTGAACAAGCAGCTTCCCAAAACACTCTCTTCAATGCCTGTGAAGTGAACCGTTTCCTCTAGTTAGCATAAATGTGTCTAGCACAATTTTTATGCTCAACATAAGGATGCAGTTGCAATATGGCATTCTTCAAACCCTGCACAACACAAACTCAGTTTGTAAAGCATGTACAATTAGTAAAATAGAGTCGTCCAGTAAAACAGAGCAATCCCATATTAAATACATACCTTTTGTTGGTCACTGATTATAGTAAATCCATAGCCTTCACCAAGGTTAAGGTCATCAGCCAACAACTTCAAGAACCATCTCCAATTGTCACCATTTTTAGTCTCTACAACAGCCATAGCAACAGGGAACATTTGATTGTTCCCATCCCTTCCCACTGCAGATAATAATTGACCCCCACATACAGTTTTTAGGAAACAGCCATTCAATCCAAGAATTGGCCTACAACCTTCTCTCCAAGCTTCTTCAAGCTGTCATAGCAAACATAAAATCTCTTGAATCTGACCTCATCTTCAGGATTAAGCCTAGTGGTTTTGATGTTAACTGTATTCAATTTGTTACTTCTCTTAATCTCAGCCCCAAAATCCCAGACTCTTAAATAATTTTCCTTCATAACTGCATGTATACTTGCCAAAGCTAAATTCCTCACCCTCATACACTTCACAAGTGTTACATCCAATTTCAACTTGATTTTAATTTCTTCTTGCATGTCCTTCAACATCCAATTTGGATTTTTCCTTATCCTATTTCCATAAAACTCTGCCAAAAATTTAGTGTTTTCCATCTTGTTTTTAAAATTGTAGACACAATTATGTGTGTCCACTATTGACTTGATTTGCACATTTTCAATCCCTTGAATATAACTAGCTCACAGTTTCCAAGGGCAACCTTTATCACACTTAACCTGGACCCTTTCCTTGTCGTTTACCTTGTACCACAACTTTCTGTCATTAGCAATTGAATAATCTCTAATGGCAGTCTTGAATTCCTTGAAATTGGTAAATATCTGATAGTGTGCAAACTTTATGTGCTTTCTCTTTGTTTTTGGGTTAAAAACATCACAATGTACAGGCTTTCTCTTTTTAATAGGGGGACCCACAAAACCAAGGTTGTCCTCTTCACTGCTATCTGAGGGGGACCTTAATATATCACTGTCCTCATACTCACTGTGCCAATCACTATCATCATCAGAGTCACTAGCATTATCTCCCTTACTATTTCTATCAACCTCTTCAATAACCTCAATGACTAACCTATCACTATCTGCTGCACCTTTATCACCTCTTGCATGACCAACTTCTACCCTTTCATCATCTCCCTCGTTCACAGTTTCACCAGCCTCCTCACCCTGCCCTGCCCCCTCACTATCACCCTCACCCTCACCATGCCCTGCATCCCCATCACCATCACCCTTCCCTGCCCCCATCTTTGCTTTGTACTCCCTATACCTCCTCTTAGCATCTAATAATTCTTCATCACAACTTAATAATTCTTCATCTCCCTCACTTTGTGCATCACTACTTTCTGAGTCCCCAATCACAATTGGTGTATTATCATTGTAGACACTCTAGATTTTTCTTGCCCCAATACTCATCCAGTAAAAAGGGAAAATCGTTAATCAACCCAAATCCGATCTAGAATATCGGTGCTCCAGTCAAATCCGATTCCCAATATCAGTAATCAAGCTCTGACAGTTAATCGGACCATCAATCAAGCTTCGACAGTCAATCGGACCATCAATCAAGCTCCGACAATTAATAGACCATCAATCAAGCTCCGACAGTCAATCGGATCATCAAGCTCAACCCCGGTCTCAACCCGGGAGGTATTAATCAACCCCGGTCATAACCCGGGAAATCAAATCAACCCCGGTCTCAACCCGGGAGGTATCAATCAACCCCGATCTCAACCCGAGAAATCAAATCAACCCCAGTATCAAACTGGGAGGTATCAATTAGCCCCGGCAGCAACCCGGGAGGTATCAATTAACCCTGGTCTTAACCTGGGAAATCAAATTAACCCCGAACTCAACCCGGGAGGTACCCCGATCTCAACCCGGGAAGTGCAGGTCATCCCCGGTCTCAACCCGGGACGTCAGGCTAACTTCAGACATTAGCCTGAAGAATCGCAACAACTCTATAGCAAAACCTGGAATGACCACGTCAGCCTCAGAGATAACCCTGAGGTCAAAAGACTCGACTAGGATCCAAGTCTTCGAATCAGCTCCCAAAAGTCAACCAGCGACCATGCCGACACCACAGGCAGCCCCGGGAGGGGTACAACGGTCATTTTACTAACTTGCAACTGACTTGGTCAAACTCAAGCCAAATTGATGCCGCCAAAGTCAGAATGAACCCTAACGACGATCCCGAGTGGAAACAACGCAAGACAGTTCATGGATAAACTGTGCGGAATCAAAGACCTGGTTATGAACTCGTCTTCCTGGACTCGGAAAATGTTTTTTCCCATGTCCTTACACCACTCTCGGTGAGAGCTTTCTGGAAAGGTATCGCATGCCGCAAACGGACGCTCCGATCAAAAGTTAAAAAGTTTTCGATCGGACATCGCATTGCTCGGGGTGCATGTACTTCGAGACGACCAAGCCAGGTATGCAGGACCCACCTGGAGTGGCCGCACCTCTACTTGCGGCAGTCGCATGTAGAGGTGCGGCTCCCCCTTTATAAATAAAGGGGCAGCCCCCTCTCATTTGCAGAAGAAAAAAAAGTGCAGCGAAGCCCTGCCCGACTGATTTTTCGACTTTTACACCTCTTCCAAACCCAAATATTTTCACTCCAACACATAGATATACAAATATACTACCACATATCAAAAAACCATCGGTAGATTTTGACGTTTAAGGCCTACGATTCTGCAAAAAGCCCGTAGTGCAGCCCATTGTAAGTATTTTTACGATCAGCAAGTCAATACTACTACTTTGCACTATTTTACACCTGCACATCAAGTTTTATCTTTTAAATATGCCCGAAACTTAGTTCCGTGGCCGTTTTCGTCTAAAATTGATATATTTTTTGTACAAAAATTTTGTTTTCAATATTTCTACAACTCGGATTGACGATCCGTCAGCTTCAGTAGCTTCAATGCACTAGCACACACCGTTTTGGCAACTTCGCCGGCCTGGGTTGTCTTCCCAGTCCGGGTTTGGCCTTTTTCTGTATATATTTAATTGTTTATGTACTAACATTTCAATTATGTCAAGCCTGGATGTCAAATCCGAGGTAGTTTACCGCTTTTATATATATTTATGCATATATAAGCGACTCTCACCATAGCTGGTCTTTGTACCAGTATTGGTTGACTACATTTCTGTCAATATATATATATATATATATATATATATATATATATATATTTTAATTCAGTCCGGGCACAGGCGTAAAAACCCATCGCCCTTACTGCTTTTATATATATTTATGCATATATAAGCAACCTTCATCATCACTGGTCATCTTTCCAGTCTTGATTGACTACGTTTCTGTCAATATATATATCTACATATATATTTCGATTTTAGTCCGGAATTGAGAGTGAAAACCCATCGCCCTTTTACAACTTATATATATAATTATATATATTGCTTTATTCAATTTATTCAACTGCTGCATTTAACATTCATTTATATATGAATTTGCACTGACATATCTGCGGGCGAACTAGATTTATCCAAATCTCGCCACTTTTAGCTTTCCACGGTTCAAACAGGTCCCGACAGAATCTGGAAGCTATAATGGCTGAGATTTCTTTAAATCTAGTTATTTTTATAGTTTCAGCTTTGAAAGCAACCTCGCGTCCCTTAGATCGCTATCTAGTGGGAACAAGACGCTTCAGCCGTGCAGACCGGGATTTACTGAAATGAATCACTTGTTCGGGCTATTTTGAGATATTTATCTGGTTCTGTACAAATTTGAACTGTGCAGGTTTTTCTAGCAACTCATATGTGAGCCTAGGAATCGTGGGATTCCTGATCAAACTGATCAGAATCTGATTCCCACGATGGACAAACTCCGATTTACAGATGTACCCTGCCAGTTTTTTCTGTAAAATGTACATGCACAGACTTTAAAACGGTTATCCGTATTTAAGGTCTCAACATAGTGAAAATATAAATTGTCGTGTCAGCGTCCCTCCGATGGTTTTCATATCCATGAGGAGACCGACACTTTATATTTCTGTGATCGAGGATGCTTCGCAGCCCGACAAATCACCAGTTGTATGCAGACTTAAGGCTATAAAGATAAAATTGAGAGTAGCAATATGCTTCAATTCCTATGTCAGTGTAAGGGTTTGATAAAATCAGCTTTCAAAACATCACTGTCAATTCAATTCAAAAGCTTTTGCAAATTAAATGATGCTTTTTGCAAATCAAATCAAAGATCGATTTTCAAATCAAATCAAACCCTTCGTATATAGGCTCAACGAAGCCTGTCAAAGCTTTCAATCAATCACAAGGCTCAATTTTCAAACAGCATTCACTCACGCATTCCAGTTTTAAGGGAAATATTAAAAAGATTGCGGTACCGTGTTTACACGAGAGTCGTGGGGTGCCTAACACCTTTCCCACACTTAACCAAGCCCCTGAACTCAAAACTCTGATTTCAAAGATCAAGTTTTGACCGTGTCCAGCAATCGGGCCTCTTTTCAAATCAAACTCGGTTGAGTTGGTACAACCATTTTCAAAACTACCAACTGGCGACTCTATTTAAATCAAATCAAATCGTCGACATAAACACATGTTGGCCTCTTTCCTAAAAAACCCTTCAAAATCTTTTTGCAATAAAAAGAATAAGGGTAGAGATAACTTAGGAAGATCGATTTGAGGAAAACCGGGTTATAAACCTACCCGTGGTATTTCTTAAATTTTCCAACGTCGACAGGTGGCGACTCTGCTGCGGACAGTAGAGGGCTTAGGCCGCTTTCAATCTTTTCAAACATTTCCCTTTCAAAACTATTGAATGAGTGAAATCCTGCGTCTCCATAGTCAATGGATGAGTGAATGTTGCGTCTTTCATTGAATATATGAATGTTATGCCTTTACATTGAATGAATTAGAATTAATGCTTTAGTGCTTCGCACCCATATTAGTGCTTCGCATGAACTATCATTGTATGCATAAGCGGTAAGGCCGATGTATGTGAATGTATGCTGTGAGTCCCTCCACCAGGAGGCCAACCCGGTCGATGATAAGTAAGGACTCTCGGGACGACTAAGTCTCCGGGGCTGCCTCCTAAAAATGCACCACCCAAATTCGCTCCAGTTGAACGATCGGATGAACTCCCACTCTAGTAGATTGCGATGATCTGGGAACCTTCATGCCGTAACAAAAGCCGCGAGAGTAACCTAGGATAGGTCAGCTTCTGATCAACCGAATCTGATAGGATGCTTCTTCATGCCTTCCTCTTTCAATTCCATGTCAAGTCTCTAATTATTGAGGAGCACAATGTAAATGATAAATAATGAAAGATTTACTTTCTTGTCAAATATCCTGTCATCCTGCCATCAAAATAACTAACCTCGATTTCGCAGGATAAACTTAAAAAATACACATCATAAATGCATCCAGTTATTACCTATCACAGGAAACTGACACCCTTACGTTTTGGTGTAGGTAGGGAAAAATTGGTCCTATTACTAGATCAAAGGCCAGAAAAGCACCCAGTCCATCTACGGACATGGCTTCAAGTGCTCCACCAAAATCCACCCCTGTGTCTAGGGAAGAATTCGAAGGATTGAAAAATTAGATAGCCGAGCTAGCCGGTTTCCATCGAGAGCAAAGCAAGGCCTTCAAAGAGAAATAATCTCAAACTCATCCAGAACCAAGAACATCTGGTAGTGGGGCTGGCGGTCAAGATACAGAAAAGGCCATAACTAAGATTCCCGGACCACAAAACTAGGACCCAATCAACAAAACTCCAGAAATCACTATCCTAAGAAAAGAACAGGAAGTTGGTGACATTTTCAAGAAAATACAACAAATGGAAGAAACCCTCCGATCCATCAAAGGAACTGGGGCATTTGGCAGTGTCAACTACTTAGATCTATGCATATTTCCCGGGCTCGGTATCCCAAAAAATTTTAAGTCCCTGATTTCGAGAAATATGATGGATTAGGAGATCCTTATACACACCTGAAAGTTTTCATTGGAGAACTCGAATCCTATGCTGACGACGAGAAACTTCGAATGCAGCTATTTCAGAAAAGTTTAACTAGAGAAGCCAGAGCCTGGTATGCCCGTCTAGTCAACTCCAAAATCCACAGTTAGGAATAATTGGCCCATGCCTTCTTCAGTCAGTACAGTTTCCAATCTCAGCTAGCTCCAGATCGGTATCAAATTACCAAAATCAAAAAGAATAGCACTGAATCATTCAGAGAATATGCTCAGCAATGGAAACGGGTCGCAGCACAAGTCACCCCAGCCATGACTGAATCTGAAATAGTCATGACTTTCATCGATATTCAAAAAGCTCCTTATTATGAAAGGGTCCTAGCAGGCATAGGAAAACCTTTCTCTGAAATGATCAAACACAGCAAAATGGCCGAAATGGGACTCAAGTCCGGGAAAATAAAAGACCTAACGGCACTCGAAGCTGTTGCTGAGCATATCTAATCCAGAAATTACGGGAGTAATCCCCAAAGGGTCCACAAAAAAGAAAGATGAAGAAGTTTCCTTAGTGCTACAAGGACAAAATTCAAGCGGTAATTCAAATAATACACCCATTCAAAGGAGGAACTATACCCCTTTCCAAGCTGTAACACAGCCTTCAAATCCTTCATTCCAGAAAAAACATGGAGGTCAGACGCAGAAGGACTTTCACCCCACTAGGGGATTCACTCGAAAACGTCTTCAAACTTCTGACAGCTCAGAAGAAGATTGGCCAACTCCTTCCTCCAATTAACACTAATTTAAGGAACTTCGACCCTAGCAAGAAGTGTTCTTATCATTCCGGATCACCGGGCCATGACACCCAAGATTGTTGGTCCCTCAAGCACAAATCCAAGATTTGATTAATAATGGAGAAATTATGGTTACGAAGCCCGATCAACCGCATGTCCAAGATAACCCTCTCCCATAACATAAGGAGAAGAGTGTCAACATGATCAACACTTCAAGTGGAGAAGGATCCAAATACCTCCGCTATGTTGAAGAATTAACTCAATCCAACAACATCAGCCTAATGAGTTGGGAAGTTTTTGAAAAATAATTCCTGATAAAGCAAGAAATAAAGTCTATCAAGGAACAAATCGAGCAGTTGGCTGAACTGGTCGTCTACCAACATCAACTCACCAAAAAGATGTTGGAGCAAATCCATCAATCTATTGGCAGTCGCTCTCCTCCAGCGGAAGTCAATCCCAATAAAGATCATAGCCGGACTTGTGAGCTTACACCCTGGACTGATAAGGGGATTGAAGAAGCAAGTGTCCAAGCAGGTAGGAAGTTCCTATTTTAAAGGAATTTCACCAATTTGAACCAGTCAATGGAAGAAATCCTGCAAATGATGATCAATGAGGGAATGGTTGCAGACTTGCTACCTCCGCTGAACCCTCAATCCAAAAAATTCAAACCTGACCAAATATGTCAGTACCATTCCAACTCTCCCGACCATGATACAGAAGAATGCTGGGCACTGCGTAACCTAATTCAAGACTTGATTGAGAAAGGTGACCTAATTAGGGGAGATCAAATCCTCAACATGACAGATAAAGATAGCCTTTGGATCCCCGATGCATGGTATCAGGACACAGTGGCTGTCATATCCTGCGATAAAGAATGAATCATCGCACCCCTTGTACTGACAGGTAAAGGGGTCCAAGAAATACAAAATCATGTGAAGGTGGCTGCACCTCAACCTTTAATTTTTCCCTTCAAGCCTCAATATCCAATCCTCAGTCTGAAGAAGGTCCCATGGAACTACGGGGACATTAAAAGCTCTACTTCAAACAACATTTCCATCCTATCAAAGGATAATCCATTGTACCTGCCTCAATGGGTGATTAAACCGGTTACCAAAGCAAAAGAAAGGGTGGCTGAAGAAAAAATAAAAGAGTTCCTCAAAAAGATAGGAAACAACGAAATCAAGATAGTGCAAAACTTGAAAGAAGCACCCAAGCAAATATCCATCCTAGACTTGGTCCTATCATCAGAGGATCACCGTAACATCCTAGTGAAGGTACTAGAAGAAGCCCATCTGCCACACACGGTAGACACAGAGAAATTCCATCACGTGATAGAACACATTTTCAATAACAATGTGATTTCCTTCATAGACGATGATATCCCGGCTGAGGGAAGGGGCCACCACAAGTCCCTGCATATAGCCGTTATGTGCTCCGGATACGTGATCGGAGGAGTGCTTATTGATGGAGGATCTTCCCTCAACATTTGTCCATACGACACATTGGAAAGGATGAAGATCAATCCAAACCAGATCAAATCCAGTCACATGGTTATCCGGGCTTTCGATGGATCTCGCCGCCAGGCTGTGAGGGAAATCGAGCTTCCTCTAGAAATTGGTCCACACACCTTCTATGTATCTTTCCAGTTACTCAACATAGCCACTGAATACAACTTGTTGTTGGGCAGGCCATGTATCCATATGGTCGGGGCTGTTCCATCCACCCTCCATCAGCAACTCAAGTACATTATCAACGGCAGGCTCATCATAGTGAATGCTGAACTAGAATACCCTACCCACATACATGGGGACATGCCAGTGATTAGCCTGGACGTCGGAGTTGAGCCTACAAATTTTCAAGCTCTCGAGGTGAGCGATATTCAATATCTACCGATTGGGGCACCAGCCCTGAAGCCTAAAATTTCCACTGAAGTAATGGCAGTGGGCCAAGAAATGGTAGCTGCGGGTTTCCAGCCTGGAGAAGGGTTAGGAAAAAACAAGCACGACATTAAGATGCCAATCCAAATCCCAAGTCAGATGGGAAGAGCAGGATTAGGATTTTCATCTAGGTCAAACCACCAGAATCCACACAAACATCCCAAGGCTCAAGCCTCCATGTTTCTGCTCCAAAATCTTACAAATGCGAGATGGGTGAAACCTAAGAGGAAGATCCCTACGGGGGCATCACCCATGCTATTTCCTTCAATCATACATGTCCATGAAAGGAAAGCCCTCAAGCCTGAGGCAGATAGCGAAAAGGAAAAAGAAAATATCATGCACGAAGGACGAGACCCATTCGCTAATATGAAAGCCATTATCAATTAGGAAGGGATGAATGATGAACTCCCAGATAATAACGACGAAGATCGTACTCACTTTCCTCGCAGCAAACAGAGGAACAATCGCCAAAAAAGCCTCGGCCATATCCTAAAGGATGTCTCAGTTGTCATTCAAGATGAGACGGACGAGCACACTTCCAGCATCCCCCCCATCTATGAGGATCTAACCTTGGATAATTAGAGCAGTGTCTCTTACCTCAGTCAAAAAGGGTAAAGGGGCAAACAGTCAATCTGCCCTTAATCATGCTTTCATTTACTGCTTACTTTTGATTGCACAGCTGGAGCAGTCACTTGTGTCATGCTTTATAAATGCTATGTGTATTTAAGCAGTTGTATATATTAATGAAAGCATTTTTGTTTTCAAGACCCAAGCATTGGATATGTGTGTCTTTGCTGATGAGATGCCAACCTGTCAACATAACTCCAACTATGATACAAGATTGATCTTTGACTTGACTGATCTTGATTAAGAGGAGGAAGATGACTATGAGGTGCTAGAGGAGATCAAGGAATGGGTCGAAGACAATCCCAAACCAAACCTTGACCAAACCTCCACCATCAACATAGGAACATCCGAAACCATCAAAGAAATCCAAATAGGTTTAGACCTCACATCAGATCAAAAAGTCGACCTGATCGCGCTCCTGACACAATACCAGGATGTATTTACATGGTCGCATGAAGACATGATTGATCTATCCACAGACATTGTCATCCATCGAATGCCCATCAAAGAAGGGTTCAAACCAGTTAAACAAAAGCTCAGACAATTGAAACCTAAGTGGAGTCTCAAAGTTAAAGAAGAAATCGTTAAGCAATTCAAAGTCGGGATCATCATGGTATCAACATATCCCGAATGGCTATCAAACATTGTCCCCTTACCTAAACCAGGAGGGAAGGTACGAGTCTGCGTGGATTATTGAGATCTAAACAAAGCCTGCCTCAAGGACAATTTCCCGTACCTTTTTATCCACATCCTGATTGACAATACTGCGCAGTACGACATGTATTCATTCGTAGACTGCTTTGCTGGTTACCATTAAATCATGGTTGCTAAAGAAGACCGGGAGAAAACCGCTTTTATCACTCCCTGGGGAACTTTTTGCTACCGACGACTATCCTTCGGCCTCATCAATACCGGAGCAACATATCAGCGAGCCATGATGGCCCTCTTTCATGATATGATGCCCAAAGAAATAGAAGTCTATGTTAACGACATCATCATCAAGTCCCGGAGGGAGGATGATCACATAGACCATCTCAGGAAGCTGTTCAACAGGTTGCGCAAGTACAACCTCAAGCTAAATCCCACAAAATACGCTTTTGGTGTCAAGGCAGGCAAACTGCTAGGATTCCTGGTGAGCAATCGGGGCATTGAGTTAGACCCTGCCAAGATCAAAGCTATTTCTAAAATGCCAATGCCTCGTACAGAGAAGGAGACACGAGGATTCCTAGGAAGGATCAACGTCATAAGTCGATTCATTTAACAGCTCACAGCAACCTGTGAGCCCATCTTCAAGCTGTTAAGGAAGAATTCTTCCATCAAATGGAATGAGTATTGTCAACAAGCCTTCCTTGCCATCAAAAAGTAGCTTGTCAAAGCACCTATTTTGGTACCTCCAAGAGATGGAGTCCCCTTATTCATGTACATATCCGTCAATACCAATGCTATGGGCTGTATGTTAGGACAGAAGGATGATAGTAGCAAAGAAAGAGCTATCTACTACATCAGCAAAAGATTCAGCAGTGGGGAACAGAAGTATACCCTGATCGAGAAGACATGATGTGCATTAGCATGGGCCGCCTTAAGATTGCAACACTACTTGCATGGGCACACGACGTATCTCATATCCCGCATAGATCCACTCAAATACGTCTTCAACAAACCAATGTTAAATTGTCGACTGTCTAAATGGCAGTTGATTCTACAGCAGTTCGACATTGTCTACGTGACTCAGAAGTCTATCAAAGGACAAGGCATTGCAGAACAATTACTAGAAGCACCATCAGAAGGGTTCGAGCCCCTGGAGACATATTTCCTAGATGATGGGATTATGACAATTCAACAACTCCAGGCAGAGAATACAGTCCAACCATGAAAAATGTATTTCGACGGAGCGGTAAATATGGAAGGTTCCGGAGTTGGGGCAGTCCTTATCTCTGGTACAGGTGATCAATATCCTGTGTAAGACCCCAACTTTTATGAATAAAGATTTAATTTTTTTATATATTATTTTGAAATAGTAAGGTGTTGATTTGATAAATATGATAAGTTATGGGTGAAATGTGCAAAATTTTCAAAGTTAGCAAGTGGTAATAAAATATTCATTGTTGTCGGGGAATATTCATTTGGTCATGGAATATTCTTATTGTCGGGGAATATTCGTACGACGGCATAGCCATTTGTGGGCCCCATAATAGAATAACTGTCGAATGAAGAAAACGACATGAATGAGTTTTCTAAAAATAACGGCGTAGTTGTTACCGTTAGAACTGTTGAAATACCCGGTGGATAAAATACAGTAATACGTGGTGTTACACAGTAGCACACGATATTGCACAGTAATTCTAATTATTGATTCTTACGTAAGAAGTCACTACTCAATAATTGTTACTGTAATTACTGTTTAATATTTTATATTATTAATTCAATAATTGTAATTGCACAGTATTTCAAATTATCACAATAATTTATATTATTTGAATAATATTATTAGATAGCATTATTGGCAATGTCTAAGAAAGTTCTGTCTAGGAGGGGTTATTTAATTGCGCGCTAGTAAGGAGAAATCCTTACCGGAAGGCCCCCTCTTTTCTGGGAACGACCTGGTTGTCAATATTGTAGTTCTGTAATATTATTTGTTAATAATTAATTATTGATTTATATGATAAGAAAATATTTTAAATGAATTAATTTTTAGAATGAAATATTTGTTGAAAGTTTGGCAATTATCTTCTCCGAAAAAAATATTTATTTAAATATATTATTATAATATATAATAATTATTTAAATAATACTCCATCCATCCCAAAATAACTGCTCAGTTTTGACTTTTTTTAGTCAAATTGACTATATTTAAAATTAATAATTAAGCATGTATAAATATATTTTTAACATAATAAAAATTGGTATTAGTAGTAAATTGTATATACTTTTTTTTGTTATAACCTCTGCACCTATATTTTGACAAAAATGGTACAAAAAAATAGTTATAAAAAATAGTTAATTTGACTTTAAAAAGTCAAAACTAAGCAGTTATTTTGGGACGGAGGAAGTAATATTATAATATATAAGATTTGCAAGCATGTGAATAAAAGTGGAAGTTATCATTTTGGTTTTAATTTTCATTTCAAAACCTTCCGTGCACATTTTGATTCCTCTCCTGCATATTTTTCAAAGTGGAGGCTTACTACTCCTGCAAATCCTTTTCTAAAAATAAAAAAAAAATGTGCCCCCAATCATGGAAATTTCAAAGTTTGGTAGGAAAGGTTGAAAAATTAGGCTGAGAAAGTGAGAGGAGAAAGAAAGAAAGTTAGGCAAATGTATTTAATTTTTACTCCGAGGTTGCACTATAAAAGAGGAGGCAACCTCCATCCTAAAGACACCAAATATTTTTAACATTCCTACTGCAATATTGTGGGTATTTCTTTTGAGTATAAGGGTATTTTGAGTGTAACTTTTTGTGCAAGATTTTCTCTGAATAATATCCGATATTCCAGTCAAATCCAGTTATTCATGGATGCGAGCATGATGTATTGAGCCACAGATGCATCATCTTGTCACTTATTGAAAGTGGCAATCTCTTCCTCAAAGGCTGTTTCTGAAACATATTCAGGGACAGTTGAATTTAGGACATAAGAAATCTTTTCAGCAGTGAGACCAATTCTCAGATTTCTTAGCCAGTCCTCATAATTCAGCCCGGTAAGCTTATTTGCATCAAGTATGCTTCGTAGTGAGATTAGTGATTTAGACATTTTTAAAATTCTGCATGTGAAAAAGATAACATTTTAGCAAACTTTCACTTTTATTAATTTTTGCATACCAAAATAAATTTAGGTCTTTATTTTAAATTGGTATCTCCCACTATTTTTATCAAACTATATTACCCTCACTTATATAGTTCGGCAACATCTAATTAAAGATTTGCTAGTGAGAATTAGGATCCCATTTCAAATGTATATAACCTTGTGGATAGCACGACAAGCGATATACAAATAAATAGGTAGACAACTCTTGTCAATTACATCACCATATAACTCTTTTTATTTTGCCTCTTAAATCATAATGGTCAAGTGTGTGTACATCCGAACTAAAATGATTTAAGTTAAGTCCAGCCTAGCACTTTCATAAATTGAAAAAAAAAAATCGTCCTTGTGGATAGCACAACAAGACTAGATCGTTCAATTTTCTTGATAAACATCAAATGTGATTAATTAATATCTTAAATACGCAATACTCGCCTTGTGGATAGCACAACAAGCTCATATTAAATATTTAATACTCTATTAATTTATCATGCTAGAAGGCGATGTTCGATATTCCAAATATCATTTGAACGCTTTCGACTTAATATAATTTCCTTGAGGGGTTTGTTATTATTTGTCTCATCTTGTTTAGCGCGCATGCACATATATATATAAAATACGCGTTATTTTATAAAACATGCGAAGCATGTTTGCATAAAATATAATATATATAATATTTAGCATGCAAATATAGAATACTATATTCTACCTGGATTGATTATGGACTTTTATTCTAGTTTGGTTCACTAGAACCACCAAGTGAATCAAAAGGTCAAACCTAGGAGTGCAAGAATTTAAATTTAAACGTAACTATTACATTTAAACCTGGGCTCCATACAAACGAGTCTTCACGCGCTCCTTGCTCCTTGCTCTCCAATTCTTTCAACAAAATTCTAACTCTTTCTATTACATTAAACTATTTAATTAAAATAGAAACCTTGATCAGCAGTCAAGGGAAAGTACATAGGAGGGAGATACAATTTTTCATCAAGAAAAAACTAGAGAAGACGAGGTACGCAGACCCCATTTAATAAAATCCATTCATTCAAGCATTCAACTAAAATAAAATCCAATCACATTGGTCAAATAGTCCATAATCAATCTCCATTTATTATCATACATATCACCATATATATCAATAAATAAATATCCATCTCATGAATTAAAACATTCCATATATATATGAGTATCATTTAATGGACAATTTTAAATTGCATGAAATCCAATTTCAATATTAAAATAAACTCTTTATTTTAATTATAAAATTATTAAGAATATTATATAATTTATATATATATATATAATCACTTTATATATATAATAGGTTCAGATTACTTTATATATATATATAAACGTGTATATATATATAGTAATCATTCTTACAAAACCTTCCTGGGTAGTTATATAACATATAACTATATATATAATAGGTTATATATATATAAAGTTAACCTGATTGTTTATATATTATATAACGTGATCATGATGCCTTTTATAGAACGGATTCCTTTTTCCTTTCGAATTGAATCACCCTTGTATTTAAATATATATATATATATATATATATATATATATATATATATATATATATATCCCGCGGGTTATCAGCAATAAACGAAAAAAATACTTTTCGATTTTATTATTATTATTTTTTTCTTTCTTTCAAAATAATAATAATAATAATAATAATAATAATAATTTTATACAATTAATTATGCCCAATAAATTATTCTAAATACATACCCATATGTATATAAAATCAAAATAATTAATAATTACATAAATGTTTGGCTCTGATGCCACTGTTGGGTTTGTACGAAATCGTGATGCAATCAAATTACAAAAATTAGCGGAAGCATGGTATATCAGAGTTTAAAATTTTTTTACAAAACCATTATCCGGATCATCCTTTATGCAAATTATTAATTTAAAACGATAAATAAGAAGTTATAGAATCATACCCTTGTAGAACGAAGCTTCCACAGGTACGAGTTCAACTCCTTGTTCTTCGTGATCTCCTTGAATTTCCGGGTTAGATTCCTTCCTTTGATCAACGTTAGCCACCCAAGTGTTTGGCCTCTAGAGGTGATCCACCAAGGAATATGAATTATCAAGAAGGAGGGTGGTTGGCTTAGTTTTCTATCATCTATAGAAAAGGAGTACTCTCCAACAATTGGAATTGCATCAACTGATATCTATTATAAAACTCCTCTTATATAGATATTGGTCAACCCTTCTAATCCTATTAGACATGGAATTTCATTTAATTAATTAAACTCTTTTAATTAATTTAGGTTTCCCATCACATTGGGAATAATTAATTAAATTTATTTAATTAATTTACCTCCTAATCTTATTAGGAATAAATGAGAGTACTAATATTAAATTAATTACTAAACTCCTTTAAAAATTAAAATAATAATAATTATAATAATATTAATAAGTTTCCTCTTATTAATTTATATTTAATATTTTCAAAATATTAAATAATAAACATTAAGCTATTTAATTTATTCTATCACCATAGATTAAATTAATTATACTTACTGCATTATTACGATTATGCCATTACCTTCTTAAATAATTATTCTTCCTTTTATGGTGTGACCCTTTAGGTTTTCCATATTAAACCGGTTGTTAATAAATCAATTAGAACAATTCTAATCTTATTTAAATAAATAAATTAAACTAATAATCTATTTAAATAAATAATATTTATTCTACAATAGGGATAAGCCTCCCTAGCGATCAACGACTTTCAAGATAATATAGATTTCAACATTAATCATAAAAGAACTTGTGAGTAAATAGTTACCGTACAATTCAAACCTTCTACTACACAATGTCCCAATTAAATATAAGACATGAAATTACTGTCAAGTCTTATTTTATTTAATTATATGTATTTCGATTAGAAAATGCACAACTCCAAATAATACAAATTAGAAACTCCTTTCTAATTTCATTCTAACTTGGCCAAGGATTCCTGGAATGTCATTTAACGAATCACATAGGACATATTTTTTCTTTTACTAGAGGTGGTAGATTCTTTATTGATCATTCATTATCTCTATATGTAACTCATTATACCCAAGCATACCCTTTTATATACCCTAAAGGGCTTTAAGAAATAAGTCAAAGTATAATTTATTACATACAAGATACTATGATGATCTCAAGTCCAAGGATCACTTGTACTACTATCACATTAGGAATTCCTATTGACAGGCGAGTAAAACTCCATTACGTATTCCATAGCGAGTCAAGTTCAGTGAACTTATTCTCCAATAAGCACCTACATACTTGCTTTAGTGTCTCCACACAAATGATCATGAGATCAATTATCCTCATCCAATGAGCAAGCAACATATGTACCAATCTATCCGGATTTACTAATCTCCTTTTTAGTAATCCCACGATTGGGAGCTATTTTAGTTTTAGAGTTTTCTAAGAATTTAGATCTCATTAGCATGATCATCATCATGATTCTAAAAGCATTTCTTAGAACTATGGGTTATTTATATATTATAAAAACAGCACTAT
Source organism: Panax stipuleanatus (assembly GCA_020205555.1). Lineage (NCBI taxonomy): Eukaryota > Viridiplantae > Streptophyta > Magnoliopsida > Apiales > Araliaceae > Panax > Panax stipuleanatus. The sequence goes on along the minus strand of CM035119.1, from coordinate 114,370,073 downwards.
GTAGATGATTAAATGTCTTTAATAAATGAATATTTTTATTAATAAATAAATAAGATTGTCTCCAAAGTATATGCTTTATCATCATACATGATTGGCTTGCATGCATACTACTTTCAACCCTGGGAAACCAAGTCAGCGTCGGAGATAACCCTGAGGACAAACAGACTCGACTGGGTTCAAAATCTCGAAGACAACCCCGAGAAAACAGTCGAAGACCGTGCCAGTACAGGAGATAACCCCTGGAAGGGCAAAATGGTCATTTTACCAACTTAAAGCCAATCCGATCAAAATCAAGCCGAATTAATGCCATCAAGGTCAGAAAGAACAATAACATTGATCCCGAGTGAAAACAACACAATACAGCTCAACGGATAAACTGCGAAGAAACAAAGATCCGGTTATGAACCTGTCTTCTTGGACTCGAAAAAGGTTTAGCCCCATATCATTATGACGCTCTCGGCGAGTGCTTTTCGAAAAGGTATAGAACCGCTCAAACGGACGCTCCGATCAAAAGTTAAAAAATTTCGAAGCTAACATCGCGTTGCTCGGAGTGCATGTACTTCGAGAAGATAGGACCCACCATGTGGGCCCTGCCACGTGGAGCAGCAAGTAGACCAGTGGCTGGTGCGGGTAGGCCCGCTTCCATCGAGTCTTTAAATACAACTGCCCCCCGTGCCAAAAAAAGAAAAAAAATAGAAAACGCTCTGAAACTCCGCCCATTTCGTTTCCTAGCCTGACTTCTAGTACTCCAAACCTAGATTTTATCACTCTAACGTAGTTATACTCATATACTACAACATACCAAAAATTAACCGGTGGAAACACCCGTTTGAAGACTAAGAAGTGGCAAAAAGCCCGTGTAGCAGTTCGTTATAAGTATTTTTACGATCAGAACTCATTTTCTACTTCATTATGTCTATTTGCACTTGCACGTAAAGTTTCATCCCCGGATCTAGCCAAGAACTCAGTTCCGTGGCCATTTTTGCTTACTTTTTAGTATATTTTAGTACATATATACATGTTTTCGCATTTGCAGAGCCCGGATTGACAATCCGCTACTTTTACTCGCTTTTATGTATATATATACATATATGTACTAACTTACACGGCCTGGATCACTGATTCGTGGCCTTTTTAAATTAATTATGTATATACTTTGTCGACGTTAGTTAAAAAATCCGAGGTGTTGGGTCACAACCCGGATCTTTCATCTCTTCTTAAGTTATCTCTACCCTCACTATTTTTATTTAGGCAAGGGGTTTTAAAGGGTTTTTTAGGAAAAAGGCCAACATGTATCATGTCGACGATTTGAACGTTTTACAGAGTAGCCAGCTGGTAGATTTGAAAATGGTTGTACCAACTCAATCGAGTTTTATTTAAAAGAGGCCCAATTATTGGACACTGTCGAAACTTGATCTTTGAAATCAAAGTTTTGAGCTCGGGGGCTTGGTTAAGTGTGGGGAAGGTGTTAGGCACCCCACGACACACGTGTAAACACAATACCGCATTTTTTCAATATTTCCCTTAAAACTGAAATGCGTATGTGAATGCTGTTTGAAAATTGGGCCTATGTTTGATTGATTGAAAGTAGTGCTTTGCTTCGTTGAACCTATATACGAAGCGTTTGACTTGATTTGCAAAAAGTCTTTGATTTGATTTGCAAAAGTCTTTGATTTGATTTGCAAAAGTGTTTGATTTGATTTGCAAAAGCTTTTCTTTTGATTGAATTGAAAATGATGTTTTGAAAGCTGGTTATCAAACCCTTACGCTAACATAGGAATTGAAGCCTGTTGATACTTTCATTTTTTATCTTTACAGCCTTAAGGCACAGTTTGAATGGTGATTGTCGGGTTGCGAAGCATCCTCGACCACAGAATATATACAAATGTCGGTCTCCTCATGGGCATGATAGCCATCGGAGGGACTCTGACACTACAAACCATATTTTCACTATGTTGAGACCTTAAATCTGGATAACCGCTTTAAGGTCTATTGTATGTACATTTTACAGAAAAATTGGCAGGGTACATCTGTAAAGCGGTGTTTGTCCATCGTGGGAATAAGATTCTGATCGATTTGATCATGAATCCCACGATTCCTAGGCTCACATATGAGTAGCCAATAAACCTACACATTCAAATTTGCATAGAAATAGATATGTATCCCAAAATTTCCAGAACCGAGGATTCATTCAGTAAATTCGGGTTCGCACGGTCGAAGCGTCTCGTTCCCACTAGATAGCGATCTAAGGGACGCGAGGTTGCTTTTATAATTGAAACTAGAAAGAATGCTAGATTTAAGGAAATTCCAGCCATTCTAGTCTACTCGCAGATATGTCAGTGGCAATTCATATCAAATGAATGTCTAAAGCAACAGTTTAATAAAAGCTAGCAAAGCAATATATATATATACACAGTTATATATAAGCTGTAAAGGGCGATGGGATTTCACGCCGGCGCCCGGACTGGAATTAAAATATATATATATATATATATATATATATTGACAGAAACATAGTCGACCAAGGCTGGGAAGAGAATCCAGTGGTGGTGAACGCTGCTTATATATGAATATTTATATATAAAATCAATAAAAAGGCCACAGAATAATCCAACCCGAACAGAAATGTAAATGTACATAAAAGTAGTCAACCAGGGACTGGGAAGAGAACCTAGTAATGGCGAGGTGATAAAGCAGTAAAAAGGCCACAGAATAATCTAGGCCAGACTAAAATATATATATATATATATATATATATATATATATTGACAGAAACATAGTCGACCAAGGCTGGGAAGAGAATCCAGTGGTGGTGAACGCTGCTTATATATGAATATTTATATATAAAATCAGTAAAAAGGCCACAGAATAATCCAACCCGAACAGAAATATAAATGTACATAAAAGTAGTCAACCAGGGACTTGGAAGAGAACCTAGTAATGGTGAGGTGATAAAGCAGTAAAAAGGCCACAGAATAATCCAGGCCGGACTCAAATATATATATATATATATATATATATATTGACAGAAACGTAGTCAACCAAGACTGGTAAGAGAACCCAGTGGTGGTGAAAGTTGCTTATATATGCATAAATATATATAAAAGCAGTAAACTACCTCGGATTTGACATCCGGGCTTAACAGAATTGAAAAGTTAGTATATATACAGTTGAATAAACATAAAAAAAGCCAAACCCGGACTGGGAAGATAACCCAGTCCGACAAAGTTGCTTAAAACGATGATGCTAGTGCACTGAAGCTGTTAGAGCTGACGAATCGTCAATCCAAGTTGTAAAAATACCAAAAAGCAAAGTTATGTACAAAAATATACCAAATTTTGACGAAAACGGCCACAGAACTAAGTTTCGGGCATTTTTAGAAAACAAAATTTGATATGCAAGTGCAAAACAGTGCAAAGAAGTAGTATTAACTTTTTGATCGTAGAAATACTTACAATGTAGTGCTAAATGGGCTTTTTGCCAAATCGTATGCTCTACACGTCAGAATCTACCGGTTATTTTCTGATATGTGGTAGTATGTGGGTATACCTGCTTGTTAGAGTGAAAAAATTTGGGTTTAGAAGAGGTGAAAAAGTCAGAAAATCAAACAGGTAGAGGTTAGCTGCGTTTTGGAATTCTTAAAAATGAGGGGGGCACGTCAACTCTACCTGCTTCTACCGAAGGTAGAGGTGCGGCTCCCCTGGTGAGGCCCACATGTCTGATGGAGTAGTCTCAAAGTACGTGCACTCCGAGCAACGCGAGGTCGAAGTCGAAACTTTCTAACTTTTGATCGGAGCGTCCGTTTGAGGCGTGCTATACCTTTTCGAAAAGCCCTCACCGAGAGTGTCACAATGACATGGGATAAAACATTTTTTGGGTTCAAGAAGACAGGTTCATAACCAAGTCTTTGATTCCCCACAGTTTATCCATTGAGCTGTCTTGCGGTTTTTGCACTCGGGATCGTCGTTATGGTTCGTTCTGACCTTAGTGGCATCAATTCGGCTTAAGTTTGACCGAATCATCTTAGGGTTGGTAAAATGACCTTTTTTCCCTTCCCGGGGTTGCTTTCAGTGTAGGCATGGCCTTTGGTTGACTTCCGGGAGTTGTTTCCAAGACTTGGATCCCATTCGAGTATGTCTGTCCTTAGTGTAATCTCTGAAGTTGACTTGGTCATTCCAGGTTATCTTCTGGAGATGTTGTGGAGAGTCAAGTTTGGTCCCAAAGTTGATTTGACTTCCCGGGCTGAGACCGGGGCTGATCTGTACCTCTCGGGTTGAGACCGAACTTGAGTTGACATCCTGAGACTGGTGTTTGAGGCTGTGGTTATCCCAATATTTGGTGATCGATGTTGATTTAAAAGGTTCAATATTGAGATTGGGGTTGATCTGACGGTCCGATTGGAGATTAGAGTTGATTTGATGGCCTGATATTAAGATCGGGGTTGATTTGAAGGTTCGATTGGAGATCAGAGTCGATTTTATGGCCCGATATTGAGATTAGGGTTGAGTTAACGGTCCGATTGGAGATCGGAATTGATTTGATGGCCCGATATTGAGATTGGGGTTGATCTGACGGTCCGGTTGGAGATCGGAGTTGATTTGATGGCCCAATATTGAGATCAGGGTTGAGTTGACGGTCTGATTGGAGATCGGAGTTCATTTGATGGCCCAATATTGAGATCGGGGTTGAGTTGACGATCCGATTGGAGATCGGAGTTGATTTGATGGCCCGATATAGAGATTGGGGTTGATCTGACGGTCTGATTGGAGATCGGAGTTGATTTGATGGCCCAATATTGAGATTGGGGTTGAGTTGACGGTCCGATTGGAGATCAGAGTTGATTTGATGGCCCGATATTGAGATCGGGGTTGAGTTGACGGTCCGATTGGAGATCGGAGTTGATTTGATGGCCCGATATTGAGATCGTGGTTGATCTGATGGTCCGATTGGAGATCGGAGTTGATTTATTGGCCCAATATTGAGATCGGGGTTGAGTTGACGGTCCGATTAAAGATCGGAGTTGATTTGATGGCCCGATATTGAGATTGGGGTTGAGTTGATGGTCCGATTGGAGATCGGAGTTAATTTGATGGCCCGATATTGAGATCGGGGTTGAGTTGACGGTCCGATTGGAGATTGGAGTTGATTTGATGGCCCGATATTGAGATCGGGGTTAAGTTGATGGTCCGATTGGAGATCGGAGTTGATTTGATGGCCTGATATTGAGATCGAAGTTGATATGACGATCCGATTGGAGATCGGAGTGGATTTGATGGCCTGATATTGAGATTGGGGTTGAGTTAACCCGGTATTGGTGACCGGGGTTGATTTGATTGTACCATTTTGCCCTCCTACAATGTTAGTAACAGGGACAGGAAATTTCGAGTGTCTACAGATGCCCCTCTTTATCATGCTCATGCAATGCAATGGAATGAGTAGGATAAAGATTGCTAGATACTCGAAATGCAATGATATCATTGATGCAATGAAATGAATGTTAAAATATTTTCGCAGATCGTAAGTCGCAAATCGCATCGCAAATCGCATTGCAAATTATTTACCTTTATCGGTGTTGGTGTTGGGGCTGAGACCAGCGGTTTGATTCCCATCGGTGTTGTCGATGTTTGTTTTGATGTTGATACACTGAAATGTTTTCAACATTTCTGCTGGGGATTTCAATACTAGGCTACCGCTAACTGCTTTCGTCACTTTCTACTGGGGATGACGTCATTCATGATAGCCTAGGGTGGACGTTGTCAGACAATCACTGATGGTGGAACCACTGACGTGCTTGTCAGAGATGAGCTATCACAGATTATTCTTATCTTGCTCTGCTGGGGATGATACCATTGATGCTACCTTGGTTTGGGATCAATGGCTTCCCTGTCTGGCGGTATTCTTTGTAGTTTTGATTTCCCTTCGGCTGGTGATGTTGCACATTTTAAAGGCTCATCTGCTGGGGATACTTATCGATTACTCAGTTTCCTTAAGGGATGCTTCCGATGCCTACCCTGATGATACTTTACATTGGCATTTTGTCACAAGCAGTTGAATCACCAATTCTTCTAGGTGCTTCTTTTGAGGATGTGTATAACAGATTCCATCATCAGGGATGGACTATAATATGGTTTCTGTCCACGGATCACTTCAGATGCTTCGCGGAGGTTGCTCCGACCGTTAAGACATCGTTGGGGCTGAACTAATGGCTGAATTGAACTCAATCTGTACCCGATACTTTGATGGGGCTGAAATAACGGCTGAATTGGATTCGGTCTGTACCCGATACTTCGTTGGGGCTGATCCAACGGCTGAATTAGATTTGGTCTGTACCCGATACTTCGCTGGGGCTGCACCAACATCTGAATTGGATTCGGTCTGTACCCGAGACTTCGCTGGGGCTGAACCAACGGCTAAATTTGATTTGGTCTGTACCCGATACTTTACTAAGGCTGAACCAATGGCTGAATTGGATTCGGTCTGTACCCGATACTTTGCTGGTTCTGAACCAACGACTGAATTGGATTCAGTCTATACCCGAAACTTTGCTGGGGCTGAACCAACTGCTGAATTGGATTCAGTCTGTACCCGATACTTCACTGAGGCTGAACCAACGGCTGAATTGGATTCGTTCTGTACCCCATACTTCGCTTGGTTGAAGCCAACGGCTGAACTGGATTCGGTCTGTACCCGATACTTCGCTGGGGCAGAACAAAAGGCTGAATTAAATTCGGTCTGTACCTGATACTTCGCTGGGTTGAAGCCAACGGATGAACTGGATTCCATCTGTACCCGATACTTCGCTGGGGCTGAACCAACGGCTGAATTGGATTCAGTCTGTACCCGATACTTCGCTGGGGCTAAACCAACAGCTGAATTGGATTCAGTCTGTACCTGATACTTCGTTGGGTTGAAGCCAACGGCTGAACTGGATTCGGTCTGTACCCGATACTTCGCTGCGGCTGAATTAAATTTGGTCTGTACCCGATACTTCGCTGGGTTGAAGCCAACGGATGAACTGGATTCGGTCTGTACCCAATACTTTGCTGGGGCTGAACCAACGGTTGAATTGGATTAGGTTTGTACCCGATACTTCGTTGGGGCTGAACCAACAGCTGAATTGGATTCGGTCTGCACCCGATACTTCGCTGGGGCTGAACCAATGGCTGAATTAGATTCGGTCTATACCCGATACTTCGCTGGGGCTGAACCAACGACTGAATTGGATTCTGTCTGTACCCAATACTTCGTTGGGGCTGAACCAACGACTAAATTGGATTATGTCTAAACCCGATACTTCGCTGGGGTTGAGCCAACAGCTGAATTGAATTCGATATATACCCGATACTCTGAAAGCGGTAGTTTTCTGGAAGTTTTATGTAGTTTTTCCAGCAATTTTTTTGCAGTTTTATTGTTGATCCCCATAGATGACTTCAGGATGAATACCAAGGGTTTCTAGAGTGTCCCCCTTTCTGTCAGAATTACGCTGCTTAAACGCAGAATTTCAGGACAAACCGCTCAATCGCATAGCGATTTTCTTCATATTTGACTTGGCAGCACATAGAAACTCCATTTCAACCCGAACCAGACTGAGCCAGGGGGAGTCGGACCCACCCTGGGAAGCCGCAAGTGGGCCCGCTTCCACCTGGGCTTTATATTGGGCTGCGGGATTTCATTTAAAACATTTTCAGTTTTGAGTTTCAAAAGGATTTCGATCTTCTTTTTCAGATCTAAGGAGCTTGGGTAGCTGTTGTCTGATTCCGTCAGTTCCTACGCGTTCAGCGCAGCGCAGGTAACGTTTTACATCCTTTTTTCGCAAGTTTTGACCTTTAAAAGCATGTAAACCACGTAAGGGGCTTTTAGACACAATGTATGAAACATGTATGCCTATATGATCTGTTAAATTTTTTTGACTACATATGTATTCATATCTTACTGTAATGCACATTTGGATGTAAGAAAATTCAGATTCTGAGACAGTCAATTTTTGTTCTTTTTGATCAGTTTACTCGTCTTTTTTGAGGCCTAGTGAGCCTATATTTTCAACTAAAAAATGTCCATGGTAATTTGGCTATCATGTGAGGTTATTTTTGATTTAATTTTATAAATATGAACTGTTCTTGTTTTTGGAAAGGTGTGCTACTGAATGGCCACCCAGACATGCCTATGTTTATGCGGACAGTCCATTTTACAAAGAAGACTCTGGCGAATTTTTTTCAAAACCCGAACATTTAATAAAAATGCAATTTTGACTCTACTAGGGATTTTTGACTGGCCCATGCATGTTTTTAGGTTTTATCTTTTGAGAAACATGCAGTTTTGACTTTTTTGGGTATTTTTAACTGACCCATGCATGTTTTAGGACTTAGAGATGCATAGAGTACTGATTTAACTTAATAAGCCACAGGTTTTAGGCTTACCACACCCTTTCTGAGGTGATTTGGAGACTTTGTATAGGCGATGGACCGTGATAGGCCTGGTAGTGTTCGTAGAGTCGTTTCAAGGGTCAGACGTAGGAGGGCTTCTGATGTTCCTCTGCCACGTCAGGCTAGATCGCCTCGCAGGTTGGCAGAGTCGGTGATTCATCCAGCTCAGGATGAACCACCGATTGACATTGATGATGAGCAGGTTGCTTTTGCTGCTCCAGCACTGGCTCAAGCTCCACGTGCGGAGGTTCCAGGCATTGTTGTGCCTACCCAGGAGCTATTGGGCGACTTAAGTCGCCATCCTTCGAGATATCTCCACGCCAATGAGGTGACTTGAAGTTTTTCTCTTCTTGGATTCTTTTTCTTTCTTTTGCCATTCTCGAGGCACGGGTTTTTTGACATGGGTTGGTTTTTGATGCAGGTTCCCTGCTTTACGCAGCCTCGAGGGAACTATTTCAACGTGCATTCCCTATATCATACTTTGCACGAGGATTACAGGGATATTGTTGATGGCTGGGGGTTCCAGGCTTTCTTCTCCATTCTTCCCCGCTGTTGCCCCTGGGGGTATATGAAGGTTTTGTCTGAGCGCTGGTTCCGACTCAGTCCCTTCATCTGTTGGACTGTGAGGTAATGATGACCCCTATGGATTGGAGGTTCCTCACCAGTATTGAGTTTGAGGGCGGGCCAGTGCCTGGCATGGCTGACATTATGCCCACCGCCGTTTGGTCCCTGCTAGGAGTTCTTGCGACGTTGGTCAAGGGTCGGTCAGTCCGATCTAGTCCCTTGAGTATAGATGCCCAGAATGGGGCTTTGCTGGAGCCTCCACCTGATGATCGGAGTGTTAGGGATCGCATTCTGAGGCGATTATTTCTGGTGATCATCAGGGGTTCTTTTGTAAAGGACAACTCATCTACTGTGTCCTTCGCCCTGGTCTGGGCTACCCGGCATGTAGAGTGTCTCAGTGATTTTGATTGGGGTTCCTATACCTTTGCCTATTTTCTCCGGGGCATGCGCATGCTTTCAAAATGTTTGACGGAGGCCTAGTTAGGGTTCTACCCATTTCTGCTGGTGAGTACATCTTTCCTGTACTTTTTGATTTCAGCATTTATATTTGTCAGTATTGATCCTTGAGGACTTTTGATATGGCTAGTTCTGGGCATTTGAGAGGCTTTCTTGCCTACGGCCTACCACTTCTTTAGGTCTGGAGACCTATCCTCGAGGATGGCATTGGCATCACTCAAATTTGACAGAGGTCCCTGTTGCTGAGGGATTTACATATGCTCGCTTACAGTTGGAGCTTTTAACGATTGGATCGATCTCCTAGGTGCCGTATACCTTTGAGTTTTTGACCGTCGGATTCGAGGGAGGCTTTTCTACTGGTTGAGAGTTTGTATTGTCAACCCGCAGAGTCCCAATTTTGACAAAGGGAGACTGGGAGCTCTATTTGGGAGAGCGTGCCATCAGGAGTATTATGGGTGTGATCCGCATTCCCATTATTCCTCTTGCTTGGCATCATTGGCCGTTGATCATGCCACTGACAGAGATTCCCATGGAGGGTATTGATGGATTCACCCTATTAGAGGGCCCGTTCAACCAGGAGGCCATTCAACAGATGGTGGAGTCCTTGCATTATTGGAGCTCAGACTCGGGCTACCCAGTTTATGGCAGACATGGTGCCAGGGTCTGTGATGATAACGGACTGGATAGCTTTTCTTAGGGAGCCGACTCATTTAGACCAAATTACAGATCTGACCCGGGAGTTGGATAGGGCTCGCTTCTTTATCAGGCATCTTAGCCAAGATCCGTCAGAGACATCTTGTTTTGACCCATCCAGCTCAGGAGCATGCCCCTCTTTAGGTCTATTTAGCAGCAGTTTTGCAGGGGTAGATCCTCCCTTCTACCTCCCAGACATGCCTGGTGATCGCAGCTTTGTGTCCATAGCGGAGATGGAGTAGGTTGATCACCTGGACGTAGATTATCTGTCTTTGGATAGCTATGACAGCTATATTTTTGGTCAGCCACTATTTTGGCTATTTGGCGCTTGTGCCATCATTTTGATAGACCACTGTTAGTAGTTGGGTGGCGATGCCCCATTTTCCTATACTTCTTTATTTTGCATTGTATTATCAGACAGGGATGATGCTTGCAGTAGATAGCTTGTTGTATATGCTTATGATATTTCCTATCTATCGCATCATGTTTATATTTATCATCATGCATTTATTATGCCATATATATGAATCTAGACAGATGAGTTTAGATTTGACCCCTGGGTGGTCTTATGATACGGTGACATAGATGACGTCATCCGCCGTGAGCTGTATTGAGCATTTACCACAGTCTGAGGTGGCTTCATCATTGAGGTCATGGTACGAGAGCCTACCCTTCTCAGCCAGAGGGACAGTAGACCAGATGTTGGGGCATTCGCTGGCCCTTACAGATTTTCAGGTGCCATATGGGTTTGTGGATGGCATACTATCCTGCTGGATACCCGAGAGGCAGGTGTTCAGATTTGGACGATATGAGCTGACGTCGACTCTGGAGGAGTACGAGCGGCTTATCGGTCTGGCTTTGGACTTACCGTTCGCTCGGACTGCTGTTAGTGATATGCGGAGACCGTTACTGCGGATGTCCGGTCTTCGTCAGAGGGTAGTCGTGGACGAGATCGTATCTGGGCGTGTGATCTCAATTGACTTCTTGATCAATCATTTTTCAGAGCTTGATAGCTACGATTGACATGTTGGGGATTTTATTATTTCAGCAGAGGCATGGCATCTGACTAAGGTAGATATTTTGCTGATGTGCATCATCACATACGTCTACATGTTGATCACCTGGATGTGGTATTGGTAGTAGTGGTCCGGGCCTTTAGACAGGGTAGCACCATCATCCCAATGATATTGGCTGAGACGCTGCGGTCAGCCACTTACTGTATTACCCACCCGGAGGGGTTCTTCAGAGGCAGTTTGATCTTGTTGTACATATGGTTGATGTCCCATATCCGACCGATTGGATCTTTCAGGCATCATGGGTATTATTTTTCCCATGATATAGCTATATCCTACTCCTTTTAGCCGTCAGAGTGTACCAATGCAGAGACATGGTCGGCATTTTTATCGGATATTGAGCATCCGTTCTTGATTTTGCCATGCTCAGGGTTAGCCTTCCCATATAGTTTTGTCACCCATTCACCTGGTATGGATTACTTGCCCCTAGCGGGTTTGAGGGGAGTGAATACTTATCATCCCCTGGCTGTTATGAGCCAGTTTAATCAGTTTCAGAGCTTGCACTATTTTGAAGGGTCTGCTGATCAGAGGATGTCGGCGTCGTCTATGTCATCTGCCGACTTGGTACGAGTATATAAGTGTTGGACTAATAAGGAGAGGGCTGAGTTCACCAGTAGCCATCCGGACCGTTCTCCAGAGTACTCCACATGGTTGGAGACAGATATGGCAGTAGCTGCACTTGTTCCTTCAACTCCTATTGTAGATTTAGATGAGGAGGAGCCTATGGAGGATCCTGACTCTCCTACTGAGGATGAGATATTCGTAGGTTTGACAGCGGCACTGGTCAGTGATCCACTGACTAGTCCTACAGGAACAGATCTGGTTCGGCAGATTCATTATTTGGGATGACCTTTGAGTGAGATTCGGATAGAGCGCAGATGTTGACCGCCTTATATGGTAGAGATATAGCTTTAGCTGAGAGGAATGCACTTCGAGTCGCTCATGACGTAGGCTTGATAGAGAGAGAGGAGCTCCGATCTGCCAGAGATGCAGCTGTTGTGGAGAGGGATGAGATCCGCTCAGCTAGAGATGCAGCTTTTACTGAGATCGAGGATACTTTGATTACTAGAGATGCAGCTTTTGCGGAGAGGGATGAGGCTATAGCTTCCTGTGATTTCCATATTGCCGACAGTACTGCTCTTTAATCTTATACTCACAGCCTGGTTACCAAGATGAGCGCATATATTGATGACCACAGTGCCACACTGCAGATGACTGTGGAGGTTTTGAGTCATATGGAGGCTGAGGGTATTGCACTTGCAGTCGCTCCTCCATCTTTCGAGAGAGATGCCATGGTGGCATTGCTGGCCCGCTTATCCTTGGGTCCATAGACTAGCTTTATTTTTCCTGCACAGACTAGATTAGCCATTTTTGTCATGTACAGGGTATTATGTATACATCAAATAGTTTTATATCAGAGAAATATATTTTTGATTCACTTCCCTGTTTGGAGATATTGCTGAGTGATTACCACTTCTTTCCTTACTCGCTGTTGTTGATGTATCTTGAGCTCCTTCGTGTTGGACTGACACTTGAGATGTCAGGGAGTATCTCAGATGGGCCTGTTGACTAGGAGATTGGATATAGCTTTTGTATGGCTTTTGGTGTCTTGGAACTGGTTTTTTATTTTTTTCTTGAAGGTTACTCCCGGGTGGAGGGTGATCAGGTCATTCATAGTTCCAGCTTCTATTAGAGAGGGTTTGAAAAGTATTTATCTTGGGTTTTGAGTTTGGTTTGATGAGTTTTTAAATTTTTATTTGGTTTGACCGCACCAGAAATGACTTCCTACGTACTCCCGGGTGGAGGGAGATCAGGGCATTCGTAGTTCCGGCTTCTAGTGAAAAACTGAACCTGATTTGATTCGTAGGACTCGGATGCGGGTATGCATGTGCTTCAGACATAATACATTTTCACGGTGTCTGAATTGATGAGTTTGGGAAATTTGTTCCTGTCCATTTCTTGCAATCTGATAGCTCCTCCCGTCAACACTTCCTTGATAATGAAAGGGCCTTCCCAATTAGGGGCGAACTTTCCTTTAGCCTCGTCTTGATTGGCTAAAACTTTCTTCAGCACCAAGTCATTTTCTTTGAATTTCCGTATTCGGACCTTCTTGTTGTAGGATCGAGCGATCCTTTGCTGATATAACTGTCTGTGGAAAATGGTTGTAGCCCTTTTTCATCTAACAGGGACAGTTGGTGATATCGGTCTTGCAACCACTGATCCTCGTTTATCTGAGCATCGATCAACACTCGCAAGGATTCCATCTGTACTTTAATGAGGAGGACTGCTTCCATGTTATAGACCAATGAATAGGGGGTAGCCCCAGTAAAGGTGCGCATTGACGTCCTGTATGCTAACAGGGTTAGAGGCAGCAGGTCAGGCCATTTTTTGTGATTGGCAGACATTTTTTGCATGATCTTTTTGATGTTTTTGTTGGCCGCTTCAACAACACCATTCATTTTGGGCAGATAGATGACGCAGTTGAGATGCTTGATGTGGAACTTACTGCACAGTTCTATCAACATCTGATTGTTCAGGTTCTTATCATTGTCTGATATGATCACCTTCGGTTGCCCATATCGACAGATGATATTATTTCTGATGAAACCAATGATGACCTCTTTCGTGACTTTGGGAAAAGAGGCTGCTTCAACCTATTTGGTGAAGTAATCGATTATGGTGGAAATGAATCGATGACCACTGCTGGCATTTGGTTCCAGTGGACCAATCACGTCCATTCCCCACATGGAGAAAGGCCATGGTGAACTCATGTTGTGTAGCTCATTTAGAGGAACGTGTATGGCATTTTCATGTACTTAGCATTGATAACATCTCTTGATGTGATCATCACAATCAGCTTTGAGAGAGATCTAATAATGATCGGTTCTTAATATCTTCCTGGCCAGTAGATGACCGCTCATGTGTGGACCACAGACTCCACCATGGATTTCATCCATAAGTCTCTGGGCTTGTTCTTTATCAAGGCATCTTAACAAGCCTATTCCAGCCTCTCTTTTGTAGAGGGCATCTCCGCTTAGATAGAACTTCATAGCCATTTTGTGAATCCACTTTTACGCAGATTGGCTTGCTCCAGCGGGTGTAGATCCATCTCGTAGATATTCCTTAATGTCTTGATACCAAGGCTGCTTAACAGGAGGTACTTCATATGATACTTCTCAATGTAATTCCCATATGTCGGGGCTTTCTGAACTATGAATTTGATGCAGGGAATCCTAATCCTATTGGATATGCGGATTAATAAAGCCATCGTTGCCAATGCATCAGCCAAATCATTCCTACCCCGAGGAATATAGTTGAAAATTATGTCTTCAAACTCCAGGGATATTATGATGATATGTCGGTGATAGGGTAGAAAATGCAGTTCTTTGGTGTGATATGCCCCAGTGGATTGTTTAATGACCAACTCAGAGTCTCCTGCAAAGACCAGTACGTGTTTGATACCCATTGATTGGGCTAGTTTTAACACCATTATACAGCCTTCATACTCGGCCGTGTTGTTGGTGTTGCCAAATTAAAGTTTGGTAGCCATAGGATATTGTTCTCCTGTACCAGAGATAAGGACTACCCCAGCTCCGGCACCTTCCATGTTTACTGCTCCGTCGAAATACATTTTCCATGGTTGGACTGTATTCTCTCATTGGAGTTGTTAAATTGTCATGATTCCATCATCTGGAAAATAAGTCTCCAAGGGCTCGAACCCTCTTGAAGGTGCTTCAGCTAATTGATCTGCAATGCCTTGACCCTTGATTGACTTCTGAGTCACATAGATAATGTCGAACTGTTGTAGAAATAACTGCCATTTGGACAGTCGACAATTCAACATTGGCTTGTTGAATACATATTTGAGTGGATCCATGCGGGATATGAGGTAAGTCGTGTGCCCATGGAGGTAATGTTGTAACCTCATGGCGGCCCATGCTAATGCACAACATATTTTCTCGATCAGGGTGTATTTTTGTTCACCACTGCTGAATCTTTTACTGATGTAGTAGATGGCTCTTTCTTTGCTACAATCATCTTTCTGTCCTAGCATGCAGCCCATTGCATTGGCATTGATGGACAGGTACATGAACAAGGGAACTTGATAAGTGGTTTTTATGACCACTTATTCGGATAGTAACCAATTTGTTCTATTGCCGAAACTCAAGTATTCTTGTGCTTGTAATGTGTTTTTGCTTTGTTTTGCAGTTTTCATATTTTGGAACTCTCTTGGTGCATAATGGACTAAAATGCCTGAAAGAATGCCAAAATGGGCGAGAGGCTAAGTAATGGATTGATAACATGATGGCATGATATGGCAAACGAGTAAAGCGTGCAATGTTCAAGTGTGCAAGGAAGCGGAAACCAAGTGCAGCAGCAGAAGAAGACTTGCACCAGCATAAAATCAAGGCTCGCTCGGCCGCTCCAGGTTTGCCTTGAAGAGCCGCGCGCCCGCGCCATTACCCCAGACCAGGAAACTCAGATTCAACAGCCGCGCGGCCGCGCCAGGAAGAAGGCATAAACGCGCACTGTCGCGCCAGTCCAAAATCATGCCAGATTTGACTTTCGACTTAGCAGACGGGAAAGGCTTATATTTAGGGCTTGTTTTGCCCATTGGATGAATTATTCAATCCTTGGCCTTAAGCCCTAGACCTAGTTCTCTTCTTCTCTTCCTTTACATTTTGTTTAGCTTAGTGTAGGAGTAGATTAGATTAGGATTTAGTTAGTTAGTTTCTAGGGTCTAATTAGAGAAGAAGATTGAAGCAAGTGGATTTCATTGGAGATTCAACAAAGGAAGCTTGAGCACTCAGATTTGCATTTTCTATCTTTATAATCTCTTGCTTCCTATTTGTAATCTTTTAATGTTTATCCAACTTGTGAATGATAGATGTGCTTCATTATGATATCTTAAACTCTATTTTCAGATTTCAATGGAACCTTTTGAATAGTTTATATTGATATGCTTCCTTGTTGGTCTTTTTGATTGTTATATGACTGTCTATTACGATTTGTGCTTTAATTGATTAATTGCTTAGCTACCAATTACTGTGAGAACCAATATGAGCTTGAAAGATGAAATGTGGGTTTAGATCTGGTTGTAGTAGCGGATGATTGTATTTCTACATGGCGTTGGATGTATGATTTGTGCTTAGGATAGACATATACCGAAGCGCCGCTCATTTTTAATTGAGAACCTGAGCTTAAACCCTAATTATTTGTAAATCACATAAACATATAGAGGTTTAGATAATGTGGGTGTTCACGTGCGTTCTATCATCTGTGGATTGCATGTGATATGGATTAAGTGCATTGAAAAATGGCCTTATCTCACTTTCGTGTTCTCGGCTAACAAACTGTGACGATTAATTTGACCTAACTAGAAGTGTATCGACTTAGATGAATCATTAGGGGAAATTGGGATCTCGTATCTTCATTATCTGATTTTACTCTAGGATTAATTAGTTTAAGTTTAATTACTTGCTTAGTTAATTTAGTTTTTTAATTAAAACTCTTTACCGCCCGTTTGAATAAGATTGAAATATTTATGGACTAGTGGTTTGGCAACCTTTTATCTGTTAATTTTCCGTGAGAACGATATCTGTACTTACTGATTATTACTTGTTGACCGCGTATATTTGCGCATAATTGTCATACCTAGTCGGGGACAACAAGTTTTTGGTGCCGTTGGCAGGGAATTAATTGGATAACTGTTTGCCAACATTAGTTTCAATCAAATTAGTCTTAATTTAAACATTTTTATTTTATTTTAATTCTCTTCATCTATTCTCTTTTCAGGTACAATAGATGTCAATGCTTATCCATGGTTTTATACAAGGCAAGAACAACCAAGGGAAACGTATAATGATGGACTCGACCCCATTACCGCATTATCAGCACAGCTAGAGGTTCTCTCAAGGAAGTTGGACAGTGTTACAGCCCAACAGAGTCGAGAGACGGCCGTTACTTATGACTATGTTGCTGGAAGCTATATGAGCCATCAGGATCCCATCCGTTATAGACAAGAGCAGTATGGGGGTGATTACTTCAACCATGAATATTCCAATTATCACCAAGATTTGGGTATCACCCAAACTCTTCAGATAGCTATCAAGACCAATACTGCGAGCAAAGTCCAATATACGCACCAGGACCCCCATATCAATCTCCGTGTTTACAAGAAGAACAGTCAACTATGGAATTCATGTATAGGAGCTTAGCAAACCAAGAGGAGATGATTAGGAGCCAGGAAATATCGAACCAGAATTTACAAAACCAGATGGCCCTATTCAACAATACTCCAACCAGTGAGACTCAGTACATGGATCCTGAGGCTGAAACAGAAAAGGCAAGATTGGAAAGTTTGTGGAGAAATTCTATAGCATCGACAAAGGAGATCTTGATTGAGCAAGAGAAGTCGATTGAGAATCTTCAGAATTGGGCGGAGCAAATCAGCATGGCTTTAATGAAGGAGGAGGTGATTGAGCAAGGAATAGAAAGTCAAAATCTTCAGGATCCAATGCCTCAACTATTGGAAGTCGTAAGCAATGGCCCTCAGAATACTTGGTGCTATGAAATGGATGCTGAAACTGATGAAGAACCGGAAGTGCACTTGCAACTGGACGAGCTGAAGGCAATGGATATTAAGGAGACAATTGAGGATGTGGAAAAGTATGAACAAACCGTAACAATACCCCAAGAGCCTTCTCCGTCGAAGTTGGAAAAGCCAGTGAAGTTTGCACACCCTTGCCCCCTTGGAAGTTACATCACAGATATGGATCTCGAGGATATGAGAGAGTTCGCATTCTTGAAACCATGGTGGTACGAAGAAGAGAGAATTGAAAAAGAGACCGTTGTGTTTGAAGATCCTCAATGCCCCAATCACTTCACAAACACAACGGAACAAGTGCCTAGCTCCCCGAGTTTTAAGACAGGGAATTCTTATACACATCATGTGCTAGGTAGTTTAAATCCAAAGCCTCCCATGTTGGGAAGCCTCCAAGCTCACACGACAATTCTAATGGATGGAGGGTTTCTCAAGTATCGTCGGGGGATCGGATAGAAGTGGCAAGACAAAGTCCAGCTAACGGACTATAAACCAAGCGCTCTATGGGAGGCACCCCATCATCTCTCTCTCCCTCCTTGTTTAATTTTACTTACTTATCTCCAATTCCCTCCCCCCTATTTAATTGTTAGTAGTTTAATTTAGTTAAAATTTTTGAATGCTCGTAGAATTAGGAGCTCAGTGCCTTCATAATTGGACTTAAGCATTGATGCATATATTTTTGGGACTATATAGTGTTGGATATATTTTTGATGCACTTGTATGTGGCATATATGCACATATAGGAGTTTTTGGGAATTCACATGCATATATCTTCCTATGTTTCATTCTCCTAATTGTAAATAGTTAATATTTAGTTTTGTGATTTAAAGGGCTTAATGCATATTGTATGCATCTCTCAGGTTAACGCTGCTAGAATGAATCAAAAGTCAAAAGTCCAATCCTCAATGCATGTCAAAAGCTGCATAACAAAAATCTGAGGAAGGGCGCGTCATGCAGTGTGTCTTAGACTTAAAGTGAAATTCAGCAGAAACTAAGTGCCACATCATTTCATGTAGCATCAGAGGCCGATTAGGGGAGTTTCTTTTGTACCTTTTACCTTCAATGAGGACATTGAATACTTTAAGTTTGGGGGTATTAGGTTTATTTTGCATGTAGGTTTATTTTGCATATAGTGTAGTTCATTTCATTTTGCATATTATGTTTGTTCATATAGTGCATGTAGGTTGTATTTTGTTAAAATTTGTCAAAATTTTAATTTTTTTTGTTTGTTTTAGTTAATTGTGTTAGAGCATATTGCATAAATCCAGTCTAAAGTTGGTTTGTTATTTAGTTGGCCTATGAGGAAGCTAGAATTACTTAATTTTTGAACTAATTTGAGACTTAAGCTTGCTTATATAGTCATATATGTAAATCCTCGCCTGTCAGATACCGTGTAACCAATTAGCACAATAGAGTAACCACCATGATTTGCTCAGTTTAAATTTTCACATACTTGTCTTCTGGTGGGAAATCTGTGTTTTAATGAAAGAGTTTTAGTAATCAAATAATAATAGCTAGACTATAAAAAGCTTAAGTTCGGGGGAAAGCGGGAGGTATGCATGCTATTTGGGGAGATGGAGCGTAAGACGCACTGCCCTAGGAAAAAGAATAGAAAAACATATGAAAAAAAAAAAAAAAAAAAGGAAAGGAAAAGAAGGTTGATTGTGAATAAACACGTCGGCTACGTCGAATCCTATGGCCTTTGATATTCGAGCAAGTAAGCCCTCGGGGTGTCTCTACACCCAGCGCCCTAAGGCCTGTTAGTCTGGGAGTCGTTGGTTGAAAGCTCGGTACACGGGTATCATTGAAAAGCCTAAGAGGACTAGGCATTGCACAGTCAATTGTGTACACGTGAAAGTGTGAAAACTCCCTCTTGAGTAAATAAAAGCTTAATAAACCCCCTGTTGACTCTTAGCTTAAGTAATGCATAGTCTTAGTTAGAAATTATATGATTTACTGCTTTTCTTGAGTTGAAACTTGTTTTTCCCCTAAGAAGCATAGTATGTGATCTATTTGTTCTAAGGAATGTTTAATGGTTGCTAGGCACACAGCGCACACTATATCAGTGTTGACAGGTTTGGATTTACAAGAATATACCTTATGATCTTGTCTTCGATAGCTTTTCTATTTGATTATCTTGTGATTTTTTTGAGGCAGTGCTTTTCAAAGTTCAATACTGACTGAGGCTTGGATTCACATTCATATTAGTATAGGTTGCATTCATTGTAGATATTGCATTGCATCTTGTGTTTAGTTTTGTTTTGGTTGCTTGAGGGCAAGCAACGTTTAAGTTTGGGGGTATTTGATAAGTGATTTTTATGACCACTTATTCGGATAGTAACCAACTTGTTCTGTTGCCGAAACTCAAGTATTCTTGTGCTTGTAATGTGTTTTTGCTTTGTTTTGCAGTTTTCATATTTTGGAACTCTCTTGGTGCATAATGGACTAAAACGTATGAAAGAATGCCAAAAAGGGAAAAAGGCTAACCAATGGATTGATAGCATGATGGCATGATATGGCAAAAGAGTAAAACATGCAATGTTGAAGTGTGCAAGGAAGCGAAAACCAAGTGCAGCAGCAGAAGAAGACTTGCACCAGCAGAAAATCAAGGCTCGCGTAGCCGAGCCGGGTTTTCCTTGAAGAGCCGCGCGCCCGTGCCATTACCCCAGACCAGGAAACTCAGATTCAACAGCCGCGCGGCCGCGCCAGTCTAAAATCATGCCAGATTTGACTTTCGACTTAGCGGACAGGAAAGGCTTATATTTCGGGCTTGTTTTGCCCATTGGATGAATTATTCATTCCTTGGCCTTAAGCCCTATCCCTAGTTCTCTTCTTCTCTTCCTTTACATTTTGTTTAGCTTAGTGTAGGAGTAGATTAGATTAGGATTTAGTTAGTTAGTTTCTAGGGTTTAATTAGAGAAGAAGATTGAAGCAAGTGGATTTCATTGGAGATTCAACAAAGGAAGCTTGAGCACTCAGATTTGCATTTTTTATCTTTATAATCCCTTGCTTCCTATTTGTAATCTTTTAATGTTTATCCAACTTGTGAATGATAGATATGCTTCATTATGATATCTTAAACTCTATTTTGAGATTTTAATGGAACCTTTTGAATAGTTTATATTGATATGCTTCCTTGTTGGTCTTTTTGATTGTTATGTGACTGTCTATTACGATTTGTGCTTTAATTGCTTAATTGCTTAGCTACCAATTACTGTGATAACCAATATGAGCTTGAAAGACGAAATGTGGGTTTAGATCTGATCGTAGTAGCGGGCGATTGTATTTCTACATGGCGTTGGATGTATGATTTGTGCTTAGGATAGACATATACCGAAGCACCACTCATAGTCAATTGAGAACCTGAGCTTAAACCCTAATTATTTGTAAATCATATAGACATATAAGGGTTTAGATAATGTGGGTGTTCACGTGCATTCTATCATCTGTGGATTGCATGTGATATGGATTAAGTGCATTGAAAAATGGCCTTATCTCACTTTCGTTTTCTCGACTAACAAACTGTGACATTTAATTTGACCTAACTGGAAGTGTATCGACTTAGATGAATCATTAGGGGAAATTAGGATCTCATATCTTCATTATCTGATTTTACTCTAGGATTAATTAGTTTAAGTTTAATTACTTGCCTAGTGAATTTAGTTTTTAAATTAAAACTCTTTACCGCCCGTTTGAATAAGATTGAAATGATTATGGACTAGTGGTTTGGCGACCTTTTAACTGTTAATTTTCCGTGGGAACGATATTTTTACTTATTGATTATTACTTGTTGACCGCGTATACTTGCGAGTAATTGTCATACCCAGTCAGGGACAATAGAACTCCATCCCTCGGAGGTACTAATACTGGTGCTTCGATTAGCTACTTCTTGATTGCAAGGAAGGCTTGTTGACAATCCCCATTCCATTTAGTGGAGGCATTCTTCCTTAGTAACTTGAATATAGGCTCACAAGTTGCTGTGAGCTAGGAAATGAATCAGCTTATAAAGTAGATCCTTCCCAAAAAACCCACGTTTCTTCTTCCCTGTTTGAGGTACTGGCATCTCAGTGATGGCTTTGATCTTGGTTGCTTGCTTGCTTGCTTTGACGCCAAAAGCACATTTTGCGGGATTCAGCTTGAGGTTATACTTGCGTAACCTGTTGAACAGCTTCCTGAGATGGTCGATGTGATCATCCTCCCTCCTGGATTTGATGATGATGTCATCCATATAAAACTCTATTTCTTTATGCATCATGTCATGAAATAGGGCCATCATGGCTCGCTAATACGTGGCTCCGGTATTGATGAGGCCGAAGGATAGTCGCCTATAACAGAAGGTTCCCCAGGGAGTGATGAAAGCTGTTTTCCCCCGGTCCTCTTCAGCAACCATGATTTGATGGTAACCAGCAAAGCAATCTACAAAGGAATACATGTCGTACTGTCGTATTGTCTATCAGGATGTGGATGAAAGGTACCGGGAAATTATCCTTGAGGCAGGCTTTGTTCAAATCCCGATAATCAACACATACACGTACCTTCCCTCCAGGCTTAGGCACTGGGACTATGTTTGAACGCCACTCTGGATAGGTTGATACCATGATAATCCCAGCTTTGAATTATTTAACGACTTCTTCTTTGACTTTTAGACTCCATTCAGGTTTCAATCGCCTAAGCTTTTGTTTGACTAGCTTGAACCCGTCTTTGATGGGCATGCGATGAATGACAATGTCAGTAGAGAGGCCAATCATGTCTTTATGTGACCATGCAAATACATCCTGGAACTGTGTTAGGAGTTTGATCAGGTCGGCTTTTTGGTCTGGTGTGAGGTCTAAACCTATCTGGATTTCTTTGATGTTTTCGGAGGTTCCTATGTTGATAGTGGTGGTTTTGTCGAGGTTTGGTTTGGGTTTGTCTTCGACCCATTCTTTGATCTCCTCGGGCACCCCATAGTTATCTTCCTCCTCTTGATCAATATCCATGAAGTCGAAGTTCTTTTCTACATCAAAGTCGTAGTCATTTTGACAGGTTGGCATCTCATCAGCAGAGACGAACACATCCAACGCTTGAGTCCTGAAAACAAAAAAGATTTCATCTTAGATATATACATCTACTTAAATATATATAGCATTCTGCAAAGCATGACAAAGCTGCTGCTATGGCTATGCAATCAAAAGTAAGCAGTAAATGAAAGCATGATTAAAGGGCAGATTGACTCTCTTTGCCCGTTTACCCTTTTTGACCGAGGCAAGGGACACTGCTCCAATTATCCAAGGTCAGATCTTTATGAACCGGGAGGATTAGGGATTTATGATTATCTATCTAGTCTCGGAAGACGACTGAGACATTATTTATAATAGGGCCAGGGTTTTTCTTTGAACTGCTCCCTTTTTCCTTTTTGATGCGAGGAATTTGAATCTAATCCTCGTCTTCGCTATCTGGGACCTCATCATTCATACCCTCGTAGTTTATGATGACCCGCATATTAGCGAATGGGTCTCGTCCTTCGTACATGATCTTTTCTTTTCCCTTTTCGCTATCTGCCTTATGCTTGAGGGCTTTTCTTTCCTTGATAGGTATGATCAGAGGAAACAGCATTGTTGATGCCACAGTAGGGATCTTCCTCATTTGTTTTACCCATCCGGCATTAGTAAGATTTGGCAAAAGTATGGTGGAAGCATGAGCCTTGGGATGCTTATGCAGGTTCCTGTAATTTGCCCTGGATGAATATCCCAATCCTACTCTCCCAGTATGAATTGGGATTTATATCGGACTCTTGATACCTTGCTGATTCTTTCCTAACCCTTCTCCAGGTTGGAAACCCAAAGATACCATTTCTTGGCCCACTGTCATTACTTTGGTGGAGACCTTAGGCTTCAGGGCTGGTGCTCCGATAGGTAGATACTACGTATCGCTCACCTCCAGAGCTTGAAAACTTGCAGGTTCAATCCCTGCATCCAGGCTGATCACTGGCATGTCTCCCTGTATGCCGACAGGGTATTCTGGTTCAGCATTGACCGTGATGAGGTTGCCATTGATAATGTATTTGAGTTGTTGATGGAGGGTGGATGGCACTGCCCCTGCCATATGAATCCATGGCCTGCCCAGCAATAGGTTATATCCAGTGGCGATATTGAGCACCTGAAAGGATACGTAGAAAGTGTGTGGGCCAATCTCCAAGGATAGCTCTATTTCTCCCATATCTTGGCGTCGCAATCGATCGAAAGCTCGGATGACTATACGGCTGATTTTGATCCGATTCGGGTTGATCTTCGTTCTTTCCAAGGTATCGTAGGGACAGATGTTAAGGGATGATCCTCCGTTGATGAGTACCCCTCCGATCACATACTTTAAAGACATCACAGCTATTTGAAGGGACTTATGATGGCCTGTTCCCTCTATAGGGATATCATCGTTAGTGAAATAAATCACATTGCTGTTGAAAATGTGTTCCACCACATGACAAAATTTCTCAGCATCTACGGTATGTGGCAGATGGGCTTCTTCTAGAACTTTCACTAGAATGTTGCGATGGTCCACTGAGGATAAGACCAAGTCTAGGATGGACATTTGATTGGGTGTATCCTTCAATCTCTACACTACCTTGATTTCATTGTGTCCCATCTTTTAGAGGAACTCTTCAATTTTCTCATCATCCACCCTTGCTTTGGCTTTGATGACTGGTTTAATCACCCGCTGAGGCAGGTATAATGGATTGTCCTTTGGTACAACGGTAATGTTGTTTGAGGTGGACCATTCATCGTTCCCATATTTCCATGGGACCCGCTTCAAACTGATAATTGGATACTGGGGTCTGAAGGGCAATATCAAAGGCTCGGGTGCGGCCACCTTCATCGAATTTTGTATTTCTTGGAGCCCTTTCCCTGGCAGTACTAAGGGTTTGAGGGTGGACTCTTCATTACAGGAGATGACAGCTACAGTACCTTGATTCCATACAGTGGGGATCCAGAGAGTTTCTTCATCCGGGAGGTCGAGAACTTGATTTCCCCTTATCAGGTCACCATTTTCAATCATGTCTTGAATTAGGTTATGAAGCACCCAGCAATCCTCAGTATCATGGCCGGGTGACTTGGAGTGGTACTAACATATTTGATAAGGTTTGAATTTTCTGGCCAAAGGGTTCAATGGTGGTAACAAGTTTGCTATCATTCCCTCGTTGATTAGCATCTGGAGGATTTCTTCCATTGACTGGTTTAGGTTGGTGAAGTTCCTTTGGAATAAGAATTTTCCACTAGTTTAGACGCTTGCTTCTTCAACCCCTTTGTCAGTCCAGGATTCATGCTCCTGAGACAGGTTATGATCCCTCATGGGATTAATCTCGGGTGTGGGAGGACGATCGATATCAGACCGGTTGGCCCGTTTGATCATTTTCCTGGTAATCTGATGCTGGTAGACGACCAGTTCTGCTAATTGTTCGATTTGTTCCTTGATAGAGTTTATTTCCTGCTCTATCAGGAACCTTCTTTCTGAAACTTCCCAACTGTCTGGGGTGCTATTGATGGATGGAGTTGATTCTCCCATATAACGGAGTACTTGGATCCTTCTCCATTTGTGGTGCTAATCATATTGATATTCTCCTCTTTATGTTGTGGTAGAGGATTGTCCTATACATGGGGTTGCTCAGGCTTTGTGACCATAATCTCTCCGTTGTCGATCAAATCTTGGATCTTGTGCTTGAGAGACCAACAGTCTTGTATGTCATGGCCTGGAGATCCAGAGTGGTAAGCACACTTCTTGCTTTAGTCAAAATTTCGTCCACCGGTGTTGGTGGGTGGAAGGAGTTGGACAATATTCTTCTAAGCTGTTAGAAGCTTGAACATGTTCTCAAGTGAATCCCCTAGAGGGGTGAAAGTTCTTCTACGCCTAACCTCCATATTCTTCTAGAATGGAGGATCTGAAGGCTGTGATGGAGCTTGAAAAGGAGTATAATTCCTCTTTTGAATAGGTATACTGTTTGACTCGCCCCTTGTATTCTGGCCTTGCAATACTAAGGACACTTCTTCATCTTTCTTTTTATATACCCTCCGTGGATTACTCCCGTAATTTCCAGATTGGATATGTTCAGCGACAGCTTCGAGGGCGGTCAGATCTTTTATTATCCTGGACTTGAGCCTCATTTCTGCCATTTCGCCGTGTTTGATCATTTCAAAGAATGATATTCCTATGCCTGCTAGGACCCTCTCATAATATGGCGCTTCTTGGATGTCAATGAAGGTCATTACTATCTCAGACTCAGTCATGGCTGGGGTGACTTGTGCTGCAACTCGTCTCCATCGTTGGGCATACTCTCGGAATGATTCAGTGTTCTTTTTCTTGATTTTGGTTATCTGGTATCTGCCTGGAGCCAGCTGAGATCGAAAGTTGTACTGACTGAGGAAGGCATGGGCCAGCTCTTCCCAGCTGTAAATCTTAAAATTGTCTAGGCAGGCATACCAGGATCTGGCCTCTCCAGTTAGACTCTTTTGAAATAATTGCATCCAAAGTTTCTCGTTCTCTGCATAGGATCCGAGTTCTCCGATGAATACTTTCAGATGTGTATAAGGATCTCCCAATCCATCATATTTCTCAAAATCAGGAGTTCTGAATTTCTCGAGATAACGAGCTCAGGGGAAAATAAGAGGTCGGAGTAATTAACACTGGCGAATACCCCAGTCCCTTTGATAGACCGGAGAGTTTCTTCCATTTGTTGTACTTTCTTGAGAAGGTCACTAGCTTCCTGTTCTTTGCTGAGGGTGGTGATTTCAGGGGTTTTGTTGGTTGGGTCCTAGTTTTGTGGTCCAAGAATCTGAGTTTCGGCCTTTTCGGTCTCTTGACTACCACTACCACCAGGTACTCCTGGTTCTGTATGAGTTTGGGTTTGCTTCCCTTTAAGGGCCTTGCTTTATTCTCTTAGAAAACTAGCTAGTTCAGCTATCTGATTTCTCAGTCCTTCGAACTCTTCCCTAGACACAGGGGTAGATTCTGGTTGAGCACTCAAAGTCATGTCCGTGGATTGATTTAGTGCTTTCTTAGACTTAGATCTAGTGACAGGACCAATTTTTTACCTACACAAAAATGTAGGTTTGTCAATTTCCTGCGATAGGTACGGATAAGATGCATGATGTGGTTTTTAACTTTATCCTGCAAAACAGAGGTTAGTTGTTTTCATGATAGGATGACAAGACGTATTTACTGGAATTGAAAACTAGACATTGAATTGAAAGTGGAAGTCATGAAGAAGCTTCCCATCGAATTTGGTTAATCAGAGGCTGACCTATCTTAGGTTACTCTCGCGCAGCTTTTTGGCATAAAGGTCCCCAGATCATCGCAATCTACTAGAGGGAAAATTAATCCGATCTTTCAACTGGAGCGAATCTGGGTGGTGCATTTTCATGAGCCCCAGAGACTTAGCCGATCCCCAGAGACATTACTTATCACTGACGGGTTTTGCCTCCTTGTGAGAGGAACACAACATACATTCATATGCATCGTCCTCACCGTATGCATATGATGACAGTTGGTGCGAAGCACTAATATGGGTGCGAAGCACTAAAAAATAGGAAAGCATTCATTCACATTCATTCAATGTAAAGACGCAGTATTCACACATTCATTCAATGTGGAGACGCAGAATTCACGCATTTATAGTTTTGAAAGGAAAATATTTGAAAAGATTTGAAAGTGGCCTAAGCCCTCTACTGTCCCCAGCAGAGTCGCCACCTGTCGACGTTGGTTAAAACATCCGCGGGTCGGGTCAGAACCCGGATCTTTAATCTCTTCCTAAGTTATCTCTACCCTCACTCTTTTTATTTAGAAAAAAGGTTTTGAAGGGTTTTTTAGGAAAAAGGCCAACATGTATCATGTCGACGATTTGAATGTTTTACAAAGTCGCCAGTTGGTAGATTTGAAAATAGTTGTACTAACTCAACCAAGTTTTATTTGAAAGAGGCCCAATTGCTGGACACTGTCGAAACTTGATCTTTGAAACCAATGTTTTGAGCTCGGGGGTTTGCTTAAGTGTGGGGAAGGTGTTAGGCACCCCACGACTCCAGTGTAATCACGGTACCGCATCTTTTTAATATTTCCCTTAAAACTGAAATACGTGTGTGAATGCTGTTTGAAAATTGGGCCTATGTTTAATTGATTACAAGTAGTGCTTTGCTTCGTTGAACCTATATACAAAGGGTTTGACTTGATTTGCAAAAAGTCTTTGATTTGATTTGCAAAAGTGTTTGATTTGATTTGCAAAAGCTTTTCTTTTGATTGAATTAAAAATGATGTTTTGAAAGCTGGTTATCAAACCCTTACGCTAACATATGAATTGAAGTATGTTGATACTTTCATTTTTTATCTTTTCAGCCTTAAGGCACAATTTGAATGTTGATTGTCGGGCTGTGAAGCATCCTCGATCACAGAATATTCACAAATATCGGTCTCCTCATGGGCATGATAGCCATCGGAGGGACTCTGACACTACAAACCATATTTTCACTATGTTAAGACATTAAATCCGGATAACCATTTTAAGGTCTGTTGTATGTATATTTTACAGAAAAACTGGCAGGTTACATCTGTAAAGCAGAGTTTGTCCATCGTGGGAATCAGATTCTGATCGATTTGATCATGAATCCCACGATTCCTAGGCTCACATATGAGTAGCCAATAAACCTGCATAGTTCAAATTTGCACAGAAATAGATATATATCCCAAAATTGCCAGAACCGAGGATTCATTTAGTAAATCCGAGTTCGCACGGTCAAGAGTCTCGTTCCCACTAGATAGCGATCTAAGGGACGCGAGGTTGCTTTTATAACTGAAACTAGAAAGAAAGCTAGATTTAAGGAAATCACAGTCATTCTAGCTTCCCGGTTCAGTTTGGACATGTTTTGAACCGTTTGAAAGTTAGAGTTGGCAAGATTTAAATAAATCTAGTCTGCCCACAAATATGTCAGTGCTAATTCATATCAAATGAATGTTTAAAGCAGCAGTTTAATAAAAGCGAGTAAAGCAATATATATACACAGTTATATATATAAAAGCTGTAAAGGGCGATGGGTTTTCATGTCGGTGCCCGGACTGGAATTGAAATATATATATATATATATATATATATATATATATATATATTGACAAAAACATAGTCAACCAAGACTGGAAAGAGAACCCAGTGGTGGAGAAGGCTGCTTATATATGCATATTTATATATAAAAGCAGTAAAAAGGCCACAGAATAATCCAGACCGAACAAAATGTAAATGTACATAAAAGTAGTCAACCAGGGACTGGGAAGAGAACCCAGTAATGGTGAGGTGCAAAAGCAGTAAAAAGGTCACAGAATAATCCAGGCCAGACTGAAATATATAAATATATATATATATATATATATTGACAAAAACGTAGTCAACCAAGACTGGGAAGAGAACCCAGTGGTGGTGAAAGTTGCTTATATATGCATAGATGTATATAAAAGCAGTAAACTGCCTCGGATTTGACATCCGGGCTTGGCATAATTGAAAAGTTAGTATATATATAGTTGAATAAATACAATAAAAAAAAAAAGCCAAACCCGAACTGGGAAGATAACCCAGTTCGGCAAAGTTGCTTCAAATGAAGATGCTAGTTCACTGAAGCTGTTAGAGCTGACGGATCGTCAATCGGAGTTATAAAAATTCCAGAAAATGCAGTAATGTATAAAAATGTACCAAATTTTGACGAAAACGGCCACAAAAATAAGTTCCGGGCATTTTTAGAAAACAAAATTTGATATGCAAGTGCAAAACAGTGCAAAGAAGTAGTATTAACTTTCTGATCATAGAAATACTTATAATATACTGCTAAACGGGCTTTTTGCCAAATTGTAGGCTCTAAACATTAAAATATACCGGTTATATTCTGATATGTGGTAGTATGTGGGTATATATACGTGTTAGAGTGACAAAATTTGGATTTAGGAGAGGTGAAAAAGTCAAAAAATCAAACAGGCAGAGGTTCGCTGCATTTCAGAATTCTTAAAAATGAGGGGGCACATTTATTTATAGGCCAGGGAGCCTCAGCTCTACCTGCTACTGCCGCAAGTAGAGGTACGGCTCCCCTGGTGGGGCCAACATGTTTAGTTGAGTTGTCTCGAAGTACGTGCACTTCAAGCAACGAGAGGTCGAAGTCGAAACTTTCTAACTTTTGATCGAAGCGTTCATTTGAGGTGTGCTATACCTTTCCAGAGAGCCCTCGCCAAGAATGTCACAGTGACATGGGATAAAACATTTTTCGGATCCAAGAAGACGGGTTCATAACCAGGTCTTTGATTCCCCGTAGTTTGTTCGTTAAGTTGTCTTGCGCTGTTCGCACTCGGGATCGTCGTTATGGTTCATTCTGACCTTGGTGGCATCAATTCGGCTTGAGTTAGACCGAATCGGCTTTGGGTTGGTAAAATGACTATTTTACCCATCCCGGGATTGCCTTTAGTGTCGGCATGGCCTTTGGTTGACTTCCGGGAGTTGTTTCCAAGACTTGGATCCCATTCGAGTCTGTCCATCCTTATTGTAATCTCTTAAGTTAACTTGGTCATTCCAGGTTATCTTCTGGAGATGTTGTGGAGCTTCAGGTTTGGTCCCGAAGTTGACTTGACTTCCCGGGCTGAGACCGGGGCTGATCTGTACCTCCCGGATTGAGACCGGAGTTGAGTTGACATCCCGAGACTGGTGTTCAAGGCTGTGGTTGTCTCGATATTTGGTGATCAAGGTTGATTTGAAAGGTCCGATATTGAGATCGGGGTTGATCTGACTGTTCGATTGGAGATCAAAGTTGATATAATGGCCTAATATTGAGATCTGGGTTGATCTGACGGTCCGATTGGAGATCGGAGTTGATTTGATTGCCAATTATTGAGATCGGGGTTGAGTTGACAGTCCGATTGGAGATCAGAGTTGATTTGATGGCCTGATTTAAGAACGGGATTGATCTGACGGTCCGATTGGAGATCGGAGTTGATTTGATGGCCCGATATTGAGATTGGGGTTGAGTTGACGGTCTGATTGGAGATCGGAGTTGATTTGTCGACCCAATATTGAGATCGGGGTTGAGTTGACTCTCCGATTGGAGATCGAAGTTGATTTGTTGGCCCGATATTGAGATCGGGGTTGAGTTGACGGTCCGATTGGAGATCGGAGTTGATTTGATGGCTTGATTTTGAGATCGGGGTTGATCTGACGGTCCGATTGGAGATCGGAGTGGATTTGATGGCCCGATATTGAGATCGGGGTTGAGTTGACCCGGTATTGGTGACCGGGGTTGATTTAATTGTACCATTTTGCCCTCCTACAATGTTTGTAACAGGGACAAGAAATTTCGAGTGTCTACATACTTAACTATATATACTAATTTTCCATTCTTTCAAGCCCGGATGGCAAATCCGTGGTAGTTACTGATTTTATATATATATATATATAACTATATATACATATATATAAATTTTTCTGACTTCATTTGGTCTGGATTGTTAATTTGTGGCCTTTTTTGCTTTTATATATATATATATATATACTAACTTTATATATTAACATTTATATTTTCGTTTGGCCTAGATTGGAAATTCGTGGCCTTTTTACTGCTTTTATACATTTATATATTATATGAAAGCTATAAATGAGCCACGAATTAATCCAGGCTCGACAGAATGGATATATATATGTATACATATATATATATATATATCCATTCTGTCGAGCCTGAATTAATTCGTGGCTCATTTACAGCTTTTATAAATATATATATATATATATATATATATATATATATATATTTACATTCTGTCAAGTCTAGATTACTCTGTAGCTTTTTATAGCTTTTATACATACATACATATATATATATATACTTCCATTCTAGTCTGGGCATAGGATTTGAAATCCGTCGCCCTTTATTACTTTTATACATATATATATTTCCATTCTGTCAAGCCTGGATTACTTCGTGGCTTTTTACAGTTTTTATAAATATATATATATATATTTACATTCCATTTCGGGCATAGGATTTGAAATCCATCGCCCTTTACAGCTTTCGTATATATATAATTATATATATATATATATATATATTCTTTATTCATTATGATTAAATATCTGCTGTAAATATTCATTAAATATGAATTGGCACTGATATCCATTTGGCGAACTAGATTAATTTAAATCTAGCCCTTTCTACCATTCAAACGGTTCAAAATAGGTCCAAACAAAACCGAGAAGCTAGAATGGCTGAGATTTATTTAAATCTGGCTTTCTTTCTAGTTTTGTTCATTATTAAAGCAACCTCACGACTCTTAGATCGTTATCTAGTGGGAACGAGAAGCTTTGGCTACGCGCATGCCAGAATTTGACTGATGAATCCTTGGTTTTTGCGATGTATAGATGTAGATATACATTTTCTGTGCATATTTGAACTGTGCAGGTTTTCTTGGCTTCCCTCTGTGAGCCTAGGAATCGTAGGATTCATGATCAAATTGATCAGAATCTGATTCCCACGATGGACAAACTCCATATTACAAATGTACCATGCCAGTTTTTCTGTAAAAATGTACATCCGAAAGACCTTAAAACGGTTATCCGGGTTTAAGGTCTCAAACATAATGAAATATGATTTGTCGTGCTAGAGTCACTCAGATGGCTGTCATGCCCATGAGAAGACCGGGACTTGTATATATTTTGTGGTCGAGGATACTTCACAGCCCGACAATCACTATTTTAATCAAGCCAAAAGGCACTACCCTTCGTATATAGGTTCAACGAAGCAAGGCCTACTTTTAAATCAATCAAACGTAGGCCCAATTTCTTCCAGCATAGACACACACGTTACAAATAAAGAAAGGAAAATATTGAAAAGATGCGGTATCGTGTTTTCACTGTAGTTGGGGGTTCCTAACACTTTCCCCCCACTTAACCAAGCTCCCGAACTTAGAACTTCGGTTTCAAAGATCAAGTTTCGACAGTGTCCCGTAATTAGGCCTACTTGCAAAAAAAACTCGGTTGCGTTGGTACAACCATTTCAAATCTACCAACTGGCAACTCTGTAAACCGTTCAAATCATCGACATGATACATGTTGGCCTTTTCCTAAAAAACTTCACCCTTCATAAAACAGACAAGGTAATAAGGGTAGAAAACAAAAGATTTAGGAAAAGAGAAAGATTCGGTCCAAACGCGACAGGATTTTTTCCCGACGTCGACAGGTGGCAACTCTGCTGGGGACAGTAGAGGGCTTAGACCACGTTCAAATTTTTTTAAAATTTCCTTTTATATCTGTGTATATGTGGATGCTGCGTTTTGCATTGAATGGATGTGAATGAATGTTTTACTACTTTATATTAGTGCTTTTCACAATGTCATCATTTCACGGTAAGATGCAATGTATGTGAATGGATGTTGTGTGATTCCTATACCAGGAGGCAAACCCATCGGTGTTTGATTACTAGACTCAAAGAAGACTAATTCTGCGAGGGATTTGCTCCAATTGAAAGATCCGATTAATTTCCACTCTAGTAGATTGCGATGATCTGGGGACCTTCATGCTGAAAAGCCGTGAGAGTAAACTAAGATAGGTCAGCCTCTAATTAACCAAATTTGAAGGGAAACTTCTTCATGCCTTCCTCTTTCAATTCAATGTTAAATTTCCAAAAACCAATATCAAGATTCAATCCAAACGCCACAGGTGGCGACTCTGTTGGGTACTATATAGGGATTAGGCCACGTTCAAATCTTTTCAAAATTTCCTTTTATATCTGCGTATGTGTGGATGCTGCGTTTTGCATTGAATGGATGTGAATAAATGTTTTACTGCTTTATATTAGTGCTTCGCACAATGTCATCATTTCATACGGTGAGACGCAATGTATGTGAATGGATGTTGTATGATTCCTCAACCAGGAGGCAAAACCATCGGTGTTTGATTACTGAACTCAAAGAAGACTAATTCTGCGAGGCTCAGGAAAGGCACCACTCAGATCCACTCCAATTGAAAGATCTAATTAATTTCCACTCTAGTAGATTGCGATGATCTGGGGACCTTCATGCTAAAAAGCCGCGAAAGTAAACTAAGATAGGTCAACCTCTGATTAACCAAATTCGAAGGAAAACTTCTTCAGGCCTTCCTCTTTCAATTCAATGTCAAATTTCCAACTTCCAATATCAAGATTTAATGTACATTCTATGTCATGTAAATCCTGTCATACTATCCTATCATCAAAACAACTAACCTTTGTTTTATAGGATAAGATTAAAAAACCTCAAAAAAATAAACATATTGCATAGTATGCATCCGACCGATACCTACATAAGGAAATTAACACACCAATGTTTGTTGTCGGTAAAAATTGGTCCTGTCACCAGGTCAAAATCTAAGAAAGCACTAAGGCCATCTATAGACATGACTTCAAGTGCTCAACAAGAATCCACCCCTGTCTCTAGGGAAGAGTTTGAAGGACTGAAGAAGCAGATAGCCGAATTGGCTATTTTCTTGAAAGAACAAAGCAAAGGTCTTCAACGGAAAAAACAACCGGTCATACAGAACCATCTACACCCAGTGGCAGTCAAGATACCGGGAAGAAGGACACTCAGATTCCTTAACCTCAGAACCAGGATATGACCAACAAAACCCCTGAAACCACCAACCTCAACAAAGAGCCGAAAGCCGGTGATATTTTGAAGAAAGTACAACAAATGGAAGAAACCATCCGGTCCATCAAAGGGACTGGGGCATTTGGGAGTGTCATGTATTCAGACTTATGTATATTCCCAAGGGCTCGTTACCCTAAAAAATTTTAAATCCCTGATTTTGAGAAATACGATGGATTGGGAGACCCCTACACTCACTTAAAGGTATTCATTGGAGAGCTCGGATCCTATGCAGAGGATGAGAAGCTCGGAATGCAATTATTCCAGAAGAGTCTAACCGGAGAGGCTAGAGCCTGGTATGCTCGTCTGGATAATTCTAAGATTCATAGCTGGGAAGAGCTAGCACATGCCTTCCATAATCAATGCAGCTTTCAGTCCCAAATGGATCCGGACAGATATCAAATCACCAAAATCAAAAAGAAAAGCGTTGAGTCATTCAGAGAATATGCCCAAAGATGGAGGCCGTAGCAGCACAAGTCACCTCACCTATGACTGAGTCTGAGATAGTTATGACCTTCATCGACATTCAAGAAGCTCCGTATTACGAAAGGGTCCTAGCTAGCATAGGAAAACCATTCTCAAAGATGATCAAGCACGGAGAAATGGCTGAAATGTGGCTGAAATCTGGGAAGATAAAAAGATCTTACCGCCTTGGAAGCTGTTGCCAATTTTTTCAATCTAGGAGTTATGAGAGTAATCCCCGGAAAGCCCACAAGAAGAAAGAAGAAGAAGTGTCCTTAATACTGTAAAGACAGAATCAGAGGGGCGATTCGAGCAGTTTTCCCATTCAAAGGAGGAACTATTCCCCTTTTCAAGCTCCAGCTCAACCTTTTAACCCTGCATTTTAGAAAACTGTGGAGGCCGGACGTCGGAGAACGTTCACTCCTTTAAGGGATTCACTCGAGAATATGCTAAAACTATTGACAGCGCAGAAGAAGATTGTTCAACTCCTTCCACTAACCAGTACCGGTGGACAGAATTTTGACCCAAGAAAAAAGTGTGCATACCATTCCGGATCCTCGGGCCATAATACACAAGACTGTTGGTCTCTCAAGCACAAAATCCAAGACTTGATAGACAATGGAGAGATTGTGGTGACAAAGCCCGAACAACCGCATGTGCAGGATAATCCCCTCCCTCAGCACAAAGAGGAGAGTGTTAACATGATTAGCACAAAGAATGGAGAAGGATCCAAATACCTCCGGTATGTCGGAGAGTCAACTCAATCAAGTATCAATATCCCAGACAGTTGGGAGCTCTCAGAAAGGTAGTTCCTGATAGAACAAAAAATCAAGTCCATTAAGGAACAGATTGGACAGTTGGCGGATTTGGTCGTGTATCAACATCAGATAACCAGGCAGTTGATAAACCAGACCAACCAGCATGAAGCGAATCCTCCTACACTAGAAATTAACCCCATCGCTATGAGGGGCCATTACCGGTTTTATGAGCATGAACCTTGGGCCGACAAGGTGGCCAAGGAGGAGAAGTTCCAAGTAGATTTGTTACCCCCGATAAACCCTCGATACAGGGAATTTGCATTCAAGAGGAATTTTACTAATTTGAACCAGCCGATGAAGGAAATCCTCCAAATGTTGATCATTAAGAGAATGGTTACGAATTTGTTACCCCCGGTAAACCCTCGATCCAGAAAGTTTAAGCTTAACAGAATCTGCCAGTATCATTCCAATGCTCCCGGTCATGACACTGAGGATTGCTGGGGACTTCGGCACCTGATTCAGAATATAATTGAAAGTGGTGAGCTGATAAAAGGAAACCAAGATTGCGGTTTCCCCGATGATGAAACACTCTTTATTCCCACGGCATGGAATCTGGAGACAATAGCTGCTATTTCTTGTGAGAAGGATGTAGCCATCACACCCTTAATACTGTCTGGGAAAGGGGTCAAAGAAGCACCAAATCCTGTGAAAGTAGCTGCACCCGAACCTTTAATATTGCCTTTTAGACCCCAGTATCCTGTGATCAGCCTGAAAAGAGTCCCATGGAACTATGGGAAGGATGAAGGCTCTGCCTCAAATAATACTGCCAGTATATCCAAGGAGAATCCAGTGTACTTGCCTCAGCGGGTGATCAATCCAGTCATCAAAGCTAAAGAGAAAGTGGCTGAAGAGAAAATCGAAGAATTCCTCAGCAAAATGGGGCATAACGAGATCAAGGTGGTGCAAAGCTTGAAAGATGCACCCAAACAAATGTCCATCGTGGACCTGGTTTTATCCTCAGTGGATCATCGCAACACTCTGGTGAAAGTATTAGAAGAAGCCCATCTGCCAAGAACAATGGATGTTGAAAAATTCCGTCATGTGATAGAACACATCTTCAACAATAATGTGATATCTTTTACTGACGATGATATACCCGCAGAGGGGACGGGTCATCGTAAGTCACTGCACATAGCAGTGATGTCATCAGGGTATGTGATCGGAGGTGTGCTTATAGATAGAGGATCATCCCTAAACATCTGTCCGTACGACACCTTGGAAAGAATGAAGATCAACCCAAACTGGATTAGAACCATTCATGTGGTTATCCGAGCTTTTGATGGATATAGCCGAGAGGCTGTGGGAGAAATTGAGCTTCCACTGGAGATTGGTCCCCACACTTTCTATGTATCCTTCCAAGTACTCAACATTACCACCGGATACAACTTGTTGCTGGGAAGGCCGTGGATTCACATGGCAGAGGCAGTTCCATCCGCCCTCCATCAGCAACTCAAGTACATTATCAATGGTAACCTAATCATGGTGAATGACGAACCAGAATACCCTGCCTGTATACAGGGAGACATGCCAGTGATCAGTCTGGATGAAGGGGTTGAACCTGCAAGTTTCCAAGCATTGGAGGTGAGCAATATTCAATACCTACCTATTGGGGCACCAGCTCCAAAACCCAAAGTTTCCCCCAAAGTAATGATGGTGGGACATGAGATGGTATCTTTGGATTTCCACCCTGGAGAAGGGTTATGAAAGAATCACGAAGGTATCAAGAGTCCAGTGCAAATCCCGAGCCAGTCAGGGAAAGCCGGATTGGGCTATTCATAAGGGTCAAACTACTGGAACCCACACAAACATCCAAAGGTTCCTGTTTCCACCATACTACTGCCAAACCTCACTGATGCAAGATTTGTGAAACCAATGAGGAAGATTCTTGTTGTTGTGTCAGCCATGTTGTTTTCTCCAATCCTAACGATAAGTGAGAGAAAAGCCTCAAAGCCTGATGGGGAGAGAAAAAAGGGAAAAGAAAAGTTCATGTACGAAGGAAGAGACCCATTTGCTAACATATATTTTCTGATGCACTATGAGGGTATGAACGATGATATCTCGGACAATGATGAAGAGGATTAGATCCAAATCCCTAGCATCAAGAGGGGGAAGGGTGGCAGTTTAAAGAAGAATCTCGGCCCTGATCTGAAGGATGTCTCAGTAGTCATCAGAGATGAGACAGATGAGCATAAATCCTTCATCCTCCCTATTCATGAGGATTTAACATTGGACAATTGGAGCAGCATCCCTTGCCTCAGTCAAAAAGGATAAAAGAGTAGAGAGTCCATCTGCCCTAAAACGTGGTTTCATTTACTGCTTATTTTCTTATACAGCTATAGCAGTAACTTTTGTCATGTTTTTGCTAAATGCTTTGTATGTTTAAACAATCTCATATATTAAAGTGAAAGCATTTTGTTTACAAGACTCCAGGATTGGATTTGTTTGTCTCTGCTGATGAGATGCCAACCTGTCATAATGACTACAACTTTGATGTAGAACTGAACTTCGACTTGATGGAGATCGATCAAGATGAGGTAAATGACTATGAGGTGCCCGAGGAAATCAAAGAATGGGTCGAAGACAAACCCAAACCAAACCTCGACCAAACCACCACTGTCAATATTGAAACCTCAGAAAACCTCAAAGAAATCTAGATAGGCCTAGACCTCACCCAAGACCAAAGAATCGACCTGATTGAAATCTTAACACAGTTCCAGGATGTGTTTGCATGGTCCCATGAAGATATGGTTGGCTTGTCTACTGGCATTGTCATCCATCGACTCCCCATCAAAGATGGATTCAAGCCAGTCAAGCAGAAGCTCAGGAGATTGAAACCTGAATGGAGTCTGAAAGTCAAAGAAGAGGTTGTCAAATAATTCAAAGCCAGCATCATCATGGTATCAACATACCCGGAGTGGCTACCGAACATAGTTCCTGTGCCCAAGCCCGGAGGGAAGGTACAAGTATACGTGGATTACCGGGATTTGAACAAAGCTTGTCTCAAGGACAACTTCCCAGTACCTTTTATCCACATCCTGATAGACAATACGGCGCAGTACGGCATGTATTCTTTCGTGGATTGCTTTGCTGGTCACCATCAAATTATGGTCGCTTAAGAGGACAGGGAGAAGACAGCTTTCATCACTCCCTAGGGAACCTTCTGTTATAGACGATTATCTTTTGGCCTCTTTAATGTCGGTGCCACGTACCAGTGAGCCATGATGGCCCTGTTTCATGACATGATGCATAACGAGATAGAGGTTTATGTGGATGACATCATCATCAAATCTCGGAAGGAGGACGATCACATTAGCCATCTCAAAAAGCTGTTCAATAGGTTACGTAAGTACAACCTCAAGCTGAATCAGGCCAAATGTGCTTTTGGTGTTAAATCGGGTAAGTTGTTGGGATTTCTGGTAAGCAATAGAGGTATTTAGCTGGATCCCGCCAAGATTAAAGTAATCACGAAGATTCTCGCACCCCGAACATGCGGGTTTCTGGGGAGAATCAATTTCATAAGCCGGTTTATTTCTCAGCTCACGGCAATGTGTGAACCCATCTTCAAGCCACTAAGGAAGAATTCCTCTACGAAGTGGAATGAGGATTGCCAAAAAGCCTTCCTTGCCATCAAGAAGCTGCTGATCGAAACACTTGTCTTAGTACCCCCGAGGGATGGAGTTCCTTTGTTTATGTACTTGTCCGTTGTAGACACTAGAAATTTTCTTTGCCCCAATACAAACACTGTAGGAGGGCAAAGTCGTCAATCAAATCATCCCCGTTACCGATACCAGGCTTCCAATCCAAATCCGCCCACCAATGCCTTTCATTCAGTTAAATCCGATCCACAATATCTATAAACCCAAATTCGATCCACAATATCGGTAAACCCAAATTCGATCCCCAATATCGGTAAACCCAAATTTGATCCCCAATATCGGTAAACCCAAATTTGATCCCCAATATCAGTACTCCAGTCAAATTTGATCACCAATATCGGTAATCCAGTCAAATTTGATCTCTAATCGGATCGTCTATCCAGCTCCAATCTCTAATCGAACCGTCAATTCAGCTTCGATCTCTAATCGGACCATCTATTCAGCTCCGATCTCCAATCAAACCATTTATCCAGCTTCGATCTCCAATCGGATCATATATCCAGCTCTAATCTCTAATCAGACGGTCAATCCAGCTCTGATCTCTAATCGGACCTTATATTGAACTCCGATCTCTAATCGGACCATCTATCCAGCTCCGATCTCCAATCGGACCGTCTATCTAGCTCTGATCTCCAATCAAACCGTCTATCCAGCTCCAATCTCCAATCAGACCGTCTATCCAGCTCCGATCTCCAATCGAACCATCAGTTCAAACCCCGATCTCAATATCGGGCCTTCAAGTCAGCCCCGGCATCAACTCGGGAGGTACAGGTCAACCTCGACATCACCCTAGGATATGTCAAGTCATCCCAGGTCTCAGCCCGGGAAGTACATATCATCCCCGGCATCAATCCGGGAAGTGTAGTTCAGCCCAAGAGAAGACCCTGGGAAGCCAGATCCACCAAGGACCACCCCAGGAGGGGTAAAACGAGCATTTTATCAACTCTCAGTCGATTCGGTCAAACTCAAGCTGAATTGATGCCATCGAAGTCAAAATAAACCATAACGACGATCCCGAGTGCAAACAGCGCAAGACAACTCAACGGACAAACTGCGGGGAATTGAAGACCTATTTATGAACCCGTTTTCTGGGACCCGAAAAATGTTTTATCCCATGTCATTGTGACACTCTCGACAAGGCTTTCTGGAAAGGTATCGCACGCCTCAAACGGAAGCTCCCGTCAAAAGTTAGAAAGTTTCGACTTCAACTGCGCGTTATTCGGAGTGCACGTACATCGAGATAACGGAACCCGGCACTGTAGGCCCCACCAGGGGAGCCGTACCTCTACCTTCAGCAGTAGCAGGTATAGTGGAGGCTCCCTAGCCTATAACTAGAGATGCCCCCGCTTCAAAAAAAAGAGAAAAAACGCAGCGAAACTCTACCAGTTCAATTTTTTGACTTTTACACCTCTTCCAAACCCAAATATTTTCACTCTAACATGTAGATATACCCATATACTACCACATATCAGAAAACAACTAGTAGATTTGGACGTTTAGAGCCTACAATTTGGCAAAAAGCCCGTGTAGCAGTCCATTATAAGTATTTTCACGATCAGAAAGTGAATATTACTTCTTCGTACTTTTATGCACTTGCACGTTAAGTTTAGTTTTCTAAAAATACTCAAAATGTAGTTCCGTGGTCGTTTTTCTCAAAATTTGGTACATTTTTGTACATAAATTGATTTTCTGGCATTTCTACAACTCAGATTGACGATCCGTTAGCTCCAGCAGCTTCAATGCACTAGCACACACGTTCTGGCAACTTCGTCGGACTGGGTTATCTTCCCAGTCTGGGTTTGGCCCTTTTTTGTATATATTTAACTGTATATATACTAACATTTCAATTCTGTCAAGCTCGGATGCCAAATCCGAGGTAGTTTACCGCTTTTATATATATTTACGCATATATGAGCGATTTTCGCCATAACTGGGTTCTCTTCCCAGTCTTGGTTGACTACATTTCTGTCAATATATATATATATATTAATTCAAGTCTGGGCACCGGCGTGAAAACCCATCGCCCTTTATAGATTATTTTGCACTATTCGCCATACCGGGTGATCTCCCTAGTCACTGGTTGACTACTTTTCTGCAATTTACATTCGAGTCTAGCCTGGACTATTTCGTGGCCTTTATACTATTTTTGCATACTTCATTATTACTGGGTTATCTTCCAAGTCCCTGCTTAACTAATTTTCTGTATATTTACATTCCAATTCGGCCTGGATCATTCTGTGGCCTTTTTACTGTTTTTATATATATTTATGCATATATAAGCAACCTTCACCATCACTGGGTTCTCTTACCAGTCTTGGTTGACTACATTTCCATCAATATATATATATATATATTTCAATTCCAGTCCGGGCACCGGCGTGAAAACCTATCGCCCTTTACAGCTTTTATATATATTTGTATATATATATATTGCTTTACTCGCTTTCTATTCAGGAGAAATATCAGATGAAATACCTCCTATAAAATAGCCTTGGTATCAAGACATCAAGGAATATCTCTGGGATGGATCTACACCCGCTGGAGTAAGCCAAGCTGGACGAAAGTGGATTCATAAGATGGCTATGAAGTTCTATCTGAGCGGAGATGCACTCTACAAAAGGGATGCTGGAATAGGCCTGTTACGATGCCTCGACAAACAGCAAGCCCAGAGACTGATGGATGAAGTCCACGGTGGTGTCTATGGCCCACACATGAGTGGTTATTTGCTGGCCAAGAAGATATTAAGAACGAGGCATTACTGGATCTCTCTCAAAGCTGACTGTGACGATCACGTCAGGAGATGCTACCAGTGCCAAGTTCACATAAATGCTATTCACGCTCCTCCAAATGAGCTTCACAATATGAGTTCGCCGTGGCCTTTTTCCATTTGGGGAATGGATGTGATTGGCCCGATATAACCCAAAGCCAGCAATGGACATCGATTCATCTTCACCATAATTGATTATTTCACCAAGTGGGTTAAAGCTGCCTCTTTTCCCAAAGTCACCAAAGAGGTAATCATTGGTTTCATCAGAAACAATGTCGTCTGTCGATATAGACAACTAGAGGTGATCGTCTCAGACAACGCCAAAAACCTAAATAATCAGATGATGAGAGATTTATGCAGCAAGTTCCACATCAAGCATCTCCATTTCATCATCTATTGGCCCAAGATGAATGGTACTGTTGAAGCGGCCAACAAGAATATCAAGAAGATTATGTAGAAAATGTCAGCCAATCACAAAGGATGGTCTGACTTATTTCTTCTAACCCTGTTAGCATACAGGGCATCAATGCGTAGCTCTACTGGGGCTGCCCCCTATTCATTGGACTATGGCATGGAAGCAGTACTACCCATAGAAGTAGAAACAAAATCCATGCGAGTCTTAATAGACCCTCAGATGGAGGAAGATCAATGGTTGCAAGAACAATACCACCAGCTATCCCTGATAGATGAAAAGAGGGCTACAGCCATTTTCCACGGGCAGTTATATCAGCAAAGGATTGCTCGGTCATACAACAAGAAAGTTCGAATCTAGCATTTCAAAGAAAATGATTTGGTATTGAAGAAAGTTCTGGCCAATCAAGATGAAGCCAAAGGAAAGTTCGCCCTTAATTGGGAAGGTCCTTTCATTGTCAAAGAAGTGTTGACAGGAGGAGCTATCAGATTGCAAGAGATGGATGGGAGCTAATTTCCCCAACTCATCAACTCAGACACCGTGAAAAGGTACTATGTCTAAAACACATGCTAGCCATCATCCTGGTCTTGTAAATCAATCAAGTCATTTTGGTTTTCACTAGAAGACTGAACTACGAATGACCTGATCTCCCTCCGCCCGGGAGTACGTAGGCAGCCATTCCTGGTGTGGTCAAACCAAACAAAAAATTCCCCAAAAAAACCCTCCAAACCAAACAAACACTCAAACAAACCCCATCAAATCAAACTCAAAAGAAACACTTTTCAAACCTCTCACACAAAATTTGAACTACAAATGACCCGATCTCCCTTCACCCGGGAGTACGTAGGCAGCCATTCATGGTGCGGTATGACCATCAAAGAAAAACAGAAAAACCAATAAAAAAAACCAATCCCAAGACACCGAAACCCGATAAAACCCAAATTCTATCAAGTATCCCTGGTCAACAAGCCCTGCTGAGATATTCTCCGACATCTCATTGTCCATCCATCAAGGAGAAGCTCGTAATACATCAACAACAGCAAGCCATGAAAGAAGTGGTAATTACTCAGCAATGACAATACATATCCAACAGGGAAGTGAATCAAAATATATTTTCTCTGATATATAATACTGTTTGATATATACACTGTGTCCTGTACATTACAAAAATGGCTGATCTAGTATGTGCAGGAAAAACGA
Organism: Panax stipuleanatus; assembly: GCA_020205555.1. NCBI lineage: Eukaryota > Viridiplantae > Streptophyta > Magnoliopsida > Apiales > Araliaceae > Panax > Panax stipuleanatus. The sequence goes on along the minus strand of CM035119.1, from coordinate 114,326,286 downwards.
AGCTAGTCTATGAACCCGTGGCCAAGCAGGATAGCAGTGACAATATGGCATCTCTCTCTGAAGATGGAGGAGCAGCTGCAAGCTCAATACCCTCAGTCTCCATACGAGCAAGAACATCCACAACCATCTGTATAGTGCTGCTGTGACCATCTATGAAAGTGCTTATATCTGCAACCAGGCTATGGGTATACGATCTGAGTGTTGTATTGTCTGTAATATAAACATCCTGGGTAGCTATGGCCTCATCCATCTCGGCATAAGCAGTATCCCGGGTAACTAAGGCCTCCTCAATCTCCTCAAAGGCTGCATCTCGGATAGATCAGACCTCATCTCTCTCCTCAAGAGCTGTATCTTAGGTGGATCGAGCCTTTTCTCTCTCGACCAATGCTACATCCCGAGTAGCTCTAGCCTCGTCTCTCGCAGCAAAAGTTATGTCACTACTAGAAAGGGTTGTCAACATCAGTGCCCTAGCTTGATCTCTCTCAAAAGTCATCTGAGCTAATGAGTCAGTAATAGCTGGATCTGTCCTAGCACGGATGCTTGGAGGGTCGCTAATCAAAGCCGTTGTCAAGCCGGTAAATAACTCATCCTCCATGGGAGAATCGGGATCCTTTATAGGCTCATCCTCATCTGAATCGACACTCGGAGCTGCCTGGACAACCGCAGCTGCTGCTATATCAACCTCCAACCATGCCGAATACTATGGAGAACGATTCGGATGGCCAGTGGAGAAATCAGTGCTCTTCCTATGAGTCCGACACTTATAAATCCTGATCAGGTCAGCTGACGACAGAGATGAAGCTGATATCCGCTGATCAACGGCCCCCTCAAACTTGTGCAGGCTCTAGAACTGATCAAACTGACCCATAACTACCAACGGATGGTAAATGGACACCCCTCTCAAACCCGCCAAAGGCAAATAATCCATGCTGACTGCATGAGTGATGAAGCTGTAAGGGGATACAAGCCTTGAGCATGGTAAGATTGAAAAGGGATGCTCAATATCTGATAAAAAGGTCGACCATATTGCTGCATCTGAACACTCCGTTGACTGGAAAAAGTAGGACATAGCCATCTCGTGGGTGAAGCAGTACCTATGGTGTCTGAAGGTGCCAATTGGACGCAAATGTGTCATGAGCCATACATACAGCCGAACGGAGCTATCTCTAAAAAACCCCTCGGGATGGGTGCTGTAAAAGGTAGCCGACCTCAAGGTCTCGGCCAGTATTATCGACAGAATAGTACTAGCCTGTCTAAGGGCACAGACCACTACCATCAAGCCAATATCCAAATGGTCCAAATATAGTGGCATGTATACATAAGTCGTGATGCACATCAACAGGACGTCTACCTGGGCCAACTGCTACTCATCTGTCGAAATGATAAAATCCCCAGAGTGTCGATCGTAGTTGTCTAGACGACCGAAGTAATCGATCAAAAAGTCGATGGATATCACATGTCCTAGAATGATCTCCTCAGAGACTACTCTACGTCTCAGACCCGACACAGTCATAAATGGTCTCCTCATATCACTGATAGCTGTGCGAGCGCAAGGCAGATCCAGTGCCAAGCCTGTAAGACACTCATACTCCTCTAAGGTAGGAGTCAACTCGTGGAGCCCAAAGCGGAAAACCTGTCACTCAGGTATCCAGCAGGATAAAATGCCATTCACGAATCCATACGGAACTCAAAAATCTAGAAGGGCCAAAAAATGGCCCAACATCTGGTCTATTGTCCCTCTGACTGTATGGGGTAGACTATCGTACCAAGACCTCAATGAGGATGCTACCAAAGATGGTGGCGAGTGCTTAATACGGCTGACTGTAGATGACGACATCTGTATTATAGTATCATAAGGCCATCCAGGGGTCAAATCTGAACTCACCTGTCTAAATTCATATCTATGACATAATACATGCATAATGACAATGATAAACATGATGCAATAGATAAGAAATATCATGCATATCTAGAATAAACTATCTACTGCAAGCATCATCTCTGTCTGCTAATAAAATATAAAATAAAAAGTACAGGGAGATGGGGCATAGCCGCCCAACTACTAACAAAGGCCTATCAAAAGATATATCGAGAAATGGGGCACAGCCGCCCAATAGCTAAACAGAGGCTATCAAAAGATATAGCGAGAAAAGCTATCCGAAGAGATCAAGAATATCTGTCACCAGGGTATTAACCTGCTCCAGCTCCTCCTGAGTCACAAAGTCTCGGCCAGTGGGAATGTCTGATCGATACAAGGGAGGATCAGCACCTGTATAACTATTGGAAAATGGACCTGATGAGGGGCCAGCTCCAGAGCTGGAAGGATCAAAAGAATCTGCCTTGGATGGCTTCCGGCCAAGGTGCCTAATAAACAAATGAGCTCTCTCCAACTGCTGGGTCAGTCCTGTAATTTAATCTAAATGAGTCAGATCTAGGAGGCAAGCTATCCAGTCTGTCATCATCACAGACCCCGGCACTATGTCTGCCATAAACTGGGTAGCACGAGTCTGAGCCTTAATGGTACGAGGACTCCACCAGCTATGAAATGCCTCCTGACTGTAAGGACCCTCTGACAGGATAAAGCCATCTACGCCCACCATAGGAATATCTATGAGTGGCTGAGCTAATGGCCAATGATGCCAAGCAAAAGGAACAAAGGGAATGCGGATATCTCCAGTGGTGCTCCGAATAGCACGCTCTCCTAAATAGAGCTCCCAACCTCCCTCTGTCAAAAATGGAACTCGACGAGTGGATAATGCAAACTTTCGGCCAGTGGGAAAGCCATCCTCAAACCCCACTGTCAAAAAGTCTGAGGTATACGGAACCCATGAGATCGATCTGGCCGTCAATAGCTCTAGCTGCAGATGGGAATGGGTGAATCCCTCGGCTACAGGGACCTCCGTCAATATGGAGTGATGCCAGCGCCGTCCTCGAGGATAAGTCTCCAAGCCCATAGTAGTGGTAGGACGTAGGTAAGGAAGCCTCTCATATACCCAAAATTGGCCATGCAAATATCAAAAGTCCTTAGTGATCAAGACTGACAAATATAAATGAGGAAATCAAAAAGAAACAAGAGAGATGTACTCACCAGCAGGAATGGGTAAAAGCCTAACCAAGCCTCCGTCACACCCTCCGAGCGCATGCGCATCCCTCGGAGAAAATAGGCAAAGGTATAGATACCCCAATTAAAATCACTGAGGCACTCCACATATTGAGTAACGCTGACCAGGGCAAAGGACACCGTCAAGGAGTTGTCAGCAAGGAAATAATCCCTGATGATCACCAAAAAGAGTCACCGTAGGATGCGATCTATAACCCTTTGATCATCAGGCAGAGGCACAATCAAAGCCCCACTCTGGGCATCTACACTCAAGGGACCAGAATAGACCGGCCGACCCTTGATGGCCATCGCAGGAACTCCCAAAAGGGACCGAACGACAGTAGGTGAAATATCAGCCACAACCAGCACTGGCTCACCTGTGAACTCTATCCCGGTGATGAACCTCCAGTCCATATGCATCATTATCACCTCGCAATCCAACAAATGGAGAGATTGGGTCTGGTGGAACCTGTGCTCAGATAATGCCCTCAGATAACTCCAGGGGCAAGGGCGAGGAGGGATAGAAAAGAATGCCTAAAACCCCCAGGTGTCAACAATGGCCCTATACTCCGGATGCAGAGTATGGTACAAGGAATGGACATTGAACCAGTTCCCCCTGGGCTGTATAAAACTGTGAACCTACATCAAAAAGCCAATCCAGATCAAACCTGTGCCCTAAAAATGGCAAAAGAAAAGAAAGAAAATCTAGAAAAAAAAAAACTTTAGTCACCTCGTTGGTGTAAAGGTATCTCGAGGTATGGTGCCTCAAATCTCCTAGAAGCTCTTGAAGTGGCACCATAATGCCTGGAAGCTCCGTACATAGAACCTGACCTGGGACAGGATCAACAAAAGGTACATCCCATTCGTCCACATCAACCGGCGGATCAACCCGGATAGGACGAATCACTGACTCAGCCAATCTGTGAGGCGGTCGGGCTGGCCGTAGCTGAGGAACATCGAAGACTCTCCTCCGCCTAACTCCTGGAACGACCCTGCTGGCACTACCGGGTCTATCTGGCTCATTAACCTGGACAAAGTCTCCAAATCACCTCAGAAGGGGTGAGGTAAGTCTAAAACCTATGGCTTTTTAAATTAAATCAGTAATTCCTGCATTTTTAAGTCCTAAAACATGTATGAGTCAACCAAAATCCCCAGTAGAGTCAAAATTGCATGTTTATTAAATACTCAGGCTTTTGAAAAAAAATTCACCGGAGTCTCCTTTGTAAAATGGACTGTTCGCATTCACACAGGCATGACTAGGTGGCCATTCAGTAGCACACCTACCCAAAAACAGAAACAGTTCATATTTTTGAAAAAAAAATCAAAAGTAAACTCCACATGGTGCTAAATTACCGTGGACATTTTTAGTTGAAAATCCAGGCTCACTAGGCCTCAAAAAGGATGAGTAAACTGATCAAAAAGGGTGTCAATTGACTGTCTTAGAATTCAAATATTTTTACATTAAAACATTCAGCACAGTAAAATATGCATATTTACTAAGCCTAAAAATTTTTATCAAGTCATAAAAGCATACATAATTGATATATTGCGTTCAAAAGCACACTACATGGTTTATAACATTCTAACGGTCAAAACTGGAAAAGAAAGGATGTAAACGTTACCAGAGATGTGCAGAGCGTTTGTACGATGATGGAATCTGAAAAAAGCTGCCCGAACTCTGTAGATCTAAAAAAAAAAATTGGATTTCCTTTAGGATTCAAAATTAAAAATGAATCTGAGAAGCCAAGGCTGCCCAACTTAAACTCGCAGGAGAGAGCAACCCCACCTACGGCTTCCGCACCCCTACCTGCGGTTCCCCAGGGTGGGGCCCACCCCCTTCATCTCGGTCTAGTTTGAGTGGAAACGTAGTTTACAGGAGCTGAAAAGTCAAATCTAGAAAAAAAACTGCTACGCGATTGAGCGGATTAGCCTGAAATCCTACATATGAGCGGCGGATTCCTGACGGAAAGAAGAACTTCATATAAGCCCTTGGTTATCATCCCGAACCAATATCCGGGGTCCAATGATGAAGATTGCTAAAAAACTGTCGAAAAACTATGAAAAACTGCTGAAAACTGCCGCTATCAGGGCGTCGGGAAGGTTTGACGGTATGAACGGCAGGTTCTGCCTATATCATTTCATCCAGGTTGATCCAAGGGTGTGATTTATCAGAAAGAATACCCCCACATCGAGATTGATCAAGACACTATCAGCCGTTGAAGGCTACTTTAGCAAAGGTCAAAGGGTCTGACACTATCAGTTGTTGGCGACAACTCCAACGAAGCATCGGGAACGATCCGGTGATATCAACCGTTGAAGGCTACTTCAGCAAAGGTTAGAGGGTCTGACACTATCAGCCATTGGCAACAACTCCAGCTAAGCATCGAGAACGATCCGGTGATATCAGCCGTTGAAGGCTACTTCAGGGAAAGTCACAAGGTCTGACACTATCAGCCGTTGGCAACAACTCCAGCAAAGCATCGGGAACGATACGGTGATATCAACCGTTGAAGGATACTTCAATGAAGCTCTGACATTTCAGCCATTGGCGACAACTCCAGTGAAGCATCGGGAACGGTCCAGTGGTATCAGCCGTTGAAGGCTACTTCAATGAGGGTAAGATTAAATGACACTATCGACCGTTGGCAATCACTTCAGCGAAGCATCGGGAATCAACCGGTGACGAAAATAGTGTATCAATTTATCCCCACAGAGGACAGATGATGGAATCTGTTATATAAATCCCTAGAGGGAGCACCGAGAAGGATCGGTGATTCAACCGACCATTGTAACCACCGTTCGAGTGAGCAATGAGAAGGTTCTGTGACGGTCGACTCTGCAAACTATCGTTCGAGTATGAACTAAGTCAAGATCAATCAACCTGTGTAAACTATCAGTTGGGTAGGCATCAACAGAAACGTCAGCATCGACTGAATGATAATTCAAGCCATTGGTGACAATTCCAACGTAGCATCGAGAAAGGTCCAATAACGTAAATCGATAGGAGCTATCATCAGGATAGGCATCGGGAATCTCCAATGAGATAACTCAGCAAAAGAGGAACATCCCCAGCGGAGGGAGTCAAAAAGCTTATCTGAAGGCAAAGAGCATTGATGACAACCCTAACGTCAAGTTCAAAAATGTCCCACGGCATCAGCCAAGGGAAAATCTTCCCCAAAAGGCTATCATGGATAACGTCATCCCAAGTAGAAAATGGCATAAACAAATAATGATAGCCTAGCACCAAGGGTTATCAGGGATAACGTTATCCCCAGTAGAAAATAACGTAAACAACCAGTGACAACCCTACCCCCTCGAAGGTATCTAACATTCATAACATATCATGCCATGCATTGCATTACTTTTTCATCTATCATATTTCCAGTGTCTAGCAATCTTTATCCTGTTCATTTCATTACATAGCATAAACATAATAAAGAGGGGCATCTGTAGACACTCAAAATTTTGCGTTCCTGTTACTAACCCTGCAGGAGGGTAAAACCATCTTTTTCCCTGGCGACAACCTCGGGATGTCAAGCTTAATCCTGGTCACTACACCGGAATGTCAAGTCAAACCCCGACAACACCGGGAGGTCAAGTGAAGCCCCGGTGATAATACTGGGATGTCAAGCAGCCCCGGCGACAACCCCAGGATGTCAAGCTCAACTCCGGTCACTACAATAGGATGTCAGTCAGACGCCGGCAACACCGGAAGGTCAAGTGAAGCCCCGATGAAAATACCGGAATGTCAAGCAGCCCAGGTGATAACCCCGGGATGTCAAGCTCAACCCCGGTCACTACACCGGGATGTCAAGTTAAACCCCGGCAACACCGTGAGGTCAAGTGAAGCCCCGGTGACAATACCAGGATGTCAAGCAGCCCCGGCGACAACCCCGGGATGTCAAGCTCAACCCCGGGCACTACACCGGGATGTCAAGTCAAACCCCGACAACACCAGGAGGTCAAGTGAAGCCCCGGTGATAATATCGGGATGTCAAGCAGCCCCGACGATAATCCCGGGATGTCATGTTCAACCCCAATCACTATACTGGGATGTCAAGTCAAACCCCAGCAACACCAGGATGTTAAGTGAAGCCCCGGTGACAACCAGGGAGGTACAGAAGCCCAAGCGACAACACCGGGAGGCCAAATCAACTTCGGAGACAATCCCAAATCATCACATCATCCCCAGAGACAACCCTGGGAAACCAAGTCAACCTAGGAGACAACCCTGAGGACAAACAGAATTGATTGGGATCAAAACCTCGAAGACAACCCCGGGAAAACAGTCGAAGACCGTGCCAGTACAGGAGACAATCCCTGGAGGGGCAAAATGGTTATTTTACCAACTTGAAGCCAATCTGGTCAAAATCAAGCCGAATTAATGCCATCAAGGTTAGAAAGAACCATAATATTGATCCCGAGTAAAAATAGCACAATACAGCTCAACGGATAAACTGCGAAGAAATGAAGATCCGGTTAAGAACCCATCTTCTTGGACTCGAAAAAGGTTTAGTCCCATATCATTATGACGCTCTCGGTAGGGGCTTTCCGAAAAGGTATAGAACACCTCAAACAGACACTCCGGTCAAAAGTTAGAAAGTTTTGAACCTGACATCGCGTTGCTCGCAGTGCACGTACTTCGAGAAGACGAGACCCCCCATGTGGGCCCTACCACATGGAGCCACAGGTAGACCAACGGTTTCCACGGGTAGGCTCGCTTCTGTCGGGTCTTTAAATACAAGTGCCCCCTTGCCAACAAAAGAAGAAAAAAATAGAAAACGCTCTGAAACTCCGCCTATTTCGTTACCTAGCCCGACTTCTAGTACTCCAAACCTAGATTCTATCACTCTAACACGTAGGTATACTCATATACTATAACATACCAAAAATTAACCGGTGGAAACGCTCGTTTGAAGCCTACGAAGTGGCAAAAAGCCCGTGTAGTAGTCCATTGTAAGTATTTTTATGATCAGAACTCATTTCTACTTCATTACGTCTATTTACACTTGCATGTAAAGTTTCATCTCCGGATCTTGCCTGGAACTCAGTTCCGTGGCCATTTTTGCTTACTTTTCAGTACATTTTAGTACATATATACGCTTTTTTGAATTTGCACAGCCCGGATAGACGATCCGCGGCTTTTACTCATTTTTATGTATATATATACGTATATGTACAAACTTGCACAGCCTGGATCGCTGATTTATGGCCCTGTTAAATTAATTATGTATATATTTGACTGTATATATACTAATTTTCCATTCTGTCAAGCCCGGATGGTAAATCTGTGGTAGTTACTGATTTTATGTATATAACTATATATATATAAATTTTTTTGATTTTATTTGGCCTGGATTGCTAATTCATGGCCTTTATTGCTTTTATATATATATACACTAACTGGATATATTAACATTTATATTTTCGTTTGGCCTGGATTGGAAATTTGTGGACTTTTTACTGCTTTTATACATATATATATTTACATGTTGTCGAGCCTGGATTAATTTATGGCTCATTTACAGCTTTCATATATATATATATATATATATATATATATATATATATATATATATATATATATATATATATATATATATATATATATATTTCTGTCGAGCCTAGATTAATTCGTGGCTCATTTACAGCTTATATTTATATATATATGTATATATATATATATATATATATATATATATTTCCATTCCAGTCCGGGCATAAGATTTGAAATTCGTTGCCCTTTATTGCTTTTATATATATATATATATATATATATATATATATATATATATATATATATATATTTCTATTCTGTCAAGCCTGGATTACTCCGTGGCTTTTTACAGTTTTTATAAATAAATAAATATATATATATATATATATATATATATATATTTACATTCCAATCCGGGCATAGGATTTGAAATCCGTCGCCCTTTATAACTTTCGTATATATATAATTATATATATATTCTTTATTCATTGTGATTAAATATCTACTGTAAATATTCATTTAATATGAATTGGCACGATATCCATTTGGCGAACTAGATTTCTTTAAATCTAGCCCTTTATACCTTTCAAACGGTTCAAAATAGGTCCAACAGGAATCGAAAAGCTAGAATGGCTGAAATTTATTTAAATCTGACTTTCTTTCTAGTTTTTTTCATTATTAAAGCAACTTCGCGACCCTTAGATCGTTATCTAGTGGGAACGAGAAGCTTTGGCTGCGCGCATGCCAGAATTTGACTGATGAATCCTTGGTTTTTGCGATGTATAGATGTAGATATACATTTTCTGTGCATATTTGAGCTGTGCAGGTTTTCTTGGCTTCCCTCTGTGAGCCTAGGAATCGTAGGATTCATGATCAAACTGATCAGAATCTGATTCCCACGATGGACAAACTCCACATTATAAATGTATCCTGCCAATTTTTCTGTAAAAATGTACATCCGAAAGAACTTAAAATGATTGTCCGGGTTTAAGGTCTCAAACATAATGAAATATGGTTTGTCGTGCTAGAGTCACCCCGATGGCTGTCATGCCCATGAGAAGACCGGAACTTGTATATATTTTGTGGTCGAGGATACTTCGCAGCCCGACAATCACTATTTTTATCAAGCCAAAAGGCAAAAAAGATAAAATGAAAGTATCAAAAGGCTTCTATTCCTATGAGAGCATAGGGGTTTGAAAACCAACCTTTCAAAACATCATGTCTATATCTTGTCTAAAAAAAGAACTTTTTTCAAATCAAATCAAACCCTTCGTATATAGGTTCAACGAAGTAAGGCACTACTTTTAAATCAATCAAACGTAGGCCTAATTTCTGCCAACATACACACACACATTGAAAATAAAAAAAAGGAAATATTGAAAAGATGCTGTACCGTGTTATCACGGGAGTTGGGGGTGCCTAACACCTTCCCCCCACTTAACCAAGCCCCCGAACTTAGAACTTCAGTTTCAAAGATCAAGTTTCGACAGTGTCCCGTAATTGGGCCTACTTGCAAACAAAACTCGATTGAGTTGGTACAATCATTTCAAATATACCAACTGGCGACTTTATAAATCATTCAAATCATCGACATAATACATGTTAGCCTTTTCCTAAAAAAATTTACCCTTCATAAAACAGACAAGGTAATAAGGGTAGAAAACAAAAGATTTAGGAAGAGAGAAAGATTCGGTCCAAATGCGACAGGATTTTTTCCCGACGTCGACATCTGTGATCTATCCTTTCAGAGTTGATAGGACAGATGTTTTAGAGGAGGAGAAGAATGTTACGGCTACGAATACAGCTCCATCTTCTTCCACTGATCGCCAGGACCTTCCTGCCATACAGGTGATGATTCCATATCTTCTTGGCGATTTGAGACGCCATCCCTCTGTCCATCTACATGCTAATGAGGTACTAGAATTTTTCATATTTTAATTTCTTCTTCTTCCATTTTTGGCAATGGTTGAACCTTGATTTGAATATAATGCAGGTTTCAGGATTCACTCAGCCGAGGGGGAACTAGTTTAGCATTCACTCCCTGTACAAGAGTCTTCATTCCAAGTACCAGGCCATTTTTTATTCCTGGGGCTTCAAGGCTTTCTTTTCCATCGCACCACGACATTGTCGAGTGTATAATTTCTTAACTCATCGAGAGAGAACTGATTTTTTAGATAGTCACCCGGGTCGTTCTTTAGAGTATTCTGCATGGCTGGAGGCCGACATAGCAGCGACTCTTGTTGTTCATTCAGGGTTGAGTATAGAATCGGATGATGAGGAGCTTATGGAGGATCCCGCCTCCCCTTCAGAGGATGAGTTATTCGCTGGTTTGATAGCAGCTTTGGTTAATATCACTCCTAGTTCTTTAGCTGCTGCTACCCCACTTCCCAAGGAGGTTTTAGAGTAGAGGTTGCATCTTCTGACCTTTGAGAGGGATCAGGCTAGGGCATTGATGTTGACGACCCTATCCTCCAGGGATGCTACTTATTTAGAGAGGGATGAGACCCGGGCTGTCAGGGATGCTGCTATTGCTGAGAGTGATGGTCTCAGATCTTACACGGATGATATCTCCCTACATACGAGTGCGTTTATGAGTGATCACTGTAGTACTCTGCATACTGCCGTAGATCTTATGACTCGTATTGAGACCGCAGGGCAGGAGCTTAGAGATGCACCTCTATTTTCAGAGAGGGATGCAAGGAAATATATTTTAGTTCACTTCCCTTTTAGATATATTTTGACTTTGCTTGATGGTTTCCACTTTTCTTCGTGACTTGCTGTCTTGATTTATCCCGAACCCTTTCCTGATGAACTGACATTGAGATGTCATAGGGTCTCTCAGAATGGGTTGATGACCTTGGAAGCTTTATAGGTTTTGGGTTTTATGTATGATTTGGTGTCTTAAGACTAGTATTTGGGTTTTTATTTGAGTTTATAGGTAGTGTGTTTGGTTGTTTCCATTGAAGGTTAGACCGCACCATAGATGGCTGCCTACGTACTCCCCTGGATGGGGGAGATCAGATCTTTCGTAGTTCAAGCCAAGCTGTAAAGACCTAAATTAATTTGATTTAATTTTTTTTAGATGAGGACCAGGATGGCAGTTTGCAGAACGTTTAGACATAGTACCTTTTCACGGTGTCTGAATTGATAAGTTGGGGAAATTCTTCACCATCCATTTCTTGCAATCTGATGGCTCCTCCTAATAACACTTCATTGACAATGAAAGGGTCTTCCTAGTTTGGGGCGAATTTTCCTCTGGCTTCATCTTAATTGGAGAGGACTTTTTTCAGCACCAAGTTATTTTCTTTGAATTTTCGAAGCCGAACCTTCTTATTGTAGGACCGAGCAATCCTTTGCTGATATAACTGACCATAGAAAATGGATGCAGCCCTTTTCTCATCTATCAAAGATAATTGGTTGTGCCGCTCTTGCAACCACTGGTCTTCTTCCATCTAAGCATCAATCAACACTCTTAATGATTCCATTTCTACTTCTATGGGAAGTAGTGCTTCCATGCCATAGACCAATGAATAGGGGGTAGCCCCGGTAGAAGTGCGCATTAATGTTCTGTATGCTAGCAGAGTCAGAGGCAATGAGTCAGGCCATCCTTTGTGATTGGCGAACATCTTTTGCATGATCTTTTTGATATTTTTGTTGGCTTCTTTGATAGCACCGTTCATCTTGGGACGATAACTGAAGAAATTAAGATGTTTGATGTGGAATTTGCTGCACAATTCCTTCATCATTTGGTTGTTCAAATTCTTGGCATTGTCTGTTACGATCACCTCCGGTTGTCTGTATCCACAGATTACATTGTCTCTGATGAAATTGATGATTACTTACTTGGTGACTTTGGGAAAGGAGGCAGCCTCTACCCACTTGGTGAAGTAGTCGATCATAGTGAAAATGAATTGATGACCATTGCTGGCTTTGGGCTCTATTGGCCCTATCACGTCCATCCCCCACATGGAAAAGGGCCATAGAGAACTCATACAGTGTAGTTCGTTTGGAGGAGCGTGGACGGCATTCCCATGGACTTGGCATTAATAACATCTCTTGACGTGATCATCACAGCCAGCTTTGAGAGAAATCCAGTAATGACATGTTCTTAAAATCTTCTTGGCAAGTAAGGGACCGTTCATGTGTAACCCACACACTCCACCGTGTACTTCATTTACAAGCCTTTGAGCTTGATTATGACAACCCAGATTTTCAGTCATTATTAAAATAAGAATTTAATAAAAAAAATCTTGTTATGAGATGTTTTGAGATTGAGTAATTAAACATATTTGTTATATATTTTGAAATAAGTGATTTGGTGTGAAGAGATTATGTGTGAATATAGAAGAGAAATATATATATATATATATATATATATATATATATATATATTCATATATTGGGAAAGTGAGGTTTAATAGTTAATTTAATTATTGAGAAAATTAAATGAAATTATTACGAAAAGGAAATTAACTGAATAATATTAGTTAATTTAATTAAGTTAAAATTAAAATTATATTATGAAATAATATAATTTGATTTTCATGCCTTGATTGACGATGGAATTGTTAAGAATTAAATTTCTTAAATGTGAGTAATTCACTTAATTAAAATAATGAATTAGTGTAAGCATATTTGTTTTATTAAATGAGAAAGTAATATATTACATAATAGTGTAATATAACAAAGTTAAATAAGGAATTAAAGGTACATAATCTAGTTTATATTTTTAGTTTATGTGTTCTTGAGTTTTCTTTTAAAATTGGAGTTTTGGTTAATGAATTTGTGAGTTATGATGTTATATAAGTTATTAGATATTTATAATTGATAATGGTCATCTAGAAACTATTTTTCAGAAATCAAATTCATGTATTTATGCTAAAGAAAAGGAATTTGGATTTTGATGGTAATGTGTGTTTTGCTCTATTTTGAGACTAAAATTAATGATAAATTCGTGATGAAAACTTTAAATTGATGGTTAATTGTTGTTCTCCTCTATAAAACGAAAACAACATAACTTGAACGGATCGAATTGGTTAAGAAACTAATTCATGGTGAATGATTATGCTAAACATGTTAAAAATATGAAAAATTGGTATAAACCAATTATAATTAGTATAAACCAAGTCCCACATCGACTACATTAAGAACTTTACCCTTTTCTAAATCTATAAATAGATGGGCTTGGCCCTTTGTTTCATTCACCAATAATAAGGCCTCCAATTTTGAGAAAGGCTTTGTTGTGGGAGGACTTTTTATAAAGACTTCTTTAGTTAAATTTTGGCGTCAAGTGCGTAGGCAGTTTGTGGAACTCGTATTTTTGGATATGTTTCTTACTTAATTTTTGGTATTGTTATTATTTTAAATATTATATTTAGTTTGTTAGTTCTTAGAAGATGTTAAATTTCTGGTAGTTCTATGAATTAGGAGTCCATAGAGTTCAAACGGACTTAATTGGATGTCTAATGGTTGAGTTCTGCTAAGAGGCGCCACAACGCCGCTTATGAACTAAGTTCGAGCGCTGCAGCGCTGACATGGCAGTCAACGAAAATTAGGACCTGACACTACAGCGCCGATCTTAAGCCTAAATAAGTCACTGCAGCGCTGCCCGACCCATCAACTAATATCCGTACCCGGCGCCGCAGCGCTGATAATATAAAGGGAACGGGCGCTGCAGCGCCAGTAGGCAGTCAGGCGTAGACAAGAGCTTTTAATTACATGTTCAATGGAAACTTAATATTAGTAATTCTAGTGAGTATTATACATGCTTAATAAGGTATAATGAGAGACTTTAAATACGTAACTTGATGTTAAGTATTAGTTAAAAGAAGAAATTTGGAAGAATAATGTAAAGGTTAATTTAATTAATCTAATAAACTTCTACGATGGTGTAGAGACATAAGTAAAGAACTTAACCGATTGTTAAGTATCAATTGAAAGAAATACTTCGAAAGTATAAAATGAAATTTTAAAGAATAAGTTAAAGGTTAATTTAATTAGTTGATTAACCTAATGCAATGTGAAGGTAAACTTTAATTACTTAACTAAATGTTGAGTGACAGTTGTAAAGGAACCTAAGGGAACCTAAGAATGATTATTTAAACGTGATACATCTAATGTGATGTAAAGACAAGGTTTAAGACTTAACTAAATATTAAGTGTCAATTAAAGAGAAATGTAATGAGAAGGAAAATGAAGTTTAACGTAAATAAATCAAGTGGGCAATGAGAAGCCCTAACAGGACTTAAACACATAATTGAACATTGGGTATCAAACTTAAAGAAGATGATCATAGATCGTAAATTAGAGTTACTTAAACAATTTTTCAACGTTGTTATATGTCTGAGAGTTGATATGCATGATGATATGTTGTGTAGGATTCATGAAGTACAGATAGTTGTAAGCTGTTAATCTGTTATTGGTAGACAACAATCAAGGCAAGTCATTTAGTTCCTATTTGCTATGTGTAATTGATGATGAATTATTTTAATCTGTATCGCAAAGATATTACATATGTTGTGAGCATAAAATGTTAAAGTCAATTTATGACTACATTAATTGAGTAAAGAATGTTGATTGAGTTAGGAACTCAATCTTTATACTTGTTATGTGAATTAAAGCATGTATGATATGTTAGTCTAATGATTATGATGTCTAAGATGAGCATGTTATTTATGTGCTACGTGATGCATGAAAACTGTTAGATCTTGCTAAGCTGTCGAGCTCATTCTTGCAAAATAACCATTTTTGCATGTCAAGATTTCAAGGTAATGATACGTGCTAATTGAATGATAGAGATCAATAGCAATTCAAGAAGATTACTTGTTTTAGATGAGAAATGCATTTAATGTTTTTGATTGTAACATAATTGTTGAGTTGTAAAGTTGAGTTATCCGATGTATAATGGATATTGATTTGTGATGTAAGATTTTATATAGCAACTTTGATGAAGCGATTCATGAAATAAATTTGAATCAAAGATATGTAATGATAAAGGTTGTGATTCAGACAAATATAGAAAGTAGACAGAAAAGTTTAAAATATTTCTCATTTTTAGTGATTGTATCATCGAATAATGATGTAAAGTTAGAATAAAGGTGTATTTATAACGACCGAGATTGAGAGTTGAATTGTATGAATTTTGAGGTCGTTACAGGTGGTATCAAAGCTGTAGGTTATAAACCTTAGATAGGAGTTCCATAGGCTATAACCTTAGAGAAGAGATAAATAAGAAATAAGTTTTGAATAGATTTTGAAAACTTATAAAGACAAGATTAAAATATATATGAGAGGATTTAAAGACGAATCTTGAAGAGTTATAAAAGATATGAATAAGGGGTTACCTGACTCCAATAATAAAGATGTTAATTGATAATAAATAGACAGATGATAGAAATAATAAGAATAAACTCAAATAGAGTTTAAACGAGGATAATTCAGAGAATTCATATGAAATGAATTAAGATGATATGATTTGGTTCAAAGAAGAACATGAAGAGCTAAAATTGAGTTGAATATTCATTAGATAATATAATTAAAGAAGAAGTAATGAGGATCGTAAAACCAAAACGATCATAAATAGAAGAAGAATCATAAGGAAAGATGATTGTAGAATAAGATCACGACGTGATCTGTTTAAATTGTAAAATGATAGAGAATCTGTAATGACTGAGAAGTTATAGCTTGATGATGTAAAGAGAATGTACTATGAAATAGTACGGGGTAAACTCGCAAGGAGTTATAAATGATAAGATACGAAAAAAAATTCATATCGAGCAAAGAACAAGTTATGAGCAAGATAGAGTTAGGTGGAATTTTAATTGAGGACTCATATGATGGCTGAGTTGTACAAACCTTTGTATGGGCAAGGGTTTTATGCTTACACTCAGTTTATCATATTGATAATCATTGGAATGTTGGTGTCGCGCTATCAATGTATATGTGGCAAAAAGGTGGTTCTTTTCTCATGTGTATATTTGATAGTTAGAGACTATTAAGATTAGTCAGATATTATTAAGATTAGGTGCGAGTTCTTAAAACTCATACTTATGGTAAGTTGATGACTCATATCATATGTATGTTTTTGAATCCCTAAGCATATGGACAGTCCTGATGGGTTCTTGGACTACATATTGCTAGGACAAGTTCCTAAACTCATATTATTTTGGTAAGTTCCTGAACTTCCAATGTGTGGTAAGTTTGATGAACTATACTGGGGGTATAGGAAGATTGTAAATTGAGATATAAGAATATTTAGTATAAGAGCATTGGTGGCGCTAGAAATAAAAAGAATTAGTAAGTAATGAAGTAATGGAGTAAAGATTAAAGTTGATGGAGAAAATTAGATATTCCAAATCTTCTAGCATTGCTAGATTTTCAAAATTTATTGACTTCGTGTTGATGTTTGCACTTCAGTTTTCTTTAAAAATATTGGATCTAATGATTGAACCAATGAGTTTTAAAAAAAATAATACCGTTATTCGCCTGTATATGCTATTTGTTTCAGCTAAGACAAAAAAAATTAAAAATATCAAAATGTATTTTTTTTTGTTTTTCGTAGTCATTAAAGCGTCACTAAATATGATGTTGATATGACAGACGAGGAAGTCATCAATGCAATTGAACCTGGTGTTGGATGTGATCATAGGATCGTCAACCCATTATGGTATGATGTAGCATGACGAAGTCATATAATGATAAAATCCTTAACGTACTGGTAAAACGATACGGTATCGTGATATCATAACAAAAAAAAAATTTGGTTTTCTTTTAACTATGAAAAGATATGCCAATTGAGTTGGCTAAATTATTTCAATTGATGTCCGAATTATTGCCAAGAGTCTAAGCTATTTGATTCGGCTAGACGATTGTTGAAATGTGTTTATGAAATTCAAGCGTTCTTTGAGAAGTTATGCCAAACCAGGTTGCTCTGGTGCGGATTCAGATGTTGAAAAGCTGAGGTGAACAACCCTATAAAGGGGATATGTTATCGGAGACAATGGTTCCGAGTGTAACGCATATAGTCGTTACAATGTACTATGTTTATTCACGACGTAGTAGTGCGATAGTCTGAACACCTAGAGCACCGATGTAGGGTGTTTACAGTCTGTGTGATTGTTAAATATTTTGTTAGAACGGTTTATAATGTGAAGTACCGGGGGTGAAGCACTACTAAATCTAGAGATGAGTTCAAGGTCTTGTGACCCCTCACCTTGATTTGAGAATCTTTTGAATTCTTGAGTTATTTATACTATTTCCCAATTATTGAGCAATTATGGAAGATTCTTGTTATTCTGAAGTAAATGTGGAAAGGAGGGTATTCCTTAGAACGGAGTAAGTTTTATAATGATGAATATATTGAACAAGTAAGGAAAGAAATTTTGAAAAGAGAAAGGATGAAGTTATCTAAAGAAAAGGTGAAATTCTTGAAAGAGAAAGATGTGAATAATGCGATGACGTTTTTTAGAAAGATCCTTAAAGGAGGAAGTGGTTATAGAACCCAATGAATGAATAAAAGATTAACATAAAATCTATTTTGATAGATTGAATGAATGAAGATTAATACATAAAAATTTTGAGGACAAAATTCTTAGAAGAATGGGTGAATGTGATAACCTGAATACTTACAAGATAGTGAATTATGAAGCATATGAATTCGACGAGTAGAGTATATGTTAATGATCCTTAGAAAAGGTAATGAACAGGTTAAAGAATATATAATATTCAAAATATAATTTAGTTTAATTGAAGGTTATGAAATAAAACCTAGAATTTGTTAAAAAAATGAATGGAGTTATATATATATATATATATAAAATTTTGTTAAGGTAATGTGTTGAAGTTATTCAATGATAAAATTATGAAGGAGATTGGTGTAAACCGAGTAAGGGAGGTTTCGGTGATTCCGAGGACGAAATCCTTATAAGGGGAGAATGATGTGATAACCCAGATTTTCAGTCATTATTAAAATAAGAATTTAATAAATAAAATTCTTGTTATGAGATGTTTTGAGATTCAATAATTAAACATATTTGTTATATATTTTGAAATAAGTGATTTGGTGTGAAGAGGTTATGTGTAAATATAGAAGAGAAATATGTATATATATATATATATATATATATATATTCACATATTGAGAAAGTGAGGTTTAATAGTTAATTTAATTATTGAAAAAATTAAATAAAATTATTACAGAAAGAAAATTAACTGAATAATATAAGTTAATTTAATTAAGTTAAAAATTATATTGTGAAATAATATAATTTAATTTTCATGCCTTGATTGGCGATGAAATTGTTATGAATTAAATTTCTTAAATATGAGTAATTCACTTAATTAAAATAATAAATTAGTGTAAGCATATTTGTTTTAATAAATGAGGAAGTAATATATTATATATGAGTGTAATATAACAAAGTTAAACAAGGAATTAAAGGTAAATAATCTAGTTTATATTTCTAGTTTATGTGTTCTTGAATTTTCTTTTAAAATTGAAATTTTGGTTAATGAATTTGCGGGTTATGACGTTATATATGGTATTAGATATTTATAATTTTATAATGGTCATCTAGAAACGATTTCTTAGAAATCAAATTCATGTATTTATGCTAAAGAAAAGGAATTTGGGTTTTGATGGTAATGTGTATTTTGGTTTACTTTGAGACTAAAATTAATGATGAATTCGTGATGGAAACTTTTAATTGATGGTGGATTCTTGTTCTCCTCTATAAAACGAAAACAACGCAACTTGAATAGATTAAATTGGTTAAGAAACGAATTCGTGGTGAATGATTACGCTAAACATGTTAAAAAAATGAAAAATTAGTATAAACCAATTAAAATTAGTATAAACCAAGTCCCACATCGACTAAATTGAGAAATTTACGCTTTTCTAAATCTATAAATAGAAGGGCTTGGCCTTTTATTTCATTCACCAACAATAAGGCCTCCAATTTTGAGAAAGGCTTTGTTGTGGGAGGACTTTTTTTAAAGACTCCTTAGTTAAATTTTGGCGTCAAGTGCGTAGGCAGTTTGTGGAACTCGTATTTTCGGGTATGTTTCTTACTTAATTTTTAGTATTGTTATTATTTTAAATATTATATTTAGTTTGTTAGTTCTTAGAAGATGTTAAATTTCTGGTAGTTCTATAAATTAGGAGTCCATAGAGTCCAAACGGACCCAATTAGATGTCTAATGGTTGAGTTCTGCTAAGAGGCGCCACAACGCCGCTTATGAACTAAGTTCGAGCGCTGCAGCGCTGAGGTGGCAGTCAACGAAAATCAGAACATGGCCCTGCAGCGCCGGTCTTAAGGTTAAACAGGGTACCGCAGCGCTACCGACCCATCAACTGATATCCGAACCCGGCGCCACAGCGCCTATAATATAAAGGGAATGGGCGCTGCAACGCCAGTAGACAGTCAGGCGCACACAAGTGCTTTTAATTACATATTCAATGGAAACTTAATATTGGTAATTTTAGTGAGTATTATACATGCTTAATAAGGTATAATGAGAGACTTTAAATACGTAACTTGATGTTAAGTATTAGTTAAAAAAAGAAATTTGGAAGAATAATGTAAAGGTTAATTTAATTAATCTAATAAACTTCTACGATAGTGTAAAGACATAAGTGAAGAACTTACCCGATTGTTAAGTATCAATTCAAAGAAATACTTTGAAAGTATAAAATAAAATTTTAAAGAATGAGTTAAAGGTTAATTTAATTAGTTGATTAACCTAATGAAATGTGAAGGTAAACTTTAATTACTTAACTAAATGTTGAGTGATAGTTGTAAAGGAACCTAAGAATAATTATTTAAACGTGATACATCTAATGTGATGTAAAGACAAGGTTTAAGACTTAACTAAATGTTAACTGTCAATTAAAGAGAAACGTAATGAGAATGAAAATGAATTTTAACGTAAATAAATCAAGTGGACAATGAGAAGCCCTAACAGGACTTAAACACATAATTGAACATTGGGTATCAAACTTAAAGAAGATGATCATAGATCGTAAAATAGAGTTACTTAAACAATTTCTCAACGTTTTTATATGTCTAAGAGTTGATATGCATGATGATATGTTGTGTAAGATTCATGAAGTACGGATAGCTGTAAGCTGTTAATCTGTTATTGGTAAACAACGATCGAGGCAAGTCTTTCAGTTCCTATTTATTATGTGTAATTGATGATGAATTGTTTTAATCTGTATAGCAAAGATATTACATATGTTGTGAGCATGAAATATTAAAGTTAATTTATGACTACATTGATTGAGTAAAGAATGTTTATTGAGTAAGGAACTCAATCTTTATACTTGTTATGTGAATTAAAGCATGTATGATATATTAGTCTAATGATTATGAAGTATAAGATGAGCATGTTATTTATGTGCTATGTGATGCATGGAAACTGTTAGATCTTGCTGAGCTGTCGAGCTCATTCTTGCAAAATAACTATTTTTGCAGGTCAAGGTTTCAAGGTAATGATTCCTGCTAATTGAATGATAGAGATCAATAGCAATTCAAGAAGATTACTTATTTTAGCTGAGAAATGCATTTAATGTTTTTGATTGTAACATAATTGTTGAGTTGTAAAGTTTAGTTATCCGATGTATAATGGATTTTGCTTTGTGATGTAAAATTTTATATAGTAACTTTGATGAAGCGATTCATGAAATAAATTTGAATCAAAGATATGTAATGATAAATGTTGTGATTTAGGGAAATATAGAAAGTAGACAGAAAAGTTTAAAATATTCCGTATTTTTAGTGATTGTATCATCGAATAATGATGTAAAGTTAGAATAAAGGTGTATTAATAACGATCGAGATTGAGAGTTGAATTGTATGAATTTTGGGGTCGTTACATTGACCTTTGTATATACATCTTAAAAGACCTATTTCAGCATCTCTTTTATAAAGAGCATCTCCACTTAAATAAAATTTCATGGCCATTTTATGGATCCGCTTTCTTTCAGCTTGACTTGCCCCAACAGGTGTAGATCCATCCCGCATATATTCTTTGATATCCTGGTGCCAGGGCTGCTTGATGGGAGGTAGTTCATCAAATACTTCTCCAATGTAATTTCCATAGGTTGGTGCCATCTGGTTTGTAAATTTGATATTCGAAATCCCTCTCATTGCAGAGATGTTGATTAAAGAAGCCAAGGTTGCTAGTTCATCCGCAAAATCATTTCGATTCCGAGGAATATGGATGAAAGATATATCCTCAAACTCCATAGTCATCTTGATAACCTACCAATGATAGGGTAGCAAATGTATTTCTTTGGTATGATATGCCCCGGTGGTTTGTTTGATAACCAACTCGGAATCCCCAAAGACCGCCAACCGTTTGATACCCATTGATTGGGTCAATTGCAATCCCATTATACAGCCTTCATACTTGATTGTGTTGTTAGTGGTAACAAATTGTAGCTTGGTGGCCATGGGATACTGTTCTCCCGTAATAGATACAAGAATTGCCCCTACTCCTACACCTTCCATGTTTACAGCCCCGTCGAGGAACAATTTCCAAAATTAGTCTGTATCTTCTCAATGGCTCTGCTAAATTATCATTATCCCATCATCCGGGAAGTGTGTTTCCAAGGGTTCGAAGTTCCCTGATGGTGCTTCGGCTAATTGATCCGCAATTCCTTGACCTTTGATGGACTTTTGAGTCACGTAGATGATATCAAATTGTTGGAGGATTAATTGCCATCTGGACAATCGACAATTCAACATGGGCTTGCTGAATATGTATTTCAGAGGATCCATGCGAGATATGAGATAGGTTGTGTGCCCATGAAGGTAATGTTGTAGCCTCATGGCGGCCCATGCTAAAGCATAGTAGGTTTTTTCAATCAAAGTGTATTTCTGCTCACAACTACTGTGACGAATGAGTTTATTGAGTTGTGATTCTGGGGAGGGACAGAATCCTTTTAAGGGGGGAAGATTGTAACAAACAAAATTTTGTATTTTAATTTCAAATATTTATTGAGTTATATAAATATTTTAGTTGATTTGTTTATTAAATTGAATGAATAATTGATGTGATTATGTGGTGGAGTAATTTAATTAAGGGTAATATATTAATTAAATTGATGTTTAATAATTTTGTGGTTGAAGTTTTAATTTAATTGAGATAATTAAATTAGATGAATTATTATGTGAAAATTTGGTAGTAATGATTTAATGAATACTTATAGTGATGTCTAATTTAATTTAATAATTAATTTAGAGATTTACTAATTTGTTACATGAAATTATGATTAATAAATAAATTATAATTGTGTAGCAAATTAATTTATATGGCAATTTTATTTAATGAGTTTATATTAACTTTAATTTAATTATATTAGAATTTAATTGAATAAAGTGTGACATTTAAATTATGCAGTAAAGGAGTTATTAAAATAAATTAAAGGAGTTTTAATTTAGTTTTACCAAACAAGCCTTAAGACTTTTAAAATTCTATTTTAATTCAGCTTTGCCAAACAAGCCTTAGTGGCTTTTGAGTTTCAAAAAAAATAAGTAACTGATATCTTTAATAAGTGATTAAGTATTTGTCAGTTATTATATTATTATATGTATTATATCTATAGCAGTTTTATATTACGTAGAGTTAAAAAAGAACAGAGTTAGAAAGAACAGAGAAGGTTAGAGAGAAAAGAGAGAAAAAGGAAAAAGAAGATTCTGTGAATTGAGAAATCAAAAAGAGGGTTGTTATCATCTTCTTCTAAAGCTAACAAGAAATCAAAGGTAGTAATCTAACTCTAGATTTATTAATTATCGTTCTCCATTGTTCTTCATAAAAAATATATGTTTTTACTTCTCTGTGTTTAAGTTTTCATGATAATTATGAGAATATGATTTATATATGTTAAATTGTATATATAAACTATTATATATGATTTGTATGAGTATTTAATTTGTTTAATTCAAGTAAATATGATGAACATAAAGATATCATGTTCATAGCAATTTACAATGAAGTATTTTGAAAAAAAATGGTTGATGTCTAATTCATGCTATTTTATATAAATTGATTATAGATTGTGATAATATGTTAAGAAACGAAAATAATATGATTTGATTGAAGTGATTTGGTTTAAAAATGAAGTCACGGTGTTTGTTTTTGTCAAGAACACTTAAAAATGGAGTTTTCTTCAAAAACATGAAATTAAAAGGTTTTAAGTTGATTGTTGTGTTGTTTATATGTGTAAAATTATGTTAGAAGCATTAATTTATGTTTCTGTAAAGTTTTGTATAAATTATGTGAGTTAAAATTTAAGTTTGAGCAGAGTTAATAAGTCAAATTGGCTTTTCTTTTGATGTTCGCGAAGCTGTCTACGTCCCACTGTGTCGTGGCGCCGCAACGCCTTTCTATGAGTAAACAGAACGTTGCAGCGCCACACCAGCATCTGGTGACGTGTGACGGCGCCGCAGCGCCAGTTATATGTGTTAACTGCATCGCTGCAGCGCCGAGACCGGTCTGCAGAGCCTTGATGATGTGGCACGGCACTGCAGCGCCGGCTGCAGTTCATTATGTGATGCTGCAGCGCCAGTTATGCAGTTTAGCCAGAAAATTTTATTGAAGTGTACAATTCTTTAAGAATGTTAATTTGATGATAATAAAAGCATGTTAATGAAATTATATATTAACTAAACAATAAGTAATCATATATGTAATATGAGATTTATGATTTTAAATTATAACTTGATTGATTATTAATAAGTTTAAGTTCGACATGGAAGCATGGTTTGATCATGTTGTTAACTAACTAATGATTAAACTTAATGACTAAGTGTTGTGAGTTAACTTAGATTGGTTAACTAATGATGTAACTTAGCTATGTGGTAACTAATTTGTGTTGCTATTGTTAATAATGTGTACGTAGGATAATTGTGGAACGAGTTATTATTTGTTAGCTTACGCACAAGGCAAGTTTTCTTACCCTAACTCGATTATGATTACGCAAGTTGTTCTATCCTTTCTTGTTTACATTTATGCAAGTTTCCTAAACTCTACTTTTTAGTTATGCAAGTTCCTATTCTTGACTTGTTATTAATTACACAAGTTCTTTAATTCCATATTGGACAAGTATCTTATGTAGTCTCCTTATTGAAAATAATGTAACCTTGACTTAATTGTTCAAGCAAGGTTTTATTGTATCTTTCAGATGCTTTAAGTTTACTTCTAAAGCATGACTTTTAAGTATGATGTCTATTATCTGTGACTTATAATTATTCCATAACTCTTTTGTTATCGAACTCTTAAGTTATTGTAAGTTTGATTCAACTACTCCTTAGTTGATGATAGTTGAATTCTAAATTACCCATTGAGCTAATCCAAACCAAACTTTCTTTGGTGCGGACTCGTTAACTAAAGTTGAGATGAATAACCCTATTATAGGGGATTACCATGCGAAAACGTTAAGATGTTTGTGCACAATACATGGTACGAAGGGCTGATCCCCCTAAGTACGAGTTAGAAGGTCCATATAGTCTAACGACTGTTAAAAGTTTAAATAGAAATATTTATAACCTGGGACATAGTTCAAGGTCTTGTGACCCTCAGATGAATTCTAAATCTTGTATTCAATTCTTGATTATCAGTTATAGAAAATGTTATTCAATTCAATTGAACTTATTCAGTAACATGTTAACATTATTGATTGTTATTTCAAGTGGGCTTTTGTTTTCTTACTCTTGCATATATAACCATTGCAGCCAAAGTTGAGAAGGTTGACGAGCCGTCAACCAGTAAGAGCAAAGGCAAGATGAACAAAAATCGAAGACTTGTTCATATTTATTATGTAGTTTTGTAATAAGACTTAATTTACTTATGTGATGATTTATGTCCGCACTTTATGATGATTGTTTAAGGTTAGAAACTTGGGAACATTTTATGACTATGTAATCCTTTAATAAGGAAGATTTTTGATTAAAAGTTATAATTTATTTTGCATTTCTTTATATATAGGAAGTTAGTTATGTTTTATTTGGATAGTGAACACCAAATCCTGTGAAAATGAAGTACCCGAATTTGGGGGTGTCACAGCTATTGAACCTTTTACTGAGGTAATATATGGCTCTTTCCTTGTCTCTATCATCTTTTTACCCCAGCATGCAGCCCATAATGCTGGAATTGACTGATATGTATATGAAAAGGGGAATTTTGTCCCTTGGAGGCACCAAAACAGGAGCTTCAATCAACTGTTTCTTAATGGCAAGGAAAGCTTTTTGACAGTCTTCATTCCACTTTCCGGACGAATTTTTCCTCAACAACTTGAAGATGGGATCCCAAGTTGCAGTGTATTGAGAGATGAATCTGCTTATGAAATTGATTCTCCCAAGAAAACCCCGCATCTCCTTTTCTGTTTGGGGTACATGCATCTCAGTGATAGCTTTGATCTTGTCGGGATCCAGCTCAATGCCTCTGTTGCTTATCAGAAATCCCAACAATTTTTCGGATTTGACACCGAAAGCATACTTGATTGGGTTCAACTTCAAGTTGTATTTGCGGAGCCGGTTGAATAGCTTTCTGAGATGGTCGGTGTGGTTATCTTCCTTTCTAGATTTGACGATAATATCATCCATGTAAACCTCTATTTCTTTTTGCATCATGTCATGGAATAATGCCATCATGGCTCTTTGATATGTGGCACCCCAGGGAGTGATAAATGCAGTTTTCTCCCTATCTTCTTCAGCAACCATGATATGATGATATCCGGCGAAACAGTCAGTAAATGAGTGCATTCCAAATTGTGTCGTGTTATCTATTAATATGTGGATGAAAGGTACTAGGAAGTCATCTTTGAGACTAGCCTTGTTCAGATCCCGGTAATCCACACATACCCTTACCTTCCCTCCGGGTTTAGGCACAGGGACCACATTGGACAGCCATTCAGGGTAGGTTGACACCATGATAATGTTTGCTTTGAACTGCTTGACAATTTCTTCTTTGACTTTCAAGCTCCACTCAGCTTCAGTCTTCTGAGTTTCTGTTTGACCAGTTTAAATCCATCCTTGATGAGGAATCGATGAATGACAATATCAGTAGACAAACCAATCATGTCTTCATGTGACCATGCAAACACATCCTTGAACTAGGTTAAGAGTTTAATCAGATCTTTTATTTGGCTTGGGGTCATGTCATTCCCTATTTGCAAATCTTTGGGATTTTTGGAGGTTCCAATATTAACAGTGGTGGTTTAATCGAGGTTTGGTTTGGGTTTGTCTTCGACCCATCCTTTGATCACCTCAGGCACCTCATACTCATCTATTTCCTCTTGCTTAATTCCCATCAAGTCAAAGTCCAGTTCTACATCAAAGTCGTAATCACGGTTTAGACTTGGCAATTCATCAGCAAGGCTAAACAAATCTAACTTTGGAGTCCTTAAAATAAAATGCTTTTACTTAATATATGAAACTATTTAATCATACAAAGTATCAGTAAAAGCATAACAAAATTAACTGCTAGCACTAAGCAACAAAAGTAAGCAGTTTAATAATATCTGCATTTTAGGGCAGATGGACTCTTTACCTTTTTACCCTTTTCGAGTGATGAAAGGAGTGCTGCTCCAGTTGTCCAGAGTCAGGTCATTATTGACAGCTTGATGAAGGGGTTGTTGTTGTCCTCCTCCTTGATAATGGCCAGAACTGAATCCATATTAGAGTCAGAGTCTTTTCCTGGAACTTTAATCTTAGCCCAATCTATGAAAGGGATTGCAGATTGATCATCTAACTGACCCTCTTCTTTAACATCCTCAACCCTACCCTTGGTATGTGCTATGGAGAACATATTTGTGAATTGATCTTGAACTTTTTGTAGGAACCTCTCATTCCTGTCTTTTATTTCCTTAGCAGGAAATTACATTTCTTCATCACTGAATAGCTTAACCTTAGGAATCAGTATGCTGGACAAAGAAGTAGTGATTTTCCTCATAGGTTTCCTGAATCCTGCATCAGTGAGATCTAGTAACAGAATGGTGGATAGATGAGCAGGCATATGCTTGTGCAAGTTTCTGCTATTTGATCCATAGCAATAGCCTAATCCAGTTTTCCCTGTCTAGCTAGGTATCTGAATTGAACTTTGGATCCCTTGTTGATTCTTTCCCAACCCTTTGTCAGGCCAAAAGTTCAAGGATATCATCTCTTAACTGACAGCCATTACTTTGGGAGAGATTCTTGGTTTTAAGGCTGGGGCCCCAATAGGTCAATAATGAGTGTTGCTCACTTTGAATGCTTGAAACCTGGAAGGCTTAACTCCTTCATTGAGGCTAATTAAAGGCATATCCTCTTGTACATGGACTGGATATTCTGATTCAGCATTAACAGTTATCAGGTTTCCATTGATGATGTACTTCACCTGCTGATGAAGTGTGGATGGGACAGCTCCCGCCATATGAATCTAAGGTCTTCCCAACAGTAAATTATATCTAGTGGTGATGTTCAACACTTGGAAGGAAATGTGGAATGTATGAGGGCCAATCTCCACTGGAAGCACGATTTCTCTTACAGTATCCCTTCGAGACCCATCAAAGGCTCTTATGACGACATGACTGCTCTCGATTCTATTTGGGTTGATTTTTATTCTTTCCAAGGTATCATAAGGACAGATGTTCAAGGAAGATCCTTCCTATATCAATACTCCCCCTATCACATATCCTGAGGATTTTACTACTATATGTAATTATTTATAATGACCAGTTCCTTCTACTGGTATGTCATCATCAGTGAAAGATATCACATTACTGTTCAGAATGTGATCTACCAGGTGACAAAACTTTTATGTGTCCACCGTCTTTGGCAGGTGTGCTTCTTTCAAGACTTGCATTAGGATTTTACAGTGATCTTCCTAAGACAATACTAAATCCATGAAGAAGATCTGTCGGGGTGCTTCTTTTAAACATTGCACCACTCTTGCTTCATGATGCCCCATTTTGCTGAGGAATTCTGAAACTTTCTTTTTGGATATTTTCCCTGAAGTTTTGATGATGGGCTTTAAAACACGCTAAGGCAGATACAGCGGGTTATCCTTAGGCATGATAGCGGTACATTCTGATGTTGGTCCCGCGTTTTCCCCATAGTTCTATGGGACTCTTTTCAAGCTGATAAGTGGACTGGGGTAGATATGATAGCATCAGTGGTTCTGGTGCAGCTATCTTCATAGGAATACCCATTTCTTAAATTACCAAAGGTACTGCAGAGGTGCCCCTTTCAGAGGAAATTATCGCTACAATTTCTCTTAAATTCTTTGTCCCGAGAGTAAAGATATTCTCTTCTTTAGGAAAGGTCATATCATTGTTTACCATTTGCAAATCACCATTCTCAATTAAATTCTGAATGAGGTGGCGAAGTGCCCAACAACCTTCGGTGTCATAGCCTAGAGTGTTAGAGTGATATTGGCATATCTTAGTAGCATCGAACCTCCTTGATCGGAGGTCCATTGGAGGTAACAGTTCTGTGATCTTTCCTTCATTGATCAACATCTGTAGAATTTCCTCCCTTGACTAATTCAAAGGATTGAAATTTCTTTTAGCAGCAAACTCTCTACGAGCCTAGAATCTTTCTTTCCTTGCCACTTTATCCGTCCATGTTTCAGGCTCCTGGAATCTATAATGATCCCTCTTTGCAATTGGGAGGATTCTAGGCTGAAGGAAATTAGCTTGTCTTTGACCAATCTGGCTTATCAACTGTCGAGTCACTTGGTGTTGATATACCATTAATTCCGCTAATTGATCAATCTGTTCTTTGATGGATTTTATTTCCCGCTCGATCGAAAAGCCTTTTTCTGAATAACCCATCTTTACGGGGCTACCTTCACTTCTTTGTGATGACTCTCTGATGTACTTGAGGTATTTGGAACCTTCTCCATTCCCCGTGGTGATCATATTCACTCTCTCCTCATTGTGTTGAGGCAAAGGGTTATCCTGGACATGTGGCTATTCTGGTGTTGTCACCATAATTTCACCACTATCTATCATGTCTTGGATCTTGTTGGAAGCTGTCGTTTACACTCCTAAATTAACCTCACTTTCACTTCACGAATTTAAATAATTAGTACAGTAGTAAGCAAGGATCGATCCCACAGAGAGTAAGTTTGTTTTAGATTTATTCTACTATTTTAACAATGGGGGATTTTTGAAATTGTTTTAAACTAAGAAAAACAGAATTTAAATAAAGAGATTAACCAAATATGTAAAAACTTCAGTTCTGTAGTTCAGTTTCACCAAGCACAGCAATCAATCAAGTTATTATTCTTTACCCTTCAATGAAACTATTAACCCTAGATAACAATAAGCTCTGCTATCCGAAATTCTCCTTAGATATTCACTGTATGAAACAAGCTCTTCACCAGATTCAACTAGCATATAACCTAGAACAAGCTCTCTAGATTTAATATGATAGAAGCATTAAGAAATAGAGAATTAGGCTAATCCAAGCAACAAACACATAATCTCGATTTGTTTAACTTGTTTTTTGATAATCTTAGCAATACACAAAAGCTTGTCCACAATTAGTATTACTAATTTACTACTTGTGATGAAGACAGATATCAATTACACGTAATACCAATCTTAATCTAGCATATGATAATGATTAAATTAACTCAATTGGCCATATCAAATTAATTAGATCAATTAGCATGCAATCAATGAAAACAGATTATCAAAAGAAATTTCATACAAGAAGGAATAAATAATAATCTCAATTAATTAATTACTTGTAACAAGGTTCCACCTCCCTTTAGAACTAAATAAAGAAACTAGCCTGACATGCTCCAAGTCTGCACTTCAATGAGGTATGATAGTTGGTAGAAGATTGAATGAATAAAATCTTGACTATCATCCTCTATTTATAGTGTTAGACAAGGACCTAAATCCTATAAAAACTAGGAATCCAAGTCCTAAAAGGAATTATAATTATAACTGATTTCCATAAAGAAATTATTTATAACATTAAGTTTGCAGCCCTCATCTCCCCTTCCTTATTGCTCCGTCCGAGTGGGAAAAGGAGAAGTGTTGTTGACTCGCGCCTCTTTACTGTCCAGCCCCTTGCAAGCTTCTGCCGTGAGCTACTTGCTAGCATGGCCCACTTGTTAATTCCTTTAATTACTTGTGAAACCTTCTCCAATTCGAAATGGCTTGCATATGGCCCCACATGAATGGCTTAGGAAGTTATTTTGTTTGAGCCTTCTCCAACCTTGCATGCACGTGATGATGATGATGATTAGGCATGGTGGGATTTCCTTCTCCACTTTGGGCTGCTAGACTCCTTTTCCAATTAGTAATATGCCTAGGAATCCTAGGATTTAAATTGTAACCAATTTCGTGAACTTCTAGGACAACAAACCGTGGCCCATCTAATGAGTGGCATGTTGATGATTTGCATGGACTCCTTGTTGAATTCAACTTTTCAAAGCATGCTTGAACCGTGGGCTGCATGTTGATGCTTTCGTGGACTTGTGATATTTATTTCCTGGGCCCATATTTGATTGCTTATTAATTCATGAGTTGCTAGAATAAGATGTGAGTTGTTTCTCCTTTCCAAGCTTGTGTGCGGCCCCCACATGAATGAGCTGCTCTAAGCGGCCCAATTTGGAACTAACAAATCCGTGGGCCTCTTAATGCGATACTTGGAAAAGGAGTGCTGCTTGAACTTTGATCTCACGTGGCCCACTAGGAATTGGCAAGCAAACCTTGAGCCATTCCTTTGCAAGCTTAGGAAATTATATAGAAATCCCCTACATTGGCCCACGAGCATTCCAAAACCCAAACCGTGAATGGGCTGCT
The DNA here is from genome assembly GCA_020205555.1 of Panax stipuleanatus. Classification (NCBI taxonomy): domain Eukaryota; kingdom Viridiplantae; phylum Streptophyta; class Magnoliopsida; order Apiales; family Araliaceae; genus Panax; species Panax stipuleanatus. Next base: position 114,294,885 of record CM035119.1, on the reverse strand, counting down.
TCAATTTCCGAATTGGATTTTAAAAATCCACAAACTTATTTCTTTTTCATCACTTCAGCCCTCTTAGCTCTAATTCCTTCTGAAATCAATAAATATCTTAATAAGTCCATATACACTATAAAACATATAATAAACTAAATATAAAGGAATAGAAATAAATGAATATTATGCAATCATCACTTGTGCTTCAGAAATCAATATTCTTGGGTATCATGGCCAGGGGACCCAGAATGGTAAGCACACTTTTTGCCTGGGTTAAATCCTTTCCCACTTGGATTTACAGGGAGAAGAAGCTGGGTGATCTTCTTCTGTGTTGTCAGAAGCTTCAGTATATTTTCAAGTGAATCCTCTAAGGGTGTAAATATTTTCCTGCGTCTGACTTCTCCAGTTTTCTAGGATTAAGGACTTGCAGGATTTACAAATGATTGGAATGGGGAGTAATTATTTTATTTTTGAATGGGCGGGTTCTGGCTGCCTTGCCGATTTTGACCTTGGAGTATTAAGGATACATCTTCTTCCTTTTTCTTGCGGATCCTTGTAGGGTTACTTCAGTAATTTTTGGTCTGAATGTGCTCAGCCACAGCTTCTAAAGAAATGAGGTCTTTAATCCTTCCCTACTTCAATCCCATTTCAGCCATTTCTCCATGTTTGATCATCTCTAAGAATGGTTTTCCTATGCATGCTAAGACCCTCTCATAAAAGGAAGCTTCTTGTATATCAATGAAAGTCATCACCATTTTAGTTTCTGTCATATGTGGACTAATTTGTGCTGCCAGATGTCTCCATCTTTGAGCGTATTCTCAGAAAGACTAATTATTCTGCTTTTTAACTTTGGTCACTTGATATCTATCTGGTGCCATTTGTGACTGGAAGCTGTATTGATTTAAGAGGCATGGGCTAGTTCTTCCCAGCTGTGGCTTTTGGAGTTGTCCAGTCGAGCGTACCGGGCTCTGGCTTCTCCAGTCAGACTTTTCTGGAATAACTGCATTCTCATCTTTTCATCCACTACATAGGATCCGAGTTTTCCAATGTATACCTTCAGGTGGGTATAAGGATCTCCCATCCCGTTGTACTTTTCAAATCTAGGACTTGGAACTTATCCGGATAACGAGCCCCTTGAAAGATATATTGATCTGAGTAGTTGACACTTCCATATATGCCAGTCCCTTTGATTGACCGATTGGTTTCTTACATTTATTAGACTTTCTTTCTAATGTCACCAATTTCCCGATCATCCTTGAGATTGTAATGCCCCCAAATCCGGGTCCCTAGAACCTCAAACCTGGTACGTTATGGTACTTCATCTTCATACGTATTCTATAAACTAATGCGGAATATATAAACATAAATGGTTTGTTTCACATGATTCTATAACATTTCCCAAGGTCTATTAACCTTAACTGAATACATACCTTTAATAACTTAAAAGGTTTACAACATCATTTGCATATGATAACTAAATAGTTATGAATGTGTAATAATCTACTCTTGGAATTTGCCTTTGCCTCTGTCTTTCTTTGAGTCTTCGTCTTAATCTGAAATTTGTTATCATGATATAGACAAGGTGAACAACTACTTTGCTCAGCAAGTTTAAATAAAACAAGGATATATCATGATTGAAAGAAAGAATACGCGTTCAAATTTTCAACAATATAATAATTATGAAAGAGTATGAATCATAATGTCAATACTTGAATGACTGAATCAACAATGTTGGGTAATCAACAATGACCATGAACAAATTTAACTGAACCTTATGGTAATGAAGGTGATCAGCATTTCATACCTGATGAACATATGCAACATGCACTAAGTGCGAATCAATAATCAGTATAGATGTGAATAATCAACAATAATTATTCACTAACATGCTTTGAAAATATAACTCAAGTTTGAGATAGAGAAACTTGCTTGTACCGTCGATTACTGCTACGCAATCTAATTTAATTTCTTTATTGTAAAGACCTATCATTGTTAAGATTGATCTTTCAATCAGTATATCATATCATACCACTACTTTATAAGTAAATTATCTAACATTTAACCACATAATCAAATATTAGATAACACCTTAACACCATACGTATTCACAATTTCTAAACCTAGCACACATCGAGTATCTAACAGTATTCAGTATAGTATGCTGAGTGGTTTCCCACAAACAACCAACAAACTAGTTTCCCGTCTCGTCTACACTATTTTTCACAGCGAGTTAGATCGGTAGCTAGTTCGTAAATACCTCCGCTCCCTGAAGGAATCGTTTAGCCCAAATACTATACATCAACCATTAAAGAGTACGACTGTACCACTACTTTATCATATAACTTGTGAATTAACACTTAATCTTTTATTTTATAAGTTCTTCTTTATAATCCAGTAAGCCGAATATCCAATCCAGCAACCTAGATTCAAACTAAATTTCAATTTAGTAAACTGTTTTCCAATCCAGCAGACTGGATTCAAACTGACCTTCAATCCAGCAACCTGGATTCAAACTGACATCCAATCCAGCAAGCCTGGATTCAAACTGACATTCAATCCAACAAGACTGGATTCAAACTGTCCTACAATCTAGTAACCTGGATTTACTAATCTTTCAATCCAGCAACCTGGATTCACTAATCTTTCAATCCAGCAACCTGGATTCACTAATCCTCCAACCTGAATTCACTAATCCTTCAATCCAGCAACCTTGATTCATTAATCCTCCAACCTGAATTCACTAATCCTTTAATCCATCATACTATACATTCAATATGGCCTATTGAATGTCCAATCAATAACTTAACTCCTCTTTTAAACTCTCATTTAATATTATTAATTATTTAACAATATTCAAATCATTTACTAATATTATTAATTATTAAATAATATTTTAAATTAATGATTTAATAGCACTTTAATCTAAATATTATCAATCACTTAATAATATCTTAATATAATATTATTAATCTTTTAATAATATTTTAATCATTTATTAAACTTATAAATAATTTATTATAATTGTTTAATCTTTACTAATTTATTTATTTAACAACCATACAAGGCCATAAACATAATATCTCATCATCAATGACCAAAACCCCTTTTAAAAATCTGTATATACCATATCTAGGGTTCTCAAGTCATAAAATCTCATTTTTCATATTTTTAACAATACACCATTAATTTAATTCATTTATTCATAACTAAATTATTTCCATGAAAAATACCAAATCAGTTCCAAAATAATTTTTTTTCTGGGATTTGACATAATATAGTTCCCTTATGAACATATATTTTTCCTGAAATTTTAAAAATCATTTACTGTATTTAAATAGTCCAAAATAGCCAAATATTGCTACATTTATCATAAATTAAAAATTTGTCAAAAAATTCTAAACTGTTCAGGATATGTTCCTGTTATATATATGTACCTCCAATAAAACGTTCATAAGTTTTGGAGTTACACACAAGGAGTTATTCGGGTTTATTTTCAAAAGTAGTCCTTTACCGTGGAAGCCATAACTCTCATTCTACTTTGCCAAAAAATCCCAAATTTTTACATGACTCACATAACTTCTCATATTATCTCTTCAAATTTTCCCAGAATTTTTAGAGTACAAAACGTTGACGAAATAGCCCTTGGAAGTCAATAGTCAGCAAGATTGTTCTCCTTTTTTGCCCTTTTGAAAAATCTGGACTATTTTTGCCAAAACAGGCACCATGACTTGTAAACTCAATATTTTTGAGTGCTACCACTTGAGGTTTCTATTTAACTTACATATCTAACACCCTCCCTTTAACGAATTGCAAAACGGAGGTGTAAATCTCAAGTTATAACCCTACAAAGTGGTAAAAAGTTAGGGTTTTCTCAACCTTTTGAACATAGTTTTGTTTTTCTTTATTTTGATCCAACTTTTGACACTCAAAAGGTATAGATCTACACATAACACACTTATATACATGTAGATCTAAGGTTTTGGAGTTTGAAACCATAGATCCAAGTTTTGATTCAAACAACTAAAAATAACTTTGATAAAAGGTGTTTTATACCTTAATCTTTTGCTAGCATTCCTTGTTCTTCCAAAATAGATGTCGATCTTGGGTGTATAAATGATCAAAACCTCATCCCCTTTACCTCTTGTGGCTGCCGAAATTCTCCTCCCATTTCTCTCTTTCTATTTCTTTTTCCTTCTCTCTCTTATTTGGAAGAAATGAAGAAAATGAATTTCTCTCTCATACCTCTTGAATATATATCCAATATATCATCTTTCTCTCTCCAATCCCTACTAAATCTACCAACATATCTTGCTCATTCTCTCTCCCATTTATTTATATTAGTGGTTGCTTGTACACTTAAACAAAAGTTGTGGCTCATTTCATAGAGTGACACCTAAGGGACAAGTGATAGGAGTTGTTGAACAACTAAACTAAGTAATCATTACATACATTGTAACTCCTTCTCTTCTTCCTTGTTGGGCTGAATTTTAGACCCTATTCTTCCCCCTTTTGGTTTAATTTTATTGCCTTATTTTGCTTACTCAAATGTCCAAATAAATCCCTTAACAATTAGGCTAAAGTCTTGGGCTCCAAATTAATTCTTTTGGGCTCTCTAATAAAACATTTGGGCCATGAAATTAGGCTAGGTCCAATATCTTTAATGTTATCCTACCCTAATTATTTAAGTAGGGTTTCCATTTCACTCAATTGTAATTCAAATCCTTACTCATGTATATTTAATTTCTTAACCCAATTAGACTTGCTTTAATTAGGTTATAAAATTAATTAGTTGAGATGTATAAAATAAATTTCTTAGGGTTAGTTTATATTTTAAATACTAACATCATTCCCTATTATAACCCTTAGGTTATTTAATTTTCATACCTAATATATATATTAGGTTACATTAGTTTTCTTTTATTTGTTTATTGGATAACAAACAAATATAAACAATCAAATAATATACATATTCATACAAAATAATTTAATACTTTGAGATATGTCCCACAAATCTCATACTGTATTTATCCTTATCATTCCTTCAAATACATATAAATTCATTTCTAGGGTTTTGGAATTTTGTAACCCATATTTTCTATATTCTCTTTTAATTAGTAAACCATATAGGTTCTTCTTAAAAATTTTAAATAAATCCTCAAATTTTCATCTAAGTTTTATTCTTTAACCTTTATTTTAATCATTTAAAATCTTATAAATTTTCGAGTTGTCACAGTTTTGTTGGTTTTTTCATTGGAGTGAGGTTCAGGTATCTGCATTTCCACCTTTTTGTCTGTACCCTGACTGCCACCTTGTGCAGAGGACTCTGGTTGAGTGGGTATCTGTTGGCCCTAGGTGATTTTACTCTGTTCTTTCAGTAGGACAACCAATTTTGCTATTTGATTTCTAAGTCCCTCGAACTCCTCTCGAGATACAGGGGTAGATTCAGGTGGGGTACTAGCAGCTATGTCTGAAGATGGGCTTAGTTCCTTTTTAAACTTTGATCTGGTGATAGGACCAATTTTTTCTATAAAAAGATTATGTAGTTTAGTCCTGATAAAACTAACAATATGCATGCCATGCAATGTGTCAGTTTTAGGGGTTTTTTAATGTTTTCCTGCAAAACAGAGGTCAGTTGTTTTGATGACATGATATCATGACATTTAATATTTGACAAAAATTGAAAGAGAAAGTCATGAAGAGTCTTCCCTTCGCGTTTGGTTTATTAGAGGCTGACCTATCTTAGGTTTACTCTCATGGGCTTTTCGGGATGAAGGTTCCCAGATCGTCGCAATTTACTAGATGGAAAATTAATCTTATCTTTCAATTGGAGCGGATCTAAGTGGCGCCTTTCCTGAGCCTCACGGGATTATGCTTCTCTTGAGTCTAGTAATCAGCCATCGACGGGTTTGCCTCCTAGTGGAGGAATCACACATCATACATTCATCGCACCTCACCGCATGAAAAATGATGACACTGTACGAAGCACTAATATAACGCATTGTAAATAAAGCATTCATTCACATCCATTCAATGTAAAGACAATATTCACACACATGCAGATAAAAAGGGAATTAAAAAGATTGAAATACGGCTTAAGCCCTCTACTCTCCCCAGCAGAGTCGCCATTTGCCGGCGCTAGAGAATCTTTCCTTGAGTTATTCTCTACCCTTTAGATTTCGCTATGTTGATTTTATCTTTCTTTAAGGGTAAGATTTTAGAAAAGACCGATATAAAATGTCAACGATTTGAAAAGATTGATTTTAATGATTGGGCCGAATTAGACAGAGTCGACAGTTGGTATGAGTTTAAATGGTTGTACCAACTCAACCGGGTTTTGAAAAGGTTTTTGCAATATGGCCCAATATGTGACTCTATTTAATTGGTCTGTAACCTGAGAATCATAGAGTTCGGGGGCTTACTTAAGCGAGGGGAAGGTGTTAGGCACCCCTCGACTTCCGTGAAACACAATTACCGCTACTTTTTCATTCCCTATGCATGTAATGTGTGTGTGTGTGTGTGATTTGAGTTTTGAAAATGTGTTTGAGTGCTTTGTTTCGGAAGTAGTGTTATGCCTCGTTGGACCTATATACGAAGGGTTTGACTTAATGAAAAGTTCATTTTAAACAAGCATATGAAAGTGACGTTTTGAAAAGTTATTTTTCAAACCCTTTCGCTCGCATAGGAATTGAAGCCCTTTGATACTTCCAATTTTATTCCGTATTCGGCTTGATTTGATTATATTGAGATGTGAAGCATCTTTGACAATATATGAAACTATTTACAAGTGACGGGCTCCTTGTGGGCATGAAAGTCATATAAGTTTGTCCGAGCACCACATACATGTTTTTTCACTATATCGGGACCTTAAATCCGGATAACCGTTTTAAGACCCAAGGTTACATATACAAGGGGTTGCAAGCTGATTGTACAACTTAAACAAGTCCATCATGGGAACCGAATCTAGATCCTGTGGCTCCTAGGCTCACATGATATCATTTAAACAGCTTGCACAATGAATATATCGAAATAAATTGCATATCTATTCTAGACATCGCTGAACAAAAGATTCATCAGTAAATCCTTGTATGTAAGTGTCCAAGCCTCCCGTTTCCTCTAGATACAGATCTAAGGTCACGTGGTTGCTAAATATTTACAAACTAGAAAGTAATTTAGATCTATCTAGATCCTAGCCAGTCTAGCTTGAATGGTTCAAGTTTTACAACCTTTGAACCTATTAAAAGCTAGATTTGGCTAGATCTAGTATAGATCTGGCTAGATCTAGTATAGATCTGGTCAATACACTTCAAGTATTAACTATTTATAGCAAATGAACGGCTAAAACTCAGATCAATGCTATACCAAGCAATATATATATATAAACAACACTTATATATATTAAAGCAGTAAATAAACTCAGATCTGAAGAGATCTTACAGCCTTGCACGAGATTAGCTAACGAACAGCTTTTGACGTCTTTAAACTCGATTTCTACCTGTTAAAACTTGATATGTTGAAGTATATATGTATACAAGTGTTTAAAATTGAGATTTAAAAGGATTAGAAGAAGGATTTGAGTTGTTTGACACTTAGAATCTCAGATTTTCTCTCTCCTGGACCCTTTCTCTCTCTGGAATCTTTTTAAAAATGAGCTGGGGGCTAATATATGTAGACCCGAGCTTCTGCAGGTAGACATGCGGCTTTCGTAGGTACACCTGTGGATGGGTCCAGTGGGCCCCCGCCGTCTCGAAGTGTATTTCCTCGATCGACATGGAAGTTGCTTAAAATCTTAATATCTTGCAATCCGTGAATCCTATAGAGGTGTGTCATACCATTCCGAAAAGCTCTTTTCGAGAGCTATGCAATGACATAAGGGTTGAACTTTTCTGAATCTGGGAAGATGGGTCCATGACCAGATCTTCAAGTCTCCGCAGTTAGTTCGTTGAGCTGTCTGGAGCAGTTTGTACTCGGGATTGTTGTGATGTCTCTGTACGACCTTATCCATAGTGGTTTGATCAACATTGGTGCTGAGTTAGAAAAATTACCCTTTTACCCTTTTGGGGTTGTCTCTGGGATTGATATGGTTGCAACTGTCCTCCCTCAGGGTTGTCTCTGGGATTTGACGGTTGTTGACTGTGTTTTTCCTCAGGGTTGTCTCCGAGGTTGATTTGATATCCCATAGGGCTGTCTCCGGGGTTTGATTTGAGGTAGTCATCTGGGGTTATCTCTAGAGTGAAAGTTATAATCCTCCGGGGTTGTCTCTGGAGTGTGAAAAGACATGTTTGCCCTTCTGTATTGGTTAGTAACAGGAAAATAAAATTTTGAGTGTCTACATCGGGGTTGCCTAACACCTTCCCCTCGCTTAAGCAAGCCTCCGAACTCTAAGAATCTCGGGTTTCCAGACCAATGTTATGGAGTCACATATTGGGCCACATTGCGAAAACTTTCAAAATTTAGATGAGTTGGTACATCCTTTTAAACTTATACCAACTTGTGACTCTGTCTCATTCGGCCCAATCATAAAAAATTAATATTTTCAAATTCGTCGACATTCATGTCGGTCATTTCCTAAAATCTCACCCTTTAACAAATTAATCGACATAGCGAAATACAAAGGGTAGGAAAACCAAGATAAAAGGAATAAAAAAGAAAAAAGAAAAAAATCCCCGGTGTCGGCAATAGAAATATAGTGAAATAGTATGAATGAATATGTTATATAATTACTTGGGAAAGAGTTAAATAGATAATCAAGAATTCTCGGTTAATAATTTGTTATGACTAATTCAGTGATAAGAGAATGAAGAGATTTGAGTGAATTGGGTGAAATTGTAATCTTAGTCTTTTAATCTGTTAATATTTTTGTAATTTAGTTAATCTCTTAAATTCGTTTGTTTAAATAGAATTGAATCGATTATGAATTAGTAGTTGGAGTAATTAATTGTTACTATTTCTCGTGGGATCGACAACTTTCTTATCATTATATTACTTGCGGACCGTGTATACTTGCACGTGAATTTGCTAGTATAGATTTAGCTCAACAAATACATACTTGCCAAAAATAGCCTTCAATATAAAAATTATAAACAACCTTAAGCATTCAATACATATTTGTCAAAATAACCTTCAATACATAAATTAAACCTTCACTACATTCAAATAAATAGATTTACACATTTGGTTGCAATAAATACAACGAAAATCAAAATCCAAGAAACTATTAAACCAATCTATAATTTCTTCTCCATCGAACTTTGCTTGTCAATTTTCTTCCTCAACTGCAACACTTCTTTTTGTAGCACCAAAACCTCTTCTTCTTCATTTGTTTCTTCATTGTTTATCTCACCTTTGCTCATCAATGTGTTCCCACTTTCCATCTTCTTTATTACTTCCATTAAACCCTCATTTTTTTCATTGCATCTTTCTATCTTTTCCTTCAGAACCAATATCACCCCCCTTGATCTCTCTATAAATGGAGGATCACACCATTTAAGGAACCTACAACACAACATTTTATCTTGCCATAAATTAACTCAGTTACACACAAATTCAACCATCAAGCCATATAGCATATAAGAGTTTAATTACAACATATATGATTTTACAACATACAACATATATGTCAAGCCAATTTCATGCTCTTTTGTTCAGCAAAATTAATTAGGTAAAGTGTAAAAAACATAACAATCTTCCATTTCACTCTATGTATAAATAAACTTTTTCTAGAAGAAGTTGAAGTTGTTGAATCTTAGACTCCCATAGCTAGCACTAGTATATACAGTAAGTGGCTAATTTTGGGCAGAAAACAAAATCAATCCTAAATAACAGAAATTAGGGGGAAAAGATAAAAAACAGAGGGGAGAAAAATTTTGAGCAACAAAACCAAACAAGAAGCCCAACTAGAAGAAATTAGGTCACATACCTTGAAACGAGGACAAATGATGAACCTTCTTCTCGGATCAGCAATTCCCTCTTTCCAAGCTACTCACATCGGCTCGACAATCCCACATCAGCATGTCACTGGAGATGCTAATTTTGCTGGAGCTCATGTTAGTTCCTCTCTTAATTATCTTCTCTTCTTCATCGCTCCTCTATTAATTGTGTTCTCTTCTTCGTCGGCCTAAGTAGAGGAAGGAGTTGGAATCAAATTGGGATTGATTTTAGGGATTTAGGGCTTTTGATTCCTCTATTAAATTTCTCTTCTTCGTCGGTCTAGCTGATGGTGAAGGAAGAAGTCGAAAACAATTTGGGACTGATTTGGGGGATATAGGGATTTAGTCTTTTACTTATATATTTGATCCACGTAAGTAATTTAATCGATTTCCGCGTATTATCACGTCAATTTTCTATTAAATGGTTAACGAACACAGACGGTTGTATCACTTTTTGTAAATAATTTTTAGTTCAGTGATTTAATTGTAAACTGAGGTCGAGTATAGTGGATAAAAGTGTATTTAATCCAAAAATTTTAGAATTGAGAGAAGAAATTTAAAAGGAGAAAATAGTGAGTACCACTCTTTAGCATAAAAGAATGTATAATTTTTATGCACTTTTTTTTTAAAATAAAATTAAAAGAGAGAAACGTGAATAAACAAGTTGTAAGACCCCAAATTTTATGAATAAAGATATAATTTTCTTTATATATTATTTTGAAATAGTAAGGTGTTGATTTGATAAATGTGATAAGTTATGGGTGAGATGTGCAAAGTTTACAAAGTAAGCAAGTGGTTATAAAATATTCGTTGTGTCGAAAAATAATCGTTTGGTCGAGGAATATTCTTTTTGTAGGAGAATATTCGTGCGACGGCGCAGTCATTGATAGACCCCACAACGGAATGAATGTCGGATATAGAAAGCGACAGAAATAACTTTTTTACAAAGATAACGGTCAAATTTTTATCGTTAAAACTGTTGAAATATCCGGTGGTTAAAATACAGTAATGCGCGGTGTTGCACAGTAGCACACGATATTGCACAGTAATTCTAATTATTGATTCTTACGTAAGAAGTCACTACTCAATAATTGTTACAGTAATTACTATTCAATATTTTATATTATTGATTCAATAATTGCTACGTTGATATTTTATATGATTGATTCAATAATTGCTACCGTTGATATTTTATATTATTGATTCAATAATTGTCACAGTAACCACTGCACAGTATTTCACATTATCAAATCAATAATTCATATTATTTGAATAATATTATTAGACAGCATTATTGGCAATGTCTAGGAAGTTCTGTCTAGAAAAGGGGTTAGTTAATCTAATTGTGCGCCAGTAAAGAGAAATCCTTATTGGAAAGCCCCCTCTTTCCTGGGAACGACCTGGTTGTCAATATTGTAGTTCTATAATATTATTTGTGAATAATTAATTGTTGATATATATGATAAGGAAATATTTATTTAATGTGAATTTAAACGGAGGAATTTTTAGCATGTGATATTTGTTGAAAGTTGCTATTTTATCTTTTCTGATAAAATAATTTATTCAAATATATTATTATAATATTACATTATAGTAGTATGATATGATTATATAATAGTATGATTTTTATAAATTGAATGGTAACATTATTATAGTAAATTTATGGTATAAAAGTAAAATGAGGTGGAAGAAAACAACATGAATTTGAATTCTTATGATGTAAGCAATGATGTCATCGGAACGATAAGGTAAGCAATGATGTCATCAGAACGATGAGGTAAGCAATGATGTCATAGGATCGATGATGTAAGCGATGATGTCATAAATTATGACAAAAAGACTATTTTACCCTTACTCTGCCAAGCCTATAAATAGAAGCTCATTTCTTCATTATTTCTCACCAATTCACTAAAACTATAGAGAGCAAAAGTATAGAGAGAATAAAAGAGAAAGAAGAAGAGTATTCTGCCATTACACTAGTGTAGTCTCCAAATTTTTATTAAAGTAAGGGGTATTATTTCTTTCATATTTATGAAGAGAGTTATTTTCTTTCAATACTAGTAAGAGTTGTTATTCCATTCTTTATTATTTTGTTGGAATAACCTGTCTACGCGGACTGTCACATGCATGGTGAAATCCTGTTGTTATTCCATTCTTTATTATTCTGTGGGAATAACTTGTCTACGCGGACTATCGCATGCCTGGTGAATGACCCTTCGTATTCATTCTTTATTAAATTGTGGAAATGAGCTGTCTACGCGGACTATCGCATGACGGGTGAAAGTCCATTTGCAGTTTCGTATATTATTTCATTTCAGATTCCTAACTCTAAACTTACTACGGTAAGAATTGCTTCTATAATTCCTGAAATGATCAAAAATTCCTTGAGTTTTGCGCTTCATCTAATATCATTTCACTGGAATATTGGTCTGAACTTTCTTGTGAAATTTTTATCTTTTCATGTTGAGTTACTATTCACGAGTTACTATTCATGAGTTACTATTCACGGGGTACTATTCACGGTAAAAAAATAATTTTTTTTCTTTCTAAATTGTCTTTGATTAGATTCAGATTTTGATCTTCATTCTTGAACTCTGGATAAATTCTCTAATATTTGTCCTTTATCTTACTAGATCCGTTATTCGTATTGTTTTTCATCATCCTTAGTCCTAAATGGTGATATAACTGAATATCTTTGGCCTGTAGTGCAAAGATGAATGATTACTTGATGAATATCTTTGGCCTGTAGTGCAAAGATGAATGATTACTTGATGAATATCTTTGGCCTGTAGTGCAAAGATGAATGATTACCTGATGAATATCTTTGGCCTGTAGTGCAAATATGGACAGGTGTTGAGATGAACATGACCAACTGGTGATACAAATAAATATTTTTGGCCCGTAGTGCAAAGATGAATATTTAATTCGAGATGTATATTGATTGATGTTACAGAGATAAAATATTGATGATGGACTTTTAAATCAAAGAAGATAGTAGACATCATTCTCTACTTAACTCTTCTAATGAATTGTTATTTCCGCTGTAGTTGTTGATCTAATACTTGTTATCCATAATATTTTATCTGGTTTATTGAAGACTAACGATAATATATTATTCATTATCTTAGTCATAATATTCTTTACTGGGCTAGTTGAGCTCACCCTTTTCTTCCATTGTTCTCTTCAGGAAATGAGAATATCGCAGGGACTAATCGGGGATCGGGGTGATGGTCAGAGTTAGAACAGTAACAGTCCCCACTATTTTGTAGAATAGTGTGATAATGATTGTAATTAGTGAGGACTGAATTTGAGTGTTTATATTTCGTATTATATACGATTTGTATTGAAACTCACAGTTTGCGTGATCGTATTTTGCACGACCGTATGTTATAAAAGATTGTATTTGAATTATGTACTATGTATTTGGCAACTCAGAATGGGTTGGTATTGAACCTATTTTGGGGCGTCACACAAGTTCTACTTTTTATCACAAAAATGCACATAACTATAATATGATACACCTTCTATCTGATTTTACTTGTTCTAATTTGACTTTTTATGGTCAAATTGACTAAATTAAGATTAATAATTAAGCAAATGTATTAAAAACTTTGAAATCAAAAAAATTAACTTTGATAGTATATTTGATGCACTTTCTTATAATAATAATTTTGTGCCCATATATAATAAATTTAAGAATCAATTTTGCTTCTAAATATAATTTATTTGACTATAAAAAGTTAATTATGACAAACAAAATTGGGCGGGGGAGTATTTAATTTTTTTAATGGATCCTACTTCAATGTTTTTATGATAAGATAAGTTTTATATAATATTTTGAATTTTACTGTTTTAATAGATAATTTTTTTATTTGTACTTTAAACATTTTGTGGGAAAAGGAAGTATTTTAAAAAAAAATCATATGACAGGCACAAACTTTATTACCGAATTTGACCCATCCAAAAAGCTAAAAGATCCGGTTAAATCATGATTCATGAGCAGTTTGACTAAGGCTCTGTTTGTTTGGGTTTGAATAACGCTAAATGGCTCTGAATCTAAGTGATTCAGTCGTTCAGATTGCTTGATTATCATTTTTTTAAGATCTGAATGCTCCAATTTCTTCTGAGCGAATAAGCCAAAATTTTTGGGCTGAATAGACAAGGCAGTCGTCTGAATGGATTTTTACTGATGTTGCCCCCAAACCCACAACAAGATCGTGATTGAAATAAAATCCCAACCGCAAAGTTTAATTCGTTCGAATACTCTCTCTACCGCAAGCTATTTTTGGCACTTTCATTCCCTCAATCCATCGCTGTAATGACTCCAAAATTGGTAGCCGATCACTTCATGGCCGCCAGGAAGATGCCCTGGAAGTTTTCGAGCTACTGTTTGACAGTTTCGACAGTTTATTCTTTCTTTGTGTGCTAATGGCGGCTCTGATTGAGGTGGATTTTGGGGAATTTTTGGTAGATCTAATGGAAATGGAGGTGGTGTTAAGAAGAGGGTTTTTGAAGTGAGTTTTGAGGGATAGTGTTTGGGATGATGGGGGTTTGGAGGAGGGGATTGTGAAAGAGGGTTGCTTCCATGGTTGATTTGATGATGGTGGATGAGGAGAGAGATTGGTTCGTTTAGTGAGGTTTTGAGGTTGTGAGCTTTTGAGCTTTTTTATCTTATCTGTTGGGATAGGTTAGTATGCTACCAATTTGTTTTTCACTAACAATTACAGATAAAGAATATGGGCTAAGTTGAACTATAAAAGAATTTTCTTTTATTATGTATGTGTACACACAAATATATATATATATATATATATATATATATATATATATTACATTGTGTCATTTTATATTACTATAAAAAAATGAGATCATGGTTTATGTTTTATGGACTAGATTGAATTTATTTCCATGTCCAATACTTTGTTTTTATCCATCTTTTTCTTTTTACTTTTCTTTTTGAATTTATTGTAAGTATGAAGTACAATTGAGTTCTTTTGTATAGTGAAACCCATTGTAATTAGTTTACAGGGATAAAATAGTAAAACTCTGTCAGATGCAGGAAATTGGACCTATCGTCTTCGCTGACAATTGTCCATTAAATGGTGGGCTAAGTTTAACACAGAGAAAATTATCGATCTTACTTTTCAGCCGGAGAAAGAATACGATATGGACGAGTATGATGCTTCTCAAAGAAGACTTAAAACTGCTCTCAAAGGAATCCCTAAGGATGAAATTCTTGAATTTCTTAGAAAACACGAGGACACAGTTAATTTGTCTGATAGTGATGATGATATTTCCAGCTGTCCTTTTGGTGGTCCTTGTTCTCAGCCTCAATAATTCAGGCGTGCAGGGTAAGGTAAAGTTGTTTTGTGAAAGTAACCGAAAGTAGCCTTAATCTCAGGCTTGGTTAGGGAATCTTATCTCTTATCTTTAAAAGGTGGTGGTCCCTTGTTTTGTCTGCCGTCTTTTAGACTCCAGCCCATCCAGGACCCGCGTCGGCAGCATTATTGTCTTTCTTTATTTAAAGTTGTTTGCTTTATTAAAGTTATTTTGTTTCTATGTAATTATTGAGTCTCTCCTCCATTCTATAAGAAGGAAGCTCAGTGTGTTGTTTGCAGTATCCGAAAAATATTCTAGCATTTCATATCTGTAAGTTTAAGAGTGTGTTTTGTCAAGTCTGCAGTATTCATCCAGCTTGAACTCTATGTAAGTTTGTATTATTTTAATAAATATTCCGCCATTCTCTGTCATTCTCTGTTCTTTACATTTTGCTAAAGTCGATTAAAATCTCTATAGTATCCTGGCCTAGTTGGTATCAGAGCCAAGTTAGAGTATCTCGAAGATCATATTTTCTAGTGTTGCTTTCTTGAAATCTTGGTTTGCTCATTTTGTTATAAACAGCATTTTAATACTATTATGGATTAAGCTTAAGGTATTTTCTTTAGGTAAGTAGGTTGTCGTTTAAGGCTATAAAGTGTGTCAAGCCGTGTTGACATAAATCCTGTAGTAGAATTCCTAGTTGTTAAAAAACCTTGTCTGCTTATCTTGTTAAGTATTAAATCTCGTTTATTCTTCCAATGGCAAATTTGTTCAGAAATCTTACTAGATCTATGTCTTCTTCATCCTCTTCTTCTTCTTTGGATTCTACCACTAAGCAAGTAGTGGCCATAAGAGATATAGAAACTCATTTGTAGAATTGGTCTATTCCTAAGACTCCAATCTCACAAGTTTATAATAAAGGAAGTTTTTTGTTTAAATCTGATTATATTTTAAAAACTGTTGAGCAATCTCTCCTTATAACCCAAGGTCATATGACTGTTGAGATGTTACCTAGATGATTGCTAGAAGAAGCAGCTGAAAGTGGCTACAAGTATTTGCATATTGGGTTAGTTCAAGTAGTGGTCAAACCGTTAACAAGAAACGGACTACCAACTTCTCTATTGTTGTGTCTAAGAGATAAAAGGCATTTAAAGTTTAACGATTCTTTGCTAGGATGTATTACTTCATCCTTATCTGAAGGACCGGTATACTTTAATAGTTTTCCAAATTTTTCTGTCTCTTTGTTAGATCCAACAATTCTCAAAACCTTAACGTTAACTTTGCAAACATCAGGTTTTGAAATGGATCCTTTGTCATCCAACATGGCTTTAATATATCGGATCTATATTAAAGTTATGACTACGATTACTCCTGACATTAATTTAAAGAGTAATTTTATTAAGGATAATAGAGGAGAAACTACAGTGTTCCAAATTAATCCTGCAAAAGCTAACATTTCAGTTCCTAGAACATTGAAATGGAGAGAAATAGCTATTCCAGAAAATTGGACACTCCATGATGTAGTGCCTAAAAAGGTACAAGGGGCCAATCAATATCTAGAAAATATTACAAAAAATCCAGATGGATCTGTAAATATTAGATTTGGAAACAGCAGTTCTATATGTCTAAACTTAGACGAACCATGGCGCAGAAGTATTTCCTCTATTCCACAACCTATTCCTCAAAGGAATATTGAAGAAGTTTCCAGAAAATATACTTCTTCCTTACAAGGAGTTATCAACAATCCAATAGATTCGGTCAGTAAACCAACATACATGGTTGAAACTCCGTCAGAAGCACCAAGGGCTCAAAGTCCTACGGCATCTGATTTTGATTACACTGAGAGTATTTATACTCTGAACAATCAGTGTTTCGAGCCTGACCAATCTTTGTTGAAATCTTTGTTTAATTCAGAAAAAAACAAAGAAAAACGAGAATGGTTCTTTAATCATTATTCATTGGAAAACCAGAATTTGATTAAAGAAATTTTCTATGATTGCTTAAAGGAATCAAGAAAAAATATAAACTTCTTTGCTTTCTTAAAACATTGGAGTAAAGTAAAAGGATATATTTTTCCTTTTGGGGGAGAGGGAAAAGACGAGAAAAATACTACGCTTAATGTAGTAGAAAGTTCTTATAGACCTTTAGACTGGCTGACGGTACAGATGAAAACAATATTGTTTCAGCCATTCACCCACCTGCAGTTGCAGTCTTTGTTGGTAAAGCAAGAGCCGCTCCTTACAAAAAGACTTTGGATAAGGAGGCAAAATCGGTTGATGCACAAGGAATTGATCATATTCTGGAACAAAATAATTATACAAATCTGTTCCTTCAATCCTTGAGAGCGCAACTATCAAAAGTAGAAAAGGTAGTTTCCTCAAAAGAAAAACCTTTAATCATTGGTGCCTCTCCAGCAAAAGCTATAACTACCTCCTCAAAGGAGAAACGGTTGATAGCAAAAGAGAAGCCAGAATCAATCCTATTTAAACTTCCTCCCGAGTTATCTAACAAGTTTAAAATGGGATCTGGCTCTACTGAGATGTTTGAAGAACTGAAAAATCAATTGGAGAAGTTGTCTATAAAACCAAAATCTATAGCAACGTCCTCTCAGAATCCTTCGATTTCGGTTCAAAAGAATGATGGATTAGATCTAGATAAGATCTTAAGCGAGATCCAAGAGGAGCCTCAAATAAACAGGCTCAAGTGGGGAAAGGTTAAAAATCAACCTTATTACCATCGTCCTTCTCTAATTGATGCTCAGTTCGAGAATAGGGCTTTCTGTGACACCCCCAAATCCGGGTACTTTGTTTACACATGATTTGGTATTCACTTTCTAATAAAACATACATCTACCCAATAATAAAGAATTGCAAAGTAAATTACAACCTTCATAAATCTTAATAAAAATCTTCCTGTAAAAAGGATTACAACTTGTCCAATATAAATCCCAGGGTTAACTAAATCTTAACATCAATCAAATAAATGCGGAAGTAAAACATAACCAACTAAGTCTTATTACAATAAAAACTTGAAACCACAAGCCTTCATTTGTTCATCTTTCCTTTTCCTTTACTTGTTGACGGTATGTCAACCTTCTTGGTCTCAACTGCAAGTGGTGGTAAAACATGCAAGACTGAGCAAACAAAAGCTCACTTGAAAATACAACAGTGATATGACATAAGTGAATCGTTTCAAAAGAGTTTGAATAACTTTACTTTCATTAAAATAAAGAATTGAATTATAATTCTTTCATCAATATGTAGAATTCGAATATAGAATCATCTGAGGGTCATAAGACCTTGAACTATTATCCTAGGTTATAAATATTTTTATTTAAACCTTTAACAGTCAATAAGAATATGGACCTTTAACTCGTACTCAGGGGGATCAACCCTTTGTACCATGAATTGTGCGCAACCATCTTAACGCTTTCGCATAAAATATCCTCTAATTAATAGGGTTGTTCATTCTCAGTATTTGAATACAAGTCCGCACCAAAGAAAGTTTGGTTTGGATAGATAAGGGAACTTTGGAGTTTCAACTATGATCAACTAAGAGTAGTTGAATCGACTCACAGTACTTTAATAGTTCAATAATACAAGAATCATGAACCAATTATAAGATATGACAATAAACTTCATAATAGATAGGCATGCTTTAGAAGTAACTCAAAGCAATTGAAAGATTAAGTAAATCTTGCTTGAACAACTAAGTCAAGATCATAATATCTCAATAATACTTCAATATTTGAGCATTAGGAATATTAGAGTACAACAACGCTTGTACAAGGTAAATAACAAGTTCGAAATGGAAACTAGTTTAACGTTAACGAGTTTAGGGTTTAGAAGACTTGCCTTAAGCACAAGCTACACTTGAAACACAATTACAATCACTTCACAAACACCCTACATATTTATATTACATTCAAACCATCTATTAGTATCCAACTACAACATTTAAACATTCGAACTTCATATCCAAGTCCAATTCACAAAGTAATTTACCACATTGGTTGCTAACTAGTCAAGTACGTGAGTCTATACTCACGACATACATTCATAAGCTTATAATACTATCAATCATGTTGTGTACCTTAAGAAGGTAACACAATCATACACATGTAACACATTCATAAAATACTTCAACCTAACTTAAACACATCAAAATCATGTTATCTTATTACATATTTCACTTTCCAAGTCATAGAAGCAAGTTAGCTAAACAAACGGGGCATAAAAACTCAAAAGCCAAAAAGTAACTTTTCTGAACAGATTGTTAACCCGCCCCGGCGGGTCCCCCAAGGGCAAAATCCCCGTTGGGGCGGGTGTGTGCTCTAGTGGGAGGGCTGGCTCGCGAACTGGTGGAGAAATAAGTCAATTTGGCTCATTCCTTCACACCGAATTCGATTTTTCCCAACATGATAAACATGAAACTTGATACAAACAATATTTTAAACTTACTAACATGCTTATAACATTAAAAATCCATATACCATATAATCAAAATCAAGATTTCATGATTTTTGAAGAAAAACATAATTTTAAGCGTTCTTGACGAAAATTGCAACTACGAACTCGTTTTTCAATCAATTCAAGTAATTCTAATTGTAATAACTTCTATTCTTAATATACTAACATAACACATGATCAATTTTAACAATAACTCATAATCAAACATCAATTTAATAGTTTCAAAGGCCATTTTTCAGAAATTGATTCAAAGAAAATCACTATGAACACAATTCCTATTGTTTATCAAAAATTCATGGTTTGAATTGCTAACACAACCATATAACTCATATATAATCATGTTATATCACATATTACACATATCTCATGCTCACATCAAGGATTTAAAAATAATTTTCAACATCACTTCATAAAAGAGTACTATAAACATGATTTCATAGTGTTCATCATATACTTATGAATTGAAACTCTTAAATAACTATAAAAATCATATGTAAACATATATATATATATATATATATATATGTACACATCTCATGCATATATCAAACTCAAGAATGTTCACAAAGAGACTTCCACATAAAATTCTAAAACCATGAAAACATAGAAGAACATAACTTCAAAAACTTGTTTTTACAACTATTGAAATATGAAAATCCTTTCATGGCATACAATTACATATGAAAACATATGAAATTCATATATACATATAAATTCCTCATCATGAAACCTAATTTGACAAAGAATACAATAGTTATACAATTTGATTCTATAATTAGAAGAGTTAAGGTTATAACCTTACTAGTTTTGATTAAAGAGAGAGATGGAGATGATGATCCTCTTTTGCCTTCTCAAGTTTTTCTTCCTCTTCTCTCTTCTTCTTCTCTGACAATTCTCTCTAACCCTCTTCTTCTTTCTTTCTTTCTTTTGTAAAACGAACGTAACTTTTAACTTAGCATATATTATACAATATACATATACATATACATATATATATATATAATATATTACCTGTAAGTAGTAAGTATAATACTAATTAGCATAATAAATATCACTAATAACATAGGTTATGAAATTTGAAAAGCCCAAGGCCATGTTTGGCAATCTTAGATAAACAAACTTTTTATTAGCTAAGTCATGTTTGGTAAAACAAATTTAAAAGAGAAGTAAGGCCTTGTTTGAAAAATCACTTTAAAACCCTTTCCTTTATTTTAATAAATCCTTAATCCATAGATTAAATACCACCCTTATTTAATTAAATTACAACATTCTAATTCAATTAAATAAACTAACATTCACATAATACCAAATTGTCACACAATTGAATTTCCTTTATTAAACATAATTCATGTAACAAATTATTATTAACACTTAGCACATAACATTAAATCTAATTGAATTATTCTCAACTAAATTATAATTATGCTACACCATTGCTAACATATCAATTTAATTAAACACATAGCACTTAATTAAATTATCCATAACAACCACACAATTTATTTATTTACCTCAATAAATAAATTCAATAAAATATTTATTTAATTCAATAAATATTTTATAATTAATATATAAAATTCTCAATCGTTACAGTCTTCCCTCCTTAAAAGGATTCTGTCCCCAGAATCACAACATAAAAAAATTCTCATTAAAATTCCTCATAAAAAAAAATTCTCATCTGTTACATTCTTCGCACCTTAAAAGGATTATGTCCCCAGAATCGATATATAAGGGGTTACACAAATCAATTAAGCAAATAGTTGAGGATATGATTTTCTCATTACATCTTCGAGTTCTCACGTGGCTTCTTCAGCACTGTGGTTCCTCCAAATTACCTTAACAGAAGGTATCACTTTATTCCTAAGTATTTGTTCCTTCCTATCAACTATTTGAATAGGAACCTCTTCATAAGTTAAGTCTTTATCAAATTGTAAAGGCTCATATTCTATTACATGTTTATAGTCGTGCTTGAAAGGTCGTAACACCGAAATATGAAATACGTTATGTATATTGTCAAGCTCCGGAGGTAATGCCACTTCGTAAGCTACCTCGCCAACTTTTCGTAGTACCTCGAAAGGTCCAATAAATCGGGGACTCAACTTCCCTTTCTTACCGAATTGAATCTTCCCCTTCCAGGGAGATACTTTAAGAAAAACGAAACTCCCTGGTAAGAATTCTCGGTTCTGTCGATGTTGATCGGCATATTGCTTTTGTCTGTCTTGAGCAGCAACCAATCTTGTTCTGATCAGCTTCACAATTTCAGCGGTTTGTTGTACCATATCCGATCCCAACAGCTGACGTTCATCAACTTTATCCCAACACAAAGGAGTTCTGCATTTCCTGCCGTATAACGCTTCGTAAGGCGGCATGCCGATACTCACGTGGTAACTATTGTTGTAGGCGAACTCAACCAACGGTAGATGATCATCTCAGCTTCCCTTAAAATCCATCACGCAAGCTCTCAGCATATCCTCAAGCGTTTGAATTGTTCTCTCTCTCTGGCCATCGGTCTGAGGATGGTATGCTGTACTCATTCGCAATTGCGTTCCCAAACACTCTTGCAATCGCTTCCAAAAATTTGACATAAAACATGGATCTCTGTCGGACACAATCGACACCGAAACACCGTATCGAGAAACAATTTCTTTAACATATAGCTTCACCAATTGTTCCAAGTTGTACTTAATCCTGATTAGTAGAAAGTGGGCTGACTTCGTCAGTCAATCCACAATCACCCAAATTGCGTAAAATCCCTTCTGAGTCGCTGGAAGACCAACCACAAAATCCATCGTGATATGCTCCCACTTCCATTCTGGAATTTCTAATGGTTGCAGCAAACTGCTAGGTCTCTAGTGTTCTGCCGTGACTTTTTGACAAGTTAGACATTTCGCAACGCACTTAGCAACATCCCTCTTCATATTCGGCCACCAGAAATGGTGCCTGAGATCCTGGTACATCTTTGTACTCCCAGGGTGAATTGAATACTTCGAACTATGAGCTTCACTCATGATCTCCTCCTTAAGTTCTGGTACTGGCGGTACCCAGATTCTACCTTCAAATCGTAGCAGTCCCTCACTGTCGATTTTGAATTTAAACTCTTTGCCATCGGCTATTCTCTTCCGAATCTTTTCGCATTATAAATCGTGAAGTTGTGCTTCTTTCACTTTGTCCACAAGAGTAGAACCAGTAGTTACTTGAAATAACTTCTCATCCGATTCCTTCGGAAACTTTACTTCCAGCTCTAATCTAGCCATCTGTTCTATCAACTGATCCTGATCAGTTAACATATTCAGCTTCTCCCAACCTTTTCTGCTCAAAGCGTCGGCGACAACATTAGCTTTACCTGGATGGTAAAGTATCTCGCAGTCGTAGTCTTTGATCAGTTCCAACCATCTTCTTTGGCGCATGTTCAAATCCTTATGGGTAAAGATATACTTCAGACTCTTGTGATCTGTGTATATCTCACACTTTTCTCCATATAAGTAGTGTCTCCAAATTTTTAGAGCAAACACTACTGCTGCCAATTCTAAGTCATGGGTCGGATACCCCTTCTCGTAATCCTTCAGCTGACGTGATGCATAAGCAATGACCTTGCCATTTTGCATCAACACACAGCCTAATCCCTTATGTGAGGCATCACTATATACCACGAAATTCCCCGTACTATCCGGTAAAGACAACACAGGCGCAGTACTCAACCTCTTCTTCAATTCCTGAAAACTTTCCTCACACTTTTCTGTCCAAACAAACTTAACTATTTTACGAGTCAAATTCGTTAACGGAGTTGCGATCTTGGAAAAATCTTGGATAAATCTCTGGTAATAACCTGCCAATCCCAAGAAACTCCTCACTTCAGACGGCATTTTTGGCTAATCCCAATTCATTACCGCTTCAACCTTCGACGGATCTACCGAAATACCATCCTTGTCGATTACGTGGCCAAGAAATTGCACACGTTACAACCAGAATTCGCACTTTGAGAATTTAGCGTAAAGCTTCTCTCGTCTCAGCGATTCTAAGGTTAGCCTTAAGTGTTCAGCATGTTCCTCCTCGGTCTTGGAATAAACCAGGATGTCATCTATGAACACCACTATGAACTTATCCAGAAATGGCTTAAACACCCTGTTCATTAGGTCCATAAATGCAGTTGGGGCATTCGTTAAACCAAATGACATCACCAAGAACTCGTAATGACCATACCGAGTCCTAAAAGCCGTTTTCGGTATATCTTCCTTCCTCGCCTTCAATTGATGATACCTGCTTCTCAAATCAATTTTTGAGAAGTATTTAGCACCCTTCAATTGATCAAACAAGTCATCGATCCTAGGTAAGGGATACCTATTCTTGATCGTAACTTTGTTCAACTCCCTATAATCAATGCAAAGACGCATTGATCCATCCTTCTTCTTCACGAATAACACTGGCGCTCCACACGGCTAAACGCTCGGTTGAATATACTTCTTGTCTAGCAATTCTTGAAGTTGAACCATCAATTCCTTCATCTCAACTGGAGCCATTCGGTACAGAGCCTTCAAAATTGGAGCAGTTCCCGGCGCTAAGTCGATCACGAACTCTATCTCCCTATCTGGCGGAAGTCTTGGCAAGTCGCTCGGAACCACGTCCACAAACTCCTTAACCACCGATAACTCCTCTATCTTCGGGCTCTCCTTACGCGTATCTACTATGTAGGCTAGATATCCTACACAGCCTTGCGTCAAAAGTTTTTTGGCTTGCATCACCGTCAGACAACTTGCTTGTCTAGGCGATTTACTACCATAGAACACTACTTTCGACGGAGTCGTAAGGTTTACCGACTTCTTCTGACAGTCGATTACCGCCCCATGATTGAACAACCAGTCCATTCTCAATATGACATCGAATTCCCCAAGTTTTATCTGAATCAAATGTACCCTCAGCTCCTGACCCTTAATGTCCAATCTACAGTTCTTGTATACAATCCTAACAGAAATAACTTTCCTATTCGCAATTTCTATGTTCAAGGGGTAAGCTAACTCCTCTATAGGTAAATCTAGGGTCTTAGCAAAATCATCAGATATGAATGAACAAGTAGCACCCGAATCAAATAATACATATGCATTTATACTATTGATCAGAATAATACCTGCCACCACATCTTTTGATTGCACCGCGTCTTGCACCATCATATTGAATGTGTGGGCAATGGGTCGAACTGCTTGCAATGGAGACGGTCCGACAATAGTCAGAGTGCTGCCGCTGCCATTTCCTCCATTCCCTATTGACCCTGTCGCTGGCTTCTTAGGGCAATTACGAGCCATGTGATCCTTGGATCCACATGTATAGCAAGCTCCCTTCTTCGGGTTTGGGTAGTTCGGCATGATGTGGCCTTCTTGACCACAGTTGTAGCACACCCGTTTCCCTTTTATGCACACTCCAGTGTGAGTCTTCCCGCATGTAGCACATGCTTCGAGCTTTCTCTTCTGTTGTCCTCCCTGCTGACTTCCAACAGAGGTATTGTCATTCCACTTCCTCTTCTGATGGATAACTATGCTACTATCAGCCTTGTTTTCAGTCTCAACCTTCTTCTTCTTATCTTGGTTGAATTTAGTCACCGCTTCACTTCCTCCTTCAGCTAGAATGGCCTTTTCCAGCACGGCTGCAAACATGTTCAGCTGGAACATAGAGACCTTGCTGTAGAGCCAAGGTTCAAGTCCCTGCTCAAACCTCCTCGCCTTCCTAGCGTCCGTGCTGACCTGGTAGGTAGCGAACCTAGCCAACTCGTTAAACTTTACGGCGTATTCCGACATTGTCATTCCTCCCTACTTCAGCTCTAAGAATTGGACCTCCATCTGGTCCTGCGAACTCACTGGGGAGTACATTTCATAGAACATTTCCTTGAAACGTTCCCACGTTATGACTCCTTCTCCCTCTCGGGTCTTATTTGCCTGCTACCAGAAACTAGCATCTGCCTTCAACATGAAAGTCGCAAATGCTGTCTTCTGGTCTTCACCAACCCTAGCCACGTCAAAAACTTTCTCCATTTCTATAACCCACGTCGGAGCATCTATAGGGTTTGTCGATCCCTTGAATTCAGGCGGTCCTACTGCCTTAAATTCTTTGAACGCCGTGGCCTGCACTTGCTGCTGATTCTCCATCGCTTCTGTCAGCAAGTTCACTAACTGTTGAACCAAGTTAGGGTTTGTTCCACCCTAGGGGTTTTGACGTGTTGGTCTTCTTCTAGGAGGCATTTTCTATTAAGAAAATATCATTATTAGATCCTTTATTCGATTCTTAAGTATTTGAGTTAAACTTAAACAAGCAAATAACTCAGTTCATATATGAACATATAGCACATCAATAAACTTCTTTTATTCATTACTCGTAGTTTTAAAAACATAGGATAGACAGCATTCTTGCTATTTACATCATTTTTCCTGAACTGGAACAAGTTACAGGACCACATCATCACTTTATCCCATTATTATCTCAAATTATGGGACTTACATCATTTATTACAAAAATAAATACATAATTTAAAAGTTCTAATGTCTAAGCATATTAAGACGTCGCACAACCTCTCTACGTTCTTCCTCCATCACACGAAACGCTGTCCTTCGGTCCACCACATACCATGGTAACCCTTGGAACTGAGCTGGGTTACGGTCCTGGGCCCTATCTATGGCCGTATAGAAAGCGTATTCTATTTTCCTTAGCTTGGCTCTCTTGGTTTTCGCCTCGTACTCAGCTCGATCGGCTCGTTGAGTAGCCCTCAAGCTTGTCTCCTCAGCTCTGGCACGCTTCGTCGACTCCTCTTGAATATCTTACTTCAGCTTTGCTAGCTCGGCTCGTGCCTCATCTCGATCATTCTCTGCGTGAATTAAATTCCACTGTGATTCTCCTAGGTCACTAGCCATATCCTCTATAGTCTCGTCCTGCTGCTGGATGGTTTCCTCGAGCTCTCCGACTCGACCATGAAGCTCCACATTACTGTCGTAAACTGCCTCGTATATCTCAGCACTAACAGAGTGAGGTGGAAATTCCTCTTCGGGATCCTCTTCCTCCTCTTCCTGCTCTTCAGACTCGTCCTCGTCCTCGTCCTCTTCCTCTGGAATAGGTGTCAGCTCGCGCTCCCGACCAGCTACGGTGATCGCTGGAGATGGCTCTCTCCTAACCAGCTGCTCCCAGACAACATGGATGTCTCGGGGCTCTTCCTCTCTAGGCACCTGAGGTAAATCCTCTCTAGCTTGACTGGATTCTCCAATGTTCGTCATCCTAACAAAAGAATTTTAAAGTTTATTAATACGTGATATCGAGTCGTCACTCTCTAATTACCTAAACGTAAACACATAGCACATAAGGTAGTATATTATCTTTACCTATCACCACTATATTTGCGATCTTCCTATAAGGCTACTACCTAAGGGTTTTTTTCCCCCACCTAAGGTTCATAACCTATAGCTTTGATACCAACCTGTGACACCCCCAAATTCAGGTACTTCATTTTCACATGATTTGGTGTTCACTTTCTAATAAAACATACATCTACCCAGTAATAAAGAATTGCAAAGTAAATTACAACCTTCATAAACCTTAATAAAAATCTTCCTGTAAAAAGGATTACAACTTGTCCAAAATAAATACCAGCGTTAACTAAACCTTAACATCAATCAAATAAATGCGGAAGTAAAACATAACCAACTAAGTCTTATTATAATAAAAACTTGAAACCACGAGCCTTCATTTGTTCATCTTTCCTTTTCCTTTACTTGTTGACGGTATGTCAACCTTCTTGGTCTCAACTGCAAGTGGTGGTAAAACATGCAAGAGTGAGCAAACAAAAGCTCACTTGAAAATACAACAGTGATATGACATAATTGAATCGTTTCAAAAGAGTTTGAATAACTTTACTTTCATTAAAATAAAGAATTGAATTATAATTCTTTCATCAATATGTAGAATTCGAATATAGAATCATCTGAGGGTCATAAGACCTTGAACTATTGTCCTATGTTATAAATATTTCTATTTAAACCTTTAACAGTCAATAAGAATATGGACCTTTAACTCGTACTCAGGGGGATCAACCCTTTGTACCATGAATTGTGCACAACCATCTTAACGCTTTTGCATAAAATATCCTCTAATTAATAGGGTTGTTCATTCTCAGTATTTGAATACAAGTCCGCACCAAAGAAAGTTTGGTTTGGATAGATAAGGGAACTTTGGAGTTTCAACTATGATCAACTAGGAGTAGTTGAATCGACTCACAGTACTTTAATAGTTCAATAATACAAGAATCATGAACCAATTATAAGATATGACAATAAACTTCATAATAGATAGGCATGCTTTAGAAGTAACTCAAAGCAATTGAAAGAATAAGTAAATCTTGCTTGAACAACTAAGTCAAGATCATAATATCTCAATAATACTTCAATATTTGAGCATTAGGAATATTAGAGTACAACAACGCTTGTACAAGGTAAATAACAAGTTCACAAACACCCTACACATTTATATTACATTCAAACCATCTATTAGTATCCAACTACAACATTTAAACCATCGAACTTCATATCCAAGTCCAATTCACAAAGTAATTTACCTCATTGGTTGCTAACTAGTCAAGTACGTGAGTCTATACTCACGACATATATTTATAAGCTTATAATACTATCAATCGTGTTGTGTGCCTTAAGAAGGTAACACAATCATACACATGTAACACATTCATAAAATATTTCAACCTAACTTAAACACATCAAAATCATGTTATCTTATTACATATTTCACTTTCCAAGTCATAGAAGCAAGTTAGCTAAACAAACGGGGCATGAAAACTCAAAAGCCAAAAAGTAACTTTTCTGAATAAATTGTTAACCCGCTGGGGCGGGTCCCCCAAGGGCAAAAGCCCCGCTGGGGCGGGTGTGTGCTCTGGTGGGAGGGCTGGCTCGCGAACTGGTGGAGAAATAAGCTAATTTGGCTCATTCCTTCACACCGAATTCGATTTTTCCCAACATGATAAACATGAAACTTGATACAAACAATATTTTAAACTTATTAGCATGCTTATAACATTAAAAATCCATATACCACATAATCAAAATCAAGATTTCATGATTTTCGAAGAAAAATATAATTTTAAGCGTTCTTGACAAAAATTGCTACTACGAACTCGTTTTTCAATCAATTCAAGTAATTTCAATTGTAATAACTTCTATTCTTAATATACTAACATAACACATGATCAATTTTAACAATAACTCATAATCAAACATCAATTTGATAGTTTCAAAGGCCATTTTTAAAAATTGATTCAAAGAAAATCACTATGAACACAATTCCTATTGTTTATCAAAAATTCATGGTTTGAATTGCTAACACAACCATATAACTCATATATAATCATGTTATATCATATATTACACATATCTCATGCTCACATCAAGGATTTAAAAATAATTTTTAACATCACTTCATAAAAGAGTACTATGAACATGATTTCATAGTGTTCATCATATACTTGTGAATTGAAACTCTTAAATAACTATAAAAATCATATGTAAACATATATATATACATATATATGTACACATCTCATACATATATCAAACTCAAGAACGTTCACAAAGAGACTTCCACATAGCATTCTAAAACCATGAAAACATAGAAGAACATAACTTCAAAAACTTGTTTTTACAACTATTGAAATATGAAAATCCTTTCATGGCATATAATTACATATGAAAACATATGAAATTCATATATACATATAAATTCTTCATCATGAAACCTAATTTGACAAAGAATACAATAGTTATACAATTTAATTCTACAATTAGAAGAGTTAGGGTTATAACCTTACTAGTTTTGATTAAAGAGAGAGATGGAGATGATGATCCTCTTTTGCCTTCTCAAGCTTTTCTTCCTCTTCTCTCTTCTTCTTCTCTGATAATTCTCTCTAACCCTCTTCTTCTTTCTTTCTTTCTTTTGTAAAACTAACGTAACTTTTAACTTAGCATATATTATACAATATACATATACATATATAATATATGTAACCTATAAGTAATAAGTATAATACTAATTAGCATAATAAATATCGCTAATTACATAGGTTATGAAATTTGAAAAGCCCAAGGTCATGTTTGGCAATCTTAGATAAACAAACTCTTTATTAGCTAAGTCATGTTTGGTAAAACAAATTTAAAAGAGAAGTAAGGCCTTGTTTGGAAAATCACTTTAAAACCCTTTTCTTTATTTTAATAAATCCTTAATCCATAGATTAAATAACACCCTTATTTAATTAAATTACAACATTCTAATTCAATTAAATAAACTAACATTCCCATAATACCAAATTGTCACACAATTGAATTTTCTTTAGTAAACATAATTCATGTAACAAATTATTATTAACACTTAGCACATAACATTAAATCTAATTGAATTATTCTCAACTAAATTATAATTATGCTACACCATTGCTAACATATCAATTTAATTAAACACATAACATTTAATTAAATTATCCATAACAACCACACAATTTATTTATTTACCTCAACAAATAAATTTAATAAAATATTTATTTAATTCAATAAATATTTTATAATTAATATATAAAATTCACAATCGTTACACTTTCAATGATGGAATCCAATTTAATGGTGAATATATTTGTGAGTGGAACCTTGATGGACTCATAGATTATCATATTATAGTTCTTTTGAAGCAAATGACTATGTTTGCTCAAGCTGCGAGAACTAAAAACACCTCTGAAAAATGGATTGCTCAAGCTTTAGCATCCGGGTTCGTGGGCCAGCTTGGTCTTTGGTGGGATAATCTCTTGACTAATGAAAATAGAGAAAGCATCTTTAATTTTCAGATTCAGAAGGGAGTTGATCAAATAAACGTCCCAATTTTTATCGAAGATGCGGTAAATACTCTTCTTTATACTATCATGAGACACTTCGTGGGAAATAATCAACTTATTATTTCAAGAAACTATGAGCAGCTCAGTAACTTAAAGTGTAAATCGCTCTCTGAGTTCAAATTTTATAAAGACACTTTCTTCTCCAAAGTCCTTGCTAGAAATGATTGTAACAGCAATTACTAGAAGGAGAAATTTGTTGAAGGATTACCTATTTTGTTCTCTCAAAGAGTCAAAACAAGGTTGAAAAATAAGAATGATGGAGTTATCCCATGGAATGAATATACCTATTAAAAAGCAGATCGCTGAAGAAAGAGCTAGAGGAAAGAAAGCTTTAGGAGACTTCTGTAAGTAATATGGACTTGCAGAAATCCTTAAAGATAAGAAAAAGAGAAAGATTCTTAAAGAATCCACGAGCCAAAAAGGGGAAAAACGTTCTAAAAGAAGACACAAAAGGTCTAAGCAACAGACTAAGGAAGAACAGCCTAAAAGGCATAAGTCATCTAAACGAAAGAAGACTAGCTCAAAACCTCCAACTTGTTACAAGTATGGAAAGATCGGGCATAAAAGTCCTGATTGTACCACAAAGAAAAAGATTAACCAACTGGTTAAAGATGAAGGTCTTAAAAGACAGCTTCTGGCAGTTCTTATCAACTCAGATGAAGAACCTGACAATTATCATAGTTCAAACACTAATGATAGTGGTTCGGAGTCTAACACTGACAATTTCTACTCAGATGAAGAAGAAGTTTCATGCGCTAAATTGGATGATTGTCAGTGTACTGACAGAGAAGTTTGTTTATGCGCCTTAAATGGTCTATCTTTAAATGTTCTGACTAAAGAAGATAGTCTAATCCTTGATATCATCGATCAACTTGATAACTCATCTAAAAAGAGAGAGATGATCGAAGAATATATCAAGCTTGCTAAAAGTAAAAAGAAAACCGCTGATAACGATGATGAAAGGTTTGACCCCAATCAATACTTGTTGCAAAAGATCTTTGAAAAGGTCAATCAGCGTCATAAAGAGCCTACTCTCAAAGAGTTGCATGAATCGATTGTTAATTTACAAGCAAATAATGATGCTTGTGAAGTCACAATTGCTACTCTTAAAAAGGAGATTAAGCAAGTCAAGAAGGATATCCGCTGGCTTAAAGGTAGAGATGACAAAGAAAAATCTAAGGTTGAGGGTTCAACCTCTCCGTTAGAAGAAAGCGATGAGGAGTTCTCTGAATTTGTTAATGAATTCGCCTCTCAAGATAGGAGAAAAATTCAAGGAGAATCTAGCGCTTTAAAAATCAATAAGATAGATAGAATTATCACTCAAAAGTGGTATGTTATGATCACTATCCTTATTGAAGGAGAATTTTTGGTCACTACAGAGGCCTTAATCGACTCAGGGGCTAACTTAAATTGTTTGGCTAAAGGTCTGATTCCTTCACATTACTTCTCTAAAACAGCTCAACAGCTGAGTACTACTAACAAAAGTCAATTACAAATTGATTACAAGCTCTCCGATGCTGTTGTTTGAAATAATGGTGTTTGCTTTGAAGCTCCATTTTTACTTATCAAAAACATGACACAAACAGGTATCTTGGGTACACCTTTTATTAGTTTGCTTTTCCCATTATCCATTGATAAAAAGGGTATTAGCACTAATAAGGAAGGGGTAGAAGTTCGGTTTAATTTTATCTCAGAACCAAGATATCAAGGAGTCAATCATTTGCTCAAACGCAAAAAAGGCTTCTTATTTTTCCTCAAGAAGGAAGTTGAAATCAAAAGAATCGAATAGCATCTCAAAGATGATAAGTTTAAATTCAAAGTTAAAGATTATCAAAAAGAATTAAGCGAAGAAGTTTGTTCTACTGATCCCACAGCTTTTTGGAAAAGAAAAAAACATGTTATCTCCCTTCCTTATGTTGAAGGATTTAATGAAAGACTCATTCCTACTAAAGCTAGACCAATTCAAATGAATGAAAGGTTCTTAAAGCTGTGCCAAGAAGAAATCCAAGATCTCTTAAAAAAAGGATTGATTCAGAAAAGTTACTCGCCATGGTCTTGCTCAGCATTTTATGTTGAAAAGCAGCAAAATTAGAAAGACGAGTTCCTCGTTTGGTGATTAACTATAAGCCTCTGAATAAAGTTTTGAAGTGGATCAGGTATCCCATTCCTAACAAAAGGGATTTGCTTAATAGATTGCTTAAAGCAAATATCTTCTCTAAATTTGACATGAAAAGTGGATATTGGTAGATCCAGATCAAAGAAGAGGATAACTACAAGACAGCATTCAATGTTCCATTTGGACATTATGAATGTAATGTTTTGTCTTTCGGGCTTAAGAATGCTCCTTCTGAATTCCAAAATATTATGAACGAGATCTTTAATCCATACATGAATTTTATGCTCGTATACATTGATGATGTTCACGTTTTCTCAAAGGACATAGCTCAACACTGGAATCACTTAAACGTGTTCAAAACAGCAATTAAAAAGGAAGGTCTAGTAGTCTCTGAGAAAAAGATGCAATTATTCTAAACAAAAATTAGATTTCTGGGATTTGATATTACTAAAGGTCGCTACGTTCTTATTGATAGAGCTATTGCTTTTGCTAATAAATTTTCAGATAAAATCCTGGATAAAAAGCAGCTCAGGAGATTCATGGGAAGCGTAAATTATATTGCAGATTTTTAAAAAGATCTGGCAATTGATGCAGGCCCTCTTTATAAGAGGCTTAAAGATCAGCCTCCTCCTTGGACAAATGACTGTACCATGGCCGTTAAAAAGATTAAGAATCGGGTTAAAGAACTGCCATGCTTACATTTCTCTGATCCTGAAGCCCCTAAAATAGTTGAGACAGATGCCTCTGATAGAGGTTATGGGGGTATCCTAAAGCAAATTAAAAATTCAAAAGAAATTTTAGTTTGTTTTACCTCAGGAAAGTGGAATCCTACACAGATTAATTACCCAACTATCAAGAAGGAAATTTTATCTATTGTTCTATGTATTGACAAATTCCAAGGAGATATCCTTAATCAAAGGTTTTTACTAAGAGTTGACTGTAAGTCAGCTAAAGAAGTTTTAGAGAAGGATGTTAAAAACATCACTTCTAAACAAATCTTTGCTAGGTGGTAAGCCCTTTTATCAGCATTCGATTTCGATATCAAATTCATCAAAGGGGATTCAAATTCTCTTCCTGATTTTTTAACTAGAGAATTTCTGGAAAATAATGTTAATGTTTTATCTATCTACAGGTCTCTAAGAAGAGAAGCTAAACCGGTGCTTAAAAGAACCAAGGAGTCTCTCAAAGGTCAATATTTAGGTTCTTATAAAGGGAAATCTCCCAGCTTTTAGAAAAATAAAGGGTCAGACGCTCAAGAGAATAAAGATAAAGGGAAGCTTCCTGAGCTCAAAGCTCTTGTTGAAACTCACTATATGGACACTATGGCCATGGATGTAGTTGTTATTAAAGATATCGACTCGACTAGTTCCCCTGAACAAGTAGCAGAGTTATACTTATCATATTCCCATGACTTGCCGGTGTTCCTCCCTAAAACCAGGGAATTCTTCGAGAAAATTTTAGTGAAAACTAATTCCATTAAAGTTTCTCATAAACCAAGAGATCGCTACAATTTAGCTTTCTCAACGGTTAAGATCTTGAAGGTCTTACATCCCAGTGAATGGGTGGGGGATCTAAGGACTCATAGATTTTTTGAGAACAAAAATATGATCCCAAAATCCTATAACTACCATGATTACACAATGGCTTGGGAAAAGTTCTTGTTTTACCAAAATGACCAATATACCCATAGTCAGTTTCTTCATCCTAAAATCACAGGAAATTTGAAAACCCAAGAATATCCAGCTTGATTTTAATCTTGGTTTTACTGTTGGGGTCCTCATCTAGATTTTTTCCCCCTGAACATGCAAAAGGTTTTTGAGAGATACATTCAAGCCTATAAGAGTCTTAATGATAATCAGGCTCTACTTAATTTCTGTGCTGATTATAAAATTCCTTGGATCTTTAAATGGTCCTATTCCATTGATCAACATGCAGGAAATTGGACCTATCGTCTTCGCCGGCAATTGTCCATTAAATGGTGGGCTAAATTTAACACAGAGGAAATTATCGATCTTACTTTTTAGCCGAAGAAAGAATACAATATAGACGAGTATGATGCTTCTCAAAGAAGACTTAAAACTGCTCTCAAAGGAATCCCTAAGGATGAAATTCTGGAATTTCTTAGAAAACACAAGGACACAGTTAATTTGTCTGATAGTAATGATGATATTTTTAGCTGTCCTTTTGGTGGTCCTTGTTCTCAGCCTCAATAATTCAGGCGTGCAGGGTAAGGTAAAGTTGTTTTGTGAAAGTAGCCGAAAGTAGCCTTAATCTCAAGCTTAGTTAGGGAATCTTATCTCTTATCTTTAAGAGGTGGTGGTCCCTTGTTTTGTCTGTTGTCTTCTCGACTCCAACCCATCCAGGACTCGCGTCGGCAGCATTATTGTCTTTCTTTATTTAAAGTTGTTTGCTTTATTAAAGTTTTTTGTTGCTATGTAATTATTGAGTCTCTCCTCCATTCTATAAGAAGGAAGCTCAGTGTGTTGTTTGCAGCATCCGAAAAATATTCTAGTATTTCATAACTGTAAGTTTAAGAGTGTGTTTTGTCAAGTCTGCAGTAGTCATCCAACTTGAACTCTATGTAAGTTTGTATTATTTTAATAAATATTCCGCCATTCTCTGTCATTCTCTGTTCTTTACATTTTGTTAAAGTCGATTAAAATCTCTATAGTATCCTGGCCTATTTGGTATGTAAAGATATACCATTTAAGGCGCATAAACAAGCTTCTCTATCAGTACACTGACAATCATCTAATTCAGCGCATGAAACTTCTTCTTCATCTGAGTAGGAATTGTCAGTGTTAGTTGTAACAGCGATTACTGGAAGGAGAAATTTGTTGAAGGATTACCTATTTTGTTCTCTCAAAGAGTCAAAACAAGGTTGAAAAATAAGAATGATGGAGTTATCCTATGGGATGAATATACCTATGGAGAACTTGCCTCAGAAGTTATCGCTGAAGGTGCCGATCTGTGTAACATATTAAAAATTCAAAAGCAAATCGCTGAAGAAAGAGCTAGAGGAAAGAAAGCTTTAGGAGACTTCTGTGAGCAATATGGACTTGCGAAAATCCCTAAAGATAAAAAAAGAGAAAGATTCTTAAAGAATCCACGAGCCAAAAAGGGAAAAAACGTTCTAAAAGAAGACACAAAAGGTCTAAGCAGCAGACTAAGGAAGAACAGCCTAAAAGGCATAAGTCATCTAAACGAAAGAAGACTAGCTCAAAACCTCTAACTTGTTACAAGTGTGGAAAGATTGGGCATAAAAGTCCTGATTGTACCACACAAAAAAAAGATTAACCAATTGGTTAAAGATGAAGGTCTTAAAAGACAGCTTCTGGCAGTTCTTATCAACTCAGATGAAGAACCCGACAGTTATCATAGTTCAAATACTAATGATAGTGGTTCGGAGTCTAACACTGACACTTCTTACTCAGATGAAGAAGAAGTTTCATGCGCTGAATTGGATGATTGTCAGTGTACTGACAGAGAAGCTTGTTTATGCGCCTTAAATGGTCTATCTTTAAATGTTCTGACTAAAGAAAGAGTAATTTTATTAAGGATAATAGAGGAGAAACTACAGTGTTCCAAATTAATTCTGCAAAAGCTAACATTTCAGTTCTTAGAACATTGAAATAGAGAGAAATAGCTATTCCAGAAAATTAGACACTCCATGATACAGTACCTAAAAAGGTACAAGGGGCAAATCAAGATCTAAAAAATATTACAGAAAATCGAGATGGATCTGTAAATAATAGAGAATGACAGAAAATGACGGAATATTTATTAAAATAATACAAACTTACATAGAGTTCAAGCTGAATGAACACTCCTAAACTTACAGATATGAAATGTTAGAAATATTTTTCGGATGCTGCAAACAACACACTGAGCTTCCTTTTTATAAAATGGAGGAGAGACTCAATAATTACATAGCAACAAAATAACTTTAACAAAGGAAACAACTTTAAATAAAGAAAGCTGTCGACGAGGGTCCTGAATTGGGCCGGAGTCGAGAAGACAGCAGAGAAAACAATCCCCCTAAACCCTGAGATTTAAATTTCCACCTATCTTCTATCTTTATACCTGACTAGAATGAGGATTTGTTCCCAAACTGCACTTTTCAATCAACTGGATTGTACAGTGTAGTTTCGAATTCTCTAAATTCTGCAAGCACCCAATTCCCAGATAACAAATCCCCAAAATTTCATACCCAACAAGGAGAAATTGTAATGGGTTTCTCACTGGGATTCTTCTCTACTCCCATTATTTGCGGAGCCAGTATCAATAATGGCACCAACAATTCCCACGCTCTCGACGCCTCGTACATCAAACGTGCCGCCGTGTTGGCAGACAAGTCTGCTGGGTTTACCTCTCCACACCCTAATTTTGGTTGTGTGATTGCTACTTACGGTGGTAGAGTGGTTGGAGAAGGGTACCTCCATGCTCAGGGCACCAAGCCCGCCGAGGTATTGGCTGTGGAGGCCGCGGGAGAGTACTGCAGGGGCGCCACTGCTTATCTCAACATGGAATCCGGCGATTGTCACGGTGATTTCACGGCTGTGTCTGCTTTGATCAAGGTGTCTATTAACCTCTCTTGTCAAAATACCACTATTAGATTATTTATAATTTGACAAAATAATTTTTTTATGGCATAATTGAAGTCACTCCTATGTTCCACAAGAACTGTCCCAAATTGTAGTCCCCCCCCCCCCAACAAAAAAAAAAAAAAAAGAAAAAAGAAAAAAGAAAAAAAGAACAATTTATTTTGATGGTATAATATTGAATAACAGTAAAACACAATGTGGCCAAGTATATTAGCATTACATTATTCATTACTGCCATGAACTAAACTAAACATTCAATAAACTTAGGGGTAAACATGGAAAGGAAATGTATCCTTATGATTTGGGAATTTTGTAAATGAGACTTTTTTTGTGGAACGGATGTTGTATTATGTATCAAGAAAATTCCGTTTAACATTAGCATATATAAATCTGATTTATTGCTTGACGTACTCAACCATTAAGGAGAAGAGTAATGATGGTTTAAGAAAATTAGGCACCTCTTGCTAATTCACTATCACCAACTTTATTTATGATGCTGTGAACAGAAATATTTACTCGTTCTAATATTCCAAGTTTAGTTTAATTACCCTTTTCTGTTTCTTTTGTATTACTGAGGAGTCACCAATGTGTAGTATAATTTTTAAACAAGTGCTATAAAGTCACAAAACACCAATTATTATCATTATGTAAGTATGGTAATAATAATGAAAAACAATTCTAGAAAATTACTATCCTTCGTAATTGCTGTGATTACCGTTTTGGGCTTTTGCCTAGTGACATGAGCTGCATTATGTGTGCTTGGCAGTTGATTTAGACCTTAGAGTCAGATGATGGGGTCAAGATCAAGCTTCTTATTGTAAATAATTTATTATTGTTTAGACAAGGTTTCTCCAAATTGAATCAATGATTTAAATCTTGAAGTGCTTTTTTTGTGCTATAAACACTAGAATAGGAGATCCACAGTGGGGAAAAAATGAAAGCAATTGCATTCCCTTCGACAAAGTACTATGCCTTCAAGTTTCAGTTGGAATTCCATTCCCTCGTCATATAGTGAAAAACCCTTTCATGGAGTTAAGTCAAATTATTCAACTCTTTAACAAGAACTAAATAAGTAGCAGAAAACGGGTATATTACAACTAATTTACTGCTATATAAACATAAAATTGCTGCAATAACCAAGTTTTTTCTATTCTAAAAAACTTAATGGTGATGCGTTTAATAATATAACTATAAAAGTGAAATTAGATAATTTTTAGCATATAAGACCAGAAATTAATTAAACTATAGGATTTAAAAGTACCTAGTTCTTGTTAGAGAAAAATTAACTTGACTTGGACGGTCCTAAAGCTTAAGTTTTTGGCTTCCATTAAAGGTATATCTTTTATAATTAAGCTTGCTCGACATGAGTGAGGTGGTTCAATGATTATAATTATATTGTTGCAAATTAATTTTCGGGCCTGAGAGATACTAACGTAGTTGATAAATATTTAGGGAAGATAAGATTTGTACACATTCTAATATATTAGGTAATCATCTGCATTAGTTTCACGCCTTAAATGTTTTTCTATAAATTAAAAGTTATAAAATAGGAAGATTTTTTTTGATATTAGACAAGATTGTAGAATGGGCATTTAATGAAAGTGTGTGTATCATAATTGTTGTTTGAAGTTAGATGCTAGCGCATTCCTAAGCATAGGAATAATCAAATTCAATTTAGGCTGGGTCTGATGGAAAAGTAAAACAGTAATATTTGGATATATTTTCCCTCCAATTATTTGAGCCAAAAGAATTACAATGCTTACATCTTATGAATTCACTACACCTTAAATTACAATATACAAGTAAATCATATCTATTTTTAGGCAGGAATTACTAGGGTTGTTGTTGGGATTAGGCATCCTTTGCAACATCTTCGGGGAAATGCTATTCGTGCATTGAGAAGCGAAGGACTGCAGGTTGATGTCCTTGGGGAGGATCTGCGAAGTAAAATTATTGAGGTATAAATTTTATTCTTTTGCACTTTAAATTATTTGACATTCTGTGGGTAGCAAGTTAATCAAAGTGCTGATTTTGGCTTCACCTTTCCCTTGTCTTGTTTTAGTTTGGTTTTGTTGGCTTGAAATGTTTCCAAATGTTATGACATTGGTCTTTCTTTATTGTTTGTCTTTCTTTATTGTTTGTTGAAAGATTTGATATTTACCGTTCCATTTGATTCTTGTAAAGCGCAGTTCTTATTGAAATTGTAGTTGCAACTGACTTAATATTTATATGAGATGGGAGAAACATCAATAACTAAAAGCTTTAATTCATTAAGTTCACTTTTAAGTTCTATATCCTGAGCTTCTTCTACGCACATATATGTTCTTCTATACAGAGTTGGAGCATGTCCACATCTTTCATTTACATTTTTGGCTTTTACAAAATTAATATATTTTGTTCTAACTAAGAGTTAAAGAAAACTGTCTGCTGATACATATTGAAGTTTATCAAATGTATGAGAAAACATAACTTGTAAAATTAGTTTATTAATTGCATTGAGAAAAGGCAATGGGGAGATGAACGAGAAAATCATTTAAATTGTTTACTTCATACTTGTTTTCTCAAAAATTAAAAAGAAAAAAAAACATTTCAGCCATAAATCCTTCATCTTTTTATGAAATATTATGATTTGTTAGCGAACAGAAAAAGGTAGGTGATAGGAATATTTGAAAGAGGTTTTATACAAATACAATGACATAACCAGAAATACATAGGGAGTCCCTCACGAGGAATAAAAAGGGCCTAGGAAAAGAAACAGATAATTGGCTTGACCAATGAGGTATTCTGGTGTTAAAGTGTTCCCAAAATTTCCCATGGGAGAATGTCTTGCTTTTCTATAGTATATTGCTTGTTTGCAAGAGGCCTAAAAGTAAAACTCATGGGTGCCTAGGCCACATTCCTTAATTTATAATGGAAATGTCTTGTTTGCAATTCATATGTAATATCAAAGTCAAAATATTATGAAAGTTGGGAAATTACAATAATTGGTATTGGAATAAAGAGTCTGAGGCTTATAAAATCCTTAAAGAATAGGTCATGTCTTATTATTTTATTACCACGGAGGAAAGTAGATATATTAAGATAGATAAATTGGAATGCTTTATTTGGACTGTGGCATTGAATAGACATTATTATGATGACTCATGTTGAACTTCACTTTGCAATTATGTAAGATAGCTATGTATTTTTTAAGTTGGATTCATAGATTTCAGTCTTCAGATGCATTTAGAGTGTTTTAAACGTGATAATGGCTGCTCATCTTTTCATAAATAGAAACT
Source organism: Panax stipuleanatus (assembly GCA_020205555.1). Taxonomy (NCBI): domain Eukaryota; kingdom Viridiplantae; phylum Streptophyta; class Magnoliopsida; order Apiales; family Araliaceae; genus Panax; species Panax stipuleanatus. The sequence goes on along the minus strand of CM035119.1, from coordinate 114,254,276 downwards.
TAGTAGTTCAACATCCTATGTTATTGCTCTTGAGAAGGGCAGACAGTTTCTTTCTGAAGTATCTCTTTGGGGGTTTTCTGATATCCATTTTTATGTTTCTCTAGGAAGCTCTGAATCCCTGCCTCCTAGTCAATGCTCCTTTGCTTTATAGAGCTGCTTCTCAAGTTCCGTTCTCTGTTCTGAAGTATGCAATGACCCTTGATGGTGAGAAACAATTTCGAGTTTTATTGCGACAAGATCAAATCTGATTGACCTTCTTCAATTATTGTAAGGACCACAAAGTTTGGATAAAATCAAAGTTGCTAAAGGTATTTTGTTGTATTCTGACAGGGAAGATTGCTGCCACTAGTGGGCATGCATCATGGATAAGCAGCAGAAAGTCAAGAGCTCGAGTTTTTGAATTGCGGGGTAGAAGTGATGCTGTTGTTGTAGGAGGAAATACTGTACGCAGAGATAGTACGGATATTCACTAGCTACTACTTTTCAATTACCAGAGATGCTCAAAATATTAATGATGCAGTTTCTAATTCTGCTTTCAAATACAGATCCACAACTAACTGCAAGACATGGGGGTGGCCATTTGCCTCTACGGATTGTAATGTCACAGACTCTTGACCTTCCTGATGTTGCAAATCTTTGGGATGTTTCTGAGGTACCCACCATAGTTGCAACTCAAAGAGGCGCTAGAAAGAGTTTCCAGAAGTTTCTTGCTTCTAAAGGCGTTGAAGTAGTGGAGTTTGATATTTTAAACCCTAAGGATGTTATGAATTACTTGTATGAACGTGGTTATCTTTCCATTTTGTGGGAGTGTGGAGGGACGTTAGCTGCATCTGCTATTTGTTCCGGTGTCATACACAAGGTATGCACTAGTTGTTTTTCTTTTTTAAGCTAAAGCTATAATGCTTCTTAATATGTTGCGGATGACTATGAATTTTGCTTATCAATACAAAAAACTGTTGCTTAATTCCATTCTCATACGAGCTTTAAATAAAATTTACTTCATTTAGTGCCTTTTGTCAATTTTTGCGAATTATTTGCTATCTTATTGTAAAGTTTGCTGTCCACCTATGCCAATGTTGTTTATTGTATCAAAAATTCGAAATACTTTTTCTTTCTTTTCTACTATACTTTTTGTCTTTCTATTCTACTAGGTATTTTTCTTGGGCAGCTATAGGTTGCTGATGCATGCTTTGTCAGCAATTCTATTTATTTCTTGCATGTTATTTTTCTTATGCTAAATATCCTATGAGCAAGATCTAACAATATGTATGAATGCAATAATGCATCGTTTACTTTTCTTCGCATTGTTTTTGCATACGAAATCCAACTCATCCTCTATTTTAATAATGTCGAGATGACTACTGTTTGTTTTTATTTTGTTTACTTCACTAATTTGTTTGACGAAATTTGATTCATTAAACTAAAAATCCAGTTTAGACTGAAAGCCGAGGAAATATCGATATATTGTGGTTTTTTATATGCATTTGATATGGTGATGCAGGTGTATGCATTTGTTGCTCCAAAAATAATTGGTGGAAAGAATGCACCAACTCCAGTAGGTGAACTTGGAATGGTTGAGATGACACAAGCTCTTGAATTAAGTGATGTTTGCTATGAGCAGGTTGGTATTCATTTTTCTTTTTTCTTTTTTGTAATACTGTACCATAAAAAAGATTTAAAATTTTCTAGTTTATTACTTGTATCATTCTTCTTACAAGTTATAGCTATAGAAGTAATAATATTAATTGTGATATAAATAGATAATATTAACATTAATATATCTTTTGCCCAAAAAAATTTGTACATGTTAAATTCGTTGCAAGGAAACTTGTGATCAATGTTAATTTGATTCAAGATGGATAAGCTTTAATGTAAATAATAAACTATATAGGAGAACTGCGCATATGACTCTGTCTACCAAGCGATGACGGTGGTTTGGGGATAGTGAACCTGCTGCATGAGCATCTCTCTTTAGTAGGAAACTGTTTGTGACATTTTCATTTAAAGTCTTATGTCCATTGAATAAGTTAATTGGAATCAAGTTAAGTTTACACCACAATGATTGCATTGTCACGATTGGAGCTAATGTCAAATTCACCAGCCTTGAAAGTTCATCTCTTTAAATATATTTATATGTAATAATTCTAGTGCCAGCTGACCTGGTTTAATATAATTTAATGAGAGTTACAAATTAATTTTTTCTTCCGAAGCAGCAAAGCTTACATATATTTGTTTTACGAAATTGAAAATTGAGAAGGTAATGTTGTAAAAGCTGCTATGCTTAGACTTGTCAAATAAAAAGAGCTGCTATGCTTAGAAAAATAACATATAATTTGTGCCAAGTATTGATCTCATTCACGGGGTTGTGTGCTTTATTCTGATTCATGAACTGCAGATTGGACCTGACATGCTTATTAGTGGATTTCTTCAGCCTGTTCCTGATCAGACTCCTGTTATTCCATCATTGGATGAAACATCTGCAATTGATCCAACCGTTTCTCCTTATGAGCCGAGCATCATATTCTTTTACAAAACATGGGATCCTTATGGTGCTTTTTCTAACTTCTCTCCCCATCCAATTCAAATTCCTGATGATAATGGTGATTATATCACCTGGTCAAGTGTAGAGCACTATTATCAGGTCTCTTGCTCGGTCTCCAAAATATCCGTCTTCTATAGCTTCCTTCTCGTTAATTCTAATAATTTTTTTTTTGCAAATGCAGGCACACAAGTTCGTGGGGGTGAATAATCCTGACGTAGGAAACTTTATTGAAGACATAGCATGTGCAAGAAGTCCAGAGGAAGCAGCTCGAATGGGAAGGAGAATACAGAGGCAGCGCCCTGATCTGGTATGTCTTTCAAATTCAGTAGTAAGTGGATGAGCTTCGAGCTTGACATTCCCATCTTAATGTGTTTCAAATATTAAAGCATGTAGTAAGAATTTGTCAACATGACGACTTGGCCAGTATTTATGCTTCTTTCCATTTTGATATCCTAAGAAGCTATGGACTATGGCTAAGAATTGGTTGCTTGGCTTAAAAGATCCGACTCACTGAACCATGCTTAAACTTCTCATTTATGATCGAACTTGTGAAAGTGGTTCAAGAGCATAAGATGAAAATTGAAAAGTAGTACTTTCTTTGTTCCAAAATATAGGATTAGTTTTGACTTTGAAGTCGATTTGAGATATTTTGAAATTCAAAATTGATATGAATTCATTTAATTCTAGAAAATAAAATTATGAAAATTTTAAACTATCTAAAAAATACTACTGATTACAAAAGTAATTATTTTCAAAAGTTAAATGAATCAAATCAATTTTGAGGTTGAAAATATCTTAAATCGACTTCTTGAAGTCAAAAAGTGATCTTAGATTTCGGAACGGATAGAGTATTTATTTTTTCCTTTTTTCTTTTCTCCCCTCTCTGTCTCTGTTTCTTATGCTCTCTCTCTCTCTTGATGCTTCGGGTGAAATAAACTGAAAATATAAGTTGCAGTAATTGCAATGTGTCAATTTTTGTGCTTTGATATGTCTAATTTGAATCTTATCCCAATCTCTTGCTTCTGCTTAAACTTCAACTAGTAAGCCTATGATACTTGCACGAGATTATTCTAGTGGTTACCAAAGTATTAAATTTCAGTCTTGCAATAGTGTTTTTGATGTCTAGGAAAAGTCAACGCTTAGCATTAATTCTTCCATAATAAAAAAACAAAAAACATTGCATTAATTTCTGCTTTTGAGTTCCGCCGTAGGAGTGTACTATCTCCAGGTGCTACATAATAGAATAGAGTATTGATTCTAGATGCCTCCTAGTAAATTGATGTATGCATGAAAATGACCTTTCTCTTTGTAATTACCACAAAGACATATTCACTCCAGTCTAGGGAAATATATGCTTGTTCCCTTATTTGTTTCACGAATAGTTTAGTTTAGTAACAGCTTTGGGTTAGATAGACAACTTCTTGTCAGCTACATTGTGCCATTGTTTCTATCAGAACTAGTACAATTGCTTTATTCTCCTTTTCTCTCTCCTTATTTTGCAATGTAGACTGACAAACCATCTTCAACCACTCTTTTTTTTTTGTCATGCCTACATTGTGCTGCAAAATTACGCTATTACAAGCCTTTGTCACAATCATAGTAATAGTGTAACGCTGATATAATTGCTATGAACAATTGAAAATTTTCAATTTTGCAAATTAAATAATTAATGATCCATTCTACACGTGCAATGCAGGTAAGATCCGATTGGGAGTCCATCAAGATTGATGTCATGTACAAGGCATTGAAATATAAATTCTCGATATACCCTCACTTATACTCTATGTTGCTCTCGACTGTGGGGTCTGTTCTTGTAGAAGCATCACCTCATGATCTCTTCTGGGGCGGAGGTCGAGATGGAGAAGGCCTAAATTATCTTGGTAGGCTCTTGATACAGTTGAGATCAGAGTTTCTAGGCGAGACTCCAACATCAGATGATAGCTCCATAACTCAACAAGAAATAGGGGAGATGAAGTAAAAATTTCACAGATTAGCTGTAGAATTATTTTTGTAACATCATTATTTCGAAAATAGTCAATAATCTATTCATCATATTGTTCACTAGTCAAACTAATGTGTACTAGGTAAGCTCATGTTCATGGCATCTGGTTTGTTTCTGTCAAAGGTGTCACACTAAGGATTCCATTTGGTTTTGGACTTATATTGGGGAAAGAAATGGAAGGCAAATGGTTTCATTTTTCCATTGTTTAGTAGTGTTGGAAATAATGGGGAGAATTGACTTCAAGATTTTGCTGCAAGAAGGATCTAAACCGGTAAAACCGGTTAATTGACCCAGTAAATTAGTTTTTTTTTATTTACCAAAAACTTTTAAATATTAAAATTAATCACTTTTAGTAATATTGTAACTCAACTTTATTATATTTTAATTCATAAAAAATGAGATTTTTTAAAATTTTATTAATTATTAATAATATATATTTTTATATATTAATAATGTCATTAAGTCAATAATGATTCGATCATTAGTAGAACCAGAAAGACAATAACTTATTCATCCGGTGTTTTTTTTTATTCGATGATCGATCCGATCCGACTTGACAGTAACTATTAGTGTTGAAGAAGTTGGTCTATGCATGTACATTAAAATAAATATTACTAAGATTGACAACAAACAAGTGGCGGAAGATATTTAAATATTAACTTTTATCATTTAGTCCATTTTATCATTCAAACTTTGTTATGTTTGTAAATAGAAACAATATGAAGACTTTAGAAGATTAACTTATTTTATAAAAACACTCAAGAATAAATTATTAAAAAAAATAAAACTTCTAGTTCATTTTAAAATTCCTAACACGACTTAAATGTGTTACTTTAATCTATATTACAAAGAGAAAGAAAAGTTGAAAAGTATTAAGATTTTAATGTTTTTAAATTACTCTCTTAATTGTGTAAAAAAGAGTCGCATTCAAAATCGTACAATGTGGGAGATATATCATATATTTTTGATTTTTACCCTTTAAATTTATTAAGTATTTAGTTTAATAATAATGATGAAAAATGTAAAGACACTATATCAGTTGGCCTTATCAATAAAAATAAGTTTTTTTTCTTTATTTTTTGCAATAATAAATTGGCAAATAAAATGATTTTTTTGAAAACGATAAAGTTTATTTAAAATTATCACTTATGCTTTATCTATAATTCTACTAATCAATGATCACCAATGATTCTAAAAATTCATGTAATTTTGAATTAAGTGTCTCTAACAATCAATTAATAAAATAATAAAATTTAAACTCTGTCACTGTAAAAATCACATGCATATAATAAATTGTATTGTATTCATAATAATATGATGTTGAATTTGTCAATCAACTCACTTGATGCTTTAGATAGCTACATTGAGCGGGCTTTTACGTCACTCCGCCCTCTAAAAGGGGGAAGGTTTATTTTAATTTTTATTAACAAAAAGAAGGTTAAAATAGTAATTGTCCATTTCGTCCCCTTAAAGGCAAAAAATATTAGTCCTTTCCGATTCTCAAAGAGGCGAAAAGTATTTTTTACAAGTATTTGGATTTTTTTTGAACGGTCCTAAATGTATTAGTTGTAATAGTACCCTTATCTAACATTGGGTGAGTTATGATAAAATTTTATACTCCCTTCGTTCCTTAAAGAGTGCAATTTTAGCTAAAAGCGCACAAATTAATAAGTGAAATAAAATGACAAAGCTAACCCTTCTCTTTCTTTAGTGCATTAACTTTTCCATTTAGTGCATTAATTAAAACAAGGGCATATTTAGAAAAGAAAGCTTTGGGTTCCTAAAACTGCATTATTTAAGGAACAATTTTTTTGGGCTAAAACTGCACTCTTTAAGAAACGGAGGGAGTAATTAATATATGTATAATTTAGAGCTCTATATAAAATAGAGTGTGTTTGAAACAGAGATAAAATAAAAAAATTTGTTTAATAATTAAACTTTTCAAAACATCTTAATAATAATATTTGACTAATTTAACATTGTATATTGTTTTGAATAATTCAAGCACTTTTATGAGAAAAATTATGATATACACTATCAAAATATCAATTTTAGTGAAAATATTAATTAAATAAGTAAAGATTAAAATCCAATTTAGAAATTTTATACTTAAATAAACTTTATACAAACTTTAATATGTATAAAAACATTTAAAGATAATTATATTCATATGTGTGAAACGGATTCTACCTTGATAGATGATACTCTATGCATTTTATTTATATAATATGTTTTTTAGCATAAATACAAAATAAATTTTTTATTTATATTTAATTAACTATTTTTTGTATATTTATTAATAATTTTGTAAAATAAAATCTTTTATGTGGGATGAGGCAATTTATTTATTTATTTGGAAGTACTCCCTTTTATTTATTTGAAGTAAATAGACCAATTCAAATAAAAAAATATTAATGTTGTTCATAAATACTTTATGTTAATAAAATAAAACTAGTTGAAAAAAAATACTACTATTGTACAGTTTCTTTCATTTCGTACTATAACTCCCATATATTTATATGTGTAATATTATAGAGCATACAGACAACAGATATGAACCAGAGAATTTTATATTTCATAGTTATCTCTTGAAGCGTATGCCCACAACAACAAACGACTAAAATCACGAGCTATACGAACAATGATCTCAACGATAATTTGGACTACGTTATCACGAGTACCAAATATATACTCTACAGTTCGTGTAACTTTAAAGCTTTCAAGCACACAATGGACCTCTAATGGCTTATAGAAATATACTTGCTAATTTGCTTTTGTAAGACCCTGAATTTTATGACATAAAAGTATTCAATTTTCTTATAATTATTATTCTATTCAGTAAATAGTTAAATTGATAAAAGGTTAAAGTTAAGGGTGATATGCGCAAATTTTACAAAGTAAGCAAGTTGTCATAAAATATTCGTTATGTTGGAGAATATTCCTTTTGTCTGGGAATATTATATTCGGTAAAGTACGACGGCGGCGCCGAAATAACCAATCATTGGTGGGCCCCACAACGGAATGAATTTCAGATATAGAAAGTGACAAAAGTAAATTTTTATAAAATAACGGTAAACCTGTTACCGTTAAATTATTGAAATATCCGGTGATAAAAATACAGTAATACGCGTTGTTGCACAGTAGCACACGGTATTGCACAGTATTTCGAATTATTGGTTCTTACGTAAGAAGTCACTTACTCAATAATTGTTACAGTAATTACTGTTCAATATTTTATATTATTGATTCAATAATTGCTACGTTGATATTTTATATGATTGATTCAATAATTGCTACCGTTGATATTTTATATTATTGATTCAATAATTGTCACAGTAACCACTGCACAGTATTTCACATTATCAAATCAATAATTCATATTATTTGAATAATATTATTAGACGGCATTATTGACAATGTCTAGGAAGTTCTGTCTAGAAAAGGGGTTAGTTAATCTAATTGCGCGCCAGTAAGGAGAAATCCTTATCGGAAAGCCCCCTCTTTTATGGGGAACGACCTGGTTGTCATTATTGTGGTTCTGTAATATTATTTGTGAATAATAATTATTGATAAAAATGATAAGTAAATATTTATTCAAAGTGGATTTAAACGGAGGAATTTTTAGTAAAAGTGACAATTATTGAGAATGGATATTTTATTTATTCTAATAAAATAATTCATTCAAATATATTATTATAATATTACATTATAAGTGTATAATGTGATAATATAATAATATAATAGTGATGATATTTTTTTACAACAAATTCACGATATATGAATAAAATGAGATGGAAGAGATAAAATGAAATTAAAATTTTTTTTATTAATTATAAATGTTTTAATATATATATATATATATATATAAATAAACATGTGATGGAATTCATTATTTCAAAAGTGGAGGCTTTGAAATTTTGAGTGTGCTAGAGATTTTCAAGAGTGGTGAGTGTGAAAAAATCATCCGTATGTAAACTTTGGTCATTTTTCGTTCAGAATTTGGAAAAACTTTCTTCTACAAAGTTGTAGAGAATTAAATTTTATATAAAATGGACATAAGGTTCATATTTTTCTGATAAAAGGGCTATTTATTATGAATTATTAAAATTCTGGAATATTGAGTCTGAATTAATTTTTGGTGGAGGATTTTCTAGAATGTGCAGGCCCTACTCTTGTCCTTTGTTGGTGTGAAATGTGCTGAGCATTATTTCAAAAGTGTTGTGCTTGATTTTCAAAGTTCGGTGATGAGAAGCCACCGTAGGAAATTTTGTCAATCCTGCTGTGTGACAACTCGGATTTTCAGAAATTGTTAAAATAAGAATTTAATGAATGAAATTCTTATTATGACATATTTTGCGTGTAAGTAAATAAATAAATATATATATATATATATATATATATATATATTCATATATTGGGATGATGAGGTTTAATAGTTAATTTAACTATTGAAGAAATTAAATGAAGTTATTACAAAAAGGAAATTAACTGAATATTATTAGTTAATTTAATTAAGTTAAAGATTATATTATGAAATAATATAATTTGGTTATTATTCCTTGTTGGCAGTGGAATTATTATGAATTAAATCTCATAAATAATGTGAGTATTCACTTAATTAAAATAGTGAATTAATATAAATATAATTGTTTTAATAAAATATGCAGGTAATATATTACATGTAAGAGTAATACGTTGATGTAATGGCTTAATATATTATATTTAGCCAAGTGAATGTAAATGGGTATGAGAATGAGAAGAACCAATATAATTATAAATAAATATTGGTGTTAGGATTAATGAATAAAATAAATATTCAATGAAAATTATTATGGAATAATTTATGTAAGTATGATGGTATTAAATAAATTGATTAATATTTAAGTAGTGATTAGATGTATGGATTAAATAAATTGTATTGAGACAATTTATGCGATGAAAGGAATTAAATAATTATATATTATAATTATATAATTCATGTGAGTTAATTAAAATAAAGGGAATAAATATTAATTATTTTAATGAAAAAGGTTATTTTAAGTTGAGGGTTATGTATATAATTTCGTAATGTATGGAGTAATAGTTATACATATTATAATTGTATAATTATTCAATGTAGTTAGCTAAATAATTTAGCAACATAGTTAAAGTATGACATTTAGAGAAAAGAAGATATACCATATGATAAGGAGAATTATTAGAATAAATTAAAAAGGAGATTAAGGGTTTAGCCAAACATGGCCTTGTGATCTTTTGCCTTTGTAACACCCACATTAAGCCATCAGTTTATTTTACGTGGTTTAGCAAAATATAAAGAAAGAGAGAGACTTAGAGAGAAAGTAAGAGAAAAGAGAATTCTCTATGAAGTTGAGAGCAAAAGTCTGAGGATCAAAGAAGGGGAAGAAGAGTAATCAAGTAATCTTCATCTAAACTAAGGAAGGAATTAAGAGGTGATAATCCAATTCTAGTTTCTTAAGTTTTTATTTTCTTGGGTTCTTCATTGTAAATTATTTTGGTGGGTTGAATTGATGAGGAATTGGTAATATTTTTTTATGGATATATATAATCTGTTATGTATCATCTATAAGCAATTGTTAGGTAATCGAATTCATGAAGTTATGCTAAAGATGAAGAACTTGTGTTCTTAATGAATTATGTATGTTATGGCTTAGTTGAAGTCAAAGTTTAGTTATGAAATCATGATAAAAACCTTAAATTGATGATGTATCATGATAGTACTTGAAAAAACGAAAATAACCCAAGTTGAACGAGTCAAAACGGATGTAAAACAAATTTGTTGTGAATGAATTCGCTATATATATGTAAAACATAAAAAATTAGCATGAACACTGAATTGGAACCCTTAAAATGAATTGTTAATATTTTTGAAGTGTTATAATTATTATGTAGATAAGTAGTTCAGTGTTTCACGAATGCATAGAGTCGAAAACGGACTCAATTGGATGTGTATAACTCAATTTATAAAGATGGGAAGGAGGAAAGGGTTAGAAAATTCGCCAGAACCACAAACTGGAAAGAAAATTCCCGTAGCACGCTGCCAGGGGCGCAGCTGCGCTGCCCCCAAGGCTATTTGGGGCGCAGTTGCGCCGGGAACAGTGTCAGTTCGGGACTGTTTTGACTTCCTGTGGTAAAACAGCCATAACGTTTTTATACGAACTCCGATTGAGGCGATTCAAGATGATCCGAAACGAGCACGAGTAGACCTACAACTTTAGTTCTTTAAGTTTTTTAATTTGAGGTCAGTATCAAGGGTCAAAATGGTCATTTTAATGGACCGATGTGTTTTTGGAGGCAATCGGGGGGCGTCGGGCATGCACCTATGCACATGTAATGCTCCCGACCATGTAAAATGATGTTCTAACTTTCATAGCATGACTATTATGTATTATAATGATACTTAACATTAACCTTGAGTATTAGACAAGTCGTATGGGCGTGCTAAGCGTGCGCAAATGCGTGTCGTTTGGGCGTTCGAATAGGCAAGTTTGACGTACGAACGTGCAAGCGTCGCAGTGCCGTAACGAGTGTGTATGACCCTGTTTAATATTATGTTTTCAATAAGAATGAAACATTATAGAGTAATGTAACTCAATATAGGAGCATGCAAAGCACATGCAAAAGAGGCGAGTTAGGCGTGTGACGTATAAACGTCGAAACGCCGTGTAATGTGATAATACACTTAAATAGTGTTTCGATTCTAATGTAACGAACATTATTATATATGAAATGTGGTTAATATAAAACTAATAGGTAGTCATAGCAGGACTTAAACACTTGAATGAATTTCAAATATTACTAAAAAAGAAATATAGTGAGATATAAGTCGAAAGTTAACACAATCAAATTAAATGTTGTGTATTGTTAGTAGGAAGGGTTATGAGATGTAGAGTAAAGTTTACATTACAACTAATATGCATTGCTATATGACTAATAATTGATGTGCATAATTATATAATTGTGTAGGGCACGTGAAGTGCAGATATCTGTAAGCTGTTAAACTGTTATTGGTAAACAACGATCAAGGCAAGTCTTTCAGTTCCTATTTTCTACGTGCACTTGATGATGAACTGTTTTAAATTGTTTTGCAAAGAGCATGATATGTTGTATATATGTTGTAAGCATGAAATATTAAAGTCAATTTATGACTACATTGATTGATTAAAGAATGTTGATTGAGAAAGGAACTCAATCTTTATATTTATTATGTGATGTAAAGCATGTATGCCATGTTACTTTAATTATTATGAGATGTATATTGAGCATGTATTTATGTGCTATGTAATGTAATGCATGAAAGCTGTTAGATCTTGCTGAGCTGTCGAGCTCATTCTTGCAAATAATCACTTCTGCAGGTTAAGAATTCAAGGTAACGCTATGTGCTACTTGAAAGAAATGAATCAGATGTAATGCATGAAGATTTATTTACTTTGGCTGAATTATTATTATTTTGGACCCTGTTTAAGGTTTCAGATAATGTATTTGATAATGTATAATGATTAACAGATGTTGAGTTGTAAAATTTAAATTTTACCCGATGCATAAGGGTTATTGAACGTGGTTGTAAGTTTTAGTTTATAATAACTCTGACGAAGCGATTCATGATATAAAGTTGAATCAAAGTAATGTAATTATATAGGTTAAGATTCAGGGATAATAAAGAAGGAATAATATAAAAATTTTAAATATTCTGTATTTTTAGTGATTGTATCATTGATTAATGATGTAAAGTCTGAATAAGGATGTATTGTTAACGACCGATGTCTAGAGTTGTATTGTATGAATTTTGGGGTCGTTATAGTTGGTATCAAAGCTGATAGGTTATACACCTTAGGTAAGAGTACCTTAGGCTATGATCTTAGAGAATGAGAAGTTAAGTTACGTATAACGAAAAGGTGATTCCTTTCACATACGTAGAAGTATAGGATGAGTTAAGTCCTAGAAATGTTATAAGAAGAAGGTGAGAATAACGAGGAATAAAACTCGAATAAAATGTTGAACTTTATGAACGAAGTTAGAAATTCTTAAAAGAAGAGTTGTTAAATAAACAAGAGGATTCAAAGAAGAATCCTGAAGAGATATGAAGATGAGAATCAGGAGTTACCTAACTCCAATAATAAAGATGCCGAATAACGATGAATAGACAAAGTCTATAATATTAAAAGCGTAAAGGAAATCATGATATGACTTGATGATAGGTAAAGATAAGAAGTTTTTCAAACAAAACGATAATGAGATAAGAAAGAATCATAAGGGAGATGATTATAGAATAAGGTCACGACGTGATCTTTTAAAGTTGAAAGACAGATGGTCAGTAATGATTGAATAGTTATAGTTTGATGCTATAACGAGAATATACTATAATATAGTACGAGGTTAACTCACGAGGAGTTATAAATGATGAGATGCGGAAAATTCGTATCGAGTAAAGAGTAAGTTACGAGCAAGATAGAGTTAGGTGGGATTTCAATTGAAGAATCATGTGATGGCTGAGTTGTACAAACTTTTGTATGGGCGAGGGTTTTGTGCTTGCACTTAGTTTATTACATTGATAATCATTGGAATGTTGGTGTCGCGCTATCAATGTATATGTGGTGAAAAGGTGATTCTTTTCTCATGTGTATATTTGATAGTTAGAGACTATTAAGATTAGTAAGATGTTATTAGGATTAAGTGCAAGTTCTTAAAACTCATGCTTATGGTAAGTTCGTGACTCATAATCATATGGTATGTTTGGAACTCCTCAGCGAATGGACGCCTATGGTCTGACTAGGAAGTTCTTAAACTCATATTATTGTGAAAAGTTCCTGACTTCCAAAGTGTGGAAAGTTTGATGAACTATGCTGGGAATAGAAATGTTATGATGTAGGAAGCATTGGTGTTATTTAAGGTTGATAGAATGATTAAGTAATGATGGAGTAAAGATTTAATTGATGGAGAAAGTTTTATATTCTAAATCTCCTAGCTTTGCTAGATTTTCAAAATTTTTTGACTTCGTGCTGATGTTGCACTTCTGTTTTCTTGAAAAATATTAGATCAAATGATGGAACCAATGAATTTTTTTAAAATAGTGCTATTATTCACATGTCTATGCTAATTGCTTCAGCTAGACAAAAATAATTTTAAATTTTCAAAATGTATTTTATGTGTTCTATACATCATTTGATATGGTGTAGAGACAATAATCGAGGAAGTTATCAATGCAATTAAACCTAGTGTTGGATGTGATCGTATGATCGTCAGCCCACTATGGTATGATGTAGTATGACGACGTCATGTAATGACGAAATCCTCAACGTACCATTATTACGGTACGGTATCAGGATATTATGAAAAGATTCATTTATTTTTAGTTTCCTTAAACTATAAAAAAAGGGGATTTATTTACTTTTAGTTTCTTTAAATGATTTTTTTTGAGTTGTTTAAAGATATATATATATATATATATATATATATATATATCGATTGATGTCCGAGTTATTGCTAGAAGTTTATGCTACTTGATTCAGCTAGACGAATATTGAAAGATGTTCATGAAATTCAAGAGTTCTTTGTTAAACTATACCAAACCAAATTGTTTTGGTGTGGATTGAAATGTTAAGAAGCTAAGGTGAACAACCCTATAAAAGGGGGGCATGTTATCGGAGACAATGGTTCCGAAAGTAACACATATAGTCGTTACGATGTTAAGATGTAATACGTTGTGCACGACGTAAGGGTACGATAGGCTGATCACCTAGAGTACTTGCAGAGAGTGTTTTCAGTCTGTGTGATTGCTAAACATTCTGTTAAAGATGGTTTACAGTGGTGATGCACTATTAAACCGGGAGAAGAGTTCAAGGTCTTATGACCCCTCAGCCTGAATTGGAATCTTTTAAATTTCTGTTATTCATATCGCTTCCTAATTATTGAGCAATTGTGAAAGATTCTTATTATTCTGAAGGTGAAGGTGAAGGTGGCAAGAATGATATTCCTTAGAAAGAAATAGTTGTAGAACACAACAAGTTAGTGAATAAGATTAACGTAAAATCTACTTTGATAGATTGAATGAATGAAGAATAATAAAAATTTCGAGGACGAAATTCTTAGAAGAAGGGGTGAATGTGATAACCTGAATACTTATAAGATAGTGAATTATGAAGTATATGTCTTCGACGGGTAAAGTATATGGTAATGATCCTTAGAAAGGAAATGAACGAGTTAGAGAATATATAATATTTGAAACATAATTGTGTTTAATTGAAGGTTATGAAATAAAACCTAAAATTTGTTGAAGAACGGAATGTAGTAGAATATATATGTATAACCTATATTAAGGTAATGTGTTGAAGTTATTCAACAATAAATATTTTTAAAGAGATTTGATGGAAACCTGAGTAAGGTAGGGTTTCGGTGATTCCGTGGACGAAATTCCTTATAAGGAGGGAAGGATGTGACAACTCGAATTTTCAGAAATTGTTAAAATAAGAATTTAATGAATGAAATTCTTATTATGACATGTTTTGCTTGTAAGTAAATATATATATATATATATATATATATTCATATATTGGGATGATGAGGTTTAATAGTTAATTTAACTATTGAAGAAATTAAATGAAGTTATTACGAAAAAGAAATTAACTAAATATTATTAGTTAATTTAATTAAGTTAAAGATTATATTATGAAATAATATAATTTGGTTATTATTCCTTGTTGGCAGTGGAATTATTATGAATTAAATCTCATAAATAATGTGAGTATTCACTTAATTAAAATAGTGAATTAATATAAATATAATTATTTTAATAAAATATGAAGGTAATATATTACATGTAAGAGTAATACGTTGATGTAATGGCTTAATATATTATATTTAGCCAAGTGAATGTAAATGGGTATGAGAATGAGAAGAACCAATATAATTATAAATAAATATTGGTGTTAGGATTAATGAATAAAATAAATATTCAATGGAAATTATTATGGAATAATTTATGTAAGTATGATGGTATTAAATAAATTGATTAATATTTAAGTAGTGATTAGATGTATGGATTAAATAAATTATATTGAGACAATTTATGAGAGGAAAGGAATTAAATAATTATATATTATAATTATATAATTCATGTGAGTTAATTAAAATAAAGGGAATAAATATTAATTATTTTAATGAAAAGGGTTATTTTAAGTTGAGGGTTATGTATATAATTTCGTAATGTATGGAGTAATAGTTATATATATTATAATTGTATAATTATTCAATGTAGTTAGCTAAATAATTTAGCAACATAGTTAAAGTGTGACATTTAGAGAAAAGAAGATATACCATATGATAAGGAGAATTATTAGAATAAATTAAAAAAGAGATTAAGGGTTTAGCCAAACATGGCCTTGTGACCTTTTGCCTTTGTAACACCCACATTAAGCCATCAGTTGTAACACCCAAGTTAAGCCATCAGTTTATTTTACGTGGTTTAGCAAAATAGAAAGAAAGAGAGAGACTTAGAGAGAAAGTAAGAGAAAAGAGAATTCTCTATGAAGTTGAGAGCAAAAGTTTGATGATCAAAGAAGGGGAAGAAGAGTAATCAAGTAATCTTCATCTAAACTAAGGAAGGAATTAAGAGGTGATAATCCAATTCTAGTTTCTTAAGGTTTTATTTTCTTGGGTTCTTCATTGTAAATTATTTTGGTGGGTTGAATTGATGAGGAATTGGTAATATATTTTTATGGATATATATAATCTGTTATGTATCATCTATAAGCAATTGTTAGGTAATCGAATTCATGAAGTTATGCTAAAGATGAAGAACTTGTGTTCTTAATGAATTATATATGTTATGGCTTAGTTGAAGTCAAAGTTTAGTTATGAAATCTTGATGAAAACCTTAAATTGATGATGTATCATGATAGTACTCGAAAAAACGAAAATAACCCAAGTTGAACGAGTCAAAACGGATGTAAAACAAATTCGTTGTGAATGAATTCGCTATATATATGTAAAACATGAAAAATTAGCATGAATACTGAATTGGAACCCTTAAAATGAATTGTTAATGTTTTTGAAGTGTTATAATTATTATGTAGATAAGTAGTTCAGTGTTTCATGAATCCATAGAGTCGAAAACGGACTCAATTGGATGTGTATAACTCAATTTATAAAGATGGGAAGGAGGAAAGGGATAGTAAATTCGTCAGAACCACAAACTGGAAAGAAAATTCGCGTAGCACGCTGCCAGGGGGGCAGCGTACCCAAGGCTATTTGTGGCGCAGCTGCGCTGGGAACAGTGTCAGTCCGGGACTATTTTGACCTCCTGTGGTAAAGCAGCCATAACGTTTTCATACAAACTCCGATTGAGGCGATTCAAGATGATCCAGAACGAGCACGAGTAGACCTACAACTTTAGTTCTTTAAGTTTTTTAATTTGAGGTCAGTATCAAGGGTCAAAATGGTCATTTTATTGGACCAATGTGTTTTTAGAGTCAATCGGGGGGCGTCGGGCATGCACCTATGCACATGTAATGCTCCCGACCATGTAAAATGATGTTCTAACTTCCATAGCATGACTATTATGTATTATAATGATACTTAGCATTAACCTTGAGTATTAGACAAGTCATATGGGCATGCTAAGCGTGCGCAAATGCGTGTCGTTTGGGCGTTCGAATAGGCAAGTTTGACGCACGGACGTGCAAGCGTCGCAGCGCCGTAACGAGTGTGTATGACCCTGTTTAATATTATATTTTTAATAAGAATGAAATATTATAGAGTAATGTAACTCAATATAGGAGCATGCAAAGCAAATGCAAAAGAGGCGAGTTAGGCGTGTGACGTATAAACGTCGAAACGCCGTGTAATGTGGTAATACACTTAAATAGTGTTTCGATTCTAATGTAACGAAAATTATTATATATGAAATGTGATTAATATAAAACTAATAGGTAGTCCTAGCAGGACTTAAACACTTGAATGAATTTCAAATATTACTAAAAAAGAAATATAGTGAGATATAAGTCGAAAGTTAACACAATCAAATTGAATGTTGTGTATTGATAATAGGAAGGGTTATGAGATGTAGAGTAAAGTTTACATTACAACTAATATGCATTGCTATATGACTAATAATTGATGTGCATAATTATATAATTGTGTAGGGCACGTGAAGTGCAGATATCTGTGTTAAACTGTTATTGGTAAACAACGATCAAGGCAAGTCTTTCAGTTCCTATTTTCTACGTGCACTTGATGATGAATTGTTTTAAATTGTTTTGCAAAGAGCATGATATGTTGTTTATATGTTGTAAGCATGAAATGTTAAAGTCAATTTATGACTACATTGATTGATTAAAGAATGTTGATTGAGTAAGGAACTCAATCTTTATATTTATTATGTGATGTAAAGCATGTATGCCATGTTACTTTAATTATTATGAGATGTATGTTGAGCATGTATTTATGTGCTATGTGATGCATGAAAGCTGTTAGATCTTGCTGAGCTGTCGAGCTCATTCTTGCAAATAATCACTTTTGCAGGTTAAGGATTCAAGGTAACGCTATGTGCTACTTGAAAGAAATGAATCAGATGTAATGCATGAAGATTTATTTACTTTGGCTGAATTGTTATTATTTTGGACCCTGTTTAAGGTTTCAGATAATGTATTTGATAATGTATGATGGTTAACAGATGTTGAGTTGTAAAGTTTAAATTTTACCCGATGTATAAAAGTTATTGAACGTGGTTGTAAGTTTTAGTTTATAATAACTCTGACGAAGCGATTCATGATATAAAGTTGAATCAAAGTTATGTAATTATATAGGTTGAGATTTAGGGATAATAAAGAAGGAATAATATAAAAGTTTTAAATATTCCGTATTTTTAGTGATTGTATCATTGATTAATGATGTAAAGTCTGAATAAGGATGTATTGTTAACGACCGATGTCAAGAGTTGTATTGTATGAATTTTGGGGTCGTTATATGGTGTGCTAAGCATTTCCTATAAATAGGATGCATAGTTAAGAAATGAAAATTACACCAGAATCAAAAATTTTACTCTCTATTATATCGAACGTATTTCTTGTGAGTATAAGGATAGTTTGAGTGTGGATTACGATGCAAGATTTGTCTCAACAAAATATCCGATATTCTAGTCATATCTAGTATTTTACTAAGGTAAAGGATGTTATTTTTCTAGTAAATGATGTTATTTCCTTTCATTATTTATAATGAATATTATTTTCTTTCATATTTCATATTATGAAAGTGATAATATTTCATTTCATATTCCTAAATTTAAACTTACTACGGTAAGTATTGCTTTTATAATTTCTGAAATGATCAGAAATTCTTTGAGTTTTGCGCTTCATCTAATATCATTTCACTGGAATATTGGTCTGAATTTTTTATGAAAATTTTCATCTTTTCATGACGAGTTACTATTCACGATAAAAAAATATTATTTTTTTTATCTAAATTATCTTTGATTGGATCCAAGTTTTGAACTTCATTCTTGAATTTTGCTCCATAACTGATTATTATGGAGTATTATTAAACTTGGATAAACTAAATTACGAATCCCTAATCTTTGTTCTTTATCTCACTGGATTCGTTCCTTATATTAATTTTCATCATTCTCAGTCTTAAATGATGATACAAACGAATATCTTTGGCCTGTACTACAAAGATGAATGATTATTTGATGAATATCTTTGGCCTGTAGTGCAAAGATGATTACCTGATGAATATCTTTGGCCCGTAGTGCAAAGATGGACAGGTGTTGAGATGAATATGACAACTGGTGATACAAATGAATATCTTTGACCCGTAGTGCAAAAATGAATATTTGATTCGAGATATATATTGATTGATGTTACAGGGATAAAATATTGATGATGAACTTTTAAATCATAGAAGATAGTAGACCTAATTCTCTACTTAACTCTTCTAATGAATTGTTATTTCCGCTGCAATTGTCGATCTAAAACTTGTTGTCCATAATATTTTATCTGATTTGTTGAAGACTAGCGATAATTTATTCTTCATTATCTTAGTCATAATATTCTTTACTGGGCTAGTTGAGCTCACCCTTTTCTTCCATTGTTCTTTTCAAGAAATGAGAATGTCGCAGGGACTAGTCGGGGATCGGGGTGATGGTCAGAGTTAGAGCAGTAACAGTCCTCACTATTTTGTAGAATAGTGTGATAATGATTGTAATTAGCGAGGACTGAATTTGAGTGTTTATATTTCGTATTATATACGATTTGTATTGAAATTCACAGTTTGCGTGGTCGTATTTTGCAGGACCGTATGTTATAAAAGATTGTATTTGGATTCTGTACCATGTATTTGGCGACTCAGAATGGGTTAAGTATTGAACCTATTTTGGGGGCGTCATAGTTGGTATCAGAGCTTAGGGATATGGTCTCTGGCGGAGATCTGAGAATAGAACTAGGAGGGGAGAGATGAGTAAATCCTTCGCTAGTGCGTGTCCTACCTAAGCTTATTTGGTATTTAATTTGTCGGTTGGAACATAGGGTTAATATGTGATATGTTAATTTATTTGATTAACCCTTGTTTTATGACAGTATTTGAGAATGGCAGCTGAAAATTTAAACAATGGAACGTATGAGACCATTGAGGCACCGCTAATCACCAACCAGGATAATGTGATGACGGTAGAAGAAGAACGACAGACGGTCGTAGAACAAAGGGATACAACCTTGTGTGGCACAATGATTAAATAAATATATTAATGAAAATGAGAAATTATTTGAATATAAATAATTTTGTGAGTTAACTTAATTATATTAAATTAAGTAATTATAATAATTGAGGAAAATGTGGAGTTTATAATAAACTCGTGAAAGCCTTGTGTGGCACAGTGATGAGATATATTAATTGACGAAGGATTTATTAAGTGAACAATTAATTAATTGTTAATTGTTATCGTAGAATATTAATTAATTGTTATAGAATATTAATGATAATTAATTGATGATGTGGGAATTATTATTATTGCAAATAATATAATAATAATAAGCAACGTGTTCATACATATAATAAGATCTATATTCGTGTGATAATTAATCCTATGATTATTAATTAATTGTTATTAATAATTACGAGGAAGGGATTAATTAATATTATTGTTAATTAATTGATAAGGTGGATAATTTATTTATTTGACATTATGAATAATAAAACAACTAAGCAAGTAATTAATATAAGGAGATTATATTGATTGTTATGTGCAAGTGTGCAATAATTGAATATAAAGTATATGGAATACAACTATATTATATAGTGTAAAGAAACACTTAAATGTGACCATGTATTAAGATATAAGCTACATGTTTATGCTTGTGTGACAATAAATATGTGGGTATACATTGAATAATATATCATGAATATATTGTAAACTATTAGTATTAATATAGGGAACAGTGTAATGTGACAACATCCGATTAAATTATATTGATAAGATAAGAATGTACATGGATTACATATGTACAAATTACATTTACTACATTGCAATGTTACCTATTCATTGAATTATATTGGTACATTTCATGATGACTTAAAGTACATATAATATAAGTATATGATATGTGTATTGTAATACAAGTGTAACATGTAGTTCATTTGCAAATGCTGAGCTTAGTGTGCTTTGTCCCATATTGTTAGGCACAACCCTTGTACACGTGAACACCCATCAAACTATCCTATTACCTATATTCCACAAACTTAGTGAACTTCCATAGCTCCTAGCTATCATGATCATGAGAGGAGTGGTTTGATGATTTGATTCACCAACCATTTACCTACTACTCTTTAACCTCCATGCAATTCATAAATCTCGTGGTTCAATTTGTTGGGCAAATGCAATGTCTGGATATCATTTCCTCTATAAATATAAACCCATCTCCTTCACCTTTCATATTGCTGAGAATGTCTAAGAGAAGAGAGTATACTGTGATTGTCTATTTAGTTGAGAAGGAATTTCTATAGTAGCATTAGCAAGCTCAAACCATTAACAGAGGTATATTAAGCATTCCTTGTTCTTCATTCTCCATTTTCTGTTTCTGCAAAATTTCTGAGATTTCTTAATTGATTGGTTATGGATGCTATGCATGTTAATTGAAGTATAGAAAGATTGCTTAGTACTTACACAGACTTATATACATGTTGGGATTGGAATGTAGTTGTTCTCCATTATCATTTTCATTTTTATGTCAAAACTTAAATTCTTGATGTTGTAAAATTGGATGACAATTGGAGGTTAGAATTCTTGATTGAATGTTATGTAGTCTTATAATATGATAAGAAAGCAATGTGGTATGTTTAGGACTGATTTTGTGGAGTATTTTGGGAATTGGCCTGGAAGTCTGCGAAGCAGACTGTGTCTTGAGTCGAACAAGGCACGGCGCAGCTGCGCCGGCATTACACTGCGGCGCAGCGCAGCTGCGCAGGGCCCCTGCTGCAGATTTTGAATTTTTGATTCCTACTTGATTGCTGCTAAGTAATAGTTATTGAAATGAATTAGAACAAGCATGCTGGTATGATTAATACATATATATGGACTTGTTAAAATAGTATGAGCATGTTACATTTGGATCACTTACGTGAACGATGAAGTTATAGATTTCTGAAATGAACTTAGGATTTCAAAATGGACGTTGATTCGTTGTATCCATTTTAGACATTCTGACTTTTGAGACACGTTTGTATGACCTAGAAACACATGAAATGTATGTTCACTTGTGTAGATAAGTATCATAACGAAATACGAACATGCAAACCTCATAAGAAACGGAAATGTAAGTTTTTACAAATGAACTCTTGACATGTATATTGAGATGTGAATTCTGATATTTGTAAACATGTTTGATAGTACTCGTAGACTCACTCATGCATCGTACATGTATACATACCATGATTAGTTGTCGTGATTCAAAATTTGCGTAAACAAAGCATGTTTTCAAACTAATGACAATAATAGTTGCATGTATGCGGTATGAATACTCATGAACATGCTTAAAATAAGTATATGAATACCTTACGTGTTTTAAAAGCGAGCATGATAGGCTTTGTGAATTCCATGACCTTGAATGACCATAAGTTGTCGAAAGGGTTAACTTAGAAGCTATATCACATATGTTTGGAACGAGGGAAGGTTATACAAACATAAAAGTATTCTTTAACGTATATATGCTATGTGATATTATATGTTGTTATTTGAAACCGATTTTGACGGTTAACATATAGAAATGCCATAACTTGCTAAAAGAAAATGTATTTAGTATTGATTGTGGTTTTATGTGATATTAATAAATATGAGAGTATGTTGCTAGTTGTTGCAATCTTATATGATATGAGAATGTGTTTTAACTCAAAAGGAGGAACGTTAAGGATAGAAATTATATTAATATAATACTATATAACTGTGTCGCTAGGTCAAGACTTAACTTATGTGATTATCGCATATACGAGATGAGATATAATGTTAAACTATATGACTAATGAATATCATATATACATAACTATATTACGATAGGATTCGAAAAGTGTTGATTAATTTACGGGAATAAACTACGCTTAAGGCAAGTTTCCTAACTTACACTCTTTTACGGTGCAAGTATTCTATCCTTGTATATTGCGAACTAGTTTCTTTACTTAATCGTTTGAATTGAATTAGCATACTTGAACTCTTATTTCATTAAAGCTATTATTCATGTTGAACTTGGTATTGTTCTTGAATATTGTGAAAGTGTCTATGCCATTTGATTCGGCTAGACTTATATTATTGAAAAGCGACCCAAACCAATTGATTGGTGCGGGATCTTGTATTTGACTGAGAAGAACAACCTTTTTTGAAGGGAAAATATAATTGTCGGAGAACCGACGTGCGCACTTGAGTATAATTGATTGTTATGCATATTGTAGGGTACTTTAGGCTGATCACCTGTTGTACTTGTTTTTGATTTGGGTTATCAGTTTAATACTGTTAATTCTAGTAGAAGTTCATAGTCCTTAGTGACTGCACAGTATTCAGTTATCTTGAAATCTTGAATTAATTTATTATTGAATCATGTTGATATTATCCTGTCCTTATCGACTGTTATTGAGAACTGTCGATATTCTTGTTATCCTTGAACTATCAAACCTTGCTATACCCTTTCGAGAATTGAGAATTATATTACTTACCCTTATTGTATATTACTTGCTAGGCAATTTGTGCTCATTATTGCTTTTCCTAAAACATTTCAGTTAAGGCAGAGCAGTGCGGACCCTCGGGCATAGATAAGGGCAAGGGAAAGGCTACTGAGTAGCTTTACTTATGTAGAACTTTATGATTGTAATAAAGAATTTATGATATTATGTACTAGTTAAGGTTATTTATATTTAAGATATGTCTAAGCTATGTAATCACTGTTTAAGTTACGAGACCTTGGGACGTGAATAAATTATATTATTTAAATGTAATCTATTCGGTAGTAGTCGTGTATTATATTCCGCTGTGCGATGCGACATTTAGTCGTATTATTATTATGATTGTATTACCATGAGCACGTGACGAACCGAATTTGAGAGACCAAGTGGCGGTCCTGGAATTTGGGGGAGTCACAGGTTGGTATCAGAGCTGTAGTTATAAACCTTAGGAATGAGTGTCCTTAGATTATAACTTAGGCAAACTTAGAAGTTAGAAAGGAGATAAAACTCATGTAGAATTTTCCATGAGGGACTTAGTTTGTTATGAAATGTAATTTCATTTTATACAATGAACTTATGTTTTATTTAACATTCTAATGGAGTTGCTGTTTCTTGTCTTGTGTTTGTGATTGTAGATGGCAGATATGGGAGTACCCACTAGAGTGGCTGAGGATGAGCCCAGGGATATTCATGTAATGTACGATGCACCCTTAGAGGCTGTGCTGGTACGAGCTGTGGCACCATCCGAGTCTGATGACGTGGATGAAATTGAGATTGAGATAGAGTCCGATCCAGAGGAGGAGCCGATGGAAGATGAGACGATGGAGGATGAGCCTTCGGAGGAGGAGCCCATGGAGGACTCCTATGAGCCTAACTTAGAGGAGCATATACTAGGCGAGTATGAGGAGCGGATCCTAGAGTTGGACTGCAGAGTCCAGGAGTTAGAGGCAGAGGCCCAAGAGAGGGAGTCGGAGTTCCAGAAGCTGAGGGACGAAGACCATCAGAGAAAGCTGGCCATGCAGGAGCTAGAGGTAGAAATTGCTTATCGCAAGGAGGCTGGAATTCAGATGGGGACTTTATTTCACAAGGCAGTGGCTAGGAACGTGGATATAGCAGGGAAGCTAGAAGAGATAGAACAAAGGGAACTAAGCGAGAAGACTGAGAAGGAAGCATTTCGTACTCAGTTGGAATTTGAGGTGATGGATAGGATACACTTCGAGGAGAAGTGGGAGGCTGCCCATGAGAGAGCTGACGACCTGGAGGATGAGGTCAGATGTAAGAAGAGGAAAATGAACAAGATGGGGTACGTGTTCTGTTCGACATTCGAGAGGGTACTTGATGGTGTGTACCATTATCCGGCAGAGCAGGGACAGACCCTACATACTATGAGCCGAGAGTTAGTGGCGTATATAGCTCAGATCGAGTATAAGAGCGCTATGGAGCGTGGGATGATGGGATGAGACCCTTAGTCAGTCTAGTATTAGTATTTACTTATGTGATGTATTTACTATGTTATAATCCCAACTTTTTATGTAAAGTGTGGGATAGTGATGTAAACCCCGTGTAAGCTTTTGTTAGAGGGGTAGTATGGTAGTAGGTTGGTATATTCCCCGTCTTTTGTGATATTAGGGGATATATGTGATGACATTTATAGCAGTATGCTAGGATAATCATGTAATGAAATGAAATGGCATATGAATATAAATGGGGATTATTCAGAAACGTGTTATAAATTTATTCTTTTTATTTTAAAAGAAATACTTAAGTAATATAACTGAATATTAATAAAATGAAAATTTTGTGATGCAGAAAATGCCGCCCAGACGTAGATTGACTGCACCCGAAGAGTCAGTAAACAACGAGAGGGAACAAGTAGATCCTATTTAGAAGTTGGTAGACTTGTTAGACGAGGCCTTAAGGGGAAGGAACAATGAACCCGTTCGCCCTAACCCTCAAGCTGTCCCAGTGACCAACTTCAAAGATTTTAGGAGTGTAGGACCTCCAAAATTCGAAGGTACTACTGACCCGATAGTTGCACAAACCTGGATCAAGGAGATCGAGAAGGCCTTCACTATAGCTCGCGTGGGTGAAGACCGTATTCGCCACGTACATGATGAGGGGAGAAGCGAACTATTGGTGGGAGGCTAATCAGCAGAGAGCTAGATAAGGGACAATAACCTAGGATAGGTTTAAGACGCTGTTCTTCGAGAATTACTTCCCGAAGAGCATGAAGAATAGGATGGAGGTGAAATTTTTAGAACTAAAACAAGGTGAGATGACGGTGGTGCAATAGGCAGCTAAATTTAACGAACTAGCGCGATTTGCGGAGCACCAAGTTGGTGATGAAGAGAGGAAGGCTAGACGATTCGAACAAGGACTGAAGCCTTGGCTATTCAATAAGGTGTCAGTTCTTCAGATCGATTCTTTTGCAACATTGCTGGAAAAGGCTATTATTGCCGAGGGAGGAAGTGAAGCTTTGAGCTTGTATAACAAAGAGAAGAAAAACAAGAATACTGGAGGAAAGAACCGTACTAGAGGGACCAGTAGTGGAGGAAGCAACTTGGGAAAGAGAAAGTGGGAGAATAACAACAACAACAACAAAAATAACAACAATCAATCAGAAAAATTTCGTGGAGGTTTCAAGAAGAAGGCTGAAGGATGCCCGAAGTGTGGGAAGAACCATCAGGGTGAGTGCTGGAAGAGGCGCGACACTTGCTACAACTGCAGACAAGAAGGGTACATCTCGCCCAACTGCTCGAAACCAAAAAAGATATAAGGATGCTTCGCATGTGGCTCAACGGAGCACCGAATTAAGGACTGCCCGAAGAAGGGAAGTAACGGAGGGAGCCAACAAGGGGGAAACAAGCTGATGATCAGCGGACCGGCATAATCTAACCGCCCAATCGCCCGAACATTTAACATGACCGTCCAAGATGCCGTAGCTACAAAGGACGTGGTGTCAGGTATAATCCCAATCAATGATATAAATGCTTATGTATTATTTGATTCGGGTGCCACCTGTTCTTTTGTATTTGAAGAATTTGCTAGTAGACTTAATTCACCCCGAGAACGTTTAGAGAATCCCTTGAACATAGAAGTTGCGAATAAGGAAGTAATCCCTGTAGAATATGTTTATCGAAATTGTCGCGCAAATATTAGAGAACATGAACTGAGCGTAGACTTGATTCCTATTAGATTGGGAGAGTTTGACGTAATACTGGGAATGGATTGGTTGTATAACCATGCTGCGATAATTGTTTATCAGAATAAATGTGTAAACCTTTAGACTCCGAGTAAGTCTAAGGTAGTGTTTTATGGTAGCTCATCGCTTAAGCAATAGTGTTGCGTTACGATGATGCAGGCCAAGAAATTGTTAAGGAAATGATGTGTAGGTTATTTAGCTTACATCGTAGATACTCAGAAAAAGGGAGTAGAAATTAAGGATATATCCGTAGTGAATGAATTTCAAGATGTGTTTCCAGACGATCTGCCTGGTCTTCTGCCAGATAGAGAAATCAAATTCGTAATAGATTTAGCACCGGGAACGACACCGATTTCGAAAGCTCCATATAGTATGGCGCCAGTAGAAATAAAGGAATTGATGATACAATTGCAAGAGTTGTTGGATAAGGGTTACATTCGACCGAGCGTGTCTCCTTGGGGAGCACTAGTGTTATTCGTTAAGAAAAAGGACGGATCGATGAGGCTCTGTATCGATTATCGAGAATTGAACAGAGTAACGATTAAGAACCGATATCCGCTACCGAGGATAGACGACTTATTTGATCAACTGAAAGGAGCGAAATGTTTCTCAAAGATCGACCTACGAACAGGATATCATCAACTAAAAGTGAGGGATGAAGACATATCGAAGACTGTGTTTCGAACCCGTTATGGACACTACGAGTTTTTGGTAATGTCATTTGGTTTGACTAATGCTCCGGTAGCATTTATGGACTTGATGAACAGAGTTTTCAAGCCATACTTAAATAAATTTGTGGTAGTTTTTATCGACGACATTTTGATCTACTCAAATACAAAGGAAGAACATGCCGAACATCTGAAGATTGTTTTAGAGGCACTAAGGAAAGAAAAGATGTATGCAAAATTTTTAAAGTGTGAATTTTGGATGGAGAAGGTTCAATTCTTAGGTCACATAGTGGATAAGAATGGAATCTCAGTAGATCCTGCAAAGGTCGAAGCAGTGAGTAATTGGGAACAACCGAGAACACCGACGGAGGTGAGAAGTTTCTTAGGGTTAGCTGGGTACTATCGAAGATATATCCAAGATTTTTCTAAGATAGCAACCCCGTTGACTAATCTGACGAGGAAGACGGTGAAATTTGTATGGACAGAAAAATGCGAGGAGAGTTTTTAAGAGTTGAAAAAGAGATTGAGCGAAGCACCTGTATTATCATTACCAGATGATGCGGGAAATTTTGTGGTGTATAGTGATGCATCGCAGAAGGGACTTGGTTGTGTGCTCATGCAACACGGCAAAGTCATTGCGTATGCATCACGGCAATTGAAGGATTATGAAAAACGATACCCTACTCACGACTTAGAGTTCGCGGCAGTAGTTTTTGCGTTAAAGATATGGAGGCATTATCTATACGGGGAGAAATGTGAGATATACACGGACCACAAAAGTCTGAAATATATCTTCACACAAAAGGAGTTGAATATGCGGCAGAGAAGGTGGTTAGAATTAATCAAAGATTATGACTGTGATGTTCTTTATCACACGGGGAAGGCAAACGTGGTTGCCGATGCTCTGAGCAGGAAAGGAAGGGAAAAGTTATTTAATTTGATAACTCAGGAAGAGTTGATAAGAGAGATGGAGAAATTGGAGATAGAGGTAAAAGAATCAGAGAAGTCTGGAGAGAATTTGTTTGTAATGGAAGCTCATCCGACATTGTTGGATAGAGTAAAGGAAGCACATGAGAAAGATGAAGAATATGAGAAGATCAGAAAAAGGATCACAGAAAATGAGGAAGAAAAATTTTGAATGGATAAAGACGGTGTTTTGAGATTCGAAGGAAGAGTGTGGGTACCAACGGTAACCGAGTTGAGGGAAGAGATTTTGCACGAGGCACACAATACTACGTATTTCGTTCATCCGGGAGGCACTAAGATGTACCGAGATTTGAAGCAACTTTTTTGGTGGCCCAATTTGAAGCGGAAAGTCGCAGAGTGCGTTAGTAGATGTTTGACTTGCCAACGCGTTAAAGCAGAACATCAACGGCCGAGTGGTTTATTACAACCGTTGGAAATACCGGAATGAAAATGGGAGCATATTACGATGGACTTCGTGGTAGGACTTCCAGTTACGCAGAAAGGTTATGATGCCATTTGGGTTATTGTGGATCGACTTACCAAGACCGAACATTTCCTACAAATCAAGATCCGTTACAGTTTGAGTCAGTTAGCAAGCCTATACGTAAAGGAGATTGTCTCACGATATGGAGTGTCGGTATATATTGTCTCTGATCGAGATCCGCGCTTCACGTCCAATTTTTGGAAGAGTTTACAAGAGAGAATGGGAACACAGTTGAGGTTGAGTACGGCTTATCATCCTCAGATAGACGGACAGAGTGAGCGAACGATACAAACGCTTGAGGACATACTTAGGACTTGCGTGATGGACTTCAAGGGAAATTGGGACGACCACCTACCCTTAGTTGAATTTGCTTATAATAATAGTCACCATGCGAGTATTGGCATTCCACCGTACGAAGCTCTTTACGGGAGAAAGTGCAGAACGCCATTATATTGGGATGAAGTCGGGGAGCGACGAATACTCGGACCAGAGTTAGTACAACAAACCGCAGACATGGTGACAGTGATAAGAGCCAGACTTGTAGCAGCTCAAGATCGCCAGAAGAAATACGCAGATTTGCATCGGCAGGACCGGGACTTTAAAGTCGACAGTTTTGTTTTCTTGAAAGTATCTTCATGGAAGGAAAAAATCCGTTTCGACAAGAAAGGAAAGCTGAGTCCAAGATTCATAGGACCATTCGAGATACTGAAGCGAGTGGACGAAGTGGCATACAAAGTTGCGTTACCACCCGAGTTGGAGCACATCCACAACGTGTTCCACATCTCCGTGTTACTACCATACAAGGCCGACTACAAGCACGTGATTTCTTACGAGCCCATTCAAGTGGAGAAGAACTTGGCATATGAAGAAATTCCTATCCAGATATTAGATAGGAAAGAACAAACCTTGAGAAATAAAATTATATCTTTTGTAAAAGTACTTTGGCGTAACCACGATGTCGAGGAGGCAACGTGGGAGTTAGAGGATAGGATGATGAGGGACTATCCCCATCTATTTGTGTAACTTTGTAGCAATTTCGGGACGGAATTTTTATAAAGGGGGGAGGATGTAATACCCGAGAATTTCCTAATATTATTAAATAAATATATGAATGGAAATGAGAAATTATTTGAATATAAATAATTTTGTGAGTTAACTCAATTATATTAAATTAAGTAATTATAATAATTAAGGAAAATGTGGAGTTTATAATAAACTCGTGAAAGCCTTGTGTGGCACAGTGATGAGATATATTAATTGACGAAGGATTTATTAAGTGAACAATTAATTAATTGTTAATTGTTATCGTAGAATATTAATTAATTGTTATAGAATATTAATGATAATTAATTGATGATGTGGGAATTATTATTATTGCAAATAATATAATAATAATAAGCAACGTGTTCATACATATAATAAGATCTATATTCGTGTGATAATTAATCCTATGATTATTAATTAATTGTTATTAATAATTACGAGGAAGGGATTAATTAATATTATTGTTAATTAATTGATAAGGTGGATAATTTATTTATTTGACATTATGAATAATAAAACAACTAAGCAAGTAATTAATATAAGGAGATTATATTGATTGTTATGTGCAAGTGTGCAATAATTGAATATAAAGTATATGGAATACAACTATATTATATAGTGTAAAGAAACACTTAAATGTGACCATGTATTAAGATATAAGCTACATGTTTATGCTTGTGTGACAATAAATATGTGGGTATACATTGAATAATATATCATGAATATATTGTAAACTATTAGTATTAATATAGGGAACAGTGTAATGTGACAACATCCGATTAAATTATATTGATAAGATAAGAATGTACATGGATTATATATGTACAAATTACATTTACTACATTGCAATGTTACCTATTCATTGAATTATATTGGTACATTTCATGATGACTTAAAGTACATATAATATAAGTA
The DNA here is from genome assembly GCA_020205555.1 of Panax stipuleanatus. Taxonomy (NCBI): domain Eukaryota; kingdom Viridiplantae; phylum Streptophyta; class Magnoliopsida; order Apiales; family Araliaceae; genus Panax; species Panax stipuleanatus. Next base: position 114,223,241 of record CM035119.1, on the reverse strand, counting down.
TATGATATGTGTATTGTAATACAAGTGTAACATGTAGTTCATTTGCAAATGCTGAGCTTAGTGTGCTTTGTCCCATATTGTTAGGCACAACCCTTGTACACGTGAACACCCATCAAACTATCCTATTACCTATATTCCACAAACTTAGTGAACTTCCATAGCTCCTAGCTATCATGATCATGAGAGGAGTGGTTTGATGATTTGATTCACTAACCATTTACCTACTACTTCTTAACCTCCATGCAATTCATAAATCTCGTGGTTCAATTTGTTGGGCAAATGCAATGTCTGGATATCATTTCCTCTATAAATATAAACCCATCTCCTTCACCTTTCATACTGCTGAGAATTTTTAAGAGAAGAGAGTATACTGTGATTGTCTATTTAGTTGAGAAGGAATTTCTATAGTAGCATTAGCAAGCTCAAACCATTAACAGAGGTATATTAAGCATTCCTTGTTCTTCATTCTCCATTTTCTGTTTCTGCAAAATTTCTGAGATTTCTTAATTGATTGGTTATGGATGCTATGCATGTTAATTAAAGTATAAAAAGATTGCTTAGTAGTTACATAGACTTATATACATGTTGGGATTGGAATGTAGTTGTTCTCCATTATCATTTTCATTTTTCTGTCAAAACTTAAATTCTTGATGTTGTAAAATTGGATGACAATTAGAGGTTAGAATGCTTGATTGAATGTTAGGTAGTCTTATAATATGATAAGAAAGCAATGTGTTATGTTTAGGACTGATTTCGTGGAGTATTTTGGGAATTGGCTTGGAAGTCTGCGAAGCAGACTGTGTCTTGAGTCGAACAAGGCACGGCGCAGCTGCGCTGGCATTACACTGCGGCGCAGCGCAGCTGCGCAGGGCCCCTGCTGCAGATTTTAAATTTTTTATTCTTGCTTGATTGCTGCTAAGTAATAGTTATTGAAATGAATTAGAACAAGCATGCTGGTATGATTAATACATATATATGGACTAGCTAAAATAGTATGAGCATGTTACATTCGGATCACTTACGTGAACGATGAAGTTATAGATTTCCGAAATGAACTTAGGATTTCAAAATGGACGTTGATTCGTTGTATCCATTTTAGACATTTTGACTTTTGAGACACGTTTGTATGACCTAGAAACACATGAAATGTATGTTCACTTGTGTAGATAAGTTTTATAACGAAATACGGACATGCAAACCTCATAAGTAATGGAAATGTAAGTTTTTACAAACGAACTCTTGACATGTATATTGAGATGTGAATTCTGATATTTGTAAACATGTTTGATAGTACTCGTAGACTCACTCATGCATCGTACATGTATACATACCATGATTAGTTGTCGTAATTCAAAATTTGCGTAAACGAAGCATGTTTTCAAACTAATAACAATAATAGTTGCATGTATGCGATATGAATACTCATGAACATGCTTAAAATAAGTATATGAATACCTTACGTGTTTTAAAAGCGAACATGATAGGCTTTGTGAATTCCATGACCTTGAATGACCGTAAGTTGTCGAAAGGGTTAACTTAGAAGCTATATCACATATGTTTGGAATAAGGGAAGGTTATACAAACATAAAAGTATTCTTTAACGTATATATGTTATGTGATATTATATGTTGTTATTTGAAATCGATTTTGACGGTTAACTTATAGAAATGCCATAACTTACTAAAATAAAATGTATTTAGTATTGATTGTGGTTTTATGTGATATTAATAAATATGAGAGTATGTTGCTAGTTGTTGCAATCTTATATGATATGAGAATGTGTTTTAACTCAAAAGGAGGAACATTAAGGATAGAAATTATATTAATATAATACTATATAACTGTGTCGCTAGGTCAAGACTTACCTTATGTGATTATCTTATATACGAGATGAGATATAATGTTAAACTATATGACTAATGAATATAATATATATATAACTATATTACGATAGGATTCGAAAAGTGTTGATTAATTTACGTGGATAAACTACGCTTAAGGCAAGTTTCCTAACTTACACTCTTTTACGGTGCAAGTATTCTATCCTTGTATATTGCGAACTAGTTTCTTTACTTAATCATTTGAATTGAATTAGCATACTTGAACTCTTATTTCATTAAAGCTATTATTCATGTTGAATTTGGTATTGTTCTTGAATATTGTGAAAGTGTCTATGCCATTTGATTCGGCTAGACTTATATTATTGAAAAGCGACCAAAACTAATTGATTGGTGCGGGATCTTGTATTTGACTGAGAAGAACAACCTTCTTTGAAGGGAAAATATAATTGTCGGAGAACCGACGTGCGCACTTGAGTATGATTGATTGTTATGCATAACGTAGGGTACTTTAGGCTGATCACCTGTTGTACTTGTTTTTGATTTGGGTTATCAGTTTAATACTGTTAATTCTAGTAGAAGTTCATAGTCCTTAGTGACTGCACAGTATTCAGTTATCTTGAAATCTTGAATTAATTTATTATTGAATCACGTTGATATTATCCTGTCCTTATCGACTGTTATTGAGAACTGTCGATATTCTTGTTATCCTTAAACTATCAAACCTTGCTATACCCTTTCGAGAATTGAGAATTATATTACTCACCCTTATTGTATATTACTTGCTAGGCAATTTGTGCTCATTCTTGCTTTTCCTAAAATATTTCAGTTAAGGCAGAGCAGTGCGGACCCTCGGGCATAGATAAGGGCAAGGGAAAGGCTACTGAGTAGCTTTACTTATGTAGAACTTTATGATTGTAATAAAGAACTTATGATATTATGTACTAGTTAAGGTTATTTATGCTTAAGATATGTCTAAGCTATGTAATCACTGTTTAAGTTACGAGACCTTGGGACGTGAATAAATTATATTATTTAAATGTAATCTATTCGGTAGTAGTCGTGTATTATATTTCGCTGTGCGATGCGACATTTAGTCATATTATTATTATGATTGTATTACCATGAGCACGTGACGAACCGAATTCGAGAGACCAAGTGGTGGTCCTGGAATTTGGGGGCGTCACAGTAACAGTCCTCACTATTTTGTAGAATAGTGCGATAATGATTGTAATTAGTGAGGAGAATTTGAGTGTTTATATTTCGTATTATATACGATTTGTATTGAAATTCACAGTTTGCGTGGTCGTATTTTGCACTACCGTATGTTATAAAAGATTGTATTTGGATTCTGTATCATGTATTTGGCGACTCTGAATGGTTTGAGTATTGAACCTATTTTGGGGGCATCATAGTTGGTATCAGAGCTTAAGGATATGATCTCTGGCGGAGATCTGGGAATAGAACTAGGAGGGGAGAGATGAGTAAATCCTTCGCTAGTGTGTGTCCTACCTAAGCTTATTTGGTATTTAATTGGTCGGTTGGAACATAGGGTTAATATGTGATATGTTAATTTGTTTAATTAACCCTTGTTTTATGATAGTATCTGAGAATGGCAGCTGAAAATCTAAACAATAGAACGTATGAGACCATTGAGGCACCGCTAATCACCAACCAGGATAATGTGATGACGGGAGAAGAAGAACGGCAGGCGGTCGTAGAACAAAGGGATACAACAATTCAAGATTTTGCTACCCGATATGCGAAGCTTGAACAGAAGCTCTCTCTGGCAGAGCATATGATATTAGAGCTGGAATCTGAGAATACAATTGTCAAAATTCTGATGAAAGAACAAACAACTGAACGAATAAGAATGAAGGATGCATGGTTAAAAGCCGCACGACGCGTTGATATTTTAGAAAGAGACGTCTGATCCAAGAAAGCCAAAATAGACAATATGGATTTTACTTTTTGGACAACAATTGGGAGAATCCAACATCGAGTTTGAAATTACCCTGTGCAGAGCGGTCAATCCCAATTTGATATGGATCAAAGAGTAATGATTCAAATCATGGATCAGGAGTGCGACGAAGCAGTTGAGGGTGGAATGTGCTTTATGGCAAAGTTAAGTCCCGCTGGGATGGTGACTCCAAAGGCTGTTCCGGACAAGTCAAAGTCAGCGGTTCAAGGGAGAGCGGTTGTCGTGACTTCCCAAAATACGAGAAACCCGAACGAAGTTATCACGGGTTAGATAATTATAAACTCTTGCGAAGTCTATACCTTATTAGATACCAGTGTTACCCATTCTTTTATTTCACCTACTTGTGATCAATGTTTGAACTTGATCGCTGAGAAATTAGACTTTGGCTTATTTGTTGAAACTCCGTTGGGAGCAACCTAAGTCAGTAATCGAAATACGTAACTTTTTGGGCTTCGCTGGTTATTATCGGAGATTCATGGAAGGATTTTCTCGAATCGCTACTCCATTAACTCAGCTGATTCGAAAAGATACAAAATTCGTATGGAATGGGGAATGAGAGAAGAGCTTCCAAGAGCTCAAGAGGAGACTCATTTCGGATCCTGTTCAGACGATTCCATCTGGTTCGGATGGATTTGTCATCTACAACGATGCTTCAGGCAAAAGGTTAGGATGTGTTCTCATGCATGGAAAAGTCATAGCCTATGCCTCACGGCAACTCAAAGAATATGAGAGGAATTATCCTACTCATGATCTAGAGTTGGCAGCAGTCGTTTTCGCATTGAAGGTCAAGAGACACTACCTGTATGGGGAGAAAGTGGAGATCTATACGGATCATAAGAGCCTTAAATATTTCTTACTTAGAACGAACTCAACATGCAACAATGACGTTGGTTGGAGCTATTGAAAGATTACGAAAAGCGAACGTGGTAGCTGACGAGTTGAGTAGAAGATCGTATGCGGGAACGAATGCGATGCTGTCAACACAAAGGACCATTTTGTATGACGTACAAATGATGGAGAGAGAGTTAAAAACTCGAGGGACCCACGTGAAGATGGCAAGTATACGCGTAGAACTAGTTTTAACTGATAGAGTTAAAGCTGCTCAAGCTACAGACCCGGAGCTGATGAATATGAAGAAGAAGATGCAAGAAGGTGCTATTCCAGAAGCAAGAATCGATGCAGAGGGAATACTTCGAGTCAAATCCAGACTTTGTGTTCTTAACGACTCTGACTTGAAGTATAGAATCATGATGGAAGAACATAACACACCATTTGCAATCCATCTTGGGAGTACCAAAATGTATCGTGATCTTCGACATACATTTTGGTGGAGTAATATGAAGAGAGAGATCGCGAAGTTTATCTCGAGGTGTTTAACATATAAACGTGTCAGCTGTAAGACCCTGAATTTTATAAATAAAGATTTAATTTTCTTTATATATTATTTTGAAATAGTAAGGGGTTGATTTAATTAATGTAGTAAGTTATGGGTAAAATGCGCAAATATTTCAAAATGAGCAAGTGGTTATAAAATATTCATTGTTGTCGAAGAATATTCGTTTGGCCGTGGAATATTCTTGTTGTCGGGGAATATTCGTACGACGGCGCAATCATTTGTGGGCCCCACAACGAAATAACTGTCGGATATAGAAAGTGACAGAAATAACCTTTTTATAAAATAACGGCGTAGTTGTTACCGTTAGTACTGTTGAAATACCCAGTGACTAAAATACAGTAATACGCGGTGTTGCACAGTAGCACACGGTATTGCATAGTATTTTGAATTATTGATTCTTACGTAAGAAGGCATTTACTCAATTATTGTTATAATAATTACTGTTCAATATTTTATATTATTGACTCAATAATTGCTACCGTTGATATTTTGTATTATTGATTCAATAATTGTCACTGCACAGTATTTTATATTATCAAATCAATAATTCATATTATTTGAATAATATTATTAGATAGCATTATTTACAATGTCTAAGAAAGTTCTGTCGAGGAAAGGGGTTAGGTTAATCTAATTGCGCGCCAGTAAGGAGAAATCCTTATCGGAAAGCCCCCTCTTTCCTGAAAACGACCTGGTTGTCAATATTGTAGTTCTGTAATATTATTTGTGAATAATTAATTATTGATTTATATGATAAGAAAATATTTATTTTGTGGATATAAAAGAAGAAATTAGTGATGATGTGTTTTTATCAGTATTTTGGTGTGGAAAATCATCTGTTTGTGAATTTCTGCCATTTTCGATTGGGAATTTGGAAAAACTACCTTCTACAAAGTTGTAGAGAATTAAATTTCCTATGGAAAGGACATATAATTTGTATTTTTCTGATAAAAGGGCTATTTATTATGAATTATTGAAGTTTTAAAAATAAATATTTTTATTAAAAACATGGGTGGGCCCCACTTTTGTTTTGTGTGGAAAAAATATTGATCCAATTTGGTAGGCAGCCATCAAGTTTTTTTTTCCAAGCAAGTGTGCTCCGAGGCTGCAAATGTCAATCTTGACATCCTAAGTTTTTCCTATAAATAGGGTGCTTAGTTAGAAATGAAAATCACACCAGAATCAGAAAATTTTCTCTATTATATCGAGCGTATTTCTTGTGAGTATTTAGATACTTTGAGTGTTAATAGCAGTGCAAGTTTTCGTCTACATAATATCCGATATTCCAGTCAAAACTACTCTCCAGTTAAGGTAAAGGATGTTATTTTCTTTCATAAACGATATTATTCTTTTCAATATCATTATACCAAAATATTGTCATGGATTTTATTATGAAATTCTTACTTTTTTCGTCGGAGTTACTATTCACGTATACGGTACTATTCACATATACGGCACTATTCACGTATACGCCACTATTCACGAAAAAAATTAAATTTTCTTCTATTTGTCCAAGTTGCTTGTTAAGGTTCCTATCTTTGATTGGATCCAAGTTTTGATCTTCATTCTTGAATTTTGCTCCACAAAGTATTATTATGAAATATTCTTGAACTTGGATAATTTAAATTACGAATCCCTAATCTTTGTCCTTTATCTCACTGGATTCATTATTTATATTATTTTTCATCATCATCCTCAATACTAAATGGTGATATAACTGAATATCTTTGGCCTGTATAGCAAAGATGAATGATTACCTGATGAATATCTTTGGCCCGTAGTGCAAAGATGAACAGGTGTTGAGATGAACATGACCACTGGTGATACAAATGAATATCTTTAGCCTGTAGTGCAAAGATGAATATTTGATTCGAGATGTATATTGGTTGATGTTACAGGGATAAAATATTGATGATGGACTTTTAAATCATAGAAGATAGTAGACTTCATTCTCTACTTAACTCTTCTAATGAATTGTTATTTTCGCTGCCAATATTGATCTAAAACTTGTTGTCAATAATATTTTATCTGAATTATTGAAGACTAACGATAATTTATTTTTCATTATCTTAGTCATAATATTCTTTACTGGGCTAGTTGAGCTCACCCTTTTCATCTATTGTCCTCTTCAGGAAATGAGAATGTCACAGGAACTAGTCGGGGGACAGAGTGATGGTCCGAGTTAGAGCAGTAGTAGTCCTCACTATTTCTAATAAAAAGTGTGATAATAATTGTAATGAAGACTTAGTTTGAATGTTAATATTTTCTACATATTTGTATTGACACTCACAGTTGTGTGGTCGTATTTTGCACGAACGTGTGATATAAAGTTTGATTTGGATTCTGTACCATGTATTTGGCGACTCAGAATGGGTTAGGTTGACTGGACCTATTCTGGGGGCGTCACAGTTGGTATCAAGCTTAGGGATATGGTCTCTAGCGGAGATCTGAGAATAGAACTAGGAGGGGAGAGACGAGTAAATCCTTCACTAGTATGTCCTACCTAAGCTTATGTGGTATTTAATTGGTCAGTCGGAGCATAGGGTTAATATGTGATATGTTAATTTGTTTAATTAACCCTTGTTTTATGGCAGTATTTAAGAATGGCAGCCGAGAATGTTAACAATGGAGTGAATGAGACCGTGGAGACACCTTTAATCACCAACCAGGAGAACGTGCAACAGGAAGGCAATGTTCATCCTGAAAATAACACTGATCAGACGATAAACGATGAGATGTTTAGAAGCTTTTTGCAGTTCATACAAAACCAGACGAGGGAGACTCGTGTGCCAAATACAGGTGGAGATAATAATAACACGCGAATTGTTATTGCCAAGCAGTTCAAAGAGTTGGGACCACCAGAGTTTTTGGGAAAGCCGGATCCGATCAAGGCGGAGACGTGGTAAGCAAATTACCAAGATATTTGATGTCTTGGGATGCACGGAGGAATAGAAGGTTCCATTTGCCACCTTTATGTTCCGTAGAGAGACAAATTACTGGTGGGAATCTGTGAAGCATACCCAGACTGCCGCACTCAAGATGTCTTGGGAAGCGTTCCAGAAACTGTTCAATGACAAGTACTTTCCTGAAAGTATTCGTCATATGAAGGAAGTAGAATTTGTCAGACTCGAACAGAACAACATGACGGTGTCCCAGTACGAGGCTAAGTTCGCGGAGTTGTCCAGGTTTGCACCTCATTTGGTGGAGAATGAGGAACGTATGACGCGGATGTTTCTGAGAGGTTTGAAACTCGAAATTCGTCAATACCTCATTTCTCACAAATTTTCCCTATATTCGGATGTAGTGAATAGGGCCCAATTGTTAGAACGAGATAGTGATTATGTTCAACCAAGGGACAACAACCAAGGTCGTACCGGTGGCAGCAGTCATCGGAACAATGACAACCAGCGGGGAGGAAAGTATCATGACAGAAGCGGTAACCACTCCGTTGGTAATCGTGGCCATGATAGTAGAAAAAGTGAATCGGGAGGAGATTCAAGAAGAGAAGGTACAACAATGAGAACGTGAAGACGGCAACATCAGCACAAGCATCAACTGTTTCTAGGGGAGGAGAACGACCACCGGTCGTATGCTATAAATGCGGGAAAGAGGGACACATCAGCCCAAACTGCCCACAACAATTCAAAGCATGCTATAACAGTGGAAAAGAAGGACATATAGCTCGAAATTGTCCTGTAGCGAAACCAAGTCCAGCAGGGGTGGTGATTCCAAAGGCGGTTTTGGACAAGTCAAAGTCGATGGTTCCTGGAAGAGCGTTTGTCGTGACAGCCCAAAATGCGAGGAACCCACACGAGGTGATTATGGGTAAGCTAATCATAAACTCTTGCGAAGTTTACACCTTGTTAGATACCGATGCTACCCATTCTTTTATTTCACCTGCTTGTGCTCAACGATTAAATTTGACACTTGAGAAATTAGACTTTGACTTATCTGTTGAAACTCCGTTAGGAGAAACTTTCGTTACATCTACAGTTTACAAATCTCGCTTGATTCAGATTGGTACCCTTACCTTACCTGTTGATCTTATATCTTTGAAAATACTTGAATTTGATGTGATTTTAGGAATTGACTGGTTAACCACTTACCATGCCAAAATTGATTGTTTTCGTAAGGTTGTTAGGTTTTATATTCCTAACCAACCTGTTGTGCTATTTCAAACCACCAAACCACTAAAATCAGTCAATATCATTTTAAGTCACAAAGCTATTCGTTTATTAAAAAACGGATGTCAAGCTTTCTTAGCTCATGTCACTGATTTAAACTAGAATACGTCAGATTTGAATAATATTTCCGTTGTTAATGAGTTTCCTGATGTATTTCCCGAAGAACTTCCCGGTCTACCCCCAGAACGTGAAGTTGAATTCTTTATTGACCTTGAGCCCGGTACAAAACCCATTTCTAAAACCCCATATCGAATGGCTCCTATTGAACTTCAGGAGTTAAAGGTCCAACTACAGGAGTTGTTAGACATCGGTTTTATTCGTCCTAGTACATCTCCTTGGGGTGCTCCTGTTTTATTCGTAAAGAAGAAAGACGGGAGTATGTGACTTTGTATTGACTATCGGGAGTTGAACCATGTCACCATCAAAAATAGGTATCCGCTACCTCGTATTGATGACCTGTTTGATCAGTTGCAAGGAGCATAATTATTTTAAAAGATCGATCTTCGTTCTGGATATCATCAGCTGAAGATTAAAACTGAGGATATTCCAAAGACTGCTTTCAGAACTCGGTACGGGCATTATGAGTTCTTAGTCATGTCTTTTGGATTGACTAATGCTCCTGCTGCTTTCATGGATATGATGAACCGTGTATTTAAGGAATATTTGGATCAGTTCGTTGTTGTCTTTATTGATGACATCCTCATCTATTCTAAAAGCCGTGAAGATCATGAGCACCATGATAAGTGTGTTTTATACACACGAATCGATAGTCTTAATAGCTTGAGTCTTAAGGTTTTCAAGTAATTTTCCCTTCATTTTACTGGGTTTTATAGTATTATGTGCAAATAATGAAATGGAGGTGAAAGTAGCTTTAAAGGACAAATTTGTATGTATATGCCTATTCTTTAATGTTTCTTCTCTTTTATTGTGCCTAAATATACTTAGTAATCTTTTATTTTTATGTTAGGTACAATTGAAGAGGTCCGTGACATTGGAAATAATTTAGAGACAAATTGAGTATTATTGGACCAACGGAATTAGAGCTAAAATATGAGAACAGGTCAACTCAATGGAACCAATAGGGCTGACCCAATTAGACAATGGGTCAAGAAGGCATCAAAACTATCAAGTGGGCCACGAGAATTGGGAAAAGAATGGATTAGGGGCATTGCACCCACAAAATCAGCACTTAGCAGCCATGCAACACACTAAGCATGCAGGCTACATTTAGAATCAACATGGGAAAGTAAGTGGGTCAACAGCTTATTATAGGATAGTAGCTTAATGTGGTGCTGCAGCTTACAAAGGAAAGAATTAACAAGAGGCAAATGAATGGTGTGGGCTACGTATGAATGAAGCAGCTGGTAACTAGACCATGGGTGCAGCTGCTTGCTAAGGAGTTAGAGTAAACATGACCATGCAAGAAAATAGCCGGCTGGGCAGAGATATTACCCGCTGGGGCGGGGAGGCGGCATCAGGTGCTTATTGACTCCATTATGCCGAATGGTAAGCTGTGCATTAATGAAATAGAAGTGGGTTGACATGATTATAAATGGACGGTGCACAAGAAGGCTTGATAAAAGACGGCTAAGTCATGAAGGGGCCATGTCCAAGGGAGTAGCTCACGGAAGTAGCATAGGCTGCAAAGGAGTGGAAGATAGCAGGCCACGTTTGTAGCAGCTTGGGAAGAAGAGGAGTGTGAAAATTGAAGGGATTTTGAAGCTTCAGCTTGTGGGCAGGAAGTTCACCCGCTGGGGCGGGTGATTAGTAAGGGATTCCTCCGCCGGAGCGGGAAGGCGGAAGTGCTCCTTTGCCGTGTCCTACTCGGGTTCATGAAGTACTAAGAGACATTGAGAGCTGCTAATTTCTTTTACCAAGTGGGACTTGGACTTGTGGAAAAAGAGGGCTACACTATAATTATAAGAGGAGCAAGGTGGATGCAATTCATATAACATGGTGGGGGCCACGAATGTTGGGATTAAAAGGAGTCTGGAGGAGATTGATATATTAAGGGGTATGGTTTATTTATAAGGAGATTTTTAACCTCTTAAGGTGGTGGGGGCCACGAGACTTGGAATTACATGGAAGTAGCTTGATATATAAAGAGAGTGACGTGACCTGCTTGGGAGCTGGGGGGATATATTAAGAAAAAAAATAGAATTTACCAGGGCCGAATTATTATTTTTGGTGGATCTGAACTGGCAGAGGAGAATTGGCAAGGAGCATGATTGTATGAACGTGGAGCAAATTGGAGACAGTAACGACAGGAGTTTTATATTTCTATCTTTCTCAATTCCTATTTTCTGTGTATTCATTATGATTAATACTCTGTGGATCATGGATTTAATTTCATTCGTTATGAACTAATTATTTATTTAAGCCTATGACGGATCTTAATATATAATGAAAGATTAATTGTTTTTAAATTCAGTTTATGGAGGTTATTCCCAGGTTATTCATTATGTGTGTGATTAATTTATATAATTGCCTGATCAACAATTATTCTGTTATTTCTTATGAACTTGTGAAGGAACATAGGAGATTAGAACTGGCCATAATGACTTATGTTTGTGAATTCTGCATAGATGGAATTTGTGATTCGTGTTTAGGATAGATATATTCCTTTACGCCATATGTAATCTGAGAGAGAACTTGGTAATAAATTCTGGTTAATTGTAATTCACTTAGAAATATAGTGAGTTAATTAATTGGGATGGCTTATTTGAATTTATCATATGTGGATACAAATGAGTACGGATATTATGCATCGTGAGGTGGTTTTATCTACATTAGTGTTTTCGATTAATAACCTGGGGGTAATTGAAATAAACTGGAGATAAAGATATTATCTGAAGTGAAATAATAAGTGAAGTTGTAGGCTTAATTCTCTCAATTCTGTTAAAGATCTCGATTTAGTGTGTGGTTATTTTTATTCTAGTTATAGAAGAATCTATCTTTTTGCTGTTAGTTTGATAAAGTTGAAATACTCTAAAATTGGTACGTGTTCGATTAAATAGAAATTATTGTCTCTGTGGGTACGATCTTTGATTTATCACTGTATTACTTGTTGACCACGTACACTTGCGTGTTGCGCGTAGAAAATACATAGCAAGTTTTTGGCGCCGTTGCCGGGGACAGTAATTGCGTTTATTACTTACAATATCGATTGAAGTAAATCAATTTTAATTAAACATATCTATATTTATTCTTATTTTTTTTTGTTTGGAAATTTCAGGTACTTTCGATTAGTGCATGCAAACTAGATCGAAAAAATCAGAGTTGTTGCCCTTTGAGGACGATATCGACAAACGGTTTCGGGGGGTAACTGAGTGGATTGCAAAGAATCGACAGGAATTTGAAATACCCAAAACAAACATGGCGGACCAGCAACAGGAAGACAAACCAATGAAGGATTATGATATACCAAAAATCTCAGAAATCCATTCAAGTATAGCCAGGCCAGTAATTAATGCAAATAACTTCGAGATTAAGCCTGGGACAATACAGATGGTGCAGAACACATGTCAGTTTGGGGGTCTTCCGAATGATGATCCGAATGATCATATCTTCACTTTCATAGAAATCTGCGACACTTTCAAGTGCAATGGAGTGTCAGACGATGCACTCAAGCTGAGGTTATTCCCATTCTCGCTCAGAGACAAGGCGAAGGCTTGGTTACATTCTGAACCGCCGGGGTCAATTACGACATGGAATGACCTAGCACAAAATTTTTTGGCTAAGTTCTTTCCACCATCGAAGACACACAAGATAAGGTTGGAGATATCTGCATTTGCACAATATCAAGGGGAGCCACTGTATGAAGCATGGGAAAGATACAAAGAATTGTTGAGGAAGTGTCCTCATCACAGATTTCCACCATGGATCCAGTTGAGTAATTTTTATAACGGAGTATCGAGTCAGATACGGTCTAGCATTGATGCAGCATCACAGGGAGCCTTTCTGACGAAGAAATTTGAGGACGGATGGGCATTGATAGAAACGATGGCTTCGAATAGGTACCAATGGCCTACTGAAAGATTGACTCAGCCCACAGTAGCGGGTGTTCTGCAAGTGGATAATTCGACAGCTATAATGGCACAACTAGCTTCGTTACAAAAGTGTATTGAGACCATGACAAAGGGAAAGATGCAGCAGGTAGCAATCGTATGCGAACTTTGTGCAGGAGAACATCCGATTGAACAATGTGCAATCAACCCAGCTGCAGTTAATTATGTGGGTAATTATAACAGACCAGCCAACACATACCAGAACACATATAATCAAGGGAACAGAAACTACCCAAACTTCTCATGGAGCAACACACAGAACCAACAACAGGCTCCACGACAACCATACCCTCCTGGTTTTCAGAATTCGCAGCAACAGGCAGCACCACAACAGGAGGAAAAGCTCGGTTGGGAAGAAGCTATAGCCAAAGTCAGAACAGATAATGAATTGACGAGGAAAGAGACGAAGGCTCTTGCTGTGGATATGAAGAATCTAATGATTCAAATAGGACAGATGGCAAGTGCAATGAATAACCGGCCCCAGGGATCGTTGTCGAGCGACACCGAGAAGAATCCGAAGGGAGGACATGAGCAATGTCAAGCGGTGACACTCAGGAGTGGAAAACAGTTAGATGAGCTAGAGTTGGAGAAGCCGGTAACCGAAGATCAAGCTGGACCCAGTATGGAACAAACAGTGGAAAAAGAGGCAGGAGAAAAACCAGCAGAAAAGAAACAAGTGGTTACACCAGTAGTTTATCCTCCACTGCCATTTCCACAAAGACTCCACAAACAAAAACTACATCAACAGTTCACAAAATTCCTAGATGTATTCAAGAAGCTGCATATAAATATACCGTTTGCAGAGGCACTAAGCAGATGCCCAGTTATGCCAAATTCATGAAGGACATTCTTTCAAAGAAAAAAGACTAGAGGACTTCGAAATTGTAGCACTGTTAGAAGAATGTAGTGCAATTCTGCAAAAGAAGCTTCCACCGAAGTTGAAAGATCTGGGTAGTTTTACCATTCCATGCACAATAGGAAGTGTAACCTTCAACAAATGCCTTTGTGATTTAGGAGCCAGTATTAATCTTATGGCACTAACAGTTTACACTCAGCTAGGATTACCGGCACCTAAACCTACCAACATCTCCCTACAATTGGCAGACAGATCAGTAACGTATCCTCGGGGAATTGTCGAAGATATTTTGGTGAAAGTAGACAAGTTACTCTTCCCAGCAGATTTCATCATCCTTGATTTTGAAGAAGATAAGGAAATCCCAATAATCCTTGGACGACCATTCTTGGCTACTGGTAATACACTCATTGACGTGCAGAAAGGAGAGTTGACCATGAGGGTGCACGATCAACACCTTCAATGTATTCAAGGCCATGAACTTTCCCAAGGAAGATGAGGAATGTTACCGGGTGGATACAATAGACACATTGGTGGATGAGGAACAATTGCGGGTATTGAATACTGACCCACTAGAATTAGCATTGGTGAAAGAGTGTGATGAGGAGGATGCGGAAATAATAGAATATATACAGCTATTGGACGCAATTCCGAGAGCAAATAGATTCACATCACCAGTTGAACCTTTGGAAATGGAAGGAGTTTTATCAGAAAAAATCAAGCCATCTCTCCAGGAACCACCTAAGCTTGAACTTAAACCGTTACCTGATCACCTCAGGTATGCATTTTTAGGCGATTCATCTACTTTACCTGTTATTATTGCATCTGCACTTAACCCAATGCAGGAAAGTAGGCTGCTGAGAGTGTTAAGGGAACATAAATCGGCTATAGGCTGGACCATCGCCGACATTAAAGGGATCAGTCCGTCATTCTGTATGCACAAGATCCTGATGGAGGAAGATAGCAAGCCCACGGTAGAACAACAGAGGAGGCTTAATCCTATAATGAAAGAAGTGGTGAAGAAAGAGATCCTGAAATGGCTAGACGCAGGAGTTATCTACCCAATTTTAGACAGTGCTTGGGTGAGTCCGGTCCAATGTGTGCCAAAAAAGGGTGGTATGACAGTGGTGAAGAACGAAAATAATGAGTTAATACCGACAAGAACAGTAACCGGCTGGAGAGTCTGCATGGATTATAGAAAACTAAATAAGGCAACTAGAAAGGATCATTTCCCCTTGCCTTTCATTGATCAGATGTTGGACAGATTAGCCGGACATGAATATTACTGATTATTGGACGGGTATTTCGGATACAACCAGATCGTCATTGCACCAGAGGATCAAGAAAAGACGACATTCACATGTCCATATGGCACCTTTGCCTTCAGAAGGATGTCATTCGGACTGTGCAACGCACCAGCAACATTCTAGCGGTGCATGATGGCGATATTTTCAGATATGGTGGAGCGGAGTGTTGAGGTCTTTATGGACGATTTCTCCTTCTTTGGGGAGTCGTTTGATAGATGCCTCGAAAATCTGGTTTTGGTTTTGAAGAGGTGTATGGAAACGAACCTGGTACTCAACTGGGAGAAATGCCACTTTATGGTCCAAGAGGGGATAATTCTTGGCCACAAAGTCTCAGTAAAAGGATTGGAAGTCGACCGAGCAAAGTTAGAAACAATTGAAAATCTGCCACCGCCGACATCGGTAAAGGGTATTCGAAGTTTTCTCGGCCATGCTGGATTCTACAGACGATTTATCAAGGACTTCTCAAAAATCACTAAACCATTTTGCAGTCTATTAGAAAAAGATGTCCCATTCAAATTTGACAAAGACTGTCGAGTGGCTTTTGAACAGTTAAAGAAGAAGTTGACCACGGCCCCCGTAATAATAGCACCTGATTGGACCAAGCCCTTCGAACTCATGTGTGACGCAAGTGATTTTGCAGTTGGAGCAGTACTAGGACAAAGACAGGATAAAATCATTCATGCCATCTACTATGCAAGCAAGACTCTAATGGATGCACAGTTAAACTACACAACCACGGAGAAAGAACTACTTGCGGTTGTGTATGCCTTCGACAAGTTCCGTTCATACTTGGTGGGAACTAAGGTGGTGGTGTACACCGACCATTCAGCCATCAGGTATTTAGTTGAGAAGAAAGACGCAAAGCCAAGGCTTATACGTTGGGTGTTGCTACTACAGGAATTTGACCTGGAAATTAAGGATAGAAAGGGAACAGAGAACCAGGTGGCCGATCACCTCTCACGACTTGAGAACCCAAAGCAGGATGAAACAGACAAGTTAGCAATCAATGAACTATTTCCTGATGAGCAACTATTTTCGATAAACGGCGAGTTTCCGTGGTATGCGGACTTCGCCAATTACGTGGTCAGTAACGTCCTTCCACCAGACTTGTCTCGACACCAAAAGAGAAAATTCTTACACGATGTTAAGTGGTACATGTGGGACGAACCATACTTGTTCCGCCAATGTGCTGATAAAATGATCCGACGATGCATACCGGAAAGTGAAGTGGAGAGTATCCTACAGGCGTGTCACGCATCGCCATATGGGGGACACTATGGGATGGATCGCACAGCAGCAAAAGTTCTTCAATCAGGATTCTACTGGCCCACGTTGTTCAGAGACACACATCAATGTGTGAAAAATTGTGATAGATGTCAGAGAGTGGGGAATATATCAAAACGTAATGAAATGCCATTGAACATGATCTTGGAAGTCGAGGTTTTCGACGTATGGGGAATCGATTTCATGGGACCCTTTCCATCTTCCTTTAACAATCTGTACATCCTCTTGGCGGTAGATTATGTCTCGAAATGGGTTGAAGCGGTGACATTACCGACAAATGATGCAAAAGTGGTGTTAAGGTTCCTGCAAAAGAATATATTCACTCGGTTCGGAACCCCACGAGCAATCATTAGCGATGAAGGGAGCCATTTCTGTAACAAATACTTCACTGCTCTTGTGGAAAAGTATGGGGTCAAACATAGGGTTGCCACAGCCTATCACCCGCAAACAAGTGGACAAGCGGAGGTGTCTAACAGGGACGTCAAAAGAATTTTGGAGAAAGTTGTAAATCCAAATAGGAAGGACTGGTTAGTAAAGTTAGATGATGCTTTGTGGGCGTATCGGACTGCCTACAAGACTCCAATAGGCATGTCTCCTTATCAACTAGTCTACGAAAAAGCATGTCACTTGCCGGTAGAACTAGAGCATCGAGCATATTGGGCAATCAGAAAGCTAAATTTTGATCTGTCAGCAGCAGGTGAAAAGCGGTTGTTACAACTCAACGAACTAGACGAATTTCGCTTGCAGGCGTATGAGAATTCAAAGCTGTACAAGGAAAAGATGAAGAAATGGCATGATCAGAAAATAATGCCCCGCCAGTTTGAACCGGGGCAATCAGTATTAGTATTCAACTCTCGGTTGAAATTATTCCCCGGAAAGCTGAAATCTAGATGGTCAGGTCCATTCACGATAAAGACGGTATTCCCACATGGCGTCGTTGAGTTATATACTAAGGAGTCAACCGAAACATTTAAAGTCAACGGTCAAAGATTAAAGCATTACTGGGGCGAAAAAATTGATCGCCAAGCAACCACGGTCGTCCTGGCCGAACCCAAATAAATCAACAAAGGAGTCAGGCTAAAAACTTAAAATTAAGCGCTTGATGGGAGGCAACCCATCGGTTATTTTAATTTAATTTAATTTTCATTTTTAGTTGCATGAATATCATTTAATAGGGTAATAATGTATTAACGTAGAAACCTCTCTGCATGAGACACGTCTAATATAGCTTGTGGTGTAATTGATACAGGAACTCCAACTTCCAGATGGATCAAGGAATAAAACAATAAGCAAAAGAAAAAGGAGACAATGGAATTGAGAAAAGAATAAAATATATGGCTGACAGAAGATTTTCCCGCTGGGGCGGGTGGAAAAGGCATACATTTCCCGCCGGGGCGGGTCATGAATATGGCTGGTCAGAAGACTCTCCCGCTGGGGCGGAAGTACTAAAGTTTGTATCTCCGCTGGGGCGGGTACACGGAACCGGAAAATCCTCAACTCAGTCTTACCGTCCCACTACCCAAATCCTCTCATACCCACTATCCTAACCTCTCCCAAATCCTATACAAATCCCATAACCTGCTATTCCCCTGCCCCACGATCAAACCTCCCATCCCATAACCTGCTAATCTTCTTCCTACTCACCGAAATCCCTAAGCCCCCTTCACGAACTCCACTAACCCCCCCCCCACCTCATTCATCTACCAATCCCCCTCCGAAACCACCCACCATCACCCAATATACCCCCAAAGCCTTAGCCCACAACTCATGAATCATTTAAACCCCACTCCCATACCCATATAATCTCAAACCTTTATTCCACCATTCTTCCCAATCCAACTAGCCCCAACATACGCCCCAGGAATCCGGCAGTAAACCGCCCTGCACTCACGAACTGCAATACCCATTACCCAAAACACAGTATTGACATTATCCAGACGAATTTCAAGGATATTGCATTTAGTATTGCCGCTCAGTCATACAGTCCACTACAGCCGAATTGAAGGGCATACTAAGGTAATAGTTTCTATTGTTCAATTGGGTAACACGAATACTTGGAAATTCTGTTTGAATTGGAGAAGTTCTTGTGAAGAATGGTTGGTTCATTGTTATATTATACTTGCTTGCTTGGTTGAGTAACAAAATTTGGGGATATCCTAGAGAGCAAACTCACTCAACATCAACCCAACTTGACAGTGCACACCAAGTGTTCGGTAAAAGTACTGAATAATAAAACTTTGTAAATACGTGAGTTTCAGCCCACAAACAACATGCCTCCCAGGCCACAAAAGAAGCAAAAGGGGGAAGGACCCTCATCCGCGGCTGCTCCACCATTCGACAGAAAAAAATTTCGAAGTGCGGCAGCCGCTGAACGTTTTGAATATGTGTCAGGAAAAGCCATCATCTCCGAACGTGGACTTAGACCGGATCCCATAGATGGCGAAATGCACAGGCAAATCAACGAACGGCTTTGGCACTATTTCACTCAACAGCCGGAACCCGCAGTGGTAGCAATAGTGAAAGAATTTTATGCTAATGCGGAAAACGTCCTTCCGTATAGAGCTTTTGTAAGAGAAAGATTGGTCGATTTCAGTCCCAGAGAAATCAATGCCTTTTTCAATATAACACCGCCTGTTATGTGTCAATACACTCAGATGCGAGACGCCGGGATAGACTATGATCGGGTTATTAAAGAAATATGCAAACCGGACACTGTCTGGGTAAAAGATAGTCGAAAAGGTATCATCGTCCCGACCTCCACTTTGAACAAATATGGGAAAGTCTGGTATTCTTTCCTCTGTGCTAAACTGCTGCCCTCAACACACACCAGTGATCTCACTAAAGAGAAAGTCTCACAATTGTATGCCATTGTCAAAGATCTTACCATCAATATTGGGACGGTCATCAATTTTTCAATTCGCCGGTGTTTGCAAGGAGGAATATCCGGAGGCTTACCACACCCATCTTTAATCATTGGGTTGTGTTTACAAGCAGGCGTAGCCTGGACACCGAATGAACCAGTCCAATTCCCTTTGATGGTTTTGGATTCTAAATTGATAAACAGATTTGAGTCATGGACGGGAGCTCCGGCACATCCTCGAGGCCTCGAGTTTATAGTTTCAGATGGGGAGGAGGAGGCTCGAGGTGCAGAAACCAGGATGTCCGACGAGGAATTGGAGCCACAACCATCGACCACATCCACAACGGCCATGTTTAGACGCCTTCAGCGAAGAATTGACCGCATAGCGGAACGACAGAATCACATGTTCGAGACACAGAACAATTTTAATGCTGTTCTTGCTGAGGCTTTCTCCCGCCTAAACACCGCCGCTGATCCAATCCAGTTCCCTGCTCCACAGCCGCTCCTGCCATATCCACCATCTGACTCAGACATCGATGAGGAGGCCGGCCCGACTGTTTGACTGAATAGGGAAGTCCTCTACACTTCAATTTCTAGATGTCTCACAATGAGGACATTGTTTCATTTAAGTTTGGGGGTATGAATTGTGTAGAGCTTTAATCACCATGAGTTTGGTTAGCATGTGCATGAAGGGTAAAGTATGTATAGTTGCATAGTAGTTTAATTAAAATTTGCATAGTAGAGTAGTTTAAGTTTTTATGCTTATCAAATATTGAAAAAAAATAAAAATAAATGAAAAATCATAAAAGACCAAAAAGAGTTTGTAATTAGGATTGTATGAGTCAGTATGTCAGTGGTAAGAAATAGCTTTAGCCTGTGATGAGACTGGACTTACATAAGAATATAAACATAATGAAAACCAGAATGTTGATGTGTATTCAATCCTCTGCATGAGTCCTTACCTGTTTGACATTATTGCACCGGTTAGCACGACAGACAACAATTTAGTCAACTCAGTTCGAATAGTCACATAATTGTCGTCTTGAACAGAAATTGGGTTTTAATAAAGGAAATTTAGTGAACTTGTATTAGTGACTAAGATTAGACTAAAACATAAGTTTGGGGGAAGATATGGGAGCTATCTGAAAGAAAAAAAATCAGAAAAACAAAAGAATTGAAAAAAAAATAAATAGAAACATGAATAAACACCGTGGCTTGTTTAGTTTCGTGGCCGGTGGTACTCGAGTAAGTACGCCCCAGGGGATGTCTTTACACCCAGCGCCCTAAAGTCATTCGGTTTGGGAGTCGTTGGTCGAAAACTCGCTACATGGGTATCACTGAAGAGCCTAAGGGAACTAAACATTGAACAGTCATGAGGAAATTTGAAATACAGAAAAAGAGTATAATGCTTCCGTGATTAAAGAAAGATAGAAAATCTCCTATATTAACTTCTGACTTGGTTAATGTTTACTTGAAGTCACTGTACTTGGTTCACGCAATTTCTGGAATTGAACTCTAATTGTATTCTAAGACGCGAAGTATGTTATATATTTGATCTGTAGTTGGGTATAATTGTTGTTAAGCACACACACAGCAGTGGTGTTAATAGGTAAAGATTCATAAATTGGTTTTAATTGCGGATACGTCTCTGGTTGGATTTATTGTTTATATCTATTATAAATTCTCTGAGGCACGATGAGTTAGCTTTATATACACTAACAGTTACAATTATGAGCATTGTATATTTTTGCATGTGCATGATTTTTGCTTGAGGACAAGCAAAGTCTTAAGTTTGGGGGTATTTGATAAGTGTGTTTTATACACACGAATCGATAGTCTTAATAGCTTGAGTCTTAAGGTTTTCAAGTAATTTTCCCTTCATTTTATTGGGTTTTATAGTATTATGTGCAAATAATGAAATGGAGGTGAAAGTAGCTTTAAAGGACAAATTTGTATGTATATGCCTATTCTTTAATGTTTCTTCTCTTTTATTGTGCCTAAATATACTTAGTAATCTTTTATTTTTATGTTTGGTACAATTGAAGAGGTCCGTGACGTTGGAAATAATTTAGAGACAAATTGAGTATTATTGGACCAACGGAATTAGAGCTAAAATATGAGAACAGGTCAACTCAATGGAACCAATAGGGCTGACCCAATTAGACAATGGGTCAAGAAGTCATCAAAACTATCAAGTGGGCCACGAGAATTGGGAAAAGAATGGATTAGGGGCATTGCACTCACAAAACCAGCACTTAGCAGCCATGCAACACACTAAGCATGCAGGCTACATTTAGAATCAACATGGGAAAGTAAGTGGGTCAACAGCTTATTATAGGATAGTAGCTTAATGTGGTGCTGCAGCTTACAAAGGAAAGAATTAACAAGAAGGCAAATGAATGGTGTGGGCTACGTATGAATGAAGCAGCTGGTAACTGGACCACGGGTGCAGCTGCTTGCTAAGGAGTTAGAGTAAACATGACCATGCAAGAAAATAGCCGGCTGGGCAGAGACATTACCCGCTGGGGCGGGGAGGCGGCATCAGGTGCTTATTGACTCCATTATGCCGAATGGTAAGCTGTGCATTAATGAAATAGAAGTGGGTTGACATGATTATAAATGGACGGTGCACAAGAAGGCTTGATAAAAGACGGCTAAGTCATGAAGGGGCCATGTCCAAGGGAGTAGCTCACGGAAGTAGCATAGGCTGCAAAGGAGTGGAAGATAGCAGGCCACGTTTGCAGCAGCTTGGGAAGAAGAGGAGTGTGAAAATTGAAGGGACTTTGAAGCTTCAGCTTGTGGGCAGGAAGTTCACCCGCTGGGGCGGGTGATTAGTAAGGGATTCCTCCGCCGGGGCGGGAAGGCGGAAGTGCTCCTTTGCCGTGTCCTACTCGGGTTCATGCAGTACTAAGAGACATTGAGAGCTGCTAATTTCTTTTACCAAGTGGGACTTGGACTTGTGGAAAAAGAGGGCTGCACTATAATTATAAGAGGAGCAAGGTGGATGCAATTCATATAACATGGTGGGGGCCACGAATGTTGGGATTAAAAGGAGTCTGGAGGAGATTGATATATTAAGGAGTCTGGTTTATTTATAAGGAGATTTTTAACCTCTTAAGGTGGTGGGGGCCACGAGACTTAGAATTACATGGGAGTAGCTTGATATATAGAGAGAGTGACGTGACCTGCTTGGGAGCTAGGGGATATATTAAGAAAAAAACAGAATTTACCATGACCGAATTATTATTTTTGGTGGATCTGAACTGGCAGAGGAGAATTGGCAAGGAGCATGATTGTATGAACGTGGAGCAAATTGGAGACAGTAACGACAGGAGTTTTATATTTCTATCTTTCTCAATTCCTATTTTCTGTGTATTCATTATGATTAATACTCTGTGGATCATGGATTCAATTTCATTCGTTATGAACTAATTATTTATTTAAGCCTATGACGGATCTTATTATGTAATGAAAGATTAATTGTTTTTAAATTCAGTTTATGGAGGTTATTCCCAGGTTATTCATTATGTGTGTGATTAATTTATATAATTGCCTGATCAAACAATTATTCTGTTATTTCTTATGAACTTGTGAAGGAACATAGGAGATTAGAACTGGCCATAATGACTTATGTTTGTGAATTATGCATAGATGGAATTTATGATTCGTGTTTAGGATAGATATATTCCTTTACGCCATATGTAATCTGAGAGAGAACTTGGTAATAAATTCTGGTTAATTGTAATTCACTTAGAAATATAGTGAGTTAATTAATTGGGATGTCTTATTTGAATTTATCATATGTGGAGACAAATGAGTACGGATATTATGCATCGTGAGGTGGTTTTATCTACATTAGTGTTTTCGATTAATAACCTGGGGGTAATTGAAATAAAATAGAGACAAAGATATTATCTGAAGTGAAATAATAAGTGAAGTTGTAGGCTTAATTCTCTCAATTCTGTTAAAGATCTCGATTTAGTGTGTGGTTATTTTTATTCTAGTTATAGAAGAATCTATCTTTTTGCTGTTAGTTTGATAAAGTTGAAATACTCTAAAATTGGTACTTGTTCGATTAAATAGAAATTATTGTCTCTGTGGGTACGATCTTTGATTTATCACTGTATTACTTGTTGACCACGTACACTTGCGTGTTGCGCGTAGAAAAAACATAACACACCACTTGAAGCTGGTACTTTAAAAGCTTCGTGAGAACAAGCTATATGCCAAGCTGAAGAAATACGAGTTCTGGCTTGAGGTAGTAGCATTCCTTGGGCACGTGGTATCGAAACGTGGAGTATCTGTTGACCCGGCGAAGATTGAAGCAATTCAAAGTTGGGAGCAACCTAAGTCGGTGACCGAAGTACGAAGTTTTCTGGGCTTAACTGGTTATTATCGGAGGTTCGTAGAGGGATTTTCTCGAATCACTACTCCATTAACTCAGTTGACTCGAAAAGATACAAAATTCGTATGGAACGAGGAATGCGAGAAGAGCTTCCAAGAGCTCAAGAGAAGACTTATTTCGACACCTGTTCTGACGATACCATCTGGTTCGGATGGATTTGTCATTTACAGCGACGCTTCAGGCAAAGGGTTAGGATGTGTTCTCATGCAACATGGGAAAGTCATATCCTATGCCTCGCGACAACTCAAAGAATATGTGAGGAATTATCCTACTCATGATCTAGAGTTGGCAGCTGTCATTTTCGCATTAAAGATCTGGAGACACTACTTGTATGGAGAGAAAGTGGAGATCTATACGGATCATAAGAGCCTCAAATATTTCTTCACTCAAAAGGAACTCAATATGCGGCAACGACGTTGGCTTGAGCTGTTGAAAGATTACGATCATACCATCCAATACCATCCTGGAAAAGTGAACGTGGTAGCTGACGGGTTGAGTAGAAGATCATATGCGAGAACGAATGTGATGCTATCAAGGCCCATTTTGTGTGATTTATAAAAGATGAAGATAGAGTTCAAGACTTCGGGGACCCATGCGATGATATCAAGTATACCCGTAGAACCAGCTTTGATTGATAAAGTTAAAGCTGCCCAAGCTACAGACCCGGAGCTGATAAAGATGAACAAGAAGGTGCAAGAATGTGCTATTCCAGAAGCAAGGATTGATGAAGAAGGAATACTTTGAGTCAACTCCAGACTTTGTGTTCCTAACAATTCTGACTTGAAGTATAGAATCATGATGGAGGCACACAACACACCGTTTACAAGCCATCCTGGGAGTACTAAAATGTATCGTGATCTTCGACATATATTTTGGTGGAGCAATATGAAGAGAGAGGTTGAGGAGTTTATCTCGAGGTGTTTTACGTGTCAACGTATTAAAGCGGAGCATCAAGTGCCAAAAGGTCCATTGCAACCACTTGAGACCCCAAAGTGGAAGTGGGAACACATTACCATGGATTTCTTTATGGGTCTTCCCAAGGTTTCTCAAGGTATAGATGCGATTTGGGTTATTGTCGATAGATTAACCAAGTCTGCTCATTTCTTACCGATACGGGAGACTTATTCCCTTGAACGTCTTGCTCGTATGTACGTGAGTGAGATTGTGAGATTGCATGGCATGCCAGTATACATAGTTTCGGATCGTGACCCCAGATTTACTTCACGATTTTGGATCAGTTTGCAGAAAGCTATGGGCACGGAGTTACGATTCAGTTCGGCATATCATCCTCAAACAGACGGACAATCAGAAAGGACTATTCAAACTCTGGAAGATCTATTGAGACTCTATGTTCTAGACTTCAAAGGGAGTTGGGATAAGTACTTACCATTGGTGGAATTCTCCTACAACAACAGTTATCAGGCAAGTATAGGCGTGGCTCCATTCGAAGCGTTGTATGGACGAAAGTGTCGTTCTCCAGTATGTTGGGACGAGGTGGGTGAAGCAACATTGTTGGGACCGGAGTTAGAACATATGACTACGAAAAGGATTTAAATGATCCAGCAACGGATACAAACCGCACAAGATCGACAAAAGAGTTATGCGGATCTTCATCGAAAGGACGTGGAATTTAATGTTGGGGACCATGTGTTATTACGTGTTGCTCCGTAGAAGGGAGTTACGAGGTTTGGCAAGAGAGTAAAGCTCAATCCACGATTCATTGGTCCATTTGAGATCCTTGACCGAGTAGGAAAGGTGGCCTATAGACTCGCTTTACCTCCAAGCATGTCTCGTGTTCATAACGTTTTTCACATATCCGTGTTGCGTAAATATGTGAAAGATCAAAACCACATTATTGAGTTAGAACCGGACGAGATAGCTGAAGATTTAACGTATGAGAAGGTACCTGTCAAGATTTTGGATAGGAAGGAGCATGTCCTACGCTCGAAAATTATACCTCAAGTTAAAGTTTTGTGGAGAAACCATGCTATTGAGGAAATGATCTGGGAGTTAGAATCGGAAATAAAAGCGAGGTATCCTTACCTCTTCGACACCCCCGGTACGTACGTCAATTTCGAGGACAAAATTTCATAAGGAGGGGAGGATGTAAGACCCCGAATTTTATAAATAAAGATTTAATTTTTTTATATATTATTTTGAAATAGTAAGGGGTTGATTTAATTAATGTAGTAAGTTGTGGGTAAAATGCGCAGACATTTCAAATTGAGCAAGTGGTTATAAAATATTCATTGTTGTCAGAGAATATTCGTTTGGTCGTGGAATATTCTTGTTGTCGGGAAATAATCGTACGACGGCGCAGCCATTTGTGGGCCCCACAACGGAATAACTGTCGGATATAGAAAGCGACAGAAATAACCTTTTTATAAAATAACGGCGTTGTTGTTACCGTTAGTACTTTTGAAATACCCGGTGATTAAAATACAGTAATACGCGGTGTTGCACAGTAGCACACGGTATTGCACAGTATTTCGAATTATTGATTCTTACGTAAAAAGGCACTTACTCAATTATTGTTACAGTAATTACTGTTCAATATTTTATATTATTGACTCAATAATTGCTACCGTTGATATTTTGTATTATTGATTCAATAATTGTTACTGCACAGTATTTTACATTATCAAATCAATAATTCATATTATTTGAATAATATTATTAGATAGCATTATTGGCAATGGCTAAGGAAGTTCTGTAGAGGAAAGGGGTTAGGTTAATCTAATTGCGCTCCAGTAAGGAGAAATCCTTATCGGAAAGCTCCCTCTTTCCTGAAAACGACCTGGTTGTCAATATTGTAGTTCTGTAATATTATTTGTGAATAATTAATTATTGATTTATATGATAAGAAAATATTTATTTTGTGGATATAAAAGAAGGAATTGGTGATGATGTGTTTTTATCAGTATTTTGGTGTGAAAAATCATCTGTTTGTGGATTTCGGCCATTTTCAGTTGGGAATTTGGAAAAACTTCCTTCTACAAAGTTGTAGAGAATTAAATTCCCTATGAAAAGGACATATAATTTGTATTTTTCTGATAAAAGAGCTATTTATTATGAATTATTGAAGTTTCGAAAATAAATATTTTTATTAAAAAATGGGTGGGCCCCACTTTTGTTTTGTGTGGAAAAAATGTTGATCCAATTTGTTAGGCAGCCATCAAGTTTTTTTTTTTCCAAGCAAGTGTGCTCCGAGGCTGGTATTTCTAGAATTTCACCTGAGATCACATGCCAGACATATGACTCAGACGCGTGCTAGGCACATAATCACTTACCAGGAGGCCCTATAATTATACCCTTCATTTTAATAAGATTGACTTTTGATTATCTGACATTCTAAGACACACAAGAAATCTCTCTAGTGATAGGTCTCCAACTTTTAGGAAATTTTTTGATGATAACAATAATTAGGAAAAATATTTATTAAAGGGTAGAATTCTCTCCATATGATTTATTTATATAATTGTTTTTAACTATCTTATTTATTTTGATCTAATTTTTTTTTTCATCCTTATTGAATTAATATTTTTTCTTGCCTTGATAATTTAATATCAACTGTTAGAAAGATTAATTCATATATTAACATTTTCAAAGGCAAAGAGAATTCCTATTAGTCCTAAAATTATTTTTTTCTCAACAAATCTTTCAAAATAATATATGTTATATGTGTTAGTTTCTGCATAAAAGACAAAAAAGAAACAAAAGACTTTTAAGTCTTTGTTCTATCCGAAATCTGCAAATTTGGAAGCTTGAAATATGAGTGATATATTCATGGGGCCCATAAGCTTAATTGAGAAATTGATTTGCAAGAATTGGAAGCTTTTGTCTGTTGACCATTTGGCTTAGAAAAATTAGAATGAATTGAATTTATGTACTGACATTAAATGCTTGGCTATGTGTTAACTTTCTAAAAGAAATTGATTGCCAGCTTATTTGAATTTGGTAACTGATGGGCTGAGCAATTCCGCGTGTCCATTCATCCGAAACTCTTTCTTTTCAAACAATTCATCTGAGCCATTGATTTCAAATTAAATTCCCAAATGACAAGATTGTCCTTGGCTCAAAATCTACTATAAATAGGAAAAGCTTCTAAGTTCTAAACTCGCCAATTTTCGAAAAGAAAAAGAAAGCTTACTCTTTCATTACCTACATATTCTCTCTCTAAAAAGCTTTATCTCTTCTACTCAGAATTCTGATATTCTAAAGAGAAAATTTGGTCAAAATATTTTGAGATAAGTCATTGAATTAATTTATTTACATTAGCTCATACTTGTTTATATTTAAAGATATACAAATATAAACTGTTATACACATTTATATATATATATATATATATATATATTTCATCTATTCATATCAATAAAAAGGACAGTTTAGACACCGTAATTTGATGATATTTCTTAAACAAGAATATTATTCAAAGGGTGTTTAAAGTTCTAGTGACTCTTTATTGATATAATTTATTTATATAAATATTGTAAAGTAGATCAGTTTTAGATACCGATATTTAGAGGTATTCCTTAAAGAAGAATATCATTCGAATGGTGCTTGAAGTTCTAAGTGATCTATCGAAAATATTTATACAATTACTAATAGTAAAATTTTAAATTCGTTCAGTTTTAGATACCGATATTTAGATGTATTCCTTAAACAAGAATATCATTCGAACGGTGTTTAAAGTTCTAAGTGACCTTATTTAATATTCACAAGATAGATAGAATATATCATTATATATACTTTCGAGTTTAACAAATTTATTTGTTATATCAAGTGTCGACATTGGAAAATTTAAGAAATACAACGGGTCGGTTTATAACCCGATTTTTGTAACGATTGAGATTTTATATAACAATTTTAAATATTTATTGAGTTAAATAAATATTTTTTGTGATTTATTTATTGAGTTGAATAAATAAATTATGTGATTTTGTGGAGTGATTTAATTAAGTGTTTTATACTAATTAAATGAATATTTAATATTTAATTTAATTGATGTATATTAATTTTTAGTACAGTTCTAATTTAATTGAGATAATTAAATTAGATGAATTGTGTGATGAAGTGTTACATGAATTATAATTAGCAAGTAATTATAATTATGTGACAAATTTTTATGTGATTAATTGATGTTAGATTTTAATTGATTAAATTAGATGTTAAAAGATTTAATTAATTAAAGTGTAATATTAAAGTATGTGTTAAAAGAATTTAATTCAATCATCACCATCTTCATACTCTTCTCCTAATCAACAAAGGTATAATCCTAACTTGCAGTTTTAAAAAGTATGTGTTTATGCTATTCGTAGTGATAGTTCTTTGTAAATATGAATTTTATGAAAACTTTATAAATACGAATTATATGTGTTTATAGCATGCTTAGATATGAATTCTATGCTTAATTAATTGTTTAATTCATATACATGTGATGAATATGAGGAGTTCATGATCATCACTGAGTTATAGTAAAAGTATTTTGAAAATTATATATATATATATATATATATATATATATATATATATATATATATATAGTTTTCTCTTTAAATCAATGGAATTCATGTTTGATTGTTCATCTTAGGTTAAATTAAGTATAGATGATGATAGCATGTTTAGAAATTTAATTGTTATGCTTGAAATTGGGTGAATTGATTTAAAAACAAAAATGCAGTGTTCAATTTCATGAAGAACACTTAACAATGGTTTTTCTTCAAAAAAATCATGAAATTGGTTGTTTGATGATGTGTTATAATGTTTATGTATGTTAGAATCATGTTAGAAGCTTTAAGTTTGTGTTTTCTATTAATTGATATGAATTGCATGAACTGAAATTAGAATTTGGTGTGAAAAAATAAGCCAAATTGGCTTTTTCTCTGCACAGTTCGCAAACTTGTCTGCGTTCGCTGGAAGGGGCCCGCCCCGGCGGGCCTATCAAGAAGGAAACCCCCACCCCGGCGGGGAGGGGGGGTTGGCAGGGAAAAAGGAAATTTGTTTTCTTTTGTATTATGTAAAGCTAATTTTATGTAGTAACTTTTATAGCATGATTAAACATATATTAAAATGCTAAATGAATATTAATAAAATATAATTTGTGATTATAATTTTGAATAATTATAATTAGAGTAAAGGTTTAATTTAAATTATAATTTTGTTAAATTATAATGATTATAGTTGATTAATTTTAATCAAGTGAATGATAATTTTTAAATTATAATTTATGTAATTATAATAAATGCATGATCAATTATAGATTATAATCTTATGTATTATAATTCAATATTTGCATAATTAATTATAAATTATAATTTGTGTAATTATAATTTAGTAAATGCATGATGTAGTTAATTAATTATAAATTATAATTTGTTTATAATTTAATTAAATAAGATGTGATTATAATTTGAGTAATTATAATTAGATTAAATGTTTAAATTATAATTTATTTAATTATAATTAATATGAAATTCATAATTATTAATTGAGTTAATTATGTGAGCATGCCTATGTGATGTAATTAAATTATGTGATTATTCATTATTAATTTAATAATTAAATAAGAATGAATTAACCTAGAAAATTTAACCAATTATGTGAGTTAGTTACGTGTTAACTAATTTAGATTGTTGTGATTAAACATATATGTGTAGGAAGTGTTAAAAAACGTGAATTATATTAGTAGCTTGCGCTTGAGGCAACTCTTCTAAACCCTAAACTCGTTTATTTGTTTCAATTCAATTATTCATTGTTTGAGATTTGTTCTTTTATTGGACAAGTAATTATTGAAAGTTCATGATATAATTAAAGTAACCTTGGCTTATTGTTCAAGCAATGTTTGAATATTCTTTTGAGATGCTTTAAATTTATTTCTAAAGCATATGATAGTTCGTAGTTCTTTCACTTACGAATTATTCCAAGTTATTGAAAGTCGATTCAACTAATCCTTAGTTGATGAACATGAATTCTAAATTACCCTTGTAAGCTTATCCAAGCCAAACTTTCTTTGGTGCGGATTTGAATTCAAATTACTGAGTTGAACAACCCTATTATTAGGGGAGGTTACTACGCGTAAGCGTTAAGATGTTTGTGCACAATACATGGTACGAAGAGCTGATCCCCCTAAGTACGAGTTAAGGTCCATAGTCTTATTGACTGTTAAAGGTTTAAATAGAAATGTTTATAACCTAGGACAAAAGTTCAAAGGTCTTATGACCCTTAGATAAATTTTATATTCGAATTTTAATGTTGATAGAGAATTATTATTCAATTCTTTATTGCTGAAGTAAGCTAAGTTATTCAAATTCTTTTTAAAGATATCCTTTCATGTATTCATTATTGTTAAACTCCAATGAGCTGTTGTTTGCTCACTCTTGCATTATATAATAATTGCAGCTAAGGTTGATAATGTTGACGCCCCGTCTACGAGTAAGGGCAAGGGAAAGCAAAACAAGTGAAGACTTGTTTTTATTATTTGAAATGATTGTAATAGACGTTAATGTTATATTTTTATTTCCGCACATTATTATTATGTCAAGGTTAGATTACCCTGTGATTGATTTTTAAGAAGGTTGTAACCCTTGTTTTAAGGGAGATTTTATTATTTTGAATAAAGATTGTATTTTATTTTGAAGTTATATTGGGTAGATGTATGTTATATTAGAAAAAGAACACCAAATCATGTGGAAACGAAATACCCGAATTTGGGGGTGTCACAGGTTTTTCCTCAAATCGATCTTCCTAAGTTATCTCTACCCTTATTCTTTTTATTGCAAAAAAGGTTTTGAAGGGTTTTTTAGGAAAGAGGCCAACATGTGTATATGTCGACGATTTGATTTGATTTAAACAGAGTCGCCAGTTGGTAGTTTTGAAAATGGTTGTACCAACTCAATCGAATTTGATTTGAAAAGAGGCCCAATTGCTGGACACTGTCGAAACTTGATTTTTGAAATCAGAGTTTTGAGTTCGGGGGCTTGGTTAAGTGTGGGGAAGGTGTTAGGCACCCCACGGCTCCCGTATAAACACGGTACCACAATCTTTTCAATATTTCTCTTAAAACTGGAATGCGTGAGTGAATGCTGTTTAAAAATTCGACCTATTGATTGATTGATTGAAAGTTTTGACAGGCTTTGTTGAACCTATATACGAAGGGTTTGATTTGATTTGAAAATCAGTCTTTGATTTGATTTGCAAAAAGAATCATTTAATTTGATTTGCAAAAGATTTTGAATTGAATTGACAGTGATGTTTTGAAAGCTGGTTTTATCAAACCCTTACGTTGACATAGGAATTGAAGCATATTGCTACTCTCAATTTTATCTTTATAGCCTTAAGGCTGCATGCAAGTGGTGATTTGTCAGGCTGCGAAGCATCCTCGACCACAGAAATATGCAAGTGTCGGTCTCCTCATGGGTATGAAAACCATCGGAGGGACGCTGACACGACAATCAATATTTTTCACTATGTTGAGACCTTAAATTCAGATAACCGTTTTAAGGTCTGTGCATGTACATTTTACAGAAAAACTGGCAGGGTACATCTGTAAATCAGAGTTTGTCCATCGTGGGAATCAGATTCTGATCAGTTTGATCATGAATCCCACGATTCCTAGGCTTATATATGAGTAGCCAGAAAACCTGCACAGTTCAAATTTGTACAGAAACAAATAAATATCCCAAGATAGCCAGAACCAAGGATTCATTCAGTAAATCCCAGTCCGCACGGCTGAAGTGTCTCGTTCCCACTAGATAGCGATCTAAGGGACGCGAGGTTATTTTTGAAGCTGAAACTATAAAAATAACTAGATTTAAAGAAATCTCAGCCATTATAGCTTCCAAGTTTTGTTGGGACCTGTTTGAACCGTTGAAAGCTAGAATTGGCGAGATTTGGATAAATCTAGTCCTCCCGCAGATATGTCAGTGCAGATTCATATAAAAATGAATATTAAATGCAGTAGTTGAATAAATTGAGCAAAGCAATATATATAATTAAATGTATATAAAAGCTGTAAAAGGGCGATGGGTTTTCACTCGCAAGCCCAGACTAGAATTGAAATATATATATATTTATAAAATAACTATAAATAGCCACAAAATAATTCAGGCTGTGACAGAAATGAAATATATATATATATATATATATAGAAAAACAGTAAAAAGGGCGATGGGTTTTCACGCCTTTGCTCGTACTGGAATTGAAATTGACAGAAAAATAGTCACCTAGTGACTAGGGAGAGCACCCAGTATGGGAAAGTGTGCAAAAGTAGTAAAATAGCCACGAAATAGTCCAGGCCAACTGAAAATAAATAAATATATATATATATATATATTGACAGAAATATAGTCAACCAGGACTGATATGAGTACCAGTGATGGTAAATGTCGCTTATATATGCGTAAATATATATAAAAGCAGTAAACTACCTCGGATTTGACATCCGGGCTTGACAGAATTGAAATGTTAGTACATTTATAGTTAAATATATACAAAAAAGGGCCAAACCCAGACTGGGAAGATAACCCAGTCCAGCGAAGTTGCCAGAATGTGCGTGAAAGTGCCGTGGAGCTGTTAAAGCTGACGGATCGTCAATCCGAGTTGTAGAAATGCTGAAAACGGAGTTTATGTACAAACATGTATCAAGTTTTGACAAAAACGGCCACAGAACTAAGTTTCAGGCATATTTAGAAAGTGAAATTTCATGTGCAAGTGTAAAACAATGCAAAGTAGTAATAACAACTTGCTGATCGTAAAAATACTTACAATAGCCTTCAAAACGGGCTTTTTGCCACTTAGTGGGCTTCAAACGACCAAATCTACCAGTGGTTTTTTTATATGTGGTAGTATATGGGTTTGTCTACGTGTTGGAGTAAAAATATTTGGGTTTAGAAGAGGTGTAAAAGTCAGAAATTCAGACGGGCAGAGCTTCGCTGCGTTTTGGAATTGCTGAAAATGAACGGGGGTGCACCTCTATATATAGGCCAGGGAGCCTCAGCTCTTCTTGCAGCTACCGCAGGTAGAGGTGCGGCTCCCCAGGGTGGGGCCCACATGCCCGACTTTATCATCTCGAAGTGCGTGCATGCTAGGCAACGCGATCTCAGGTTCGGAATTTCATAACTTTTGATCAGAGCGTTCGTTTGGGGCGTGCTATAGCTTTTCAGAAAGCCCTCACTGAGAGTGTCACAATGACATTGAATTTAACCCTTTTTAAGTCCCCAAAGATGGGTTCATGACCAGGTCTTCGTTTCCCCACAGTTTGCCCGATGAGCTATCTGGTACTGTTTTCACCCAGAATCATCGTTGTGGTTCTTTCTGACCTTGGTGGCATCAATTCGGTTTGAGTTTGACTGAATTAGATAAGAGTTGGTAAAATGACCATTTTGCCCCTCCCAGGGTTGCCCTTGTTGTCGGCATGGCCTCTGGTTGACTTCCAGGAGCTGTTTCCAAGACTTGGATCCCATTCGAGTCTGTTTATTCTCAGTGTTGCCTCTGTGGCTGACATGGCCATTCCAGGTTTTCTTCTAGAAGTGTTGTGATGCTTCAGGTTTATGTCTGAAGTTGACCTGACTTCCCGGACTGATGCCGGGGCTGACCTGTACTTCCTGGGTTGCTGCCGGGGCTAATTTGTACCTTCCAGGTTACTGTTGGGGCTTCGTTCACATCACGATATGGTTGATCGGTGCTGTGGTTATCCCGATATTGGTGACCGAGTTTTAGCTGATGTCTCGATATTGAGATCGGAGATGATCTGACGGTCTGATTGACTATCGGAGCTGGATTGACGGTCCGATTGACTATCGGAGCTGGATTGACAGTTCGATTGACTATCGGAGTTAGCTGGAGTACCAATATTGGTGATCAAATTTGACTGGAGTTGACCGACATTGGGGATCGAATTTAGGTTTACCGACATTGGGGATCGAATTTAGGATGAAGGACCGGCATTTGGATTAGATGTCTGGTGTTGGGACCGGGGTTGGCTTGATTGATTGTTTTTCCCTCCTACAATGTTAGTATTGGGGCAAAGAAAATTTCGAGTGTCTACTGATGCCCCTCTTTATCATGTTTATGTAATGTAATGGAATGAACAGGATAAAGATTGCTAGACAGTTGAAATATGACAAGATATTTATGATGCAAATTGCAATGCAATGAATGTTAACATGCTTTTGCAAATCACATATCGCATCGCATATCGCATCGCAAATCGCATATCTCATCGCATCGCAAATCGATTACCTTTACCGGTGTTTGTGTTGGTGCCGATATCCACGGTTAGCTTTCATCAATGTTGTTGATGTCTATGCTGGTGTTGACTCCAATGGTATGATTTCCATTGGTGTTGCTGATGCTTGTTTGATGAAGATAAACTAAAATGTTTCCCATAGTTTTGATGGGGATGTCGTTCTTTATGATAGTTTTTGCTATTTTCTTGATTTAAGCCCAATGGTTTCTCACATCTGCTGATACTCTTCGTGGGGCTACTTGCTGATGCCGTTTGTACATTTTTGAAGACTCCTCTGATGGGGATATATCTCTTTCGCTGAGTTACCTCAGTGGGTGCTCCCGATGCTTATCCTGATGATAACTTACACCGGTAGTTTGCAAAAGTGCCTACCCTGATGATAGGGGCAATGGTTGATCATTGGACTGTCACGATGCCTACTCGAACGGTAGCATTTCATCGAGGTTGTGTGTTTAATGTGTATGCATTTTTGACTCTATTAGGTATGTATGCCTAATGCTTTGATGGAGATGTGCGCTGATGTAGCGCTTATTGCACATGTGCAGACTAGACATGATGTGATGATCTTAATTTGTCCTAGGTTGATGCATATGCTTAATTGAATTGATGTAGAACCATACCTGACCCTTTCTGAGGTAATTTGGAGTTTTTGTCACATAAAATTTGCTAGGCTTAGCAGTTTCAACTCCCGTATGGCTCCTTTTGTCATTTGCAGGTTCAAATGTTCCCCTTTCATATATCGTCTCTGATGGGGATGGATCAGAGTTGATCTGCCGGCCCGATTGGAGATTGGGGTTGATTTGATTTGATTGACCTCGGTGATCCCTTTGAGGATGTGTATAACATATTCCATCATCTGTCCTTTGTGAAGATGGAGTATTATATGACTTTCGCTCCTAGATCATCTCCCGATGCTTCGTTGGGGTTTTTCCATCGGCTAATCATTGAGTGTGAAAAGGGCAAGCTTTTTACTTATGACCTTGTTGGTTTAGCTCTGGACTGATGACCCGGGTGAAGCTGACGTCCTGGAGGATGTAGCCTGTTCTTTCATTGCCTAGATTTGGACTTTAGTTTAGAGGACTCAACTTGTGAGGGCTTGGCGCATGTTGACATGTTTGATGGTGTAGATTTCATTCGCTAGATCTTTTTGTCATCGGGCATCTGTTCCTCCCGAGTTAAGAATTTTTCCCTTTCTGTGGAGGGATAACTTATGTCGCCTTGATTTCTTTCTGGAATGCTCCTTTTTCTTTTGATGAGGCACTTGGTCCCATCGTAGATCCTTTCCATTTCTTAGAATCAGAAATGCCCCAGCCCTTTCGCAGCTTGTTACTGGGGTTCACAGAAGAAACTTGCTTTGTTGACCATGCTTACGGTGATTAATTTCCTACATATTCAGACAAATAACAATATGTGCCCCAAAATCTTGATGGCTCGGGCCGTCGGGGTTAGTGTGATGAGGCATTTAAAGTAAAAGTTTAGGAAATTGCATGCTTGTATTCAATGCGCTCTCATCTTATCCCTAAAGATATTGAAAGGGAGTATGAAAATGAATTTTTCCTAAGGAAATCGAAATTTTTGCTTGACAAGTTATGAAATCGCAAGAAAACTTTTAAGCGTCCATAGTCATTTTTCATGGGTAGGATTAGATTTAAAAAACTTGTCTCCCTTTATCAGAGACACCTCATCTTCGCTCTAGACACTGCCCTTCACAAGATTAACATCATATGACATGCGCACTAAGTGTGACGCAACCCTTAGCATGGGTTTCTCTTCTATGACTTCTAGGTGACCTCATTTTTTCTTGCAAAATTTTTCTGCTTTTCTCGCTTAACTTTGTCTCATTTTCTTAGGCTTTTCAGAGTTACCCATGTAACGAGTTTTAGACTAATGACTCGCAAACCTAACGGCTTTAGAGCACTAGGTGTTAAGACACCCCTTCGGGTTTACTGGCTCGAGTAAGAAAGGCCACACTTCGAGATAAGTTAGGCGGTCTACTCTTTTGATCTTCGCCTGAGCCTGTACAAGATTCATTTTCTTAAGTTCTAAATTACCCGTGTAGCAAGTGTTGGGCCGATGACTCCCAAACCAGACGGCTTTAGGGCACTAGGTGTAGAGACATCCCTCGGGCTTAATTACTCGAGTAATCTAGGCCACGATTCAAATCTGCTCAGATTTTGATTTCTTAAAATGCTCGTTTTCTTAGGAACTGAGTTACCCATGTAACGAGCGTTGGGCCGGTGGCTCCCAAACCAAATGGCTTTAGGGCACCAGGTGTAAAGACACCCCTCAAACTTAATAACTCGAGTAACCCAGACCACGATTCAAGACATTAGGCTGGCTACTAGTTGTCATCCTTGTCGTCATAGTTTCATACCCCACAGCTAAGAGTCAGGTTAATCGCAAAGTGCTGACATGCATATGAGGTCAAGTTTGCTCTAAAAAGTGCTTTGATCTAGGACATCGTGCCTAATCAAAAGGTTGAATAATCTTAATTCTCTAATCGCTTTCATGATTCTTGCTCCATGGATGCTTATCAGAATTAATCCAATTCACAACAAGTTAAGCAAAAATCTCTTTTTCTTTTTCTTTTTTTTTCTGAGACCCTAATGCAGAACTTATGTGTATTATCGCTAATGCATGGAATTTGAAAGCACATAAAGAGATGAAAGAGTCCTACCTTATCAGCGAATTGCAGTATTCTAGGAAAATTATAATTGGAAAAGATCGATTGATCATACCGAATCGCCAATGATGAAAGCTGGGACGATGATGGATCATGCTGATGGTGCCAACTAGTGCATGTTGATTGGATGGTTGATAAATTCTCCAGTGTTAGGTTGTTCAATTTCCAAAATTGGTCCAGTCTTGTGGTAACAATCCCGACATCGGGTTGTCGTTAACTTTGAACTTGCCCCAGTCTTGCTTGTCATCTGGGACGATCGCTTGGTTGTATGTTTGACCGATGGGCT
Source organism: Panax stipuleanatus (assembly GCA_020205555.1). Lineage (NCBI taxonomy): Eukaryota > Viridiplantae > Streptophyta > Magnoliopsida > Apiales > Araliaceae > Panax > Panax stipuleanatus. The sequence continues at coordinate 114,184,849 of CM035119.1, read as the reverse complement.
GATAAGATACTGAGATCGCAAGAGTCTTTAATCGCATGACCCCCATAGTGAACAGGTAGTGGATTTTGGTTTTAATGCTTGGATGCCCCAGTCATTGTTTTTGATTTGTAGGAGCAATTAGATTTGATGACCTTTCTTCTGCTTTGATGAAGGTTTCAGATTGAGGCTTCAGCTCTTCGAAGGTCCTTGCGGATGTTTATGCTTGATATATCGTTGTGTTGTTGTTCCAACTTTGACGATTGATGTCGAGATGCCTTTGGACTCCAATGAATTGGACTCAAGGGCTTGTAATGGTTGGTGGTGATGGCTTTGACCACGACTTTGGTTGGTGACCTACCGAGTGTCCCTGTCAGGAAAGATCTGGCTATGGCAGATTCGACAGCTCTGATGACCTTCGAGAGAGATCAGGCCAGGGCGTTGATGTTGACGACTCATTCTATTAGAGATACAACTTCTGTTGATAGAGGCGAGGCCCGAGCCACTCGGGATGTTGCCTTTGCTGAGAGGGACGAGGCCATAGTATACAAATGGCAGTGGATGTTCTGGCTCGTATGGAGACCGAGGGTTAGGAGCTTGCAGCTGCTCCTCTATCTTCAGAGAGATGCCATGTTGGCACTGTTATCCCGCTTATCCACGAGTTCTAAGACTAGTTTTGATTTTCCTCAGCAAGGCCTGTTGACTAGGTGGTTTGATAGAATTTGGCTTTTATTTGTCTTCAATGTCTTGGAACTGGTCTTTATTTTATTTTTATTATTATTATTTTTCTTTAAGGCCTGTTGACTAGGTGATTCGACGATAACCCATACTGCGTCATAGCCTTTCTGGGTCGTCGGAAGGCCAACAACAAAATCCATTGTAATATGTTCCCATTTCCATTCTGGGATTTCTAAAGGTTGTAACAAACCACTTGGTCTTTGGTGTTCTGCCTTGACCCTTTGGCAAGTCAGACACTTGGCAACACAATCGGCAACGTCCCTCTTCAAATTTGGCCACCAAAAGTGTTGTCGTAAATCCTGATACATCTTGGTACTTCCGGGGTGAATGGAATACCTCGAACTATGAGCCTCGCTCAGAATGTCCTCCTTGATTTCTGGTATTAGCGGTACCCAAACTCTACTTTCAAATCTCAAAAATCCTTCGCTATCCATTTTAAATCTAAGTTCAGTCCCTTCAGATATCTTTCTCTTTACTTCCTCACATTCCTTATCCAGGATTTGTGCTTCCTTAATCTTATCCAATAAAGTTGTACCAGCTTGCAGGTGAAACAGTTTCTCGTCAGTCTCCATTGGACATCCTACTTCCAATTCCAGCTTTTCCATTGCTGAAATCAATTCTTCCTGTGCTGTCAGCATCAGCAACTTTTCTCGACCCTTTCTGCTTAAGGCGTCGGCTACAACATTCGCTTTTCCTGGGTGGTATAAGATATCACAATCATAATCCTTTATTAACTCCAGCCACCTTCTTTGGCGCATATTCAAGTCTTTCTGTGTGAAAATATACTTCAGACTCTTATGGTCTGTATATATTTCACACTTTTCCCCATAGAGATAGTGTCTCCAAATCTTTAAAGCGAATACCACCGCAGCCAATTCCAAATCATGGGTTGGATATCCCTTCTCGTAATCTTTTAGTTGTCGTGACGCATACGCAATGACTCTGCCGTTTTGCATAAGCACACAGCCTAGCCCTTTATGCGACGCATCACTATATACCACAAAATTTCCTGTGTCATCCGGAAGGGACAACACAGGTGCTGTACTTAACCGTCTCTTAAGTTCTTGAAAACTTTCCTCACACTTCTCCGTCCAAACGAATTTCACAACTTTCCTAGTCAAATTCGTTAATGGAGTGGCGATCTTGGAAAAATCCTGAATAAATCTTCTATAGTAACCAGCTAATCCAAGAAAACTTCTTACTTCCGACGGTGTTTTCGGCTGATCCCAATTCATCACTGCTTCGACTTTGGAGGGATCCACCGAAATTCCGTCCTTATCAATCACATGTCCGAGAAATTGCACCCTTTCAATCCAGAATTCACACTTTGAGAATTTGGCATACAACTTCTCTCTTCTTAATACTTCTAACGTCAACTTCAAATGCTCAACATGTTCTTCCTTGGTCTTAGAATAGACCAATATATCATCAATAAAAACCACTACGAATTTGTCCAGAAACGGCTTGAACACTCCATTCATTAGGCCCATAAATGCTGCAGGCGCATTTGTTAGACCAAATGACATAACCAAAAATTCGTAGTGACCATATCGTGTCCTAAACGCTGTCTTTGGGACATCTTCGGGCCTCACCTTCAACTGATGATAACCACTTCTCAGGTCTATCTTCGAGAAATATCTCGCTCCTTTTAATTGATCAAACAGATCATCAATCCTTGGCAACGGATACCTATTCTTAATGGTAACCTTGTTCAATTCTCTATAGTCAATGCAGAGTCGCATCGTTCCATCCTTCTTCTTAACAAATAATACCGGCGCTCCCCACGGTGATACGCTCGGTTGAATATATTTCTTGTCCAACAGCTCTTGTAGCTGTACCATCAATTCTTTCATTTCTACCGGAGCCATCCGGTACGGTGCTTTCGATATTGGAGCCGTTCCTGGCACCAAATCGATAACAAAATCTACTTCCCTGTCAGGCGGAAGTCCTGGCAGATCATCCGGGAAAACATCCACGAAGTCTCTTACGACTGGTATTTCTTCTAACTTTGAATTCTCTTTACGACTATCGACTATGTAGGCTAAATACCCCACACAGCCTTGTCTTAATAACTTCCTGGTTTGCATCATCGTCAGACAACTCGCTTGTCTAGGCGATTTGCTGCCATAAAACACAACCTTTGATGGAGTCATAAGGTTAATACATTTCTTCTGGCAATCAATTACGGCTCCATAATTGAATAGCCAATCCATTCCCAGGATAACGTCAAATTCCCCAAGTTTAATCGGGATAAGATCTACATTCATAACGTTACCCTTAATATCCACTTTACAGTTCTTGTGTATATACTTAACAGGAATTACTTCCTTGTTCGCAATCTCTATGTTCATAGGGATTTCCAATTCGTCTTTAAGCAATTCTAAATTCTTTGCAAAGTCATCGGATATAAATGAACAAGTAGCACCCGAATCAAATAAAACATAAGCATTGACTTTATTGATCGGAATGATACCTGACACCACATCACGAGACTGCACAGCGTCTTGTACGGTCATGTTAAATGTCCTTGCAGTTGGTCGGTTTGTTGAAGTCGGTCCGGTAATGGTAAGAGGATTTCCACTATTATTTCCCTTATGTCCACCTGACCCTGCCCCTCCAGATGCCTTCTTTGGACAGTCTCTAACCAAGTGATCCTTTGACCCACATGTATAGCAGGCGCTCTTCTTAGGGTTAGGGCAGTTAGGTGCTATGTGGCCTTCCTGACCACAGTTATAACAAACTCTTTTTCCTTTCATGCAGACTCCCAAGTGAGTCTTCCCACAGGTTGGGCATGGTTCTAACTTTTTCTTCTGACTACCTTGCTGACTTACAGACGACGGGTTGTCATTCCATTTTCGTTTATGATTATTAATTCCCCCTGTGTGATTGCCACTAGCCTTATTGTTTCCTTCACTATCATTCTTCTTCTTCTTTTGATCCTGATTGTACTTAGACACCGCTTCGCTTCCACCTTCAGCGAGAATTTCCTTCTCCAGAACTCCAGCAAAAGTGTTCAATTGAAACATCGACACCTTGCTATACAACCAGGGTTTCAGTCCCTGTTCAAAACGCCTAGCCTTTCTTTCGTCAGTATGCACCTGATATTGGGCAAACCTAGACAATTCGTTAAACTTTGCCGCATAGTCGGGCACAGACATATTCCCCTGCTTCAACTCCAGAAACTGCACCTCCATTTGATTCTGGGAGCTGGTCGGGAAATACATCTCGAAAAACATTTCTTTAAACCTTTCCCAGGTTATTACACCTTCTCCTCCCCTGATCTTATTTGCCTGCCACCAATAGCTGGCTTCTGATTTTAACATAAATGTCGCGTAGGCGGTCTTCTGGTCCTCCCTAACACGGGCGACCTCAAAAATTTTCTCCATTTCCATAACCCAAGTCTGAGCTTCTATCGGGTTCGTGGAACCCTTAAAATCTGGCGGTCCCACTGCCTTAAAGTCTTTAAATGAGGTGTTTGGTGGAGCTTGAGGCTGATTGTTCATCGCTCCAGCCAACAGATTTACCAACTGCTGAACGGGGTTCGCATTGGCATCATTGTTGTTATTGGTTGATCCCTCTTGGGCTTGTCGACGATTTTGTCTCCTTCTTGGCGGCATATTTCTGTTAAGAATATATGCTCATTAGATCTTTATTAAATCACTTAAATATTTAAGAATTAACTCAAATATTTAACATAACCACTTTAACTACTCTTTTCTTTTCGAATAACCTTTGATATTTTATTTAAATCAAAAGTTTTAAACATAGTACTATAGCATCTCTGCCATTTACTTCAACTATCCCAAGATAAAGAATCTTCAGGATTTAGTTTCTCAAAATATTCCTTTGTTTTTTTTAAATCACATCGGAATTTACATTAACTACTCCAAAGAGTATCACATAATGTTAAATACTTTAACATACTCACTTAACCCATATCATCTTAAACAACTTTATTATTTTATTAAAACCAAAAGCTTTTAATACAATACGATAGCATTTCTGCCATGTACATCAACTATCCTGAAATAAAGTTTCTACAGGACTTACATTATCACAATATTCCTTTGTTTATAATTACATTGGAATTTACATTATTTACGATTGTTTAAACATTAACAATATCATATTATCCTATCACGGCCTACTAAGGCGTCGGACAGCTTCACTACGTTCCTCCTCTATAATGCGGGACATAGTCCTGCGATCTAACATATACCCAGGCAGTCCCTCGAACTGAATTGGATATCTCATAACTCGGTCCTGGGCCTCATCCATTGCCCTCAGAAACGTGTAGCACGTCTCTGCAACCTTAACTCTCTTCGCACGCGCATCATCCTCTGCCAGATCTGCACGTCGTGCATTTCTCACCCAAGCTTCTTCCACTATGGCGAGTCTTTCAGATTTCTCTTTCAACTCATACTTTAACTTTTCTATCTCCTCTGTCTTCTGCTCACTTTGGCCCTTCTCATGAACCAAATCCCACTCCACATTGCCAAGACGGGTGTGGAGTGTCTCAATCTCACCACCCTGAGCAACTGACTGCTCCCTCAACTCCTGAATCGTATCTCGTAACTCTACGTTTCGATCATATAATAAATCATACATATCAGCACTGTCAGAGTTCGGTGGAAACTCCTCAAGGTCTTCCTCCTCCTCTTCCTCTTCCTCGGCTGCCTCAGCCGGGATCTCAACCTCCTCAGGGTCCTCCTCTGAGTCAATCTCTTGCTCATGCTCCTGACCAAAATCTGGATTTACAGGAGATGGCTCTGGCTGTACTAACTGCTCCCAGACAGTGTGTATATCCCGGGGCTCCTCAACTCTAGTCTCTAGGGGTACAACATCTCTAGACTGACTAGCTCCTCCAGTATCTGACATCCTGACAAAATAAGTTTTAAGTCTTAGTTTTTACGTGATGTTAATCAATACTCTTAACAAGTATGAACACATAAGCACATAGCACATAAGGTAATTTTATTATCTTTCTTAGAACTCAATCAGAGTTGTCATTACTATCTTCATGAAGGCTACTATCCTAAGGTTTTCCCCCTACCTAAGGTTCATAACCTACGGCTCTGATACCAACTTGTGACACCCCCAAATCCGGTATCTTAATTTCTACAGGATTTGGTGTTCACTGTTCCAATATCATACAACTATCTACCCATAAATAATGAAATTCATTTATTAGATAAATAAATCATCATCTTACATCATCTGAAATAAAAATACATCATAAATCCCAGGTTATACTTAACCTTAAATCTCTTTTGCGGAAACGTAAATAAATAAGTCTTAAATCATCACACATAAATCTTAAACTTTAACATTATTCATGACAACACAAATCTTCATCACTTGTTAGCTTTTCCTTTGCCCTTGCTACTAGAAGGTACATCACTTCGTTCATTATTAGCTGCAATGTTATTATGCAAGAGTGAGCACGGATGCCCGCAAGTATAAAAATATGACAGAATAATAACATGCGAGTGAAAGAATTCTGAATAACAGAAAGCTCAACATTTGAATCAAGAATATTAACCAAGAGTCAAATTACTTCTCAACTTTTGAATCAAGAATATTAGTCAAGAGTCAAATTACTTCTCAACTTTTGAATCAAGAATATTAGTCAAGAGTCAAATTACTTCTGAGGGTCATTAAGACCTTGAACCAAGTCTTAGGTTGTCAAGTATATTAACCTTTCCAACCTTTAACAGTCACAAGACTATAGACTTTACTTTTCGTACTTAGGGAGATCAGCCCTTCGTACTGATACTGTGCACACTATCTTAACGCTTTAAGCATCTTCATTAATTCCCTATATTAGGGTTGTTCATCTCAGTTTGACATCAGAATCCGCACCAAATAAAGTTGGTTTGGATAACTCAATAAATGATATTCAAATTGAATATTAACTTCTCAAGGTATACAATCGAATAAGTATTGTACACTTAAATGATACTTTTAAAAGAATCATGGCATCTCATGTGAAATTCTAAACTTGGATATTCAAGAGTAAGAATTTGCTCAACAATAGTAATTAAGCATAGAAATTGCTTAATTTAAAGAGTTTAGTTTAGGAAACTTGCCAAACAATAATAATAAGTTAGGGATAGAAAACTTGCTCAAATATAAAGATTTGAGTTTAGGAAACTTGTCTCGTGCGCAAGCTACAATTATTACTCACTTCTTTAATTACTCTTACCTATCAATACATTCACAATATCAATTAATCACAAGTTCGATATGATGATTGATTTACAATAGTATTCTTCAAACTCATTATTAGGTTTTCAAATAATGGTTTACGTTGATTAATTAACTTGTTAATTAATCACGTATCTTAAGTTATTAACTTGTATTAATAACTCATTACATACATAACATGTCATCATGTTAATTAAATTTAAAATAATGTCTTAATGTTTATAACACATTATTTAACCTTTACAAATAATAGTTTAAGTCATGTAATTAATTTATTAATTAATTACATAACATAAATTATTAAACTCATATCAATATTTTATTATATTTATACAACATGTGTTCATGTTCATTAGACTCAAAACACATTTCAAAATTTTCCAACACTTAGCAATTTTTTTCAAAATTTTCGGACAGGCGCGGCCGCGCGCCATTTTGCCTTGCAGCCGGCGCGGCCGCGCGGCTGCGGAATTTCAGAATCTGAAGTTCGCGAACGAACACAGATTTTCTCCCATTTTCTCCCAATTCACATTATTACACTGATTTATAATGTTACCCATGAAGTATAAACTTCACAGGAACATTATATATCACTTATAACATATTCTTAACATTCCAAGTTATGTAATTATACAAATCAAAATATTAATTTTCACTGTTCTTCAAAACTTTCAAGAGTTTAATGAAAAACATAAAAATCTCCTTACGGATTCGTTACTACACCGAATCCATTCATTTCAATTCCATTTCGTTTGTTTTAACATATACAATCATATTCATGTATCAATTTAAATATAAACATATGATTTAATCATTAATTTAACCCATATGGGTTATTCACCCATATTCAATACTCTGTAATTTCATAAACACAATTATTAACAAAATTACTTGGTGTGATCACTGTGAATCATGAATGGATAGCCTAAATTATATCATGGACATATGTTACTATATATATATCCATGAAATCAATCAATTGTCAACTTTCTCCATTCACAGAGGACTTTTACAAAACACGTACATGAAAACTCTGTAAATCCTTAACAACCCAATTAAGGCCAATTAAATCAAATTGATTACTTTAAAACATGTTTATACGTTAGAAAAACACGTTATGATTCCATACCCATATAGATAAAGCCATATCGTAACCCAATTGGGAAACCCAATTTCACAGAAAACTCTAAACTCGTATATGAAAACTTTAGAAAATATAATTTTAAAAACTTTGAAAGAAGATTACCCTTTGTTAGTATGAAGATAATCAAAGACAACACTTAAGATTTTCTCAAATCTCTTTCTCCCTTTCACTCTCAATTTCTTCTTCCCGATCTCTCTATTTTCTTCTCTGAACTTTTCTTATTTTTTTTTTCTGACTTTGAAAATAACTTATGTCTGACAATCATATACGTATATGTATATATATTATACCGTTGTATAATAAACGGATTAACCTCTCTTAAGGCCTTGTTTGCCTTCCTCTTCTTTTCTTTCCCCATTTATTTTAATAAACTAATTTACTATATAGTTAATTGTCACCTTACTTATTGATTAATTAATTTTATTTAAATTAATTAAATAAAATAAGATAATTCACATTAAACACATTGTCACATAATTAATATTTTTATTTATTAATTATGTCAATTCATTAACTCATTAATTAATTATTAAATTAATTAAAGTAACATATGCTTATTTAATTAATTCAATTAATCAAATAAACTCAATTAATTAAATACTTTGAACTATTAAATCACTACATATTAATTTAATTAATGTCACACATATAATTAAATTAATCTACCACAAATTCATGAATTAATTATTTAATTCAATAATTAAATCATTAAAAATATTTATTTATCTCCATAAATATTCAATATCTTTACAAAATTCTCGTTCGTCACAATCAGTATCTCCTCCTCATCTTGTAAAAGGATAAGGTCAGACATATAGTTGTTGGCTTTGGTCATCAAGATATTTGATGATGGTGGATGAACTTCATTGGGAGATTCTTTTGTTTCTTTGGTCATTCCCAAGATTAGGGTCGGTCCACCTTATGTTATGCCAGGATTGATGCTCATAGCTGTCACATCCTTTGAACTGCCCACTTTTAGTGGACATCTTGAGCTCTTTATCTCCCTCTCGCCTTTTCTGGTCATGGGGAATTCTTTCTTCAGTTCTCCATTTTCAATGAGGTCCTGGATTTTGTGCTTTAGAGACCAGCATTCCTCAGTTGCATGTCCGGGTGAGTTAGAATGGTAAGCACACCTCTTGTTGAGATCATATTGCCTTCCTTTGGGATCCATTGGTGGAGCGAGCTCAATGATCTTTTTCTGCGCAATCAACAGTGCTAAGACATTTTTCGACGAGTCCTCCAAAGGTGTGAATACCCTTCTCTGCCTACTCTCCCCGACTCTCGGAGCCGTGGGATTTCGAGGGTTTGCTCGTGTTTGAAATGTCTCTTGATATTTCCTATTTGGGAGTTCGCACTCCTCCAGAGGATTTTTCTTTTGGTGAGAACTTCGAGTAATTTGATCATTCCACCTTTCTCGTTCATTCAACATGCTCTGATCCTCTTCATTTAATCGGCGGATCTTGGAGGGAGATATGCTCTCATTCTGAATAACCTCCTCTTTCTCTTGGCTTTCTGATATTTGAGTGAAATGATGCCTTGTATCCTGATGTTGGTGCACTACCAGATTAGCCAGCAGAGTTACTTGATATTGGATCGCATCCAATTTTTGTATTATCGTCAGACCCTCCTCTGTATTTTCCAACTTGAGGACATTTGTCTTGTTCCTTTGGGGGTAATTCTCTATCCTCCGTATGTATTTACGATTTGGATACATTTCATCGCTTCCTGACCCGATCATGTTTACTTCCTCCGTGTCATGCGACATCAAAAGGTTGGCGTTGACATTTGGATGGCCAGGTTGTTGGATCACAAGATCACCGCTTTCGATCAGGTTTTGGATTTTATGCTTTAAGGACCAACAGTCTTCTGTATCGTGTCCTGGAGATTCTGAATGGTATGAACATTTCTGGCTAGGATAGTATCTTTTGCTTTTTGGATCCAGAGGTGGAGCCAGCTTGGTAATTTTCTTGTGATCTATTAACATCATCAACAGGTTTTCAAGGGAATCGCCTAGTGGAGTGAACACCCGATTTTCAGTTCTTTCGAATTTTCTCTTTCTCTCCTGGTAATTGTTGAATGCAGTCTATTGTGACGATAGATTGCCTTCCCTCTTCCAAATGGGGGGACTATGGTTAGGTCTCCTAGACTGCCCCTGTACAACAAGGAATACATCTTCATCGCCTTCCTTGGGTACCCTTATGGGATCACTCGTATAGTTGCCAGACTGTATATGATCGGCGACTACTTTCAAGGGTGTGAGATCTTTGATCTTGCCTACTTTCAGGCCCATCTCTGTCATTTCGCCATGTTTGATCATCTCTGAGAATGGCTTTCCTATTCTGGCCAGGATCCTCTCATAGTAAGGTGCCTCTTGGATGTCTATGAAAGTCATCACCATTTCAGCTTCGGTCATAGGCTGGCTGACTTGTGCTGCCAGACGTCTCCATCTTTGGGCATACTCACGGAAAGACTCGTTGCTCTGTTTTTTGACTTTGGACACTTGATACCGATCTGGAACCATCTGAGACTTGAAGCTGTATTGAGTTAGGAAGGCATGAGCTAGCTCTTCCCAACTGTGGATTTTGGCATTGTCAAGTAGGGCATACCACGTCCTAGCCTCTCCAGTGAGACTCTTTTGGAAAAGCTGCATTCGGAGGTTTTCATCTTCAAGCTCGCCAATGTATACTTTCAAGTGCGTATAAGGATCGTCTGCCCCACTGTATTTTTCAAACTCTGGGACTTGGAATTTATCAGGATATTTAGCCCCTGGGAATATGCAGAGATCTGAATATGTAACACTTCCAAGGTTTCATGTCCCTTTGATTGCTCGGATGGTTTCTTCCATTAGTCGAACTTTCCTTCGGATATCGCCAGTTTCCCGATCTTCCCTGAGATTTTTGATTTCAGAGGTTTTGTTGGTTCTTTTATTGGACCGAGGTTCAGGGATCTATATTTCCCCCTTTTTGTTATCGCTTTGATTGCCACCCTATGAGGAGGACTCTGTTTGATTGAATGTTGGCTGGCCCTGAGTGTTTTTGCTTTGTTCTCTTAGAAGGATAGCCAGCTCTGTTATTTGATTCTTAAGTCCTTCGAACTCTTTCGAGACACATAACCCAACTCGCATTGGCTACTTTCAGCCATGTCGGTGGATAGGCTTTGTGCCTTTTCAGATTATGATGTAGTAGTGAGACCACTTTTTTCACCTACAACCAAAACGTAGGCGTGTCAGTTTCCTGAGGTAGGTAATGACTGGATGCATTTATGATGTGTGCTTTTTTAAGTTTATCCTGCAAAATCGAGGTTAGTTATTTTGATGGCAGGATGACAGGATATTTGATAGGAAAGTAAATCTTTCATTATTGTCATTTATATTGTGCTCCTCAGTAATTGGAGACTTGACATGGAATTGAAAGAGGAAGGCATGAAGAAGCTTCCCGTCGAATTTGGTTGATCAGAAGCTGACCTATCCTAGGTTACTCTCGCGGCTTTTGTTTCGGCATGAAGGTTCCCAGATCATCGCAATCTACTAGAAGGGAAGTTAATCCGATCGTTCAACTGGAGCGAATCTGGGTGGTGCATTTTCAGGAGGCAGCCCCGGAGACTTAGTCGTCCTCAAAGTCCTTACTTATCAACGACCGGGTTAGCCTCCTGGTGGAGGGACTCACAGCATACATTCATATACATCGGCCTTACCGCTTATGCATGTAATGACAGTTCGTGCGAAGCACTAATATGGGTGCGAAGCACTAAAGCATTCATTTTCATTCATTCAATGTAAAGGCATAGCATTCATAAATGAAAGACGCAGCATTCACTCATCCATTGACTGTGGAGACGCAGGATTTCACGTATTCAATAGTTTTGAAAGGGAAATGTTTGAAAAGATTGAAAGCGGCCTAAGCCCTCTACTGTCCCCAGCAGAGTCGCCACCTGTCGACGTTGAAAAATTTTAGAAATACCGCGGGTCAGTTTATAACCCGATTTTCCTCAAATCGATCTTCCTAAGTTATCTCTACCCTTATCAAAAAAGGTTTTGAAGTTTTTAGGAAAGAGGCTAACATGTGTATATGTCGACAATTTGATTTGATTTAAACAGAGTCGCCAGTTGGTAGTTTTGAAAATGGTTGTACCAACTCAACCGAATTTGATTTGAAAAGAGGCCCAATTGCTGGACACTGTCGAAACTTGATCTTTAAAATCGAAGTTTTGAGTTCGGGGGCTTGGTTAAGTGTGGGGAAGGTGTTAGGCACCCCACGACTCCCGTGTAAACACGGTACCGCAATCTTTTCAATATTTCCCTTAAAATTGGAATGCGTGAGTGAATGCTATTTAAAAATTGGGCCTATTGATTGATTGATTGAAAGTTTTGACAGGCTTCGTTGAACCTATATACGAAGGGTTTGATTTGATTTGAAAATTAGTCTTTGATTTGATTTGCAAAAAGAATCATTTAATTTGATTTGCAAAAGATTTTGAATTGAATTGACAGTGATGTTTTGAAAGCTGATTTTATCAAACCCTTACGATGACATAGGAATTGAAGCATATCGCTACTCTCAATTTTATCTTTATAGCCTTAAGGCTGCATGCAAGTGGTGATTTGTCAGGCTGCGAAGCATCCTCGACCACAGAAATATGCAAGTGTCAGTCTCCTCATGGGTATGAAAACCATCGGAGGGACGCTGACACGACAATCCATATTTTTCACTATGTTGAGACCTTAAATTCGGATAACCGTTTTAAGGTCTGTGCATGTACATTTTACAGAAAAACTGACAGGGTACATCTGTAAATCAGAGTTTGTCCATCGTGGGAATCAGATTCTGATCAGTTTGATCATGAATCCCAGGATTCCTAAGCTCACATATGAGTAGCCAGAAAACCTGCATAGTTCAAATTTGTACAGAAACAAATAAATATCCCAAGATAGCCAGAACTAAGGATTCATTCAGTAAATCCCAGTCCGCATGGCCGAAGCATCTCGTTCCCACTAGATAGCGATCTAAGGGACGCGAGGTTGCTTTTGAAGCTGAAACTATAAAAATAACTAGATTTAAAGAAATCTTAGCCATTATAGCTTCCAAGTTCTGTCCGGACCTGTTTGAACCGTTGAAAGTTAGAATTGGCGAGATTTGGATAAATCTAGTCCACCCGCAGATATGTCAGTGTAGATTCATATAAGAATGAATATTAAATGAAGCAATTAAATAAATTGAGCAAAGCAATATATATAATTAAATGTATATAAAAGCTGTAAAAGGGCGATGGGTTTTCACTCGCAAGCCCGGACTGAAATTGAAATATATATATATATATATATATATATAACTGCAAGCTTTCTATTGGATTGCTAAATCCTGCCTCTCTACAATGACTGAGCCTCTCTTATATAGGAAGAGAAAAGCGACGTGAATTTACCAAAAGGCGGAAGCAAAAGAGGAGAAGAGAGAAGAGTGGCGCATATATAAAGCTGAATAACAACTATAGCAAAACTATAAGAAATTAAAGCAGCAATTCATAAATATTATCAGAAGTTTAAACAAAATAAACTTTTATTGAACTTTGAAATAATTACAAACAAATAACTTGGTTTCTTACAACAAATTGACTCGATTATAGAAACTTAACATAACTAAGGGAGAAGGCAAGAGAGCTGAAGATTCGTTAGATAGGAATCTAAGTCTTCACAAGCTTTCTATTGGATTACTAAATCCTGCCTCTCTACAATGACTGAGCCTCTCTTATATAGGAAGAGAAAAGCGACGTGAATACAACTCAATAATTACAAAACATGAATGACTATTGAACAACAGTAATGCTTTATCAAAAGATGAAAGCATTATTACAACTTTTGACTAATACAAACAGCTTTTTACTATTACAGACGCGTAATGGGAAATACAGACAAAAACAAAATACAACCTTTTGACTAAATGGGCCATATGGCCGACAAACAAAACAAGACTCATACAAGACGACAAATGACTCAGCAACTGCTTTCGGCTACTTTAGACAAAGAAGCACGGGCTGCGCGGGCAGGAGCATCTTGCAACGAGGCTGACCAAAGTAACTGTAGGAATTCTAGGCAAATGGGTCCTGAGCATCTTGAAGAGAGATGCTTCCGTACGGGTCATTAGGGCTAGAATGATGACTGGAATGAGAAGAAGAAGATGAACAAACAGAAGGAACTGAGTCCTCACTGAGTTTATCCATTCTTTTCTGAATCAAACGGGATAACTGTTTTAACTCATTATTAGTACAATGATCAATATCCGCAAAATCTAACTTTGAAACAGAAGATTTCTTGGATTTTGATTTACTAGAAGATGATTCCTTTGAAAGAGGAATCGTTTGAATAGGGGAAGGATTGGGAAACTCCTTCTGAACTTGACCAATGATGCGATAAGGATCAAACTTATCCCACCACTTAACAAAAAACTCACGAGTAACATGAGTAATTTGATTAAGGTGATTACTAGAAGCACCTTTTTCTGGAGAAACCACAGAAGAAAGAGCAACATTGACAACAGGAGAATAAAATTCATAGTTCCATCTAAGGATCCATGGGACCTTATACTTACTAGTGAAATGAAGAATGACTGGAATGCAGCAATTAGACTGCACAACAGGAACCCTAGAACTAAAGACATTAAGAACAGTTTGGAGCTCAATGGGGAGAATATCAAAGATGAGACCATAACGTTCCCACCATAAAACAAACCAATGAGGAATTTGACTTTAAATTTGTGGTCAAATTGTATGAACCACGAATGACTAAACGATGGAGTTTGAAACAGAAAAACCCTGTTCCAAGCTTCCATGTAATCATAATAGCAAAACTGGCTATCATGACCCTCTAACTGCCTAAGATCAGACGGATGATTTCCCCAGTTAGGCATGGAGATAATCTGTTTAATATAAAGAGAATGATAGATGATTTTTGAAGAATCATTTCTATCATATATAGGTTTAATTGCAATTGACTGAGTTTGCAAAAGGACATCCTTATAATACATAAGAGATTTATAAGGAGCCGAAGGAATGAAATGCCAACCAGTTGGGAAAAACTGGGCAGCTAATTTTACTGGATCATCAATTGATTTCATATGTCGTTCTATATGAAATAAATTGGTGCTGAAAACAGGAATGTATTCAGTTTGAATACGCTGACCAGCAGGAGGATTACTAGTAGAAGCATAAGGATCAACCATTAGAGGGGGTTGAACCAAAGCTGAACTATAGGGCTTTGAACTGGAAACAAGGGGGGTGAACCTATTAACTACAGTAAGGGGGGAAACTGGATGAGGGATTATAGCTCCCACGGGCTTCTGAGGCAGGCCTGGGCCTGGAGGGCCAGGGGGCCGAACAGTTTTATCTTTCCCTCTCACACTCATTTTGAACTTGAGGGGTACCTGAATTAATAAATTCCCGAGTTAAAAAATCAGGAACAGAATTATCACTACCTTTAATATACTCAATGTCAAAATCGAAAATACTCAATAAAGATTGCCATCTGGCAAAAATATGTTTAGCAGCAATGTTTTTAACATCTTTTTCTAAAATATATTTTGCTGATTTGCAATCAATACGAACTAAAAATTTTTGATTTAATAAATCATTTTGAAATTTGGTAATACATAAAACTAATGCCAAGATTTCTTTTTTAATAGTGCTATAATTTAATTGGGCTTGATTCCACGCGCCGGAGTGGAACCGAACAATTTGCTCAGAAGAAGCAGGAGTCAACTTCTGCTTCAAGATACCACCGAAGCCAATTTCGGAGGCGTCAGTTTCAACAATCTTGAAGGCTGATTCATTGGATATGCCAAGGCAAGGAAGGACCTTAACATATTTCTTGACTTGCTGAACGATGGCAGTATGCTCATCGGTCCAGGGAGGAGGATTTTTCTGTAAACGAAGGAACAAAGGTTTACAGATTTTTCGCAAGTTTTTATAAAACTTGCCAACATAATTAAGAGATCCTAAGAACCTCTGGAGTTGAGTTCTATCAATGATTTTATCAGGAAATCTATCAGCGAATTGAATAACTCTTTGGATTGGACGAACCAAACCACGATGAATATCGTGACCAAGAAACTTAACTTTAACTTGGAAAAGGCAACATTTAGTTGGTGAAAGAACCAAACCATTGACTTTAATGGATTTGAAGAACGAATTCAAATGTTTGAAATGTTCGTCAATTGATTTAGAGAAAACAAGGATATCATCAATATAAACAATTATGAAATGACTGAAAGGATTCAAAATTTCATTGAGAATATTTTGAAATTCACTGGGAGCGTTTTTTAAGCCAAATGCTTGAACAACCCATTCATAATGACCAAAGGGGGTGGTAAAGGCAGTTTTATACCTATCAGAAGGATGAATACTGACTTGCCAAAACCCTGACTTGAGGTCAAATTTGCTAAAAATGGTGGCATTACTAAGGCGACTAAGAAGGTCCTTTTTATTGGGAAGGGGATACCTAATCCATTCTAAGACCTTATTAAGCGGCTTGTAATTAATGACTAGACGAGGGACACCTCTTTCTTTTTCTGCTTCATTATTAACATAAAAGGCAGGGCAAGACCAAGGGGATTTACTATGTTTTATCAATCCTTTGGCAAGCAAGTCATTAATTTCGTGCTTACAAAGTTCCATTTGTTGATGACTCATTTGAATAGGTCTAGCCTTAGTAGGAATAAGATGTTCTTTAAATTCCTTAGCGTAAGGAAGTTTGACTACATGCTTTCTACGATGCCAAAAGGCATTAGGAGAATCGGCACATAAGTTTTTTACCATGAATAAACGAAGTTCTTCTATATTGTCTTGAATTTTTTCAAGTAGAAGGAGATCTTCAATTTGCTTATACTTAATCTCTTGTTTTAAATATTTTAATTGAGAAATTTTGCAGTTTAACAGGTTGAGTGACTTGGAAATGGACTCATCTTGAATAAATTTCAAGTCTCTCTCTTTAGGCTGAGTGATAAACTCAAAAACCACTTTCTGCCCAAGGTGTTCAGTAGTTAAACCATTATTGCTAGTGGTAAACGGGTATAATAAATATATAAACGGGAGACCCAAAATTATTTTATCTGTCAAGTTTCGGATTAAAACAAAGGATGTTTTAAAACACATATTATCCTGGCAAATATGAACTTTAGGCAGTTTATATTTTATTTCCATACTACTACCATTAGCTGAATTAAGACGTTCACTGGTTTTCTTATAGAACTTGGTTGGAATTAATCCTTCCTGAATGCAATTTAAATCAGCACCTGTATCAACAAGGGCAGGTAGCTGAATTGCAAAAGTTTCATCAATAACTAGGCGAACAATGATATACCATTTTTGAATAGTTATATCTTTTAATCTTTTTAATGAATTGCCCTGAACCATCAGAAGTGATTCTTCATCTTTAATACCTGAAGACTCAGGATGGTCTTCATCATTATCAGAGGAATCAGAAATATGAAGTTCTGAACCCTTGGAGGCCAGATTAGTCATATCTCTTCTTAAATCAGATATTTCAATCTTAAGACTAGAAATTTCTTTCTTAAGTTTATTAACCTCTTGATTTAACTCCGGGAGAGTGATTTCTTTTTCAACATTTTTAAATCTTTCTAGGGTTTTATTAAGGCTTATAACAGGCTTTTCTTTAGCTTTCATCACCTTACCTTTTCCCGAATTATTTTTAGAAAACAATTCTTTTAACTGTTTCATATATTGTAATTTTAAATCTTCATCAGTAAGTTTACTAATTAATTCGATTAACAAAGAGCTTTCTTGATCCTCTTTGGTAAGGACATTAACAGTTTTGCAACAATCAGATCTACAATTATCTGTACAAAGAGTGACTTCATTATCTTCACTAGGAATTTGACTATTTTCATCATTAGCAGAGGAATAAGGAATATCAGAAAGACCATTATCCTCATCAGACTGAGTTCGAAGTAACTCAAAAATCTTTTCAGTATCCTCAACAGAAATATTCAACTGACGTAATTTTTGTTTTAACTTACACTCATTCTTATAGTGATCCTTTTTACCACAGTTATAACATGTAATTTTACTCTTATCATTAGATTTAGAAGTGGAATTTTTATTTCGAGTTTTCTTTCGTGACTTGGGTTTTTCATAATAACTTTCTTTATTATTAGACTGACTAGAACGCTTCTTATGATGCTTGCGTTTTTTGTGTGTTTCAATTTGCCTTTTTCTATGCTTTCTACGAGAAGGGGCAATAGGTGGCAAACCATATTGTTCACAAAAAGTACCAAGTTCATATTTAGCTTTCTTTTTATCTTTAGCGGCTTGTTTAGCAATTTTAAAATCAATACACATTTTTAAGCCTATTTTTTGAATATAGCTAATTATGTCACCATAAGTGAGATTATCATAATCAATGTAGCCCAATGTTTTACTAAGTTCTTCCCGGACTTTATGAGCAAATAAAGAAGGAAGACCATTGACAAATTTTTCTTTCCAAAAAGGTTTGTTACTATCATTACGAAGCATAACACGTGAAATAAAGACATCTTTATACCACCTAAAATCACTTAAGGTAGGACAAGTGAGATTACTTAACTGGTCATGGATCCTCTCAGTGATATTACTAGGGGTTCCAATAAAATGTTTTATTATTGTGAAAATTAACGTGTTAATACCATCCGGAACACCAAAACCAATATCTTCTCTGAAGATAGGCTGACCATTGTCATCTAACTGGTAAGCATGAATAATAGAATTCCTAGCGTCCTCATCAAGGTGTTTTTCCCACCAAGAACGAAGAACACCCGTAAAACCATTGGTTAATATTTCAACAATATCAGGTTGAGTGAGATTGTTAAATGCCGTGATATAACTATTGGCTACCATAGACAAATGGTTCATCTTAGTGAGAATTTGATGCTCACTGAACCCATCAATATTCCAGTTATGTACGGAAGAACACAGATTTATTAAAACTTTAATTTTTAATTATGAGTAGATTGTTCAGATCTAGTTCGTCGGTTAGTAATAGATCTTCTCTTCCTTCTGTTCCAAACATAGTTAACCAAGAAGAACATAGTTATGAAAATATTAATCAAACCCTTAATAACTGGAACATACCTAGTGTATCTCCTAAGGAGATTTACCAGTCAACTTTCATTGACAATTTCAAAACTGATTACAATGTAAAAACTGTTGAACGAGTTTATGCTATAAATAAAGAGTATGAAAATTGTAGTCTTCTTTCTCCTGAAGTCATTAATAAACATCGTAAAAAGGGTTATAATTTTATTCATATTGGTCTTGTTCAGGTTGCTGTCAAACCATTAACTATTAAAGGAATAAACTCAAGTGTCTTTTTATGCTTAAGAGATGCGAGATATCTTAATTATGCTCCTAGTATTATTGGAATCATGGAGTCTAGTTTGCATGATGGACCTATTCATTTTAATTGCTTTCCTGACCTTCCTTTGAGTTTGTCTGATATTAATTTATTAAAAGCTTTAACCTTGAATATTAAAACTGCTGGTGAGATAACTCAAATGATAGAGGGATCTCAACCTTTAGCCTTAATTTACAGAATTTATTATAAGGTAATGAAAACCAATTTAAATATTCACGCTCTCAGTAAAAGTCCTAAAGATCATACTGTTTTAATTCAGAGTAGTACTAATAACGCCAATATTCAAACACCAAAAACTATTCTTTGGAAAGACGTTACGCTACCTAGTCAATGGATTCTTCCCCAGGAAGTTCCGCAAAAACCGGTTAATAATAATTTATTGAACCTGGAAAATATTAAACAATTTTCTGACGGTACGGTTCGAATCAGTTTTGAACGTACTAGAAGACCTTATATTATTGAAGAATTTACCAGTTCTTCAGTCCCTTCTACCTCTAGAAGAGACACTGATGTTTTAAGTGACTTTTCTATTCCTGATGTTAAATTGAAAGGTGTGTTGAACCAGGGACAGACTAGTCATCCTTGTTATACTCCTGCCTTTCAGGCGGATGGAGAGCAAGAAGATGTGTCTCCTACTGTTTCGATCGGACCTTCTCCCTCTGATTTTGATGCCCCTATTAATCACCAATTAAGAGTCATTACTAAAGTCTCTAAATTGGATTGGGACAGTCTTGTTGCTGATTTTAATTCAAAAGCGAATCAACAAAAACGTCATGTTTTCAGAAATATGTACGATAAACATGATAGAGATAAAATTGTCCATAATTGGAAAAAATTTATTAAACTTACTAGAGAGAACCTTACATTTTATGATTGGTATGATAAGCATCATTCTCACTGTAAAGTTCTTACTAAATCTCAATGGGTAAAAGAAGATAAATCTAAAACTTTATCTTCTCATCCTCCCCTTGAAACTATTCTTTTACAAGTTAAAAATAACTCTGTTATTGCTAGTCCTTTTAAAGTAGTCGATGGTAAAATTGATGATAAAAAAATTATTGAACAAAATAATTTCACTAATCAGTATTTAGCCACCATAGGTAAACAATTGGATAAAATAGAAGAAAATTTTGATATTACTCTCATCAAAAACCCTGATAAGAAACTTGATCAGCCTTTATTAACTCTCCCTGATAATAGAGATGGGAAGGGATTGCCTAGCAAAGATTCTGACTTAGTTAAAAGTATTGATAAACTTATTAAAAAGATTGGCTCGAGTTCTGGCGAAGCCAGTGGAACCGTGGCCATCATTGATCAGATTCAAGAATCTGACGATGAAACCAAAAGTGACTCGGATGGGATTTCTGAGGTCACTTCTGTTCCTGATCTTACTGAACAATTAAATAAGTTAACTTTTAATAACACTAGTATTACAAAAAATTGGTATACTAAACCTACTCCCCCTGATCTTCAGTTTGAAGAAAAGAACCTTGATAATCAATTTTCTGTTTCGTCCAACAAAATTTATGAATGGAATATTGATGGGTTCAGTGAGCATCAAATTCTAACTAAGATGAACCATTTGTCTATGGTAGCCAATAGTTATATCACGGCATTTAACAATCTCACTCAACCTGATATTGTTGAAATATTAACCAATGGTTTTACGGGTGTTCTTCGTTCTTGGTGGAAAAAACACCTTGATGAGAACGCTAAGAATTCTATTATTCATGCTTACCAGTTAGATGATAATGGTCAGCCTATCTTCAGAGAAGATATTGGCTTTGGTGTTCCGGATGGTATTAACACGTTAATTTTCACAATAATAAAACATTTTATTGGAACCCCTAGTAATATCACTGAGAGGATCCATGACCAGTTAAGTAATCTCACTTGCCCTACCTTAAGTGATTTTAGGTGGTATAAAGATGTCTTTATTTCACGTGTTATGCTTCGTAATGATAGTAACAAACCTTTTTGGAAAGAAAAATTTGTCAATGGTCTTCCTTCTTTATTTGCTCATAAAGTCCGGGAAGAACTTAGTAAAACATTGGGCTACATTGATTATGATAATCTCACTTATGGTGACATAATTAGCTATATTCAAAAAATAGGCTTAAAAATGTGTATTGATTTTAAAATTGCTAAACAAGCCGCTAAAGATAAAAAGAAAGCTAAATATGAACTTGGTACTTTTTGTGAACAATATGGTTTGCCACCTATTGCCCCTTCTCGTAGAAAGCATAGAAAAAGGCAAATTGAAACACACAAAAAACGCAAGCATCATAAGAAGCGTTCTAGTCAGTCTAATAATAAAGAAAGTTATTATGAAAAACCCAAGTCACGAAAGAAAACTCGAAATAAAAATTCCACTTCTAAATCTAATGATAAGAGTAAAATTACATGTTATAACTGTGGTAAAAAGGGTCACTATAAGAATGAGTGTAAGTTAAAACAAAAATTAAGTCAGTTGAATATTTCTGTTGAGGATACTGAAAAAGATTTTTGAGTTACTTCGAACTCAGTCTGATGAGGATAATGGTCTTTCTGATATTCCTTATTCCTCTGCTAATGATGAAAATAGTCAAACTCCTAGTGAAGATAATGAAGTCACTCTTTGTACAGATAATTATAGATCTGATTGTTGCAAAACTGTTAATGTCCTTACCAAAGAGGATCAAGAAAGCTCTTTGTTAATCGAATTAATTAGTAAACTTACTGATGAAGATTTAAAATTACAATATATGAAACAGTTAAAAGAATTATTTTCTAAAAATAATTCGGGAAAAGGTAAGGTGATGAAAGCTAAAGAAAAGCCTGTTATAAGCCTTAATAAAACCCTAGAAAGATTTAAAAATGTTGAAAAAGAAATCACTCTCCCGGAGTTAAATCAAGAGGTTAATAAACTTAAGAAAGAAATTTCTAGTCTTAAGATTGAAATATCTGATTTAAGAAGAGATATGACTAATCTAGCCTCCAAGGGTTCAGAACTTCATATTTCTGATTCCTCTGATAATGATGAAGACCATCCTGAGTCTTCAGGTATTAAAGATGAAGAATCACTTCTGATGGTTCAGGGCAATTCATTAAAAAGATTAAAAGATATAACTATTCAAAAATGGTATATCATTGTTCGCCTAGTTATTGATGAAACTTTTGCAATTCAGCTACCTGCCCTTGTTGATACAGGTGCTGATTTAAATTGCATTCAGGAAGGATTAATTCCAACCAAGTTCTATAAGAAAACCAGTGAACGTCTTAATTCAGCTAATGGTAGTAGTATGGAAATAAAATATAAACTGCCTAAAGTTCATATTTGCCAGGATAATATGTGTTTTAAAACATCCTTTGTTTTAATCCGAAACTTGACAGATAAAATAATTTTGGGTCTCCCGTTTATATATTTATTATACCCGTTTACCACTAGCAATAATGGTTTAACTACTGAACACCTTGGGCAGAAAGTGGTTTTTGAGTTTATCACTCAGCCTAAAGAGAGAGACTTGAAATTTATTCAAGATGAGTCCATTTCCAAGTCACTCAACCTGTTAAACTGCAAAACTTCTCAATTAAAATATTTAAAACAAGAGATTAAGTATAAGCAAATTGAAGATCTCCTTCTACTTGAAAAAATTCAAGACAAGATAGAAGAACTTCGTTTATTCATGGTAAAAAACTTATGTGCCGATTCTCCTAATGCCTTTTGGCATCGTAGAAAGCATGTAGTCAAACTTCCTTACGCTAAAGAATTTAAAGAACATCTTATTCCTACTAAGGCTAGACCTATTCAAATGAGTCATCAACAAATGGAACTTTGTAAGCACGAAATTAATGACTTGCTTGCCAAAGGATTGATAAAACATAGTAAATCCCCTTGGTCTTGCCCTGCCTTTTATGTTAATAATGAAGCAGAAAAAGAAAGAGGTGTCCCTCGTCTAGTCATTAATTACAAGCCGCTTAATAAGGTCTTAGAATGGATTAGGTATCCCCTTCCCAATAAAGAGGACCTTCTTAGTCGCCTTAGTAATGCCACCATTTTTAGCAAATTTGACCTCAAGTCAGGATTTTGGCAAGTCAGTATTCATCCTTCTGATAGGTATAAAACTGCCTTTACCACCCCCTTTGGTCATTATGAATGGGTTGTTCAAGCATTTGGCTTAAAAAACGCTCCCAGTGAATTTCAAAATATTCTCAATGAAATTTTGAATCCTTTCAGTCATTTCATAATTGTTTATATTGATGATATCCTTGTTTTCTCTAAATCAATTGACGAACATTTCAAACATTTGAATTCGTTCTTCAAAGCCATTAAAGTCAATGGTTTGGTTCTTTCACCAACTAAATGTTGCCTTTTCCAAGTTAAAGTTAAGTTTCTTGGTCACGATATTCATCGTGGTTTGGTTCGTCCAATCCAAAGAGTTATTCAATTCGCTGATAGATTTCCTGATAAAATCATTGATAGAACTCAACTCCAGAGGTTCTTAGGATCTCTTAATTATGTTGGCAAGTTTTATAAAAACTTGCGAAAAATCTGTAAACCTTTGTTCCTTCGTTTACAGAAAAATCCTCCTCCCTGGACCGATGAGCATACTGCCATCGTTCAGCAAGTCAAGAAATATGTTAAGGTCCTTCCTTGCCTTGGCATATCCAATGAATCAGCCTTCAAGATTGTTGAAACTGATGCCTCCGAAATTGGCTTCGGTGGTATCTTGAAGCAGAAGTTGACTCCTGCTTCTTCTGAGCAAATTGTTCGGTTCCACTCCGGCGCGTGGAATCAAGCCCAATTAAATTATAGCACTATTAAAAAAGAAATCTTGACATTAGTTTTATGTATTACCAAATTTCAAAATGATTTATTAAATCAAAAATTTTTAGTTCGTATTGATTGCAAATCAGCAAAATATATTTTAGAAAAAGATGTTAAAAACATTGCTGCTAAACATTTTTGCCAGATGGCAATCTTTATTGAGTATTTTCGATTTTGACATTGAGTATATTAAATGTAGTGATAATTCTGTTCCTGATTTTTTAACTCGGAAATTTATTAATTCAGGTACCCCTCAAGTTCAAAATGAGTGTGAGAGGGAAAGATAAAACTGTTCGGCCCCCTGGCCCTCCAGGCCCAGGCCTGCCTCAGAAGCCCGTGGGAGCTATAATCCCTCATCCAGTTTCCCCCCTTACTGTAGTTAATAGGTTCACCCCCCTTGTTTCCAGTTCAAAGCCCTATAGTTCAGCTTTGGTTCAACCCCCTCTAATGGTTGATCCTTATGCTTCTACTAGTAATCCTCCTGCTGGTCAGCGTATTCAAACTGAATACATTCCTGTTTTCAGCACCAATTTATTTCATATAGAACGACATATGAAATCAATTGATGATCCAGTAAAATTAGCTGTCCAGTTTTTCCCAACTGGTTGGCATTTCATTCCTTCGGCTCCTTATAAATCTCTTATGTATTATAAGGATGTCCTTTTGCAAACTCAGTCAATTGCAATTAAACCTATATATGATAGAAATGATTCTTCAAAAATCATCTATCATTCTCTTTATATTAAACAGATTATCTCCATGCCTAACTGGGGAAATCATCCGTCTGATCTTAGGCAGTTAGAGGGTCATGATAGCCAGTTTTGCTATTATGATTACATGGAAGCTTGGAACAGGGTTTTTCTGTTTCAAACTCCATCGTTTAGTCATTCGTGGTTCATACAATTTGACCACAAATTTAAAAGTCAAATTCCTCATTGGTTTGTTTTATGGTGGGAACGTTATGGTCTCATCTTTGATATTCTCCCTATTGAGCTCCAGACTGTTCTTAATGTCTTTAGTTCTAGGGTTCCTGTTGTGCAGTCTAATTGCTGCATTCCAGTCATTCTTCATTTCACTAGTAAGTATAAGGTCCCATGGATCCTTAGAAGGAACTATGGATTTTATTCTCCTGTTGTCAATGTTGCTCTTTCTTCTGTGGTTTCTCCAGAAAAAGGTGCTTCTAGTAATCACCTTAATCAAATTACTCATGTTACTCGTGAGTTTTCTGTTAAGTGGTGGGATAAGTTTGATCCTTATCGCATCGTTGGTCAAGTTCAGAAGGAGTTTCCCAATCCTTCCCCTATTCAAACGATTCCTCTTTCAAAGGAATCATCTTCTAGTAAATCAAAATCCAAGAAATCTTCTGTTTCAAAGTTAGATTTTGCGGATATTGATCATTGTACTAATAATGAGTTAAAACAGTTATCCCGTTTGATTCAGAAAAGAATGGATAAACTCAGTGAGGACTCAGTTCCTTCTGTTTGTTCATCTTCTTCTTCTCATTCCAGCCATCATTCTAGCCCTAATGATCCGTACGGAAGCATCTCTTCAAGATGCTCAGGACCCATTTGCCTAGAATTCCTACAGTTACTTTGGTCAGCCTCGTTGCAAGATGCTCCTGCCCGCGCAGCCCGTGCTTCTTTGTCTAAAGTAGCCGAAAGCAGTTGCTGAGTCATTTGTCGTCTTGTATGAGTCTTGTTTTGTTTGTCGGCCATATGGCCCATTTAGTCAAAAGGTTGTATTTTGTTTTTGTCTGTATTTCCCATTACACGTCTGTAATAGTAAAAAGCTGTTTGTATTAGTCAAAAGTTGTAATAATGCTTTCATCTTTTGATAAAGCATTACTGTTGTTCAATAGTCATTCATGTTTTGTAATTATTGAGTTGTATACACGTCGCTTTTCTCTTCCTATATAAGGGAGGCTCAGTCATTGTAGAGAGACAGGATTTAGTAATCCAATAGAAAGCTTGTGAAGACTTAGATTCCTATCTAACGAATCTTCAGCTCTCTTGCCTTCTCCCTTAGATATGTTAAGTTTCTATAATCGAGTCAATTTGTTGTAAGTAACCAAGTTATTTGTTTGTAATTATTTCAAAGTTCAATAAAAGTTTATTTTGTTTAAACTTCTGATAATATTTATGAATTGCTGCTTTAATTTCTTATAGTTTTGCTATAGTTGTTATTCAGCTTTGTATATGCGCCACTCTTCTCTCTTCTCCTCTTTTGCTTCCGCCTTTTGGTATCAGAGCCATGAGTTGTTTGTTTACTAAACGTTGTTCTTGATCTATTCCGTCTAATCATTTTTAAAAATCAAAAGTTTTGATCTTTCTTGGTTCAAGAAGTCACCTAGTCTCTTTGTATAAACCACCCTCCATCGCCATAGGTCCCTGTCCAGCCTTTGTAAGTCTCGAGTGTGTGAGCAGTTTTGGCTTTCTGGGAATCACTAGATGATAGGGTATGTGTTTATGTTAAGCAAAGAAAGGGGTATGTACGGAAGAACACAGATTTATTAAAACTTTAATTTTTAATTATGAGTAGATTGTTCAGATCTAGTTCGTCGTTTAGTAATAGATCTTCTCTTCCTTCTGTTCCAAACATAGTTAACCAAGAAGAACATAGTTATGAAAATATTAATCAAACCCTTAATAACTGGAACATACCTAGTGTATCTCCTAAGGAGATTTACCAGTCAACTTTCATTGACAATTTCAAAACTGATTACAATGTAAAAACTGTTGAACGAGTTTATGCTATAAATAAAGAGTATGAAAATTGTAGTCTTCTTTCTCCTGAAGTTATTAATAAACATCGTAAAAAGGGTTATAATTTTATTCATATTGGTCTTGTTCAGGTTGCTGTCAAACCATTAACTATTAAAGGAATAAACTCAAGTGTCTTTTTATGCTTAAGAGATGCGAGATATCTTAATTATGCTCCTAGTATTATTGGAATCATGGAGTCTAGTTTGCATGATGGACCTATTCATTTTAATTGCTTTCCTGACCTTCCTTTGAGTTTGTCTGATATTAATTTATTAAAAGCTTTAACCTTGAATATTAAAACTGCTGGTGAGATAACTCAAATGATAGAGGGATCTCAACCTTTAGCCTTAATTTACAGAATTTATTATAAGGTAATGAAAACCAATTTAAATATTCACGCTCTCAGTAAAAGTCCTAAAGATCATACTGTTTTAATTCAGAGTAGTACTAATAACGCCAATATTCAAACACCAAAAACTATTCTTTGGAAAGACATTACGCTACCTAGTCAATGGATTCTTCCCCAGGAAGTTCCGCAAAAACCGGTTAATAATAATTTATTGAACCTGGAAAATATTAAACAATTTTCTGACGGTACGGTTCGAATCAGTTTTGAACGTACTAGAAGACCTTATATTATTGAAGAATTTACCAGTTCTTCAGTCCCTTCTACCTCTAGAAGAGACACTGATGTTTTAAGTGACTTTTCTATTCCTGATGTTAAATTGAAAGGTGTGTTGAACCAGGGACAGACTAGTCATCCTTGTTATACTCCTGCCTTTCAGGCGGATGGAGAGCAAGAAGATGTGTCTCCTACTGTTTCGATCGGACCTTATCCCTCTGATTTTGATGCCCCTATTAATCACCAATTAAGAGTCATTACTAAAGTCTCTAAATTGGATTGGGACAGTCTTGTTGCTGATTTTAATTCAAAAGCGAATCAACAAAAACGTCATGTTTTCAGAAATATGTACGATAAACATGATAGAGATAAAATTGTCCATAATTGGAAAAAATTTATTAAACTTACTAGAGAGAACCTTACATTTTATGATTGGTATGATAAGCATCATTCTCACTGTAAAGTTCTTACTAAATCTCAATGGGTAAAAGAAGATAAATCTAAAACTTTATCTTCTCATCCTCCCCTTGAAACTATTCTTTTACAAGTTAAAAATAACTCTGTTATTGCTAGTCCTTTTAAAGTAGTCGATGGTAAAATTGATGATAAAAAAATTATTGAACAAAATAATTTCACTAATCAGTATTTAGCCACCATAGGTAAACAATTGGATAAAATAGAAGAAAAATTTGATATTACTCTCATCAAAAACCCTGATAAGAAACTTGATCAGCCTTTATTAACTCTCCCTGATAATAGAGATGGGAAGGGATTGCCTAGCAAAGATTCTGACTTAGTTAAAAGTATTGATAAACTTATTAAAAAGATTGGCTCGAGTTCTGGCGAAGCCAGTGGAACCGTGGCCATCATTGATCAGATTCAAGAATCTGACGATGAAACCAAAAGTGACTCGGATGGGATTTCTGAGGTCACTTCTGTTCCTGATCTTACTGAACAATTAAATAAGTTAACTTTTAATAACACTAGTATTACAAAAAATTGGTATACTAGACCTACTCCCCCTGATCTTCAGTTTGAAGAAAAGAACCTTGATAATCAATTTTCTGTTTCGTCCAACAAAATTTATGAATGGAATATTGATGGGTTCAGTGAGCATCAAATTCTCACTAAGATGAACCATTTGTCTATGGTAGCCAATAGTTATATCACGGCATTTAACAATCTCACTCAACCTGATATTGTTGAAATATTAACCAATGGTTTTACGGGTGTTCTTCGTTCTTGGTGGAAAAAACACCTTGATGAGGACGCTAGGAATTCTATTATTCATGCTTACCAGTTAGATGACAATGGTCAGCCTATCTTCAGAGAAGATATTGGCTTTGGTGTTCCGGATGGTATTAACACGTTAATTTTCACAATAATAAAACATTTTATTGGAACCCCTAGTAATATCACTGAGAGGATCCATGACCAGTTAAGTAATCTCACTTGCCCTACCTTAAGTGATTTTAGGTGGTATAAAGATGTCTTTATTTCACGTGTTATGCTTCGTAATGATAGTAACAAACCTTTTTGGAAAGAAAAATTTATCAATGGTCTTCCTTCTTTATTTGCTCATAAAGTCCGGGAATAACTTAGTAAAACATTGGGCTACATTGATTATGATAATCTCACTTATGGTGACATAATTAGCTATATTCAAAAAATAGGCTTAAAAATGTGTATTGATTTTAAAATTGCTAAACAAGCCGCTAAAGATAAAAAGAAAGCTAAATATGAACTTGGTACTTTTTGTGAACAATATGGTTTGCCACCTATTGCCCCTTCTCGTAGAAAGCATAGAAAAAGGCAAATTGAAACACACAAAAAACGCAAGCATCATAAGAAGCGTTCTAGTCAGTCTAATAATAAAGAAAGTTATTATGAAAAACCCAAGTCACGAAAGAAAACTCGAAATAAAAATTCCACTTCTAAATCTAATGATAAGAGTAAAATTACATGTTATAACTGTGGTAAAAAGGGTCACTATAAGAATGAGTGTAAGTTAAAACAAAAATTAAGTCAGTTGAATATTTCTGTTGAGGATACTGAAAAAGATTTTTGAGTTACTTCGAACTCAGTCTGATGAGGATAATGGTCTTTCTGATATTCCTTATTCCTCTGCTAATGATGAAAATAGTCAAACTCCTAGTGAAGATAATGAAGTCACTCTTTGTACAGATAATTGTAGATCTGATTGTTGCAAAACTGTTAATGTCCTTACCAAAGAGGATCAAGAAAGCTCTTTGTTAATCGAATTAATTAGTAAACTTACTGATGAAGATTTAAAATTACAATATATGAAACAGTTAAAAGAATTGTTTTCTAAAAATAATTCGGGAAAAGGTAAGGTGATGAAAGCTAAAGAAAAGCCTGTTATAAGCCTTAATAAAACCCTAGAAAGATTTAAAAATGTTGAAAAAGAAATCACTCTCCCGGAGTTAAATCAAGAGGTTAATAAACTTAAGAAAGAAATTTCTAGTCTTAAGATTGAAATATCTGATTTAAGAAGAGATATGACTAATCTGGCCTCCAAGGGTTCAGAACTTCATATTTCTGATTCCTCTGATAATGATGAAGACCATCCTGAGTCTTCAGGTATTAAAGATGAAGAATCACTTCTGATGGTTCAGGGCAATTCATTAAAAAGATTAAAAGATATAACTATTCAAAAATGGTATATCATTGTTCGCCTAGTTATTGATGAAACTTTTGCAATTCAGCTACCTGCCCTTGTTGATACAGGTGCTGATTTAAATTGCATTCAGGAAGGATTAATTCCAACCAAGTTCTATAAGAAAACCAGTGAACGTCTTAATTCAGCTAATGGTAGTAGTATGGAAATAAAATATAAACTGCCTAAAGTTCATATTTGCCAGGATAATATGTGTTTTAAAACATCCTTTGTTTTAATCCGAAACTTGACAGATAAAATAATTTTGGGTCTCCCGTTTATATATTTATTATACCCGTTTACCACTAGCAATAATGGTTTAACTACTGAACACCTTGGGCAGAAAGTGGTTTTTGAGTTTATCACTCAGCCTAAAGAGAGAGACTTGAAATTTATTCAAGATGAGTCCATTTCCAAGTCACTCAACCTGTTAAACTGCAAAACTTCTCAATTAAAATATTTAAAACAAGAGATTAAGTATAAGCAAATTGAAGATCTCCTTCTACTTGAAAAAATTCAAGACAAGATAGAAGAACTTCGTTTATTCATGGTAAAAAACTTATGTGCCGATTCTCCTAATGCCTTTTGGCATCGTAGAAAGCATGTAGTCAAACTTCCTTACGCTAAGGAATTTAAAGAACATCTTATTCCTACTAAGGCTAGACCTATTCAAATGAGTCATCAACAAATGGAACTTTGTAAGCACGAAATTAATGACTTGCTTGCCAAAGGATTGATAAAACATAGTAAACCCCCTTGGTCTTGCCCTGCCTTTTATGTTAATAATGAAGCAGAAAAAGAAAGAGGTGTCCCTCGTCTAGTCATTAATTTCAAGCCGCTTAATAAGGTCTTAGAATGGATTAGGTATCCCCTTCCCAATAAAGAGGACTTTCTTAGTCGCCTTAGTAATGCCACCATTTTTAGCAAATTTGACCTCAAGTCAGGATTTTGGCAAGTCAGTATTCATCCTTCTGATAGGTATAAAACTGCCTTTACCACCCCCTTTGGTCATTATGAATGGGTTGTTCAAGCATTTGGCTTAAAAAACGCTCCCAGTGAATTTCAAAATATTCTCAATGAAATTTTGAATCCTTTCAGTCATTTCATAATTGTTTATATTGATGATATCCTTGTTTTCTCTAAATCAATTGACGAACATTTCAAACATTTGAATTCGTTCTTCAAAGCCATTAAAGTCAATGGTTTGGTTCTTTCACCAACTAAATGTTGCCTTTTCCAAGTTAAAGTTAAGTTTCTTGGTCACGATATTCATCGTGGTTTGGTTCGTCCAATCCAAAGAGTTATTCAATTCGCTGATAGATTTCCTGATAAAATCATTGATAGAACTCAACTCCAGAGGTTCTTAGGATCTCTTAATTATGTTGGCAAGTTTTATAAAAACTTGCGCAAAATCTGTAAACCTTTGTTCCTTCGTTTACAGAAAAATCCTCCTCCCTGGACCGATGAGCATACTGCCATCGTTCAGCAAGTCAAGAAATATGTTAAGGTCCTTCCTTGCCTTGGCATATCCAATGAATCAGCCTTCAAGATTGTTGAAACTGACGCCTCCGAAATTGGCTTCGGTGGTATCTTGAAGCAGAAGTTGACTCCTGCTTCTTCTGAGAAAATTGTTCGGTTCCACTCCGGCGCGTGGAATCAAGCCCAATTAAATTATAGCACTATTAAAAAAGAAATCTTGGCATTAGTTTTATGTATTACCAAATTTCAAAATGATTTATTAAATTAAAATTTTTTAGTTCGTATCGATTGCAAATCAGCAAAATATATTTTAGAAAAAGATATTAAAAACATTGCTGCTAAACATATTTTTGCCAGATGGCAATCTTTATTGAGTATTTTCGATTTTGACATTGAGTATATTAAAGGTAGTGATAATTCTGTTCCTGATTTTTTAACTCGGAAATTTATTAATTCAGGTACCCCTCAAGTTCAAAAAGAGTGTGAGAGGGAAAGATAAAACTGTTCGGCCCCCTGGCCCTCCAGGCCCAGGCCTGCCTCAGAAGCCTGTGGGAGCTATAATCCCTCATCCAGTTTTCCCCCTTACTGTAGTTAATAGGTTCACCCCCCTTGTTTCCAGTTCAAAGCCCTATAGTTCAGCTTTGGTTCAACCCCCTCTAATGGTTGATCCTTATGCTTCTACTAGTAATCCTCCTGCTGGTCAGCGTATTCAAACTGAATACATTCCTGTTTTCAGCACCAATTTATTTCATATAGAACGACATATGAAATCAATTGATGATCCAGTAAAATTAGCTGCCCAGTTTTTCCCAACTGGTTGGCATTTCATTCCTTCGGCTCCTTATAAATCTCTTATGTATTATAAGGATGTCCTTTTGCAAACTCAGTCAATTGCAATTAAACCTATATATGATAGAAATGATTCTTCAAAAATCATCTATCATTCTCTTTATATTAAACAGATTATCTCCATGCCTAACTGGGGAAATCATCCGTCTGATCTTAGGCAGTTAGAGGGTCATGATAGCCAGTTTTGCTATTATGATTACATGGAAGCTTGGAACAGGGTTTTTCTGTTTCAAACTCCATCGTTTAGTCATTCGTGGTTCATACAATTTGACCACAAATTTAAAAGTCAAATTCCTCATTGGTTTGTTTTATGGTGGGAACGTTATGGTCTCATCTTTGATATTCTCCCTATTGAGCTCCAGACTGTTCTTAATGTCTTTAGTTCTAGGGTTCCTGTTGTGCAGTCTAATTGCTGCATTCCAGTCATTCTTCATTTCACTAGTAAGTATAAGGTCCCATGGATCCTTAGATGGAACTATGGATTTTATTCTCCTGTTGTCAATGTTGCTCTTTCTTCTGTGGTTTCTCCAGAAAAAGGTGCTTCTAGTAATCACCTTAATCAAATTACTCATGTTACTCATGAGTTTTCTGTTAAGTGGTGGGATAAGTTTGATCCTTATCGCATCGTTGGTCAAGTTCAGAAGGAGTTTCCCAATCCTTCCCCTATTCAAACGATTCCTCTTTCAAAGGAATCATCTTCTAGTAAATCAAAATCCAAGAAATCTTCTGTTTCAAAGTTAGATTTTGCGGATATTGATCATTGTACTAATAATGAGTTAAAACAGTTATCCCGTTTGATTCAGAAAAGAATGGATAAACTCAGTGAGGACTCAGTTCCTTCTGTTTGTTCATCTTCTTCTTCTCATTCCAGCCATCATTCTAGCCCTAATGATCCGTACGGAAGCATCTCTTCAAGATGCTCAGGACCCATTTGCCTAGAATTCCTACAGTTACTTTGGTCAGCCTCGTTGCAAGATGCTCCTGCCCGCGCAGCCCGTGCTTCTTTGTCTAAAGTAGCCGAAAGCAGTTGCTGAGTCATTTGTCGTCTTGTATGAGTCTTGTTTTGTTTGTCGGCCATATGGCCCATTTAGTCAAAAGGTTGTATTTTGTTTTTGTCTGTATTTCCCATTACACGTCTGTAATAGTAAAAAGCTGTTTGTATTAGTCAAAAGTTGTAATAATACTTTCATCTTTTGATAAAGCATTACTGTTGTTCAATAGTCATTCATGTTTTGTAATTATTGAGTTGTATACACGTCGCTTTTCTCTTCCTATATAAGGGAGGCTCAGTCATTGTAGAGAGGCAGGATTTAGTAATCCAATAGAAAGCTTGTGAAGACTTAGATTCCTATCTAACGAATCTTCAGCTCTCTTGCCTTCTCCCTTAGATATGTTAAGTTTCTATAATCGAGTCAATTTGTTGTAAGTAACCAAGTTATTTGTTTGTAATTATTTCAAAGTTCAATAAAAGTTTATTTTGTTTAAACTTCTGATAATATTTATGAATTGCTGCTTTAATTTCTTATAGTTTTGCTATAGTTGTTATTCAGCTTTGTATATGCGCCACTCTTCTCTCTTCTCCTCTTTTGCTTCCGCCTTTTGGTATCAGAGCCATGAGTTGTTTGTTTACTAAACGTTGTTCTTGATCTATTCCGTCTAATCATTTTTAAAAATCAAAAGTTTTGATCTTTCTTGGTTCAAGAAGTCACCTAGTCTCTTTGTATAAACCACCCTCCATCGCCATAGGTCCCTGTCCAGCCTTTGTAAGTCTCGAGTGTGTGAGCAGTTTTGGCTTTCTGGGAATCACTAGATGATAGGGTATGTGTTTATGTTAAGCAAAGAAAGGGGTATGTACGGAAGAACACAGATTTATTAAAACTTTAATTTTTAATTATGAGTAGATTGTTCAGATCTAGTTCGTCGTTTAGTAATAGATCTTCTCTTCCTTTTGTTCCAAACATAGTTAACCAAGAAGAACATAGTTATGAAAATATTAATCAAACCCTTAATAACTGGAACATACCTAGTGTATCTCCTAAGGAGATTTACCAGTCAACTTTCATTGACAATTTCAAAACTGATTACAATGTAAAAACTGTTGAACGAGTTTATGCTATAAATAAAGAGTATGAAAATTGTAGTCTTCTTTCTCCTGAAGTTATTAATAAACATCGTAAAAAGGGTTATAATTTTATTCATATTGGTCTTGTTCAGGTTGCTGTCAAACCATTAACTATTAAAGGAATAAACGCAAGTGTCTTTTTATGCTTAAGAGATGCGAGATATCTTAATTATGCTCCTAGTATTATTGGAATCATGGAGTCTAGTTTGCATGATGGACCTATTCATTTTAATTGCTTTCCTGACCTTCCTTTGAGTTTGTCTGATATTAATTTATTAAAAGCTTTAACCTTGAATATTAAAACTGCTGGTGAGATAACTCAAATGATAGAGGGATCTCAACCTTTAGCCTTAATTTACAGAATTTATTATAAGGTAATGAAAACCAATTTAAATATTCACGCTCTCAGTAAAAGTCCTAAAGATCATACTGTTTTAATTCAGAGTAGTACTAATAACGCCAATATTCAAACACCAAAAACTATTCTTTGGAAAGACGTTACGCTACCTAGTCAATGGATTCTTCCCCAGGAAGTTCCGCAAAAACCGGTTAATAATAATTTATTGAACCTGGAAAATATTAAACAATTTTCTGACGGTACGGTTCGAATCAGTTTTGAACGTACTAGAAGACCTTATATTATTGAAGAATTTACCAGTTCTTCAGTCCCTTCTACCTCTAGAAGAGACACTGATGTTTTAAGTGACTTTTCTATTCCTGATGTTAAATTGAAAGATGTGTTGAACCAGGGACAGACTAGTCATCCTTGTTATACTCCTGCCTTTCAGGCGGATGGAGAGCAAGAAGATGTGTCTCCTACTGTTTCGATCGGACCTTCTCCCTCTGATTTTGATGCCCCTATTAATCACCAATTAAGAGTCATTACTAAAGTCTCTAAATTGGATTGGGACAGTCTTGTTGCTGATTTTAATTCAAAAGCGAATCAACAAAAACGTCATGTTTTCAGAAATATGTACGATAAACATGATAGAGATAAAATTGTCCATAATTGGAAAAAATTTATTAAACTTACTAGAGAGAACCTTACATTTTATGATTGGTATGATAAGCATCATTCTCACTGTAAAGTTCTTACTAAATCTCAATGGGTAAAAGAAGATAAATCTAAAACTTTATCTTCTCATCCTCCCCTTGAAACTATTCTTTTACAAGTTAAAAATAACTCTGTTATTGCTAGTCCTTTTAAAGTAGCCGATGGCACTAGTAAGTATAAGGTCCCATGGATCCTTAGATGGAACTATGGATTTTATTCTCCTGTTGTCAATGTTGCTCTTTCTTCTGTGGTTTCTCCAGAAAAAGGTGCTTCTAGTAATCACCTTAATCAAATTACTCATGTTACTCGTGAGTTTTCTGTTAAGTGGTGGGATAAGTTTGATCCTTATCGCATCGTTGGTCAAGTTCAGAAGGAGTTTCCCAATCCTTCCCCTATTCAAACGATTCCTCTTTCAAAGGAATCATCTTCTAGTAAATCAAAATCCAAGAAATCTTCTGTTTCAAAGTTAAATTTTGCGGATATTGATCATTGTACTAATAATGAGTTAAAACAGTTATCCCGTTTGATTCAGAAAAGAATGGATAAACTCAGTGAGGACTCAGTTCCTTCTGTTTGTTCATCTTCTTCTTCTCATTCCAGTCATCATTCTAGCCCTAATGATCCGTACGGAAGCATCTCTCTTCAAGATGCTCAGGACCCATTTGCCTAGAATTCCTACAGTTACTTTGGTCAGCCTCGTTGCAAGATGCTCCTGCCCGCGCAGCCCGTGCTTCTTTGTCTAAAGTAGCCGAAAGCAGTTGCTGAGTCATTTGTCGTCTTGTATGAGTCTTGTTTTGTTTGTCGGCCATATGGCCCATTTAGTCAAAAGGTTGTATTTTGTTTTTGTCTGTATTTCCCATTACGCTTCTGTAATAGTAAAAAGCTGTTTGTATTAGTCAAAAGTTGTAATAATGCTTTCATCTTTTGATAAAGCATTACTGTTGTTCAATAGTCATTCATGTTTTATAATTATTGAGTTGTATTCACGTCGCTTTTCTCTTCCTATATAAGAGAGGCTCAGTCATTGTAGAGAGGCAGGATTTAGTAATCCAATAGAAAGCTTGTGAAGACTTAGATTCCTATCTAACGAATCTTCAGCTCTCTTGCCTTCTCCCTTAGATATGTTAAGTTTCTATAATCGAGTCAATTTGTTGTAAGTAACCAAGTTATTTGTTTGTAATTATTTCAAAGTTCAATAAAAGTTTATTTTGTTTAAACTTCTGATAATATTTATGAATTGCTGCTTTAATTTCTTATAGTTTTGCTATAGTTGTTATTCAGCGTCGTCTGACTGTTGACTGTTGAGGTCCGGCTCCTTCCTCGCCGGTGGGTGCTGTTGATCTTCTTCTCAGAGAGATCACCATCCCCTATACTGTTGAGGTCCGGCTCCTTCCTCGCCGGTGGGTGCTGTTGATCTTCTTCTCAGAGAGATCACCATCCCCTATACTAGTAATCCTCCTGCTGGTCAGCATATTCAAACTGAATACATTCCTGTTTTCAGCACCAATTTAGGGGATGGTGATCTCTCTGAGAAGAAGATCACCATCCCCTATATTGCATCTGGAGCATCCGATGACTGTGGGACCCTGGGGGCCAGCGTCGTCTGACTGTTGACTGTTGAGGTCCGGCTTCTTCTCTCTGAGAAGAAGATCAACAGCACCCACCGGCGAGGAAGGAGCCGGAGCTCAACAGTCAACAGTCAAACGATGCTGGCCCCCAGGGTCCCACAGTCATCGGATGCTCCAGATGCAATCAACGCATCCGACAATCTCACTCAACCTGATATTGTTGAAATATTAACCAATGGTTTTACGGGTGTTCTTCGTTCTTGGTGGGAAAAACACCTTGATGAGGACGCTAGGAATTCTATTATTCATGCTTACTAGTTAGATGACAATGGTCAGCCTATCTTCAGAGAAGATATTGGCTTTGGTGTTCCGGATGGTATTAACACGTTAATTTTCACAATAATAAAACATTTTATTGGAACCCCTAGTAATATCACTAAGAGGATCCATGACCAGTTAAGTAATCTCACTTGTCCTACCTTAAGTGATTTTAGGTGGTATAAAGATGTCTTTATTTCACGTGTTATGCTTCGTAATGATAGTAACAAACCTTTTTGGAAAGAAAAATTTGTCAATGGTCTTCCTTCTTTATTTGCTCATAAAGTCCGGGAATAACTTAGTAAAACATTGGGCTACATTGATTATGATAATCTCACTTATGGTGACATAATTAGCTATATTCAAAAAATAGGCTTAAAAATGTGTATTGATTTTAAAATTGCTAAACAAGCCGCTAAAGATAAAAAGAAAGCTAAATATGAACTTGGTACTTTTTGTGAACAATATGGTTTGCCACCTATTGCCCCTTCTCGTAGAAAGCATAGAAAAAGGCAAATTGAAACACACAAAAAACGCAAGCATCATAAGAAGCGTTCTAGTCAGTCTAATAATAAAGAAAGTTATTATGAAAAACCCAAGTCACGAAAGAAAACTCGAAATAAAAATTCCACTTCTAAATCTAATGATAAGAGTAAAATTACATGTTATAACTGTGGTAAAAAGGGTCACTATAAGAATGAGTGTAAGTTAAAACAAAAATTAAGTCAGTTGAATATTTCTGTTGAGGATACTGAAAAAGATTTTTGAGTTACTTCGAACTCAGTCTGATGAGGATAATGGTCTTTCTGATATTCCTTATTCCTCTGCTAATGATGAAAATAGTCAAACTCCTAGTGAAGATAATGAAGTCACTCTTTGTACAGATAATTATAGATCTGATTGTTGCAAAACTGTTAATGTCCTTACCAAAGAGGATCAAGAAAGCTCTTTGTTAATCGAATTAATTAGTAAACTTACTGATGAAGATTTAAAATTACAATATATGAAACAGTTAAAAGAATTGTTTTCTAAAAATAATTCGGGAAAAGGTAAGGTGATGAAAGCTAAAGAAAAGCCTGTTATAAGCCTTAATAAAACCCTAGAAAGATTTAAAAATGTTGAAAAAGAAATCACTCTCCCGGAGTTAAATCAAGAGGTTAATAAACTTAAGAAAGAAATTTCTAGTCTTAAGATTGAAATATCTGATTTAAGAAGAGATATGACTAATCTGGCCTCCAAGGGTTCAGAACTTCATATTTCTGATTCCTCTGATAATGATGAAGACCATCCTGAGTCTTCAGGTATTAAAGATGAAGAATCACTTCTGATGGTTCAGGGCAATTCATTAAAAAGATTAAAAGATATAACTATTCAAAAATGGTATATCATTGTTCGCCTAGTTATTGATGAAACTTTTGCAATTCAGCTACCTGCCCTTGTTGATACAGGTGCTGATTTAAATTGCATTCAGGAAGGATTAATTCCAACCAAGTTCTATAAGAAAACCAGTGAACGTCTTAATTCAGCTAATGGTAGTAGTATGGAAATAAAATATAAACTGCCTAAAGTTCATATTTGCCAGGATAATATGTGTTTTAAAACATCCTTTGTTTTAATCCGAAACTTGACAGATAAAATAATTTTGGGTCTCCCGTTTATATATTTATTATACCCGTTTACCACTAGCAATAATGGTTTAACTAC
Source organism: Panax stipuleanatus (assembly GCA_020205555.1). Taxonomy (NCBI): domain Eukaryota; kingdom Viridiplantae; phylum Streptophyta; class Magnoliopsida; order Apiales; family Araliaceae; genus Panax; species Panax stipuleanatus. The sequence continues at coordinate 114,145,427 of CM035119.1, read as the reverse complement.
TGAACACCTTGGGCAGAAAGTGGTTTTTGAGTTTATCACTCAGCCTAAAGAGAGAGACTTGAAATTTATTCAAGATGAGTCCATTTCCAAGTCACTCAACCTGTTAAACTGCAAAACTTCTCAATTAAAATATTTAAAACAAGAGATTAAGTATAAGCAAATTGAAGATCTCCTTCTACTTGAAAAAATTCAAGACAAGATAGAAGAACTTCGTTTATTCATGGTAAAAAACTTATGTGCCGATTCTCCTAATGCCTTTTGGCATCGTAGAAAGCATGTAGTCAAACTTCCTTACGCTAAGGAATTTAAAGAACATCTTATTCCTACTAAGGCTAGACCTATTCAAATGAGTCATCAACAAATGGAACTTTGTAAGCACGAAATTAATGACTTGCTTGCCAAAGGATTGATAAAACATAGTAAACCCCCTTGGTCTTGCCCTGCCTTTTATGTTAATAATGAAGCAGAAAAAGAAAGAGGTGTCCCTCGTCTAGTCATTAATTTCAAGCCGCTTAATAAGGTCTTAGAATGGATTAGGTATCCCCTTCCCAATAAAGAGGACTTTCTTAGTCGCCTTAGTAATGCCACCATTTTTAGCAAATTTGACCTCAAGTCAGGATTTTGGCAAGTCAGTATTCATCCTTCTGATAGGTATAAAACTGCCTTTACCACCCCCTTTGGTCATTATGAATGGGTTGTTCAAGCATTTGGCTTAAAAAACGCTCCCAGTGAATTTCAAAATATTCTCAATGAAATTTTGAATCCTTTCAGTCATTTCATAATTGTTTATATTGATGATATCCTTGTTTTCTCTAAATCAATTGACGAACATTTCAAACATTTGAATTCGTTCTTCAAAGCCATTAAAGTCAATGGTTTGGTTCTTTCACCAACTAAATGTTGCCTTTTCCAAGTTAAAGTTAAGTTTCTTGGTCACGATATTCATCGTGGTTTGGTTCGTCCAATCCAAAGAGTTATTCAATTCGCTGATAGATTTCCTGATAAAATCATTGATAGAACTCAACTCCAGAGGTTCTTAGGATCTCTTAATTATGTTGGCAAGTTTTATAAAAACTTGCGCAAAATCTGTAAACCTTTGTTCCTTCGTTTACAGAAAAATCCTCCTCCCTGGACCGATGAGCATACTGCCATCGTTCAGCAAGTCAAGAAATATGTTAAGGTCCTTCCTTGCCTTGGCATATCCAATGAATCAGCCTTCAAGATTGTTGAAACTGACGCCTCCGAAATTGGCTTCGGTGGTATCTTGAAGCAGAAGTTGACTCCTGCTTCTTCTGAGAAAATTGTTCGGTTCCACTCCGGCGCGTGGAATCAAGCCCAATTAAATTATAGCACTATTAAAAAAGAAATCTTGGCATTAGTTTTATGTATTACCAAATTTCAAAATGATTTATTAAATTAAAATTTTTTAGTTCGTATCGATTGCAAATCAGCAAAATATATTTTAGAAAAAGATATTAAAAACATTGCTGCTAAACATATTTTTGTCAGATGGCAATCTTTATTGAGTATTTTCGATTTTGACATTGAGTATATTAAAGGTAGTGATAATTCTGTTCCTGATTTTTTAACTCGGAAATTTATTAATTCAGGTACCCCTCAAGTTCAAAATGAGTGTGAGAGGGAAAGATAAAACTGTTCGGCCCCCTGGCCCTCCAGGCCCAGGCCTGCCTCAGAAGCCTGTGGGAGCTATAATCCCTCATCCAGTTTTCCCCCTTACTGTAGTTAATAGGTTCACCCCCCTTGTTTCCAGTTCAAAGCCCTATAGTTCAGCTTTGGTTCAACCCCCTCTAATGGTTGATCCTTATGCTTCTACTAGTAATCCTCCTGCTGGTCAGCGTATTCAAACTGAATACATTCCTGTTTTCAGCACCAATTTATTTCATATAGAACGACATATGAAATCAATTGATGATCCAGTAAAATTAGCTGCCCAGTTTTTCCCAACTGGTTGGCATTTCATTCCTTCGGCTCCTTATAAATCTCTTATGTATTATAAGGATGTCCTTTTGCAAACTCAGTCAATTGCAATTAAACCTATATATGATAGAAATGATTCTTCAAAAATCATCTATCATTCTCTTTATATTAAACAGATTATCTCCATGCCTAACTGGGGAAATCATCCGTCTGATCTTAGGCAGTTAGAGGGTCATGATAGCCAGTTTTGCTATTATGATTACATGGAAGCTTGGAACAGGGTTTTTCTGTTTCAAACTCCATCGTTTAGTCATTCGTGGTTCATACAATTTGACCACAAATTTAAAAGTCAAATTCCTCATTGGTTTGTTTTATGGTGGGAACGTTATGGTCTCATCTTTGATATTCTCCCCATTGAGCTCCAGACTGTTCTTAATGTCTTTAGTTCTAGGGTTCCTGTTGTGCAGTCTAATTGTTGCATTCCAGTCATTCTTCATTTCACTAGTAAGTATAAGGTCCCATGGATCCTTAGATGGAACTATGGATTTTATTCTCCTGTTGTCAATGTTGCTCTTTCTTCTGTGGTTTCTCCAGAAAAAGGTGCTTCTAGTAATCACCTTAATCAAATTACTCATGTTACTCGTGAGTTTTCTGTTAAGTGGTGGGATAAGTTTGATCCTTATCGCATCGTTGGTCAAGTTCAGAAGGAGTTTCCCAATCCTTCCCCTATTCAAACGATTCCTCTTTCAAAGGAATCATCTTCTAGTAAATCAAAATCCAAGAAATCTTCTGTTTCAAAGTTAGATTTTGCGGATATTGATCATTGTACTAATAATGAGTTAAAACAGTGATGGTGAATGTAGTCAACCAGGACTGATATGAGTACCAGTGATGGTGAATGTCGCTTATATATGAGTAAATATATATAAAAGCGGTAAACTACCTCTAATTTGACATCCAGGCTTGACAGAATTGAATTGTTAGTACATTTGCAGTTAAATATATACAAAAAGGGCCAAACCTGGACTAGGAAGATAACCCAGTCCGGCGAAGTTGCCAAAATATGAGTGCAAGTGCAGTGGAGCTGTTAAAGCTGACGGATCGTCAATCCGAGTTGTAAAAATGCTAAAAACAGAGTTTATATACAAAAATGTATCAAGTTTTGACGAAAACAGCCACGGAACTAAGTTTCGGGCATATTTTGAAAGTGAAATTTCGTGTGCAAGTGTAAAATAATACAAAGTAGTAATAGCAACTTGCTGATCGTAAAAATACTTACAATAGCCTTCAAAACGGGCTTTTTGCCACTTAATGGGCTTCAAACGACCAAATCTACCAGTGGTTTTTTGATATGTGGTAGTATATGGCTTTGTCTACGTGTTAGAGTAAAAATATTTGGATTTAAAAGAGGTGTAAAAGTCAGAAATTCAGACGGGTAGAGCTTCGCTGCGTTTTGGAATTGCTGAAAACGAACGGGGGTGCACCTCTATATATAGGCCAGGGAGCCTCAGCTCTACCTACTGCTGCAGCAGGTAGAGGTGTGGATCCCCAGGGTGGGGCCCACATGCCCAACTTTATCGTCTCGAAGTGCGTGCATGCTGGGCGACGCGATCTCAGGTTCGGAATTTCATAACTTTTGATCGGAGCGTTCGTTTGGGGCGTGCTATAGCTTTTCAAAAAGCCCTCACTGAGAGTGTCACAATGGCATTGGATTTAACCCTTTTTAAGTCTCCAAAGATGGGTTAATGACCGGGTCTTCGTTTCCCCACAGTTTGCCCGATGAGCCGTCTGGTGCTGTTTTCACCCGGAATCACTGTTGTGGTTCTTTCTGACCTTGGTGGCATCAATTCGGCTTGAGTTTGAATGAATCGGATAAGAGTTGGTAAAATGACCATTTTTCCCCTCCCGGGGTTGCCCTTGGTGTCGGTATGGCCTCTGGTTGACTTCCAGGAGCTGTTTCCAAGACTTGGATCCCATTCGAGTCTGTTTATTCTCAGTGTTGCCTCTGTGGCTGACGTGGCAGTTCCAGATTTTCTTTTGGAAGTGTTGTGACGCTTCAGGTTTATGTCTGAAGTCGACCTGACTTCCCGGACTGATGCCAGGGCTGACCTGTACTTCCTGGGTTGCTGCCGGGGTTGATTTGTACCTTCCGGGTTATTGCTGGGGCTGTGTTGACATCACGATGTGGTTGATCGGTGTTGTGGTTGTCCCGATATCGGTGATCGGGTTTTAAATGATGTCTGGATATTGAGATCGCGGATGATCTAACGGTCCAATTGACTATCGGAGCTGGATTAACAGTCCGATTGACTATCAGAGCTGGATTGACGGTCCGATTGACTATTGGAGTTGGCTGGAGTACAGATATTGGTGATCGAATTTGACTGGAGTTGACCAACATTGGGGATCGAATTTAGGTTTACCGACATTGGGGATCGAATTTAAGCTGAAGGACCGACATTTGGATTGGATGTCTGGTGCCGGGATCGGGGTTGGCTTGATTGACGGTTTTGCCCTCCTACGGTGTTAGTATTGGTGCAAAGAAAATTTCAAGTGTCTACATCAAGTATCATTTAACTGTTTAATTTATTATACTTAATATCTGTCATTACAAGTATTTGAGCATTTATTTATTTATTCATAAAATACTTGTTGCATAATATAAAAAATATTTAAATTTTTATATCACAAATTTCTGTGAATTTATCTGCTTGACAAGAAGCATAACTATAAAAGTTATTTAAACTTTTATACCTAGAATTAAAGCTAAATCTGTTTTCCATAGAAACACATTCTTTATTTTATAAAGAAAATTAAATCGTTAAAAATCTGAACAAAAGTTATATACTTGTTTATTCAAGAAGCACTTTTTACACAAAATATAAAAGTTATTTAAACTTTTATAACAATACTTAAACTCACACATTTGCTTACTTGGAAGCATTATTTGATCTAATCATAAATTGAGATCTGCTTATTTTAGAAACCTTAAATATAAAAGTTATTTAAACTTTTATATCTGTACTAAATTGTATCTGCTTATTTTAGAAATAATATTCTATCAAAAAATTTGCAAAAAAAAGAAAATGGTAGAGTTAGTTTATTTATATACCTGTGAGAAAGACGAGTTATTCTTTGACCAAGACTAGAGTCTTAGAGAGGTCAGTTGGGAGTTGGGTCTCTAGTGTACTTGTGAGGTGAGGAAGAGATTGTCGTTTCAAGACCAAATCATAGAATAGAACATAACTCAAAAGAAAATATAACTACGCTTGAGGAGGGAACTAAGAGCTTGCTGTCCAAGATAGTTAGTTAAAAATAGTTGTAAGTTTGTCTATAAAACTTTGTAAAGGCTTCTCCGCCTGTTGAATGAGTATTTATTACTGATAGTTATAGGATCTCAAGTCTTGGAGAGGAGCTTGAGACTGGACGTAGCAACATACTCGGGATGTATGTTATGAACCAGACAAATCTCTATATATTGTGTGATTGAATTTTTATTTTCTTCTATATTAATTTTAACACTACAAATTAATTAACTATAAATTCAAAAAGGCCTAAGATAAATTTTTAAACAGTAATAATATATTCAAACCTCCTTTTAGATTATTATTGGACTTTCAATTGGTATCAGAGCAGTGCTCTTTAACTTATTTTTTGAGTAAGTACAGGTATATCTAAGTTTATATTCATCTATGGTCTACACAAATGCTACTGGTTGCAGAGAAGGATTATTAATGTTCAGACCTCCACTATTTGATAGCACAAACTTTGCCACCTGGAAGAATCGATTCAACATCTATGCTAAATCACAAGGAATCAAAGTTTGGTTTGCAATACAACGAGGCGTGAAAACCCTTACAAAATTTGAAGGAGAAAAGATCATTGAAAAAGATGTTGATGAGTTCACTACTGAAGATGAAGAAGCTATGAATATAGCATCCAGAGCTGAACAAGTGCTGACTAGTACTCTCATTGTAAAAGAGTACAAAAGAGTTAGCAACTGCAAGAATGCTAAAGAAATATGAGAAAAATTGATTGTAACCTATGAAGGAACCAGTCATATTATAGAAACTAGAAAGGATTCTCTAAATCAAGAATATGATAGTTTCAAGCTGGAAGAAGGTGAAAAGATCATTGATATGGAAACATATTTTTTCAGAATCATTGATGAGCTGGAACAACTAGGGAAGGCATACACAACAAATGAGAAGAACAAAAGAATTCTCAAAGCTCTTCCTTCTGTCTGGAAAATGAAAGTTACAACCATTAAGGAAATGCAAGACCTAACTGTCTATCCTCTTGATAGCCTTATTGGAAATCTTCGTGCTCATGAAGTCGACATGCTAGTAAAAAAAGCAGGATAAGATAATGACCATAAAAAGAAAGGAATAGCATTTAAAGCTCTACATGTTTATCAAGAAAGTGATTATGAGGAGTTAAATGAAGAACTCATGAGTTTAGATAACAATGAAGTTGCCTTATTGTCAAGATAACTCATGAGAGCTATTCAAAGCAAAGCTTGTAAATATGGCAGGGCTTTCTGAAGAAAAATAATAATTTCAACAACTTCAAAGGCAAACAAGTCTTTAAGCCAAAAATACAAGGAGGAAATTTCAAAGCAAACAACAACAATTTCAGAAATGTTAACTCAACTAAAAATTCAAATGCCTATTTTGAATGCAACCAGCCTGGCCATTTCAAAAAGGATTGTCCAAAACTAGCCAACAACAAAGTATTAGTAGTTGAGGAAGGTTGAGATTTGACTGACAAAGAATAAACTGTCGAACAAATTGAAGAAATTGCAAATCTTTGTCTAATGACAGATAGTGATTCATCATCAAGATCTGAGGTAAACTATGAACATCAATTACCTAGTATTTTATTTGACGTTCATTCTCTAGATAATATAAATAAAGAACATTATGAATTACAAGAAACGTATAATTATTTATATGAAAATAATGAAATAATTAAAGAAAATTTTATTAAATTAAAAACATCTTTAGAAAATGTAATTAAAACTAACAAAAATCTTGAAATAAAAAATTTAAGTTTAATTATAACTAATGAGAATTTAAATGAAGAAAAACTAGAAAATAATTTATTATTAAAAGAAGAATTAGAAAAATTAAAGAAAATAAATAAAAATCTTGAAATAGAAATTTCAAATTTAATCATAGAAAATGAAGAAAAATTAGAAAATGAATTATCATTAAAAGAAGAACTAGAAGTATTAAGAAAAATAAACAAGGATCTTGAAATAGAAAATTCAACACTTATCATTTTTATTGAAAATCTTGAAATTGAAAATTCAACACTCGTAGTAATTAATGAAGATACTCAAGTACGAGATTAAATGTTAAATGAAGATATTAAAAAGCTTAAGGTTGAGAATTCATATCTAAAAATAGAGTTAGAAAAACATAATGAAAATCCTTCTTTAATAGATCAAATTAATAATTTAACCAAAGAACGTGACGATCTAAAAACCATAGTTCTTAAGTTCACAAAAGGGAAAGAAAATCTTGATATCATGTTAAATCAACAGAGATGTGGATTTAATAAAGGAGTATGATATATTGGAGAATCTAGTAAAACAAAAGATAAAGGACTTTACCATGTTAAAAGTAAAGAAAAAGAAAGTCATACATCTTCTTTTACTAAATGCTCTTACTGTAATAGAAACGGTCATTTATTTTATATGTGCAATGCTCGAAATGGAAACTATAAAGGAAAAATGATTTGGGTTCCCAAAAGAACATACACTGCACCAACTATTACAAGAAAAAAGTTCTATAGAAACTATTATCATATATATTATAGTCTTGTAACTCATAGAATGTTTTTCTCCACTAAGACTGATTATCCTGTACCCAGTTTTGTAAAGGAAAATACAAATGTTCCTTATACAAAATGGGAAACTTACTCAAATGACCCTTCTTATTAAAGGGTACCAGCCTGTAAAATTAGTATATATTGCAGGTATGTCTTGCAGCTGAATAGAAACAAATAGTATCTCGATAGCGGTTATTCAAGACATATGACTGGTGAAAAATCAAAGTTGAACAATCTACAAGCTACAGAATATGGTGAGGTAAATTTTTGAGATAACAATAAAGGTAAAGTAGTTGGAATTGAAAGCGTTGGCAATAAGCACATAACAATTTCCAATGTTCAATTAGTCACGGGACTTAAGTATAATTTTCTATCTATTAGTCAACTATGTGACAACGGGTTTAAAATATCTTTTAGTTCTCATAATTGCTCAATATTTGATCAATCTGAAAAATTGGTTATGTTATTTCCTAGAAATCAAAATGTATATACGTGTGACCTAGATGCATACTCTCACTTAGATAATATGTGTCTTGTATATGCAAATGGTGATCCATGACTTTGGCATCGTAGACTAGGACACATCAATATGAAACTAATCAATAACATTTCATCTAAAGAACATGTTCGTGGTCTTCCAAAATTAAATTTCTTAAAAGAACATATTTATGAAGCCTGTGAACTAGGAAAAAATTTCATACATGTCATAAACCTAAACTCACAGTGTCAATCTCTCGACCCTTAGAACTCTTGCATATAGATCTAGTAGGATCTATTCCCAAGCATAGCATAGGTGGTGCTGTATATATTCTGGTTTTGGTAGATGACTACTCTCGATTTACATGAGTTAATTTTTTGAAATATAAAAATGAAGCTATAAATTTTTTCTCTGCTTTATGTAAGAAAATTTAGAATTAACAGGAAAGTTCTATTGTTTATATTTGATCTGATCACGAAAGAAAATTTGACAATTCTGATTTTATTATGTTCTGTGATGAGTATAGTATAAGCCATAACTTCTTTGCTCCTTACACACCTCAATCAAATAGTGTGGTTGAAAGAAAAAATCGAACTTTACAAGAAATGACTAATACTATGTTAAATTAATATCGCCTTCCTAAATATTTTTGGGCTGAAGTAGTAGCAACGTCTTGTTATATCTTAAACCGAGTCTTATTAAGACATATTTTTCTTAAAACTCCCTATGAACTTTATTATAAAAGAACTCCAAAAATAAATTATTTTCGTGTTTTTGGAAGTAAATGTTTTAATTTAAATACTAAAAGACATTTGCTAAAGTTTGATCCCAAATCTGATGAAGGAATTTTTTGGGATATTCACTAAATAGTAAAGCATATAGAGTTTTTAACAAAAAAAAAAAGCTTAGTTGTTGAAGAATCAATGAATGTAACTTTTGATGAGTCTCAGCCACCTCCTAAATATAAAGAGTTAGTTGACAGTGATGTGGTCATTGAAGATATTCTCAGAAATATGGAGGAACCAAAACTAGAAAATACATCTCCACCTGTCAATATAAACCCTCTTGAAAATATCAATCCACAGTTAAATGATTTACCTAAAGATACACTTGTTATTAAAAATTATCCTTTAGAAAATATGATTAGTGACATTAATAGAGGAATTCTCACAAGATCACAAGCACACAAATTGGTTGGTCATTTATCTTTCTTATCTAAAATTGAGCCTAAAAATATAAAAGATGTCTTACTGGACGAAGATTGGATAATAGCCGTGCAAGATGAACTTGAACAGTTCACCAAAAACAAAGTCTACGAGTTAGTTCCAAAACCCGAGGATACTTTTATTATTGAAACTCGATGGGTTTTTCGTAACAAGATAGATGAAAATAGAACTATCATATGCAACAAGGCAAGATTAGTTGCACAGGGGTACAATCAACTTGAAGGTATTGATTATGATGAAACATATGCTCCTGTTGCTAGAATTGAGTCTATACGTATGTTATTAGCTTTTGCATGCCATACAGATTTTAAATCATTTCAAATGGATGTCAAATCTGTCTTTTTAAATGGTGTTATTGAATAAGAAGTTTATGTTAAACAACCTCCTGGTTTTGAAGATTTTGATCATCCTGGATATGTTTATAAATTGCATAAAGCTTTATATGGTTTAAAACAGGCCCCTAGAGCATGGTATGAACGTTTAAGTAAATTTTTGAGAGAAAATAGATTTAAAAAGGGTACTGTCGATACTACTCTATTTACTAAATATAAAGATGATGATATTCTTATTATCCAAATTTATGTTGATGACATCATTTTTAGTTCTATTGACATTACTATGTGCAATGAATTTTCTGAAAGTATGAGTAAGGAATTTGAAATGAGCATGATGGAAGAATTAAATTTCTTTCTAGGATTGAAAATCAAGCAATGTGAAAAAGATATTCATATTTCTCAATCAAAATATTGCAAAGAAATGATTGAAAATTTTGGCTTAGAATATGTGAAACCTCTTAATACTCCTATGCCAACTATTAATAAATTATGTAAGATCCCAAATTTTATGAATAAAGATTTAATTTTCTTTATATATTATTTTGAAATAGTAAGGTGTTGATTTGATATAGTGCTTTAGTTATGGGTGAAATGTGCAAAATTTGCAAAGTAAGCAAGTGGTTATAAAATATTCATTGTGTTGGGGAATATTCATTTGGTCGGAGAATATTCGTTTTCTCGGAGAATATTCGTACGACGGCGCAATCATTGGTGAGCCCCATAACAAAAAATGTCGGATGAAGAAATTGACAAGAATAAGTTTTTTAAAAATAACGACAGAACTGTTACCGTTAAACTGTTGAAATACCAGGTGATAAAAATACAGTAATACGCCTTGTTGCACAGTAGCACACGGTATTACACAGTATTTCAAATTATTGGTTCTTACGTAAGAAGTCACTTACTCAATAATTGTTACAGTAATTGTTGTTCAATATTTTATATTATTGATTCAATAATTGCTACGTTGATATTTAATATTATTGATTCAATAATGGTCACAGTAACCACTGCATAGTAGTTTACAGTATTAAATCAATAATTGTCACACATATTATTTAAATGATATTATTAGATAACATTATTGACAATGTCTAGAAAGTTCTGTCGAGGAAAGGGGTTAGGTTATATAATTGCCCGCCAATGAGAAAAAATTCTTATTGGAAAGCCCCTCTTTCCTAGGAATGATCTGGTTGTTAATATTGTGATTCTGTAATATTATTTGTGAATAATAATTGATTGTTGATAAATATGAAAAGTAAATATTTATTCAATTTTGATATAAATGAAGGAATTTTTAAGAATAAAATATTTGTTAAAAGTTTGACAATTATCTTCTCCGATAAAATATTCATTTAAATATATTATTATAATATATAATAATTGTTTAGATAATATATATATATATATATATATATATGCATGTGATAAAAAGGGACGGATGTGATTTAATTATATTTGAATGCTTTGTATTCTTTTCTTTTCTAAGTTAGGGGGCGGAAGAAATTTTTCCTGCAAAGCTTTTGTTTTCAAATAGTATCCCCAACCATTGTAAAATGTGAGAATTGCCTGCAAAGCTTTGTTTCAAAGTGTGGCCCCAAGGAAGAATGAATCAAAGTTGGGCGTGTACAAGAAGATTAGGCGAAGAAAAAGTTGGCAGAGTCAGGCATATTCATTTAACTTTTCTCCCTCCGTTGCACTATAAATAGGGGGTAACCCCTCCTTCCCTAAACACACCTTCAATATCAGAATTTCTTATTCTATAGTATTGCGAGTATTTCTCTTGAGTATAAAGATACTTTGAGTGTAGCTTTTTGTGCAAGATTTTCTCAGAATAATATCCGATATTCCAGTCAAATCCAGTTTTTACTAAGGTAAAGGATATTATTTTTCTCGTAAATGATGTTACTTTCTTTCAATATTCATAAAGAATATTATTTTCTTTCATATTCTATATTATGAAAGCGATAATATTTTATTTCATATACCCAAATTAAAACTTACTACGGTAACTATTGCTTCTATAATTCCTGAAATGATCAGAAATTCTTCGAATTTTGCGTTTCATCTAGTATCATTTCATTGGAATGTTGGTATGAATTCTATTATAAAATTTTTACCTTTTCATGTCGGGGTTACTATTCACGTATATGACAATATTCACGTATACGGCACTATTCACAGAAAAATTAATTTTTTTTATTTGTCCAAGTTGTCTGTTATGGCTACTATCTTTGATTGTATCCATGTTTTGAACTTTGTTCTTGAATTTTGCTCCACAATTGATTATTATAGAGTATTCTTGAACTTGGATAAACTAAATTACGAGTAAAGCAGATAGAAATATTAGGGAAGGAATTGGACTTTACTCTTATAATGGAAAAACTTTATAATCTTAAAAAGTTGTAATCTTATTTACACAACCAAGGTATCTCAAATAACTAAAAAAGCTTTTAAAAGACGGTAACAAAGGTTCTCCTATTTCTGTAGGTGATAAAGATACACACACACACTTTTGTACAGCCTAATATGTTGTCATTACACAAAATATGTACCATCTGTACAAGTATGTACTTCATATGAACCTATAGCTAAAGAAGAAAAGGATATCAAATGTTTGCAAATGAGGTAAAGAATTGTTTCAGGGATAGGGAATAGGATATAGGGAAACTTATAGCAGGTATTTATGAAATCCGACCAACAACTCACCTAAGAAGCACCATAAAAACATCACCAGGGAAAAAAGGATTGTGCTGGGTCCCCCCACCACTAGTTTAAGACTTCGGAAGCATAAATTTTAAATGATTTCTTCCTGGATTATAAATGCACTGTATTGTCTCTCAAAATCAAAGCCATACCATACAAGACTTTGTGTTCATCTTCACAGTATTGAACTTGTCCCTAAAGATGAGTCAAAAACTTCCCATCTTCTGCAATTGAAGATGAGAATCACGATTGGTGCAATCAAAGAACTATCCAAATTACTATCCACGGGTGAGTTGGAAAGGTAAAACGGTAACACTTACATCTGCAACAAGGAGCTTGGATCAGATGACTTTTCACCACTTTGAATTTTATTGTCTGGATTACAAGTTCTTACAACTTTATTACGAGTTTCTGGTGGAAGTTCCTTCAGAAGATCTGATATAATTAGTTCATGCTTCTTCTTAAGTTCATCCAACTCCCTTTGCTGCTCAAAATTTTATCAAACCCAATTCACAGAACACAACTAGTGCATTATTATTGAAGAAAGCTGAAGTCTTTATCCGCGAACTGAAAGTCCTAACTTTACAACGTAAGTTGTCACATATTTCTGGTATTAAAAAAAACCATAAATTCAAACAGAAATTAGAGAGGTAATTTGGTGCAATTGACAAAAACCAGTGAACCTGAAGCCAATACTGTCCCAAACAATTCAAATTCGTGATTTAAAAAAAAGAAGCTATAACATTTCAGGTTTCTTCATATAAATAATTCGAACTCAAGTGCATACATTTCATATATTAAGGAACTGAAAAGTATTATATGGACAATATTAAAAAATTAGTAAAGCTTACCAGAAGAATGTAAGGAATCGACGGGGTTTAGGGTTTTTGGAGATAGAGACCGATTGAATTATGTGTTCTGAGACACCGGACGCGAGAGGCCGGAGGCGGAGCGAAGTCACGACTCATGATTTGGGGACTGGGGTTTTGGGTTAGGGCACTAGGGCAGAGAGTGAGAGATGAGAGATCAGAGAGACAGAGAGTGAGAGATCAGAGATGAGAGTCGAGAGATGGGAGATTTGAGGCCTGAGGGTATCTACTAGTGAGACGAGAGAGATGAGACAAGAGAGAGATAAGAGATTACTGTGTTTGTTTTTTTGTTTTAACTTTTAAGGGTTTAATTATTATTTTTTAGAGATTAATGTGTTTGTTTTTTTGTTTTAACTTTTAAGGCTTTATTTTTTTTATTTCTTATTCGGTTATTCAGTTAATCGGATAACAAAATTTTAAAAAACAAACCCGAACCCAAAAAATCGGATATTAAATTAGATATAATCGAATTTTAGAAAATAACCGAGTAACCGAAAAAAAACGGTTAAAAATTTCGGTTCGGTTCAGTTCGATTATTCAGTTTTATCCGTTTTTTGCTCATTCCTAGTAATTATTATAATTAAATTTACTACTGTAAAAAATTTAATGAATTTATATTCACCATAATTAATTCTAAAAAAATTATTTAGAACAAAACAGCGACCAAATTTTATCTCTCGCAAAATAACTCTGAACAATCATATATAGTGAGTAATAATTCCTTTATTAATAGATTTTTTTCTCGCAAAATTTTATCATAAATTGGCGCCAAAATGCCTTCTATCACCTCATCAATTTTGCGAGAAAAAAAATATAAATTGTGAAAGATGTTTCTTTCGCTAATAACTATATTGTCAATATATTTTTTTCCTTCACTGTTCCTTTGCTAAAAAACTCCTCACGTGACAAAATTTTCTTCGCTACATCCCTAATTTGTTGTAGTGAGTCTGTTTAGTCCTCCAGTTTTAATTCAGACCCATCACGAATCATGATTACATCCTTAGTGTCGGTTAAGTTCTTTAAGATGTTTTTCACTGTCTTACAGTGATCTTCTCCAGAATATGACTGGTCAACATCAAGTCTCGTACATTTCATTGTATACATGATAGTAACTCATGTAATCTCTCTTTTATTGAGGATAATTTAGAGAGATACACTCCATGACTCATCTACATGAGACATCTCATGGAGTTAGCCATGCTAAACGCCTTTAGCATCGAATGGTTATACATTCCTTGGGTCAAGCCGAGCATCCTTTTAAATCTATCTATATAGATTTATATCTCCAATTTAGGATGTTCTACCCAAATCATTCATGGAAGAATGTTTATACAACTTTATCTTTATTGATTATAGCACTAGTATGCCATTCCTTATTAGTAGTATATGTTAGAGTTTATGTCCTAGAGGCTAATTCTTTGATGTAATTGCTTAAACATTTTTGATATTATATTTGATTGAATAAATGAATTATTTTATTATGGTTTTATTTACTGCGTTATATAAATGTTAACATAATAAAAGTCCTTAGAATAGTGATACAAATTATATGGCTTCAAGTATGTGACTTGAACATGAGATCATATAGTTACAATTAGTATCATTACTCTTAAATGTCCCTAGTTGAGTGTCATTGTTAATGGGACAACAATGATACATTGAGACTAGTATGTGGATTGACTGATGGCCAAATCTCATTGGTCATAAATATATGAGATATTGAGTCAATGCATAGGTACATGTTAGAGAACAATGTACTGGGCAGACCCACCATGAGAATTCTACGTGGAGCATTATGCAAAGTGTCATAAGCAATTCTCATAGTGACAATGATGTAATGATCCTCCGACCTGAAATCACTATATTACTACACAAGAATTTATGTACTTTGATATCATCAAAGGCCACCTTTAATAGGTGGACGATAAAGGTGATTATTGGGTACATCATGAATCGTGTGAGGAATTTGAGTGATCTAGATGGAATTTAACCCTCCTATTTATTAGGGGTGATATCCATAGGCCTCTTGATTGAGTAGGACTATGAAATGCATGGCCATGCTCAAATAGTGATTTGTTTCATATAGTCTACTCATCGATCAAGAAAACTCAGATTAAATTATGAAGAGGATGACACATTCCATGCCTCGAGTTTAATCTAGGATGTCAAGGTTAAAAGAATTAAATTACATTGAAACATTGGTCACAAAAAGGTTGTATCGAATAACCGATCTTATTATTATTTGGGTAGCAGTGATGCATTACTAGATGCCGCTCACTGTTTATAATTTTATAATATGATTTTAAAATTATTGCCAATATAATAATAACCTATAGGGTCACACACTTAGAAAGTAATTAAAAGGGAATTAATTTAAATTGTATGGATTTAAATATATCAATAAGATTGATAGTATTTAAATTATGAATTTAAATTAATAGGATAATTTGTATATATATATATATATGTATATTAATTAAGTAAGACTTAATTAAGATATAATATATATATATATATATATAAATTCGGATTTTATTTTTCTAATTGGATTAGGTTTTAGTTAATTCTTTTAACTGTTATATATATGATATATCAGCCGTTTAGGGGATCATCGATATCAAAACCCTAGCCGCTCTTAGAGAGAGACTAGAGAGAAAAATTTTAAAAAGTCCAGATCCTTGGCAGCTAGTACCGCAGCTTTCCTTGCTGCAGATCGTGTGACGATTCGCGGGACGTTCGTGTGGATACCGTAGAGGCGCAGTTCCGTTGGATTGCGTTGAGGATTCGAAGCAGTTCCAGAATCTCCATCGTCTCCTTTTAGGCTTGAATAATCGGTAAAACATATCTTAACCTCTGAATTAATATGTTTTCGCATGGATCCTGTTTTAGGGTTTCGGAAAATTTTTAATTTTCGCTGCGTTTATGTGCCGAAAACCCTACAGTATATCAACATATAATACTAAAAATGTCATAGCGCTCCCACTGACCCTTTTGTACACACTAGGTTAATTCTCGTTTTTAATAAAATCAAACTATTTTGATTGTCTCATCAAAATGAATGTTCCATCTTTGAGAAGCTTGCTTCAATCCATAAATGGATTGTTGTAGCTCATATACATAATTTTTTTCAACCATTAAAACAAATCCATCTGACTGTATCTTACATACATTATCCTCTAATAATTTATATTTGAGGAAATGCATCTCCACGTCCATTTGCCAAATCTAATAATAATAAGCTGCAATCGTAAGTAAAATCCAAATGGACTTTAGCATTACTACTGGTAATAAGGTTTTTTCGTAGTCAACTCCCTGACTTTATTTGAAAACCTTTCAAACCAGTCTGACCTTATAGGTCTCTCCACCTTGCCATTTTCTCCAAAGATCCATTTCAAATTTTATGGCGATCTGCCATTTCTCTGAGTGTCTACAACTCTTAGCCTTATCGTGTATTACTGAATCATCATCCTCTATGATGCGTACCTCATCATCATCATCATCTATGATGAATCCATACCTCCCACGTATCTTCAATACTATTCCAGATTCACGATTCGGTTGTGGTACAATATGTCTATCTAATAGCTCCTCTTTTTGATTAATAGTGATGTGTGGTTCTTGAACTCCTTCAAGATCTATTATCCTCCCACTAGCCCTTTAATGATAAAAACCTTTATCTTAGAATGCAACGTGTTTCGCAACAAACACATTTTGCTAAGTAGGATTATAGAATAGATATCTTAAACTTACTTTAGGATGTCCCACAAATTTGTACTTGTCAAATCTTATCCCAAGCTTATCCTTTTGAAACCTTTTCACATAAGCTGGACAAACCTTTATCTTAACATACTTAAGATTAGGAATCCTCCCTGTCCATAACTCTTATGAAGTCTTGGGGACCACCCCATGTTCAATAAGGTACGACTTTTCTTTTTAGATACACCAATCAATTATTATGTATCAGGAATCGTCTATTGTGAGAAAACCATTTAAGATGATCTTAAAACTTATTGCACAAGTATTTATTTCTCGATCCAATCGAAGAATCATAATACCTTGCCAATTAGTTTTACTTCTAAATTCTTTGAACCTTTAAAATGATTCAGACTTGTATTTCACCAAATACAAATATTCAACTCTTTGAATGATCATCTCCTTTTCTTTTACTAGTTTTTTCAATTTAAAATTATTTTTCATGTAAGTCAAGTATGTAAAGTTCATTCAGTAAATTGTTAATTATTTAAACTAATGGACTTGCCCGTAGGCGGCTTTAAACAATAAATTCTTGCAGTTAATAGAACAACCTTTGCTCTATTCCCCACACGCAGAAAGACTTCCCCTTGTTTATCTTTCTACTTCTGCTTGATCCCTTCATAAATTTGTATTTATGAGAACCATAGCCGGTATCCAATACCCAAGTAGAAACTTTACTTACTGAAAGATTTATTTCAATTATGAACAAACCTGTATATGTAACTGAAGCTTCATTAAGCTTCTTCTGGTTAGCCTCTGCAAGATACTTCTCGCAGTTCCTATTCCAGTGTCCAGGCTTATTGCAGTGGAAGCAAGCTCATTTGCTATCCATATCAGTTTTGTTCTTATTATCCTTTATATTTGCATTTCTATTTACCTTCTTTAAATCTTTCTTCTTTTCAGAAGATCCTTTGGCCCCTACCAGTAAGACTAAGTCTTTCTTGGTTGGAAAGTGACTCTCAATAGTATTCAACATGTTAAGCAAATCAGCAAGGCTGACTTCTAGCTTGTACATGTGGAAAATTCACAACCATTGTGAGAAGGAGTCCTGGAGTGAGTGTAAGATCAAATCTTGGCTCAACTCTCCATCCATGACAAAACCTGTTGTCCTAATTGTTCAATCAAATTGAACATCTTTAGGACATGTGTCTATATTGTAGTGTCATTGGTCATTCTAGATTGGAAGAGCTCCTTAGATATCTGATATCTAGCAGTCTTACTTTCCTCATCATTCAACTACTGGAAATGCATGAATATAGTAGGAGCATCCATAGTTTCATGCTAACGCTGAAGCTGTTACTCATGGATACGAGCATGATGCATTGAGCCAACTGTGCATCATATTACCACTTTTCAAAAATAGCAATCTCTTCCTCATAGGCATTGTCTGCAACCATTGCAGGGATAGGCGTATTAAGGGCATAAGATAGCTTTTCAGCTTTGAGAAACTATTCTCAAATTCTTTAACCAATCCGTTTAATTCTGTTTGGTTAATTAGCATCTAATATGCTACGCAGTGATAGTAATTTAGACATTATAAAATTATGTAAATAAATTTTTAATTAACAACATTTAGCATACATTCTTTTATTAATTACCAAGATAAATTAGGTCTTACTTTAAATTGATATCTCCCACTATTTTCTTCAAACTATATTACTCTCATAATATATAGTTCGGCAAATCTAATTAAAGATTTGCTAGTGAGAATAAGGATCTCATTTCAAATGTATATAGCCTTGTGTGAGCACAACAAACTATATATAAATAAATAGGTAGACAACTGTTGTCAATTGTATCACTATGTAACTCCTTTTATTTTGCCTCTTAGATCATTATGGTCAAGTGTGTGCACATCCGAACCAAAACGATCTTAGTTAAGTCCGACCCAGCATTTTCATATAAGTGAAGAGAAAACTACAGCCCTTGTGTGTACACAACAAAGCGGTAATGTTCAATTCCTTATAAACATAATATGTAATAAAACAACATCTTAAATATTTAATACTCGTCTTGTGTGTGCACAACAAACTCATATTAAATATTCAATACTCTATTGTTTTACCATGCTAGAAGGCGACCCTCGATATTCCAAATATCTTTGAACGTTACAACTTAATATTAATTTCTTTGAGGAGTTTGTTATTAATTATCTCATCTTGTTTAGTGCGCATGTGTTGGGTTTGTACGAAATCGTGGGCGCAATCAAATTGCAAAAATTAGCAGAAGCATAGTATATCAGAGTTTAAAATTTTCTACAAAACCATTACCCGGATCATCCTTTATGCAAATTATTAATTTAAAACGATAAATAAGAAGTTATAGAATCATACCCTTGTAGAACGAAGCTTCCACAGGTACAAGTTCAACTCCTTGTTCGTCGCGATCTCCTTGAATATTCGGGGTAGATTCCTTCCTTTGATCAACGTTAGTCACCCAAGTGTTTGGCCTCTAAAGGTGATCCACCAAGAAAAAAGAATTATTCAAGAAGGAGAGTGGTTGGCTAAACCCTAGTTTTCTATCCTCTATAGAAAAAGAGTACTCTCCAACAATTAGAATTGCATCAACTAATATCTATTATAAGACTCCTCTTATATAGATATTGGTCAACCCTTCTAATCCTATTAGACATGAGATTTTATTTAATTAATTAAACTCCTTTAATTAATTTAGGCATCCCACCACATTGAGAATAATTAATTAAATTCATTTAATTAATTTGCCTCCTAATCTTATTAGAAATAAATGAGAGTACTAATATTAAATTAATTCCTAAACTCCTTTAGAAATTAAAATAATAATAATTGTAATAATATTAATAAGACTCCTCTTATTAATTAATATTTAATATTTCCAAAATATTAAATAATAAACATTAAGCTATTTAATTTATTCTATCACCATAGATTAAATTAATTACACTTAATGCATTATTACGATTATGCCATTACCTTCTTAAATAATTATTATTCATTTTATGGTGTGACCCTTTAGGTTCTCTATATTAAACCAGTTGTGAATAAATCAATTAGAATAATTCTAATCTTATTTAAATAAATAAATTAAACTAATAATCTATTTAAATAAATAATATTTATTCTACAATAGGGATAAGCCTCCCTAGCGATCAACGACTTTCTAAATAATATAGATTTCAACATTAATCATAAAAGAACCTGTGAGTAAATAATTACCGTAAAATTCAATCCTTCCACCATACAATATCCCAATTAAATATAAGACATGAAATTACTGTCAAGTCTTATTTTATTTAATTATATGTATTTTGATTAAAAAATGCACAATTTCAAATAATGTAAATTAGAAACTCTTTTCTAATTTCATTCTGCCTTGGCCAAGGACTACTTGGTCGTCATTTAACGGATCACATATGACATATCTCTTCTTTTACTAGAAGTGGTAGATTCTTTATTGATCATTCATTATCTCCATATGTAACTCATTATACCCAAGCATACCCTTTGATATACCCTAAGAATTTTTAAGGAATAAGTCAAAGTATAATTCATTATATACAAGATACTATGATGATCTCAAGTTCAAGGATTACTTGTACTACTATCACATTAGGAATTCCTATTGACAGACAAATAAAACTCCATTAGATATTCCATAGCGAGTCACGTTCAGTGAACTTATTCTCCAATAAGCATCTACAAACTTGCTTTAGTGTATCCACACAAATGATCATGAGATCAATCATCCTCATCTAATGAGCAAGCAACATATGTACCAATCTATTCGGATTTACTAATCCCCTATTTATTAATCCAACGATTGAGAACTATTTTAATTTTAAGCTTTCTAAGAATTTAGATCTCATTAGCATGATTAACATCATGATTCTAAAAACATTGCTTAAAACTATGAGTTATTTACATATTATAAAAACAGCATCATGTAGATAATTAAATGTCTTTAATAAGTGAATACTTTTATTAATAAATAAATAAGATCGACTCCAAAGTATATACTTTATCATCATACATGATTGACTTGTATGCATACTACTTTCAGCATGCACATATATATATATATAAAATGCGAGTCATATTCATTGACATGTAAAGCATGTTGCATAATATATATATATATATATATATATATATATATATATATATATATATATATATATATATATAATATAAGCATGCATATAGAATACAATATTCTACCCGGATTGATTATGGACTTTTATTCTACTTTGGTTCACTCGAGCCACCAAGTGAACCAAAAGGTCAAACCTAGGGGTGTAAGAATTAAATTTAAATATAAATATTACATTTAAATCCCGGATTCCATTACAAACGGGTCTTCATGCGCTCCTTGCTCCTTGGTCTCCAATTCTTCAAGATAATTCTAACTAATCCTATTACATAAACTATTTACAATAAATAGAAACCTTGATCAGCAGTCAAGGGGAAGTACATAGGAGGGAGATAGAAATTACATCAAGAAAAATTAGAGAAGATGAGGTACGGAGATCCTATTTATAAAATCCATACATATAAGCATCCAACTAAAATAAAATCTAATCATATTGGTCAATAGTCCATAATCAACCCCATTTATTATCATACACATCAACATACGCATCAATAAATAAAACATTCATCTTATGAATAATAAACATTCAATACATACATTGATATCAATTTAATAGGCAATTTTAGTTAGCATAAAATTCAATTCTGAATTAAAATAAACTCTTTTATTTTAATCCAAATTTTAATCAAAATAAACCTTTTATTTTAATTTATCCATTTTTGAATAAAAATATACTCCTTTATTTTTAATCAAATTATTTAATCAAAATAAACTCCTTTATTTTAATTAATATGTAATCCAATTCCAAGTCAAAATAAACTACTTTATTTTAACTTTTAAAACTGTTATGGAAAAAACAAAATATATGGAATCCAATTCCTTATCAAAATAAACTCCTTTATTTTTGATTAATATGAAATTCTATTTTATATCTAAATAAAATCCTTTATTTAAGGAAACATGGAATCCCTTTTTCTAATCACAAATAAACTCCTTTATTTTTAAGAAACAAAGAATTCAATTTCATCTCCAATTAGTTATCATTGAATCTAATTCCAATTCTAATAAGTTAGCATGAAATTAAATTCTAATTAAAATAAACATCTTTATTTTAATCCAATTCCAAATAAAAATAAGCTACTTTATTTAAATTTGGAATTACTAAAAAAACATGGAATTCAAATTTTAATTTAAAATAAACTTTTTATTTTAATTAGAAATCAAATAACTAAATAAAATTATATTTTATTTATTTTCTAGGTACCGGCACTGCGGTGCCAAAAATGTACTGAGTTCAGGCTCTACGGCGCCGGGTTACCCTGCAAAAATCCGACCCGGTGCTGCAGCGCCCCAATTACTTTGTAATCAAGCGTTGAGGCGCCTAGTCTGCAATCAAGACTCGGATCCGGCGCTGCAGCGCCCGGATTACACTGTAATTCGGCGTCGCGGCGCCAGACTCCAGAATCAGTTTTTTCAATTTACGAATTATGCAGTTTTTCTCCAAAAAATACAATTCTATGCCAATAATTATGCCAAAAAAACTATTCTAAACACATATCAACATATATATCAAATCTGAATAATTAATAACTTGCATAAATGTTTGGCTCTGATGTCACTGTTAGGTTTGTAAAATTCGTGAACACAATCAAATTGCATAAAAATAGCAGAAGCATGGTAAATTAGAGTTTTAAAATTTTACAAATCATATACCCGGATCATCCTTTATGCACAGTTATTAATTAAACGAAAGAGATTAAGAATAAGATTCATACCCCTGAAGATTCCAGCTTCCTCAGGTACGAGTTCAACTCCAAATTCTTTTCGCGTTCTACTTGAATCCACCGGGTAGATTCCTTCCTTTGATCAACGTTAGCCACCCAAGTGTTTGACCTCTAGAGGTGATCTACCATGGAAGAACAATAATTCAAGAAGAAGGGTGTTTGAGAAAATCCTAGTTTCTATCTCTATAGAAAAAGTGTACTCTCCCAACTCTTGGAATTAAGTGTGTAACCTTGTTCCATAATAAGACTTTCTTATTTATATACGTAGGCAACTCTCCTAAAAAGTTTAGGATTAGGGTTTAATATTAATTAATTAAACCCTTTTAATTAATTAGGCTTTCCAATCTTATTATGAATAATTAATTAAACTCTTTTAATTAATTAACCTCATAATCTAATTATGAATATATATATATATATATATGGGAGAGTATCTTATTAATTAATTCTCAAACTCTTTTAGAAATTAAATAATAATAATAATAAGAATTCTCTTATTAATTTATATTTATTATTTCTAAAATATTAAATAATAAATATTAAGCTATTTAATTTATTCTATCACCATAGATTAAATTAAATACACTTAACTTATTATTATGACTATGCCATTTACTTCTTAAATAAATATTATTTCTTTTATGGTGTGACCCTTTAGGTTCTCCATATTAAATCGGTTGAGAATAAATGAATTAAAACAATTCTAATCTTATTTAAATAAATAAATTAAACTATTTAATTCATTTATATAAATAACATTTATTCTACAATAAGGGTAAGCCCCCTTAGCGATCAACGACTTTTTAGATAATATAGATTTCAACATTAATCATAAAAGAACCTTTGAGTTAATGGTTACCGTACAATTCAATCATTCCACCATACAATGTCCCAATTAAATATAAGACATGAAATTACTATCAAATTTTAGTTTATTTAATTATATGTATTTTGATCCTAAATGCACAACACCAAAAAATATAAATTAGAAACTACTTTCTAATTTTATTCCACCTTGGCCAAGGATTCTTGGGTTGTCATCTATCGAATCACATAGGGCATTCTCTTCTTTTACTAGAAGCGGTAGATTCTTTATTGATCATTCATTATCTCTATATATAACTTATTACACCCAAACATACCCTTTGATATACCCTAAGGGTTTTAAGGGATATGTCAAAGTATAACTTATCATACATAAGATACTATGATGATCAGTCTAATGATCACTTGTACTACTATCACTTGAGAAATTCCTATTGATAGGCAAGTAAAACTCCATTAGATATTCATCAGCGAGTCACGTTCAGTGTACTTATTCTCCAATAAGCACCTACATATTTGCTTTAGTGTCTCCACACAAATGATTATGAGAACAATAATTCTCATCTAATGAGAAAGCAACGTATGTACCAATCTATCCGGATTCACTAATTCCTTTTTTTTGTAATCCAACAATTGGGAACTATTTTATTTTTAAGCTATCTAAGATCATCATCATCATGAATCTAAAAGCATTGCTTAAAACTATGGATTTATCATATTTTATTATAACAACATCATGTAGATAATTAAATAACTCTTGTATTAATAAATGAATAAAATTGTTACAAAGTATATGTTTTATCATCAAACATGATTGGCTTGTGTGCATACTATTTTTAGATATTGTCTTTCTTAACCTCATAATTACTTTAAATTGCTATTTTGAACTTGACTGAACTCTTATATTGGATAAACTATTTGGTGCAAGTGTAGTTACTTTCGTATATTGAGCTTAGATTCTAAAATCATTGGTACAAGATTTTTTACTCTGTTCTGATATATTGAAATTGGTTGAACTGCTGTGTTGGACTTATTTTGTGTTTCATATAAGATTGGATAAAAACCTAAATGTCCGACCTCTACATATAACACATTTCTGTATATATATATATATACATAGAACTCTGTTGTCAGTTGTGGATTTTCTTGACTAGTTATTTAATCTATAATGTTCACACTAAAAATAATTTTGTGTTTGGTCAATGCTATGATGGCTTTGTTTTTCTGAGTTGAGCTTATTTAATGCAGTAAACAGTGTTTCATATCTAAAAGCATTATTTTCTCAATATCTTGGGAAAGTGTTCAACAGTGCAAAGTATGGTGATCTTACTTGCAAATATTTCCTTACATTTACTCATAATCTGCTCAGTTCTATGTGAGTCAGCTGTTATTCATATCTGTACATTAAATGTTGGATTTTTTTGTGTGACTATATCTTACTATATAAATTCATATTGTACAAACCAACCTTACTTATCTCTTAGTCTTATTCTCTTTATCTATTCTATCCTCTCGGTCCTACTCTATTCTTCATCTTTGTCCAACATTTTTTTACTGCTTATTTTCTGTCTTAGTTTTAAAAATGGAAACCACTTCATCTTCAAAACGTAAAAAATCTGCACTGTTCTTTGAAATACATCTTGATATATGCATTCCACACTTAATCACTCCACAAGCGCAAGCCAAATACATACTTCTAAGGCATAATCATTCTTCTGGGTTAGGAATAACCTTTAACAACTTTCCTCATCTTTTGGAAAAACTGATAAGCATAAGATAGGAGTCCTTGGTATTCTTTAATGATAGGCATATTTATCCTGACGTTATTTTTGAGTTTTATTCTCATATAAATTTCAATAGAGACAACTCTGATGTCTTAGTTAGTATTACCACATGCATCCAAGGCATAGAATTTACAATTGATGAACAACTGCTTGTTGATGCCTTACATTTGAGACAGTCCATGTTAGAACTCCCTAGACTAAATGAATATATTTATACTATAAGTTATTCTATGACTGCATACGTGACATTCAAGCAAAATTTGGCAACTGTAACAGAACAAATAGTTCCTGCATTATCATTTGATTTTCCAACTGATGTTGGTCAGGAATTTTTAACTCCACAATCTCAATTTTTGGGAAATATCATGAGGAAGAATTTTATGCCAGTTAGGGATGATAGAAGTTTATGTCTTTTTGACTTATAACTCATAAGGTGTGTTTTACATGAGTTTATGTCTTACAACTTAGCTTACTTCATTTTGACATCTTTTGAACATTGTTTTCATAAGGCTGATTGGCACTTCTATCCCTCCAAGTTGTCACCCACTTTCAAAATCGTCCCTAAAGTACCATTTTCGTCAGTTAAGTCCTTAAAGTGGCATTTTTTTGGCGTTTCTGTTCCTTCAATCTATTTTAACCTAAACCCGACCTATTTTGACCAAGTTTAACCCAACCCGACCCAGTTAGAACCCAACCCAAATTTTAAATATTTTAAAATATAATAGTATTTTTTAAATAATAATTATATTTAACATTTAAAAAAATAATATTTAATTATTAAAAATAAATTATTATTATTAAAATAATAATTATTTTAATATTTTAAAATAAAATAATTATTTTAAAAATAATTATTTTTAATATTTAAAAATAAAATATTAATTTTTTTATAAAAAATTAATAATTATATTTAATATTCTAAAATAAATATTTTTTAAATAATTTTTATTTTTAGTATTTTAAAAGTAAAAAATATTTTTGTAAAGATTATTTTTAAAAATAATATTTACTTTTAAAATATTAAAAATAAAAATTATTTTAAAAATATTTATTTTAGAATATTAAATATAATTACTAATTTTTTATAAAAAAAACTAATATTTTATTTTTAAATATTAAAAATAATAATTATTTTAGATTTTTTATAAAAAAAAATTTGAATAATTATTATATTTATATTTATATTTATTTTAATTTTTTAATAGTTACTTTCAATATTCTAAAATAATTATTATTTTTAATATTCTAAAATAAATATTTTTATCAATTATTGTTTTTGAAGGAAAAGAATATTTAATATTCTGAAATAATTATTATTTAATAATTATTAAAAAATTAAAATAATCTTAATAATTATTATTTTAAAAATTATTATTTTAAAAATTAAAATAATCTTAATAATTATTATTTTTAAAATTATTATTTTAAAAACTAAAATAAGTTTAATAATTATTATTTTAAAAATTAAAATAATCTTAATAAATATTATCATTAAATAATAATTTTTTAATAAGTATTTCAAAATATTAAATATTATTTTTCCTTCAAAAATAATAATTATTAAAAATATTTATTTGAGAATATTTAAAATAATAATTATTTTATAATATTAAAAGTAAATATTAAAAAATTAAACTAAATATAAATATAAATATAATAATTATTCAAAAAAAAATTTAAAAAAATAAAATTATTATTATTTTTAATATTATAAAAAAATTATTATTTTTAATATTATAAAATAAATATTATTTTTAATATTTTAAAAGTAAATATTATTTTTAAAAATAATATTTACAAAAATATTTTTTACTTTTAAAATATTAAACATAAAAATTATTTAAAAAATATTTTAAAAAATATTTATTTTAGAATATTAAATATAATTATTTTTTTTATTTTTTTAAAAAACTAATATTTTATTTTTAAATATTAAAAATAACTATTTTTAAAATAATTATTTTATTTTAAAATATTAAAATAAATATTATTTTAATAATAATAATTTATTTTAAATAATTAAATATTATTTTTTAAAAATGTTAAATATAATTATTATTTTAAACTTATTTTAAAAATACTATTATATTTTAAAATATTTAAAATTTGGGTTGGGTTCTAACTGGGTCGGGTTGGGTTAAACTTGATCAAAATGGGTCGGATTTAGGTTAAAATGGGTTGAAGGAACAGAAACGCCAAAAAAATATCACTTTAAGGACTTAACTGACAAAAATGGTACTTTAGGGACGACTTTGAAAGTGGGTGACAACTTGGAGGGACAGAAGTGTCAATCAGCCTTTTCATAATAACTGCATGAGATATGCCCTTCTTCTGTCTCCTATCTTCAAATTTCTTGGTATTAATCTTTTTCCACATAAATCTCAACTGATTCCAAACAGTAACATTGTGTCCCATTTAAATTTGCGTCCAAAACCTTTAGCCATTTTCAAAGAATCAAATACTGATCATATTGAAACTCATCTCAATATGATTTCTCAAATAGAAACTCTTAGTAATATGAATCAACTCATGTTACGAAATCAAAGAAGCATGCTAATTAAATTTGAGGAAATGCAACACACGATTCTTCACCTTAAGTAAATGATCCACTTGTTATTGGAAAATCAACAATTGTCTGTTCCCCCATACTACTTCACCTCAAGCATAAGTTATGCTCATGTTGGGCCACTGGCAACATCTCCTCCAGATACTTCTCTTTCTCCTATCAAGATGAAGTTCTCCCCTCTTAACCTAGGGGACTTCTAAACTAACTATTTGGGCACGTAATATATATATATATATATATATATATATATATATATATATATATACTATGTTCAACTAAATATTTGGGATAACTGTACCTAATGATATACTGACTAAGTGTGCAGGTATGTTTGTTTTGTTATCTACAGAAAGAACATCCTACTAACTTTTTGCTGAATGGTACTTCGCTGAATATGATACTAAATTTTCTAAAGGATGCTTTAACTGTTCTGAAAAAGTATTTTTTTTACCCCACCCCCACCCCCCCGACCCCCACCCCACCCCACCCCCTCTTTTTATAAGGAGCAGAAACATAATATATATCATGCTTATACATATTTTAAAAACTGCCATGTGATGTTGATATTTAGAAACTTCCATGAGATGGGTACTATATTGCTATATCAACTGTTATATACTGTCAGTGGTGAATTTTTTCTAAAATTCAAATTGTTTTTGAAAATTATGCATAAACTAAGGGGGAGACTTTATGAGAAATATTTTTATTTATTGTCATCATCAAAAAGTGGGAGATTGATAGGTCTCAAACTTTTAGGAAATATTTTGATGATAACAATAATTAAAAAAAATATTTATGAAAGGGTAGACTCCTCTCCATAGGACTTATTTATATAATTGTTTTTAACTATCTTATTTATTTTGATATAATTTTTTTTCATCCTTTTTGAATTAATATTTTTTCTTATCTTGATAATTTAATATCAAGTGTCAGAAAGATTAATTCATATATTAAAATTTTCTAAGGCAAGAAGAATTTTTATTATTCCTAAAATGATTTTTCTTCTCAACAAATCTTTCAAAATAATATGTGCTATATATGTTATTTTCTGCATAAAAGATAAAAAGAAACAAAAGACTTTAATTCTTTGTTCTATCCAAAATATGCAAATTTGGAAGCTTGAAATGTGAGTAATAAATTCGTGGGGTCCATAAGCTTAATTGAGAAATTGATTTGCAAGACTTGGAAGCTTTTGTCTGTTGACCGTTTGGCTTAAAATTTTTAGAATGAATTGAATGCATGTATTGACATTAAATGCTTGGCCATGTGTTAACTTTCTAAAAGAAATTGATTGCCAGCTTATTTGAATTTGGTAACTGATGGGCTGAGCAATTTCGCATGTTCATTCATCTGAAACTCTATTTTTTTTCAAATAAAATTCATACGATCTGTTAACGCCAAGATTTCTCCACGCGCTTCAATCACGAAAAATGCGCCCAATCCTGCATAAAAAACAAATAAGCACCGGATCTCGACGATTTTGGACCGCCGGGGATCGCTTCGGTGTGAGAATAAGTACAGGCCGAAAAAAGGTTAACAATGGAGGTGTGTGCTCTAGTGTCTGATAGAACAAAATGTATGTTTCATATTACCTTCCATTGTGTAGTGCCCTGTACCTTGTATTAGTCTCACCGCCTTTGCATGGAAGCACCGTCTATGACATCAGCTAATTGCACGAAATCCCCATCAAATCCATGTTTCCCACTAACTCCTCCACTAACACAAGATTACGGTTGACCCTTATCAATTAAGGTGTTGGACACCTGTCCACCTCAATAACCTCCAGCCCAAGCCCAAATAAACCATCATTTAAATAATAGCCCAACACTCCAAAAGCCCAAATAAACTTGACCCGATAGGCCCAAATAGTCATGGCCCAACATTGCCCCCCAGTCTTTTATCAAATAGCATGTTTGGTGAAAGAGTATAAGAAATTGGCTCAATCATTAAAAGAATTATGAATCCAAGCAAAACCCAATTAGCAGAAAATCCAAAACCAAACGCCAACCCTTCAAATTCAAAATTGGACGCCAACTCTCCTCTTCATCATTACCTTCAAATAAATGTGTCGTCTTCGTGTTTCGTGAACCACAGAAAGGACACCACTATAAAACCCCAAAATCCTCAATTTGGACAATTTCACCTGTTCAATTGAATCTCAGAATATTATTGCTATCTTCTTCCTTCAGCTTTTTTTCTTCATCTCCTGTCAACAATGGCTTCCCAAAACACAGAAAACACTGCTCCAACCTCTGAAATTCCTCAAGCTTCTATTCAAGTTGCTCAGAACCGTAAATCAGCCCCATCATCCAGCAAAAATCCTCCACCCCCCATCATTGAAACTCCTCCTTTTGACTTCCAGGATGAGAAACAACACTCCCATGCCAACAGCCCCTCTACACTTACAAAGGATGATATCAACATCATCCGAGGGCGTTATCAAATTCCAGACACTCACCATCTGAAAGCGCCCACCCTTACTGATTGAATGTACCATCGTCCTGAGGGCTGGATCGCCATGCCCCTCACCCTCTTGGAAAAAGGAGTCCGTTTTCCTCTTCATGCCTTCATCATCACTCTTCTAGGGTTCATGGGCGTTGGATTTACCCAACTGGTTCCTAACTCTTATATCCATATCCTTGCCTTCATCGTTTTCTGTGGCGAGATAAAGGTTCCACCCTCTATTGATTTTTTCTTTACCCTCTTCACATCCGACAAGACTCGTGAACGGGGTTTCAAAGTGCTAGGTAAACAAGCCCCAAAACCTAATTCCAAGTTCGAGAAACGCCCCTTGATGGACACACCTTCAAGTAACAAGAAATGGTATGAGAAATGGTTCTTTGTTAAAGGACCCGAATCTCTTCCATCCCTGACTAAACCACTGCTGAACACACCTCTGCAGACCTCGGTGACATTCCCGAGGAACGCTTGAGAGAAATGGTGAAACTTACGGAGAAGCTTCCAATGAAAGAATGGAGCTTCGCCCTTTTAAGCAAGCAAACATGGTTGTATGACCACAAATGTAAGTCCCGAAGTCAATACTTGTGTAGCTTCTTAAATTTTCTTCAATAATTACTCTGAAATATCCTTCTTTGTTTGTAGTATCCCTGATCAAGCCTACTTCAATTGACCGAAGAGAATTGGAGAAATTCCTCTCTACCAAACCACCCCAAACACCTACCGAAGCTGAAGATACTGAACCTCCATCTACCGAACCCCCAACTATTGAACCCCCAACTTCTACCGAAGAGATAAGCCAACCTCGCTTAAAGAAAAGAGCTATCAAAAAACCCAAACATGTCCCAGCCCCTGTCCTTACTGAAAGCCTTCTCGACATGCCCATCGTCGAACGCACCAAAATTCTCCGCACCAAAAAGAGAAAAACCAAAATCATCCCCTTTACTGCCGAAGATCTAAGAATACCTCGCACCGAAGCTAGCCAACTGCCAACCATTCCAACTAAAATTGACGAACATGAATCCGAACCCAACTCTCCCCTTACCCGAAAGAGAAAACACTCTTCAGACGACCAACCAACCCCACCAACCGAACCTCTAACAACTAACATCCCACCACCACCCAAACAACCAATATCTTCCCCACAACGACAATCTTCTTCCTCTACACCCATTCCTGAAGCTGTTCAATCACCTACTTTATGGCCAAACAATAACGAAGATTTCCCCCTACACTTGTACAACTCTTTCATCCTTGATACTGATGATCACCGCTTTGGCAACAGCTCCATTTCTGATTTGAGTGAAGAAGGCATGACTCACCAAGCCAGAGTAAAAAAATTACCACTTAACCATCCTTATTCACAGATATTGTCCTGAAACTTTCTATTAACTCTGAACAACTGCAGGCAAATGGAATCTTCGGGCGGCTCCACCAAAAATACAAAAAGATGGAAGCCGAAGAAGATGCTGCCCGAAGGGAAAACGCCATTTTGAAGTCTGCTCTGGCAAGGGAGAAGAGTCTTCATGCAAATTCCCTCTTTACCATTGAGTGTCTCAAAAAAGACCTCATCAACTTGAAAGAACAACTAACCACATCCGAAGCCCTACAACAAACAACCACCCAACAAAATCAAGAATTACAATTGGCCAACGAACTATTAACACAAAACAACCGAGGCCTGACTAAAGCAATCACCGAAGACAAAATCTCCAAAGAACAACATCTTGACCTCCGGGGCAAAGTTGAAAAGGAGCTTCGCGAACGCAAGGTTCTTGACCCCCCACTCACCAAAGACCTTCGCAAACAAATACAAATCGAATACCGCAAATCACCCGAACTAACTAATAAAATAGTTCAAATGTATGCCGAAAGCTATGAAGCAGCCCGAAGCAAAGGTAAAACCAAACTATAAGCTGTCGCTGTGAATCCATTGCTCCTTGATTCTTTTGAAGACGAAGACGAGGAGTAATGCCGAAGACAACTTATCTTCACCTTAGCATCATAAACTTGTAAATTTTTAACAATATTGTAACCCCTTTTTATATATTTAATAAAATATGATTTTCTCCTTTTTACTCCTTTTCAATTTAAATTATACTGTTATATAAACAATATATAATACGAACTCAACACTTCAAATAAAATCAGGTAATAATGTAAGGTAGCACTTACTCATTACCGAAGAGTTTCTGTACACCATCTTTAGGATGAACAGATCACCGAACCTCCAAAGAAAAATTAAGAGTTCACCTCCAAGAGTCAAACATATCACCTAGCTTCAATAAAAATATTTGTCCCAAAGAATTTATAACAACTCCAAGAGTCAAACATATCACTAAGCTTCAATAAAAATATTTGTCCCAAAGAATTTATAACAACTCTAAGAGTCAAACATATCACCAAGCTTCAATAAAAATATTTGTCCCAAAGAATTTATAACAACTCCAAGAGTCAAACATATCACTAAGCTTCAATAAAAATATTTGTCCCAAAGAATTTATAACAACTCCAAGAGTCAAACATATCACCAAGCTTTAATAAAAATATTTGTCCCAAATAATTTATAACATCATCCAACCTTATAACTGGCAACCTCGTTTTCTCGGAGAGCCGAACAGGTTCAACCCAAAATATTCTCTTTGCTGCTATAGAGACGAAGGAATCCAACCTTATACCAAGCTGGCAAACTCGTTCTCTCCAAGAGCCGAACAGGTCCAACCCAAAATATTCTCTTCGCTGCTATAGAGACGAAGGAATCCAACCTTATACCAAACTGGCAACCTCGTTCTCTCTGAGAGCCGAACAGGTTTAACCCAAAATATTCTCTTTGCTGCTATAGAGACGAAGGAATCCAACCTTATACCAAGCTGGCAACCTCGTTCTCTCCGAAAGTCGAACAGGTTCAACCCAAAATATTCTCTTCGCTGCTATAGAGACGAAGAAATCCAACCTTATACCAAGCTAGCAATCTCGTTCTCTCCGAGAGCCGAACAGGTTCAACCCAAAATATTCTCTTCGCTGCTATAAAAATGAATGAATCCAACCTTATACCAAACTGGCAACCTCGTTCTCTCCGAGAGCCGAACAGGTTCAACCCAAAATATTCTCTTCGCTGTTATAGAGACGAAGGAATCCAACCTTATACCAAGATAGCAACCTTGTTCTCTCCGAGAGCCGAACAGGTTCAACCCAAAATATTCTCTTCGCTGCTATAGAGATGAAGGAATCCAACCTTATACCAAGCTGGCAACCTCGTTCTCTCCGAGAGCTGAACAGGTTCAACCCAAAATATTCGCTTCGCTGCTATTGAGACGATGGAATCCAACCTTATACCAAGTTGGCAACCTCGTTCTCTCCGAGAGCCGAACAGGTTTAACCCAAAATATTCTCTTCACTGCTATAGAGACGAAGGAATCCAACCTTATACCAAGATGGCAACCTCGTTCTCTCCGAGAGCCGAACAGGTTCAACCCAAAATATTCTCTTCGCTGCTATAGAGACAAAGGAATCCAACCTTATACCAAGCTGGCAATCTCGTAACAATCAGCAAATAAATCAGCATTGAATAAAAAAGCTATTTCATTGATAATTATCGGCATAATTACAGACTCCTGTACACTGACACTGGCCCTACTGAAAATATTTCCGAAGCCTCTTGGCATGCCAAGTATTCTTTATCTCAGACCCATCTAACGCTCGTAACCGGTAAGTTTTCGGATTCGGCATATCAACAACCTCATAAGGGCCTTCCCAATTTGGCATTAATTTTCCCATATTTTGAGGTGTAGAAGCTTCCACCTCCCGAAGAACAAAATCTCCCACTTCAAACCTTCGAAGCTTTACCCCTTTATTATAGTGTTTAGCCACACGACGCTGATAGGCTACCAATTTCACCAAGGCTGCTTCCCTGACCTCTTCAAGCAAATCCAAGTAGGCTTTAAGTCCCTCATCGTTGTACACCTCCCAAAACTGACTGACTCGAAGACTGGTAGACCCAATTTCCACAGGAATTAATGCATCCGAACCATAGGTCAGTCTAAAAGGCGAGTCTCCCATTATAGTTCTCGGCGTAGTTCGATAAGCCCATAACACACTGAACAACTCCTTTGGCCATCTACCTTTTGCTTCATCCAGTCTTTTCTTAATTCCATTCAGAAGTGTTCTGTTGGTTACTTCAACTTGCCCATTAGACTGCGGATGAGCAACCGAAGTCTTTCTATGCTGAATCCCCAACTCCTTTAAGAATGCTTCAAACTTTGAGCCAACGAACTGACGTCCATTATCTGAAACTACAACCATAGGAATGCCAAAATGGTACACCACCTGCTCCTTCAAAAATTTCAAGCATTCTTGCTCCATGATTGACCGAAGTGGTTTGGCCTCCACCCGCTTAGTCATATAATCAATCGCTGCTATAACAAAACTGACTTTCCCTTTTGCCTTCGGTAGTGGACCTAATATATCTACCCCCCAAACAGCAAAAGGTATAGGAGACAAAACTGAGTATAGCTCTTCGGGCGGCTGATGTGGAATCGGACTGTTCAGCTGGCACTTCTGACACTTCTTCACATAATCAATAGCCTCTCTAAAAATTGTTGGCCAATAATATCCCTGTCGAAGCACCTTATACGCCATCAATTTTGCAGCCATATGATTGCCACAAATACCTTCATGAACCTCCCAAAGGACATATTCAGCTTCAGAAGGAACCAAGCACTTCAGCAAGGGCGAAGAGTAAGCCCTTCGATAAAGATCCCCATCAATAAGCACGAAGTTCAAACTTTTATACTTTACTTTCTTGGCCAGCATTTGATCCGAAGGCAGTACACCATCCTTCAAATAGTTTATATATAGGGTCATCCAGCAATTAGATAGCTCGATACATATTACTTCCTCATGCTGGACGCTGGGTTGATTCAAAGTCTCTAAGTAAATTGATCCACCAAATGTAGTGGCCTCAGTAGTAGCCAACTTTGACAACACATCAGCAATTAAATTGTCAGTTCGATCAACCCCGTGAAACTCATAAGAATCGAAATGCCGAAGCTGATCCTTCAACTCAGCAAGATACTTAATCATTCTCGACCCCGAGCCTCATACTCCCCTGAAACTTGCTTGATAACCAACTGTGAGTCACTGTAGATGATCAACCTCTGAACCTCCAGACTCTTTGCCAACCGCAACCCTGCTAACACTACTTCATACTCAGCCTCATTATTCGTTTCCCTGAATCCAAATCTGATAGCCTGCTGCACCTTGAATCCCTCCGAACTCGTCAAAATAACACCAGCCCCACTGACATCTGAAGTAGAAGATCCATCAGCATACAACGTCTATGAGCTCTACATCTACTAAAGCACTGCTACCACCTTCTCAGACCCTTCCACCTCATTCAGACTCTCATCAGCTTCGGAGAACGAACATTCGACCACAAAATCAGCTAAGGCTTGACCTTTAATAGCTGTTCGAGGATGATACTCTATAAAGAACTGAGACAGCTCCATCGTCCACGCAGCGAGTCTCCCCAAAACTTCTGGCTTTCCCAACACCTTCTTTAGTGGCTGATCTGTGTATACCACTATTATCCGACCTTGAAAGTATTGCCTAAGCTTTCGACTAGCTACTACCAAGGAAAAGGCAAACTTTTCAAGTTTTGGATACCTTGTCTCTGCACCCCTTAGGGCATGGCTCACAT
Organism: Panax stipuleanatus; assembly: GCA_020205555.1. Taxonomy (NCBI): domain Eukaryota; kingdom Viridiplantae; phylum Streptophyta; class Magnoliopsida; order Apiales; family Araliaceae; genus Panax; species Panax stipuleanatus. The sequence continues at coordinate 114,109,105 of CM035119.1, read as the reverse complement.
AGTAAATCGGGAGCTGCTTACCCCCAACTTCTCACACCAAAAATGCTCCTACTGCCAATGAACTTGCAGCCAGATACAAATACAGAGGTTCAGCAAGAACTTGCTTCACCAACAAAGGCGCCGAAGATAAATACTTTTTGATTATCTAAAAAGCATCTTCACACTCCGAAGTCCACTGAAACGTCTTGGTATTCTTCGGCCCTTTCAAAGTGTCAAAGAACGGCAAACACCTTTCTGCCGACTTAGACATGAATCTCCTTAACGTTGCTATTTGACTTGTCAAACGTTGAACATTTTTATAGGACTGTGGAGATTTTATATCCAAAATGGCTTGGATCTTCTCTGGATTTGCCTCTATTCCTCTTTTGCTGACTAAATAACCCAAGAACTTCCCTGCTCCAAGCCCGAAGGTGCACTTGGTCGGATTCAGCTTCAAGTTGTAATGACGGGCCGTCTGAAAACACTCATCCAGATCATCCAGATGACCTTGAATCGACATACTCTTGACAATTATATCATCAATGTAGACCTCCATATTCTTCCCCAACTACTTCGTGAAGACGTGATTCATCTTCCTCTGATAAGTAGCTCCCGCATTTAACAAGCCAAACGTTATCTTTTTATAAGCATACACTGACCGATGAGTGATAAAGGCTGTCTTCGGGATATCCTCCTTACACATAAAAATCTGATGATAACCCGAAAAAACATCCATAAAGCTAAGCAATGCATACCCCGAAGTCGCATCAATAAGCTGATCGATGTGAGGCAAAAGATAAAAGTCCTTTGGGCACACTTTATTCAAATAAGTGTAATCTATGCAAACTCGCCATTTTCCATTATGCTTCTGCACCAGAACCACATTCGCCATCCACTCTGGATAATCAATCTCAAATATAAAATTTGCTGCCAACAGCTTTGCAATCTCCTCATCAATTATCTTCTATCTTTCTGGGGCAAAAATCCTCATCTTCTGCCGAACTGGCGTCTTTACTGGATCCACATGTAGGCTATGCTCGACAACTTCACAAATTACCCCAGGCATGTCACTGGGGACCCAAGCAAAGACATCAGCATAATACCGAAGTAACTCCATCAGGTTCGTCCGAAAAGGTTTCGGCAGTCCCGAACCTATCTTCACAGCCTTGTCGCTTTTTCCTGGAATCAATTCCATCTCTTCAGTCTCTTCTGCTGGCATGACAAATAACTCAGTACCACTTTCTGTAAACGGCTCAATCTCGATAGCCATAGTTTGTTTCTGCTTGCTGACTCCAACACCCGAAGCAATCAAAGCATTCCGGTAACATCTCCTAGCCAGGTCCAAATCTCCAACAACTTCCCCAACTCCATACGGTGTAGGAAACTTAATTTTGAAATGGGGAATTGATGTGACAGCCTGAAGAGCTGTCAAAGTAGGCCTCCCCAAAATAGCATTGTATGCTGAATCTACATGCACAACATAAAATTTACACATAATTTCTACCTGCTGTGGAGCTGTCCCGAAGATGACTGGCAGCTCAATAGTTCCTGCCACTTTGACCGGATCGTTGCTGAACCCATATAGAGGAGACTTCTGCCCAACTTCCATCTTCCTGCCATCCAGGTGCATCCTGTGATAAGCATGTACATACAGAATATCCATCGAAGACCCATTATCTATCATCATCCTCTTCATATCCACCGAACCCACTTGTGCAGTAATCACCAGAGCTCCCTCATGTGGTTCGATCGATTCTGAAGGGAAATCATCATCCGTGAAAGAAATCACCGAACCTGGGTACGCCCTTTCAGTCTTTGGGAATTTATCTGCCACCGCCATCACTGAATCCAGATATCCTCGTCGCTTCTTCCCGGTGACTTTGCTGACGTTACCTCCAGTAATCACATCCACCACATGCCTCGCTGGTTGATTCTAAACTGGATGCTCTGGTTGAGCTTCCTGAGCAGGCACCCTATTCCTCAGCTGCTCCCTCTGGGGCTCTCGTCCTGCCACATACTGAACCAAAGCACCACTTTGGACTTTCCTTTCAATAAAGTCTCTCAAATCCCAGCAAGAATTCGTATCATGCCCAGCCGCCTGATGGTAATCACAATATCTATGAGGAGTCCCTGTCCCTAGTTTAAGGTTATCTCGAGGCTGCTCGAAGTAAGGCTGGTTCCTTATTTGCCCCAGAATAGTAGCTCGATCTGTATTGAGCTGGGTATACACTTTATTCACCTTCGGACCCGTAAAAGGTGGGCGGCCTCCTCTTGATACCCAATTATTGTTGTACCTCCTTTGATTCCCATCAGATCGGTCATTGTTGTCGTCACCCTTCTTCTGCTTATTATCGGTCTTCTCCTTGCCTTTCTCCTTCTCCTTTTCCAAAGAACCCCGCTTCAGGCTGTTCATTGCTTCTTCTAACACGATGAAGCCCTCTGCTTTTTCGAATGCTTCGGCCAAGCTCTTCAGATGATTAAACATCAACTTTTTTACCAGCTTCTCAGACTTTACCAAATCTAAGCCGTTCTGGAATAACCCCACAGCCTGAAGATCATTGAGGTATTACACTTTCCCCACCGCTTCTCTGAACCTTTTCATATACTGGCCCAGAGTCTCATTCAGATACTGCTTAACCTGTGCCAATGACCCCGTGGGTTTTCCTCTTCTCTTATTACTCCCGAACCGAGCATGGAACTTGTCACACAAATCATCCCAAGACGAAATCGAGTCTGGTGCCAAAGTTCCCATCCACTGCCTCTCGTCTATCCTCAACGTCGTCACAAAGGTCTGACATTTAGCTGCATCTGAAAAATCGTAATAATCCATCAACCTATTAAACGCCTGACTGTGGTCGTACGGATCCCCTGAGCCATCATAACTTTCCATATGAGGCAGCTTCTTATTAGGGTCCGCCTTCTACCGTAAAATTTTTGAAGAGAAGGGAGAGGCCTTCTTTCCCGAACTCTCTTTCCCTTGCTGAACTTCTGCCAGTTACTTCCGAAGCTCTTTCATCTCTTCGGCCAAGAGTTCAACTCCTTCAGGCTTCGGGTTCGGCTTTGGCGAAACTTCCTTCTTTGGGGAGCATTTTTTCCTTGGGGAGCTCTTCTTCTTCTATTTATGTGGCACCCCCAAATCCGGTATCTTAATTTTCACAGGATTTGGTGTTCACTGTTCTAATATCATACAACTATCTACCCATAAATAATGAAATTTATTTATTAGATAAATAAATCATCATCTTACATCATCTGAAATAATAATACGTCATAAATCTCAGGTTATACTTAACCTTAAATCTCTGTTGCGGAAACGTAAATAAATAAGTCTTAAATCATCACACATAAGTCTTGAACTTTAATATTATTCATGACAACACAAGTCTTCATCACTTGTTAGATTTTCATTTTCCCTTGCTACTAGAAGGCTCACCAGACTGTTCGTTCTTATCTGCGATGTTATTATACAAGAGTGAGCACGAAGCCCGCAAGTATAAAAACATGACAGAATAATAACATACGAATAAAAGAATTCTGAATAACAGAAAGCTCAACATTTGAATCAAGAATATTAATCAGGAGTCAAATTACTTCTCAACTTTTGAATCAAGAATATTAATCGAGAGTCAAATTACTTCTGAGGGTCATTAAGACCTTGAACCGAGTCTTAGGTTGTCAAGTATATTAACCTTTCCAACCTTTAACAGTCATAAGACTATAGACTTTACTTCTCGTACTTAGGGAGATCAGCCCTTCGTACTGATACTGTGCACATTATCTTAACGCTTAAAGCATCTTCATTAATCCCCTATATTAGGGTTGTTCATCTCAGTTTGACATCAGAATCTGCACCAAATAAAGTTGGTTTGGATAACTCAATAAATGATATTCAAATTGAATATTAACTTCTCAAGGTATACAATCGAATAAGTATTGTACACTTAAATGATACTTTTAAAAGAATAATGGCATCTCATGTGAAATTCTAAACTTGGATATTCAAGAGTAAGAATTTGCTCAACAATAGTAATTAAGCATAGCAATTGCTTAATTTAAAGAGTTTAGTTTAGAAAACCTGCCCAACAATAATAATAAGTTAGGGATAGAAAACTTGCCTCGTGCACAAGCTACAATTATTTCTCACTTCTTTAATTACTCTTACCTATCACACATTTATAATATCAATTAATCACAAGTTCGATATGATTATTTATTTACAATAGTATTCTTCAAACTCATTATTAAGTTTTCAAATAATGGTTTACGTTGATTAATTAACTTGTTAATTAATCACGTAACTTAAGTTATTAACTTGTATTAATAACTCATTACATACATAACATGTCTTCATGTTAATTAGATTTAAAATAATGTCTTAATGTTTATAACACATTATTTAACCTTTACAAATAATAGTTTAAGTCAAGTAATTTATTTATAAATTAATTACATAACATAAATTATTAAACTCATATCAATATTTTATTATATTTATACAACATGTGTTCATGTTCATTAGACTCAAAACACATTTCACAAATTTCCAACACTTAGCAAATTTTTTTTCAAAATTTTCAAACAGGCGCGGCCGCGCGCCATTTTACCTTGCAGCCAGCGCGGCCGCGCGACTGCGGAATTTCAGAATCTGAAGTTCGCGAACGAACACAGATTTTCTCTTATTTTCTCCCAATTCACATCATTACACTGATTTATAATGTTACCCATGAAGTATAAACTTCACAGGAACATTATATATCACTTATAACATGTTCTTAACATTCTAAGTCATGTAATTACACAAATCAAAATATTAATTTTCACTGTTCTTCAAAACTTTCAAGAGTTTAATGAAAAACATAAAAAAAATCTCCTTACGGATTCGTTACTACACCAAATCCATTCATTTCAATTCCATTTCCTTTGTTTTAACATATACAATCATATTCATGTATCAATTTAAATATAAACATATGATTTAATCATTAATTTAACCCATATGAGTTATTCACCCATATTCAATACTCTGTAATTTCATAAACTCAATTATTAACAAAATTACTTGGTTTGATCACTGTGAATCATGAATGGATAGCCTAAATTATGTCATGGACATATGTTACTATATATATATCCATGAAATCAATCAATTGTCAACTTTCTCCATTCATAGAGGACTTTTACAAAACACGTACATAAAAACTCTGTAAATCCTTAACAACCCAATTAAGGCCAATTAAATCAAATTGATTACTTTAAAACATGTTTATACGTTAGAAAAACACGTTATGATTCCATACCCATATAGATAAAGCCATATCGTAACCCAATTGGGAAACCCAATTTTCACAGAACTTAAAAATATACGTAATGAAGACTTTGAGAAAAACAGATTTTTTTAAAATTAAAAAGAAATATTACCCTTTTTGTGTGAAGATAACACAATCACAGATAATACTTAGGATTTCTCAAATTTCTTTCTCTCAATCTCTTCTCAATTCCTTCTTCCCTTTTTCTCTTTGACAATCTCTAAATTTTCTTCTGATAAAAATAACTTAGGCAATACAAGATATACGTATATATAATATTACCGTTGTATAACAACTACTAACTCCCACAAGGGCCTTGTTTGGCAACCCTCCTAATTCCTTTTCTATTTATTTTAATTAACTAATTTAGTATATAGTTAATTGTAACACTTTAATTAATCAATTAATTTTATTTAAATCAATTAAATAAAATAATATAATTCACATTTAAATCACATTGTCACATAATTAATATTTTTATTTATTAATTATGTTAATTCACTAATTCTTTAATTAATTATTAAATTAATTAAAGTAACATATGCTTATTTAATTAATTCAATTAATCAAATAAACTCAATTAATTAAATACTTTGAACTATTAAATCACTACACATTAATTTAATTAATGTAACACATATAATTAAATTAATCTACCACAAATTCATGACTTAATTATTTAACTCAATAATTAAATCATTAAAAATATTTATTTATTTCAATAAATATTCAAATATCTTTACAAAATTCTCGTTCGTCACATCTTTCCCCCCTTAAAAGGATTCTGTCCTCTGAATCACGGTTCGATTAATAATTTCGTCCCATTATAAATATTCAAACAACTTTGCAAAACTCTCGTTTGTCACAGTTTAGTTCGGCCGAGGCGAGAATCCACAAGGCGGTGTGCCCTCTTCGGATTCTCCGGAGAATGACCACTTGATCTGCTTTGGCTACTATCCTCTTCACTACACCGAGAATAATATTCAATGCGAGGTACCTTCTTTGAAGCTTCGGGAGAGCGTCCTCTTGATCTGCTTCGTCTCCTGTTGCAACCGTCATTCCGAGAATCCTTAGGGCGGGATGCCCTCTTTGGACCTTTGGGAGAACGACGTCTCTCTATACTCCGGACATGAGAATGCCTTCGAAGCCTTTTCTTCGAACGCCTGGAATCTTCAACACCCTTTGCTTGTTTACCCAAAGACCTACCCCGCTCTTCGGCTTGAATATAACTGGATGCTCCACCTTCCATTTCAGCCACAAGAACCATCTGTTTGGAAATCTCCTCCCTTTGCTGCAGAAGTACCTTCAAAGCCATATCAGTATCCTGTGCCATCTTAGCCAGAGTAGATGCCTTATCTGCCTGTCTTTCTCGGTGTTGGGTTCTAGGCGGTGTGCCTTCTACCCTGTTCCGATCTTTAACAGGTCCTTTACTAGCGGTAGAAAACAACTTCCTTTTAGCATCACCATGATCTCCTGCATGCAATCTTGCATGCGATCTCTCCGGAGTATCTTGTGAGGCTGTGACCCGAGTCTATCATGAATACTCTTTGAAGGACTTAACCTATCTTTTACAGAAACCCTCTGTTGAGAAGAACTTGCAGCTGTGGGCTGTCCTTCAGCTGTAACCGTCCTACTTTTCACCATAACCTCCGATGTAGGACGTTAAATAACTGTGATTGAAAACCAGAATAGCTAGAAAAAGCCCCTCCTTCTAGCACCAATGTTAACGCCAAGATTTCCCCACGCGCTTCAATCACGAAAAGCGCGTCCAATCCTGCACAGAAAACAAGTCAGCACCGGATCTCGACGGTTTTGGGCCGCTGGGGATCGCTCTGGTGTGAGAATAAGTACAAGCCGAAAAAGGTTAACAATGGAGGTGTGTGCTCTAGTGTCTGGTAGAACAAAATGTATGTTTCATATTACCTTCCATTGTGTAGTGCCCTGTACCTTGTATTAGTCTCACCGCCTTTGCATGGAAGCACCGTCTATGACATCAGCTAATTGCACGAAATCCCCATCAAATCCATGTTTCCCACTAACTCATCCACTAACACAAGATTACGGCTGACCCTTATCAATTAAGGTGTTGGACACCTGTCCACCTCAATAACCTCCAGCCCATGCCCAAATAAACCATCATTTAAATAATAGCCCAACACTCCAAAGGCCCAAATAAACTTGACCCGATAGACCCAAATAGTCATGGCCCAACACGATCCATTGATTTCAATTTAAATTCCTAAATGGCAAGATTTTCCTTGGCTCAAAATCTACTATAAATAGGAAAAGTTTCTTCAGTTCTTAACTCGCCAATTTCTGAAGAAAAAAAAAAGAAAGCTTACTTTCTCATTGCCTACATATTCTCTCTTTAAAATTTTTTATCTTTTCTACTCAAAATTCTGATATTCTAAAGAAGAGAAAAATTGGTCAAAGTATTTTGAGGTAAGTCATTATATTAATTTATTTACATTATCTCATACTTGTTTATATTTAGAGATATACAAATATAAATTTTTATGCACATTTATATATATATATATATATATATATATATATATATATATATTTCATCTATTCATATCAATAAAAAGGACAATTTAGATATCGTAATTTGATGATATTTCTTAAAAAAGAATATTATTCAAAGGGTGCTTAAAGTTCTAGTGACTCTTTATTGATATAATTTATTTAAATAAATATTATAAATTAGATCAGTTTTAGATATCGATATTTAGAGGTATTCCTTAAACAGGAATATCATTCGAACGATGTTTGAATTTCTAAGTAATCTATCAAAAATATTTATACAAATATTAATAGTGAAACTTTAATTTCGGTCAGTTTTAGATACCGATATTTGGAGGTATTTCTTAAACAATAATATCATTAAAACAGTGTTTGAAGTTCTAAATGGCCTTGTTAGGAATATGCATGTGAATGTTATTCCTTTGAATTAATTAAAAGATTTGATGATGAAGTTAATGAATGAATATGCAAATATGTCTGCATTGATTAAAGTTGTAAAGTCCTTAAAAAGATCAGATATACAAGGACTTAGATTGAAGAGATCAAATATGTTTGGTTGATCTCATATGAATGAATAGTCTTGTAAAGTCCTTCAAAAGATTATGATGTACAAGTACTGTGTATAGAAAGATCAAACTTGTTAAGTTGATCTTATAAGCTGTAATAAATAGGCTTGAATGATCGTAGAGCAGTCTACGTACAAAAGCAGCCAGTAATCGCAGAGCTAAATGCAAGATCGTAGAGTTTGTCAAGTAGACAGAGAGCAAGTGTAATTACTCAGAAAATCCTATGTAATATTCAATTATTATAATGTCAAATTTTGCGTATACTTTTTTTTTATATACTTAATTGTTGTGGCCTTAAAATTATTTACTACTTAATAATTTAGTATGTATTTCAACTAGTGTATAGTAAAGGGAGGAAGAATGGTATACCTTATTATAATGGTATTTAAATATCAAGAATGAAAAGAAAAACCAACATGACTTAATTGAGAAGTATTCTTGACATGAAGTTATCTATGTGTTCAAAGAGTTAATTATATTAAGATATAATTAAAACTATTATTTAATAACAAATAAAGAAATGGGGTACTATCATGAATTATTTGAATTACATAGAAATATCAATTTTCTTTTATGATGTATGTGCTAATTACTTTTTCTAGCTTAAATGAATGTGGTGGATAAAATTCATGTATATGGGTATGAAATGAGAGTCCATATTAAGTTAAGTGTTTGGGCCATATTAATGTTACTGAGTATGCTTGCAAGCCTTTTCCATTAATTTGGTGTTATGGATTCTTTTTAGAGTCCTTTACAGAACTATACAACATTTAGAAAGTAATTACAAAAAAAGTGCATCTACAAAATAATTACAAAAAAAGTGCAAAAAATTCAAACCATTCAATTTCAAATTAAATAAGGAAACCTAAATTCAAGGATAACTAATAATTCAAATTCAAATCTTTTGGATCTAACAACAATTTCAAATCCATAATTCAAAATTCAAATCAAAATGAGAAAATTAAAAACAAAAAATTATGAAGGAGTTAATGTTCATCATCCTCCTCCACCGCCTCCCGCCGCCGCCGCCGCCGCTGCCACCACCACCACCGCTATATCGCTGGAGTCACTATTCTAATTTTTTTGACGATTTGGTTACCCACAAAAATTAAAATAGTTACCTTTATAAGAAGTTTGGCTACCAACTGCATCACATTCAAAATAAAATTAGTAATCAAATAAAACTGAATTGGTTACCTTATCAAAAGGTTTGGTAACCAACTGCATGAAGTTTGGTTACCAACTGCATCACATTCAAAATAAATTAGTAACCTAATAAAACTGAATTGGTTACCTTATCGGAAGGTTTGGTAACCAACTGCATGAATTTTGGTTACCAACTGCATCACATTCAAAATAAATTGGTAACATAATAAAAATGAATTGGTTACCTTCATACTAAGGTAACCAAACCTTCATAATAAGGTAACTGAACCTTCATATTAAGGAAACCTTCATATTAAAGTTCGGTTACCTTGATATGAATGTTTGGTTACCTTGGTATGACTGTTTGGTTACCAACATATGAAGGTTTGGTTACCGGTGGAAGTGAAAAATGGACAGGTGGCGATGGGAGGCGGAGGGAGGAGAAAGGGGGCGGGAAGAGAGGGAGGGGGAGGGGGTGGGGGGGGGGAGGAGAAAGGGGGGAGGGAGGAGGGGGAGGCAGAGGGAGGGGAGGTGGTGGGGAAGGGGCGGGAGGAGGGGGAGGGCGGTGGGAGGCAGAGGGAGGAGAAGGGGGCGGGAGGAGAGGGAGGGTGTGGGGAGGGGGCGGGTGGAGGAGAAAAGGGGGCGGGAGGAGGGGGATGAGAAAGGGGGCGGGAGGAGGGAGGTGGGGGGAGGCGGAGGGAGGGGAAGGGAGGGGAGGGGAGGGGAGGGGTGGGGCGGGGGCAGGAGGATGGTGAGGGCAATGGGAGGCGGAGGGAGAGGGAGAGGGAGGAGAAGGGAGGCGGAAATGGAGTGGGAGAGAATCGTGGGAGAAATAAGAGAGAAAATTGTGACCATAATTAAAGGGATAAGATTGCACTCTTTTTGTAATTAAGTATTACATATGCACTAATTTTATAAATATTTTATTTATGCATTTTTTTTGTAATATTTTATTAAAATGTACTATTATATGTAATTGTTCATTCTTTTTATATTAGAAGGATGTTTTGGCCCAAAACTAAATTACATGACTACCTTTTCCCTTGCCCAATCCGGTAGCCCAAATGAAATAAGGAAGATGTTTAGTCCAAAGTGGCTTGATCAGTTAGTTTGGCTAAGCAGTTAGGTAGATATCAGGTAGTTCCTTTACCAGTCAAGTGGCAAATTGGTTAGATGCTAGGCTAAGCTATAAGGGACTTTTAGGGGTCAAGTTGCTACAAGAGACAAAGGGGTAAGGTAGCTTAATAGGGGCCAACTGATAGCTGAATTTAGACTGCTAAGAGGAGGCTGTGTAAGGAAGCTCTATAGAGGTTAATATAAGGGCCAAATAGAGTGTATCTGCTAAGCCTAATAGATGCCAACTGACTGCTATGTCAGGGGGCTGAATGGAGACCATAGCACGGCCGGGTAGAAGCAATGATGAGGCTGGATAGAGGAAATGATAAAGCTTAGGAATAAGTCTCGGCAGACATGAAAATTGGACATGGAAATTGGACATTTTCAATTTTTTTTTTGTTTTTGTTGAGACTCCTAAAAAATATATAATATTTATTCTAACTGAAATTTTTTTTAAAAAAAATATTTTAGGTATAATTTGGATATATATACAAGAACATTATTGTACAGTCTGTATAACACTGTTCTTGTATATGTATCCAAATTACACCTAAAATATTTTTTTTTATAAAAATTTTAGTTGAAATAAATACTATACATTTTTTAAGAGTCGCAACAAAAATAAAAAAAAATAAAAATAAAATTGAAAATGTCCAATTTCCATATCCCATTTTCATGTCCCCATAGAAGGACTGTAAAGCTTAGTCATATATAGCAGAACATTGCACTCAAGTTCGGATTGTATATCACTTTGCTGAAATCCAAAATCTGTAGCATATAGAGAGTGGGAGAAAGAGCTCGGTCGGGGAAAAAGGGAAGGAAAAGAAGTAAAATAAATACCATTCTCTAGCAGCCCAACAAGGTGAGTAATTTCATCCCATTTCATTCCTTTCCATTACATTTTTATTAGCATTAGTGGGTTATTTTGGCCAAATGGCCTGGAGTGAATATAACAGGTTGTTTCACTAATACAATGATTGTTATCCTAAATTTTGGCTGCTATGCTCACTGCTACAAGGCTTAATTGTGGTTGGGAAATTGCTATTATTGTTGTGCTAGATAAATTAAGCCATAAGGCTGGAACTAAGTTTCTAGGAATATATGTACTATGTGTATGAATGTGGACTGCACAGTACATGTTTGATAAAATGCTAAACTAAGGATTATTATGGTATCTGTTGGGCCATGAATATCTTGGGCCGGTCAAATCTTATTCATCTTGGGCTTTCCGGGTCCAACCCCTTTTTACTCTTGAAGTATTGGGCTATTATATAAATGATTATTTAGATAAAGTTTGGGCTGGAGCTGGTAGTGGGTGACAGGTGACAGCTTATAGACTAAAGTTATCCCTAATCTGTGGGATTAACAGACGGCTGATTGAGGTGATGGGCCCAGCCGTCTTTAGCCTCCTTCATTAATGGAGAGTTGACATAATGTTGACGGGGGGAGGAGCAAGTGTGAAAAAGCCTACATGCAGTCAACGGGCAGGAAAAAATATCGGGGGAAAACATGCAAAGGTGATGAGACAATATAAAGGAAAAAAGGCACTACACAAAGGGGGGGGGGGGGTAACGAACATTTTCTCTCTCCAAACACTAGAGCACACAACCTCCATTGTTGAACCATTTTTCTCTCGGTTCTATACTTATTCTCACACCGGAGCGATTCCCGACGGCCCAAAACCGTCGAGATCCGGTGCTGACGTGTCCATTGTGCAGGACAAAGAGTGCTTTTCGTGATTGAGGCGCGTGACGAGATTGTGGCATTAACATTGGCGCTAGAAGGAGGGCTTTTATTGTTTCTGGTTTTCAATCACAACGTACTGAACATCTTACATCGGAAGCTATGGTAAAAAGTAAAACGATCACGGCTGAGGGACAGCCGACGGATGCTAGCTCTTCTTTGCAAAGGATTTCGGTGAAAGACAGACTAGGACCCTCAAAAAGTATTCATGATAGACTTGGGTCACAGTGGGTACTAGGAGATTCTGAGGCTAGAGATCGTGGGGACACCAAGAGGAAGTTATTTTCTACTGCTAGCAAGGGTCCTGACAACGATCGGAAAAGGGTGGTGGACACGCCACCTAAGATTCAGCACCGAGAAGGCCCTACGGACAAAATTTCTACCTTGGCAAAGAAGGCACGAGAGACCGACACAGCTTTGAAAGCACTTTTGCAGCAGAGGGAGGAGATCTCTAAACAGATGGTTCTTGTGGCTGAGAAAAAAGACGAAGCCTTCAGTTACACTCGACTGGGAAGACGGGGTAAATCACGTGGTCGAAGAGCAAGGAGAAATGAATATTCCAAGCGAGATGATAGTGAGTCTTGTAGTCATTCTCCTGATGAGAGACGAAGTATGTCACAAGAATATTCTCCCGAGATTTCGAAAAGGACGCCTCGTATTGAGTATCATGGAGGCAGTAGAAGAGATGGGCGACGAAGCTGGTCGAGAAGTCATTCTCCCAAAAGTTCGAAGATGGTACACCATACAGGGAGTTCTCGCTCTAGCCGAAGTATAAGACGAAGTCCTTCGACATCGTTTAACCCGGATGGAAGAAATCAGATTAAACCCAATAAGACGAATTCTCCAGGGAAGGAGGTTGTTTCTTCACCCGGGATGGTGGAAGACCTAGCGAAAGAAATAAAAGAGCTTCGGAAGCAGCTAACAGAGGTTCAACAAGGGAGGAAGACTTCGGACAAAAAAACGTCTCCCTTCTCATCGGAAATTCTCAAGGAGAAAGCAGATCCCAGCAAAAAGCTACCCCATATGGAAAGTTATGACGGTTCCGGGGATCCATTCGACCACAGCCAAGCGTTTGATAGACTGATGGATTATTACGACTATATAGATGCAGCCAAATGTCAGACATTCGGATTGACGTTAAGAAAAGACGCAAGGCAATGGATGGGGGCTTTGGCTTCGGATTCGATTGCGTCATGGGCGGATTTGTGCGACAAGTTCCATGCTCGCTTCGGGAGTAATAAAAGAAGAGGAAGACCCACGGGATCGTTAGCCCAAGTAAGGCAACATTCGAGTGAGACTCTGGGGCAATATGTAAAGAGATTCCGAGAAGCTGTAGGGCAGGTTTCAGATCTTAACGATCTTCAGGCAGTAGGATTATTCCAGAATGGCTTAGATCTGGTGAAATCGGAAAAATTAGTAAGAAAGCTAATGTTCAAACATCCAAAGAGTCTGGCCGAAGCATTTGAAAAAGCCGAAGGTTTCATCGTGGTGGAGGAGGCAATGGCTAGCTTGAAACAAAGCTCTTCGAAAAAAGTAAAGGAGAAGGACAGGGAGAAGCCTGACATTAATCAGAGAAAGATTAATATCGGCAATGATCGGTCCGAAGGGAATCAGAAAAGGTACAATAGTAATTGGATGCCCAGGGGAGATCGTCCACCCCTTCCGACTCAGAAGGTGAACAAGGTGTACACGCAACTTAACACGGATCGGGCCACCATTTTGGAACAAATTAAAAACTAACCGTACTTCGAACCACCCAAAAACAACCCCCGATCAGGGTCCGGAGATCCTGCCTTATATTGTAATTACCACCGGACGGTCGGACATGATACGAATTCCTGCTGGAGTTTGAAGGAATTCATTGAGAGAAAAGTTCAAAATGGTACTTTGATACAGTATGTAGCTGGACGAGAACAACAAAGGAATCAGTCGGGAAATAGGGAGATAACTCAAGTCGCCCAGCCTGTTCAACCAGTGCCGAACCAGGCGATGCGGCATGTTGTAGATGTAATATCCGGGGGGAATATGGGAAAGGTTGCAGGTAAGAAGAGACGAGGGTATCTGAACTCGGTGATGTCTCTGGCAGACAAGCCTATGAAGGCCGAAAGGGCATATCCTGGTTCCATAATATCCTTTACAGATGAAGATTTTCCTTCAAAACCTATCGAACCACACGAAGGAGCCTTGGTAATCACTGCACAAGTTGGTTCAGTGGATATGAAGAGGATGATGATCGACAATGGCTCTTCGGTGGATATATTATATGCTCATGCTTATCACCGAATGCCTGTAGCTGGTCAGAAGATGGAAATTGGGCAGGAGTCCCCTCTATATGGTTTCAGCAACGATCCCGTCAAGGTAGCAGGGACCATCGAGCTGCCAGTTGTCTTCGGGACGGCCCCCCAGCAGGTTCAAATTATTTGTAAATTTTATGTTGTACATGTTGATTCGGCTTACAACGCTATTTTGGGGAGGCCTACTTTGACAGCTCTACAGGCGGTTACTTCAATCCCCCACTTTAAAATTAAATTTCCCACGTCCCACGGAGTTGGTGAAGTTGTAGGGGATCTGGACTTGGCAAGGAGGTGCTATCGGAATACTCTGATCACTTCGGGGATAGGAATCAGTAAACAGAAGCATACAATGGCCATTGAAGTGGAACCATTTACAGAAAGTGGAACTGAACCCTTAGTCATGCCCGTGGAGGACACTGAAGAGATCGAGCTGATTCCGGGAAAGAAAGAGAAAATAGTGAAAATCGATTCGAAACTTCCAGAACCTTTTCGAACAAGTCTGCTGAAGTTGCTTCGATGCTATGCTGATGTCTTTGCTTGGATCCCCAGTGACATGCCGGGAGTAAGTCGAAAAGTAGCGGAACACAGATTGCAAGTGGATCCAACTAAAAAGCTAGTTAGACAAAAGAGAAGACTCTTTGCAGTGGAGAGACAGAAGATAATTGATGAAGAGATCAATAAGTTGCTGGATGCAGATTTCATCTTCGAGATCGATTATCCAGAGTGGATGGCCAACGTGGTTCTGGTGCAGAAACATAATGGCAAGTGGCGAGTAGATTACACCGATCTGAATAAAGCCTGCCCGAAGGATTTCTATCCTCTACCTCATATCGACCAGCTCATTGATGCGACTTCGGGGTATGCTTTGCTTAGTTTTATGGATACTTTTTCAGGTTATCATCAAATTTCTATGTGTAAAGAAGATATACCGAAGACAGCTTTCATTACCCATCGATCTGTGTACGCCTACAAAAAAATGACTTTCGGATTGATCAATGCGGGAGCTACATATCAAAGAATGATGAACCATATCTTCGAGAAGCAGCTAGGCAAGAATATGGAGGTTTACGTGGATGATATGATTGTTAAAAGCATGTCGGTTCGTGGTCATCTCGATGATCTAGAAGAATGTTTTCAGACGGTGCGCCGTTATGAATTGAAGCTGAATCCTACTAAGTGCACTTTCGGACTGGGGGCAGGCAAATTCTTGGGATATTTGGTCAGTAAGAGAGGTATCGAAGCCAATCCAGAGAAGATCCAGGCTATCTTAGACATGAAATCACCCCAGTCATACAAGGATGTTCAACGTTTAACTGGTCGAATAGCATCGTTGCGACGATTCATGTCTAAATCAGCAGAAAGGTGCTTGCCGTTCTTTAACACGTTGAAAGGGCCGAAGAATGCGAAGACCCTCCAATGGACTTCGGAGTGCGAGGAAGCTTTCCAAGGAATCAAAAGGTACTTGTCTTCGGCACCTCTGTTGGTGAAGCCGGTTCCTACTGAACCTTTGTATTTGTATCTGGCTGCAAGCTCATCGGCCGTAGGAGCCGTTTTGGTGCGGGAAGTTGGGGGTAAGCAGCACCCGGTTTACTATGTAAACCATGCCCTTAGGGATGCAAAAACAAGGTATCCAAACCTTGAGAAATTTGCTTTTGCTTTGGTTGTTGCAAGTAGAAAGCTTCGATAATACTTTCAAGGTCGAATAATAGTGGTGTACACAGACCAGCCATTAAAGAAGGTGCTGGGGAAGCCAGAAGTTTCCGGGAGGCTTGCTGCATGGATGGTGGAATTGTCTCAGTTCTTCATAGAATACTATCCCCGGACAGCTATCAAAGGCCAAGCCTTGGCTGATTTTGTGATAGAATGCTCGTTTTCGGAAACCGATGGCGGCATGATCGAAGTAGAGGGATCAACAGAAACGGTAGCTACGCTTCAGCAGGTACATGATTTTTGGACTTTATATGTGGATGGGTCTTCTACTTCAGACCTTGGTGGTGCCGGGATAATTCTGACAAGCCCGGAGGGGTTCAAAATACAGCAGGCCATTAGATTCGAATTCAAGGCAACAAATAATGAGGCTGAATACGAGGCGGTATTAGCAGGATTGCGTCTGGCTCAGAGTCTGGAAGTTCAGAAGCTGACCATTTACAGTGATTCTCAACTGGTCATCAAGCAAGTTTCGGGGGAATACGAAGCTCGAGGCTCTAAAATGGTTAGATATCTTGCAGAATTGAAAGATCGACTTCAACACTTCAGCTCATGTGAATTTAAGGGTGTTGGTCGAACTGATAATTCCAATGCTGATGCATTGTCGAAACTAGCTACTACTGAATCAAACGCCTTCGAAGGAGCAGTTTACCTGGAAACCCTGAAACAAGCCAGCATTCAGAATGAAGAGGTGAGGTGCGTAAAGCGGTCTAATTATTGGATGACTCCATATATAAACTATTTAGCAGATGGCGCATTACCTTCAGACCAGATGTTGGCTAAAAAGGTGAAATATAAAAGTGCAAACTTCATACTTATTGATGGAGATCTGTATCGAAGAGCTTATTCCTCCCCATTACTGAAGTGTCTGATCCCATCTGAAGCTGAATATGCCCTTCGGGAGGTTCATGAAGGTATCTGCGGTGATCATATGGCAGCGAAGTCATTAGCGTATAAAGTGCTTCGTCAAGGTTTTTATTGGCCAACAATTTTCAAAGAGGCTACAGACTATGTGAAAAAATGCCCAAAATGCCAGCTGAATAGTTCGATCCCACACCAGCCACCAGAAGAGCTATACTCGGTTTTATCTCCTATACCCTTCGCTGTCTGGGGGGTAGATATACTGGGTCCCTTTCCAAAAGCAAAAGGTCAAGTCAGTTTTGTTATAGTAGCAATTGATTATATGACTAAATGGGTAGAGGCGAAACCTCTTCGGCTGATAACGGAACAAGAATGTTTGAAGTTTCTCAAAGAGTCGGTAGTATTCCGATTTGGAATTCCTATGGTAATAATTTCAGATAATGGACGCCAGTTCGTGGGATCGAAATTTGAGGCGTTCTTGAAGGAATTGGGGATTCAGCATCGAAGGACTTCGGTTGCCCATCCACAATCCAACGGACAAGTTGAGGTAACTAACAGAATACTCCTGAATGGGATCAAGAAAAGGCTGGACGACGCCAAAGGAAGATGGCCCGAAGAATTACTTAGCGTGCTATGGGCTTACCGAACTACACCAAGGACTACGACGGGAGATTCCCCATTTAGACTAGCATACGGTACTGATGCTTTATTTCTGATAGAAATTGGATCTACAAGTTTTTGGGTCAGTCAATTTAAAGAATTATACAATGATGAGGGACTTAAAGCTAACTTAGATCTGATCGAAGAAGTCCGAGAGGTAGCCTTGATAAGGTTGGCCACATACCAACGTCGTGTGGCTAAATACTACAACAAAGGTGTAAAGCTTCGGAGATTCGAAGTTGGAGATTTAGTTCTACGGGAAGTAGAAGCCTCTACCCATCAAAATATGGGTAAACTCATGCCAAATTGGGAGGGCCCTTATGAAGTCATCAGCGTATCCAAGCCCGGAACTTACCGGTTAAGAACTTTAGATGGGTCTGAAATCAAGAATACTTGGCATGCCGGAAGGCTCCGCAAGTATTTTCAGTAAGGCTAATATCAAAATATGGAAGTCTGTAACTACAACGACAATTATTAATAAAGATGGTTCTCTTTGTCTCTCCAATAGAGGTTTTTATTTACCAGATATAAGGTTGGATCCCTTCGACTCCTCGTAGCGAAGCGGAATATCTTTTGGGTTGAACCTGTTCGGCTCTAGGAGAGAACGAGGTTGCCAGCTTGGTATAAGGATGGATTCCTTCGTCTCCTCGTAGCGAAGTGAACTATTGATGGTCCAACCCGTTCGGCTCTCGGAGAGAACGTGGTCACCAGTTATAAGGTTGGATCCCTTCGACTCCTCGTAGCGAAGCGGAATATCTTTTGGGTTGAACCTGTTCGGCTCTCGGAGAGAACGAGGTTGCCAGCTTGGTATAAGGATGGATTCCTTCGTCTCCTCGTAGCGAAGTGAACTATTGATGGTCCAACCCGTTTGGCTTTCGGAGAGAACGTGGTCACCAGTTATAAGGTTGGATCCCTTCGACTCCTCGTAGCGAAGCGGAATATCTTTTGGGTTGAACCTGTTCGGCTCTCGGAGAGAACGAGGTTGCCAGCTTGGTATAAGGATGGATTCCTTCGTCTCCTCGTAGAGAAGTGAACTATTGATGGTCCAACCCGTTCGGCTCTCGGAGAGAACGTGGTCACCAGTTATAAGGTTGGATCCCTTCGACTCCTCGTAGCGAAGCGGAATATCTTTTGGGTTGAACCTGTTCGGCTCTCGGAGAGAACGAGGTTACCAGCTTGGTATAAGGATGGATTCCTTCGTCTTCTCGTAGCGAAATGAACTATTGATGGTCCAACCCGTTCGGCTCTCGGAGAGAACGTGGTCGCCAGTTATAAGGCTGGATCCCTTCGACTCCTCGCAGCGAAGCGGAATATCTTTTGGGTTGAACCTCTTCGATTTTCGGGGAGGAATGGGATTATCCTATTGTTACGAAGCTGAATAACATTATAAGTTCTTCGGAACTAATCTTTCTAAAGGATTGCTAAATTGTTCATGACACTCCTCGATAATTGAGTAAGTCTCGTCTTATGTTATTACTTGACTTCGTTCAAAGCATTGGAGTTAAATTTCACGATGATGGGATAACAATATAACTTGGACTGTAAAGAAATAAAAAGAAAAAGAAGAGGATCAGATATATTTCATTAATTATGGCCAAAAAGTTACACTGTTAGAAAAATTTATACAAATATGTGAAGCATAGATTGTCTCCGCCTTTACTCATCATCATCTTCATCGTCGGAAGAGTCGAGGAGTAAAGGATTCAGAGCAGCAGCATCCAATTTTGATTTCCCCTTACTTCGAGCCGCCTCGTAACCCTCTGCATACATTTGAACTATCTCGTTAGTTAGGGCAGGAGACTTCCGATATTCATTCTGAATCTCCTTGCGGAGCTCTTTAGTAAGGGGGGGACCCTTTAGCTTTAATTCGCGAAGTTCCACCTCAACCTTCCCCCGAAGATGAAGATGGTATTCTTCGGACTTCTTAGCATCCAACGCAACCAGGGTTAGATTTTGATTATTGTCGGCTAACTGCTCATTGGCGCGCTGAAGACCCTTGCAATTGAAGCGGATATTTTCGTGCTCGCTCCTCTCCTTGGCCAATGCGGACTTTAAAATAATATTTTCTCTTCGGGCCGCCTCTTCTTCAGCTTCGGCTTCTTTGTACTTCTGATAGAGACGCCCGAAGATCCCATTTGCCTGCAGACATCCTGAGTTAATAAAATACTTGAAGAATATATTCATAAGCAGAGATGGTCAGAAACTTACTCTAGCCTGATTGGCCAAGCCTTCTCCCAGCAGATCGACAATGGAGCTGTTACCAAACCTATGGTTGTCTGTATCCAGAACGAAGGAGTTATAGAGGTGCAAGGGGAAGTCTTCGTTCTGATCAGGCCATAGGCTCGGTGATCGAGAAGCTCCAGGCGTTGACCCGAAGTAGGGAGGAGATGATCGTTGGGGAGAAGGCACTGTTCTGTTGGATGTCGGGAGGTCAGAAGATGTGAAAGGGTCAGCGGGTGAGGGTGATTGACCACCGGAAACCTGTTTCTTCTTTCGAATCAGAGGAGAACTGGGTTCGACCTCGAATTCGTCAACTTCGGCAGGATTAGGAGAAGGTTGGGTTATTATGGTAGGTGGTACTTTTAGCTCTTCGGCAGGAAGGGGAATGATTTTTGCCTTGGCCTTCCGCTTTTTAGTGTAAAGAATCTCAGTTCTTTTCGCGACAGGCATGTCTAAAAGGCTTTCGGTAAGAGTAGAAGGTAGAACTTGTTGAGATTTTTTAACACTCCTTTTCTTTCGACGAGGCTGGCTGGGCCCTCCGGTGGGGTTCGAATCAGCCGCTGAGGGGTCAGCAGTTTGATCTTCGGCCGTCTGTCCTATTTCTGGAGCTATAGGAAGATCTTGGGCTGATTCGACAGAGAGATACTCCTCTAATTCTTTCAAATCAGAAGAGGTAGGCTTAATGAGAGATACTGCGAAATTGAAAGATGAAGTTCAGAATAACTGTTAAAATAAAGTTGAAGAAGCTATACAAACAATGATTTCGTACTTACATTTGTGGTTGTACAACCACGCTTGCTTGCTGAGAAGTCCGAAGCTCCATTCTTTCAGAGGAAGCTTATTCATCAGCTTCACTATTTCGTTTCCTCGTTCTTGGGTAAGATCCCCAAAATCTGGAGAAAGAACAGGGATAGTGGTCCAGTCAGGGATGGAGGAGATATCCGGTCCATTAATGAAGATCCAGTCCTTATGCCACCCTCGGTTGCTTGAAGGAGTATCTATCAAAGATCTTCGCTCAATCTTGACGTTAGATGGTTTGCTTATCCCCTTGAAACCTTTCTCCCTGGATTGACCTACCACGAAGAGGGAGAAGAAGAAATCTATCGATGGGGGGATGCTCTGCTCAAAGCACCAAGCAGCAAAAGCAAGGATATAGATATAGGAATTGGGGACCAGTTGGGCCAGTCCAACTCCCATAAACCCTAACATGCTCAGAACAAAAGCATGAAGAGGGAACCGGAGGCCCTTCTCTAGACGAGTGAGGGGCATAGCAACGAAACCCCCTGGGCGTTGGTACATACGCTCGGTGGGTAAGGGGGCTCTTAGTTGATAGTTGGGGGGGATCTGATACCGATCTCGGATGGCTAATATGTCAGAATCGACATGTAAGACCCCAACTTTTATGAATAAAGATTTAGTTTTCTTTATATATTATTTCGAAACAGTAAGGTGTTGTTTTGATAAATATGAAAGTTATGGGTGAAATGTGCAAACATTTTTAAAATGAGCAAGTGGTTATAAAATATTCTTGTTGTCGGGGAATATTCATTTGGTCGTGGAATATTCTTGTTGTCGGGGAATATTCGTACGACGGCGCAACTATTTGTGGGCCCCCATAACGGAATAACTGTCGGATATAGAAAGCGATAGAAATCACTTTTTTACAAGATAACGGCGTAGTTGTTACCGTTAGTACTGTTGAAATACCCGGTGGTTAAAATACAGTGATACACGGTGTTGCATAGTAGCACACGGTATTGCACAGTATTTTGAATTATTGAGTCTTACGTGAGAAGCCATTACTCAATTATTGTTACAGTAATTACTGTTCAATATTTTATTTTATTGACTCAATAATTGCTACGTTGATATTTTATATTATTGACTCAATAATTGCTGCATTGATATTTTATTGACTCAATAATTGCTACGTTGCTATTTTATATGATTGATTCAATAATGACTACAGTTGATATTTTGTAGTATTGATTCAATAATTGTCGTTGCACAGTATTTCACGTTATCAACTCAATAATTCATATTATTTGAATAATATTATTAGATAGCATTATTGACAATGCCTAAGAAAGTTCTGTCTAGGAGGGGTTATTTAATTGCGCGCCAGTAAGGAGAAGTCCTTATCGGAAGACCCCCTCTGTCCTGGGAACGACCTGGTTGTTAATATTGTAGTTCTATAATATTATTTGTGAATAATTAATTATTGATTTATATGATAAGGAAATATTTATTTTGTGGATATTAAAGAAGGAATTGGTGCTGGTGAGTTTTTATCAATATTTTGGTGTGAGAAATCATCTGTTTATGGATTTCGGATAATTTATGTTTGGAATTTGGAAAAACTTTCTTCTGCAAAGTCGTAGAGAATTAAATTTCCTATGGAAGGACATAGAATTTGTATTTTTCTGACAAAGGGGCTATTTGTTATGAATTATTGAAGTTTCAGAAAATATATTTTTTTTATGGGCGGGCCCCACTTTTGGTGGAAAAATTTTTAGCCGCCAGGCGGCGGAATTTTTTTTTAAAAAATATTATTTTATTCATTTAGTGTCCTTTGGCATCCTAAGCTTTTCCTATAAATAGGGTGCTTAGGTTAGAATTGAAAATCACACCAGAATCAGAAGTTTTCTCTCTCTATAATATCGAGCGTATTTTTGTGAGTATTTCAATACTTTGAGTATTAGTATTCAGCGCAAGTTTCCTTTGATATTATATCCGATATTCCAGTCAGAGGTACTATCTTTTTGAGGTAAGGGATGTTATTTCT
Source organism: Panax stipuleanatus (assembly GCA_020205555.1). NCBI lineage: Eukaryota > Viridiplantae > Streptophyta > Magnoliopsida > Apiales > Araliaceae > Panax > Panax stipuleanatus. The sequence goes on along the minus strand of CM035119.1, from coordinate 114,086,196 downwards.
TTCGTAAATGATGTTATTCTTTTCAATATCATTATACAGAAATATTGTCATGAATTTTATGTTGAAATTCTTACTTTTTTCGTCGGGGTTACTATTCACGTATACGGCACTATTCACGTATACGACACTATTCACAGAAAAATTAAATTTTCTTCTATTTGTCCAAATTGCTTGTTAAGGTTACTATCTTTGATTGTATCCAAGTTTTGAGCTCTATTCTTGAATTTTGCTCCATAATTGATTATTACGAGGTATTTTTGAATTGGATATACTAAAATACGAATCCTTAGTCTTTGTCTTTTATCTCACTGGATTCGTTTTTTTAAAAATGTTTTTCATCATTCTCAGTCCTAAAAGGTGATGTAACTGAATATCTTTGGCCTGTAGAGCAAAGATGAATGATTACTTGATGAATATCTTTGGCCTGTAGAGCAAAGATGAATGATTACCTGATGAATATCTTTGGCCTGTAGTGCAAAGATGACAGGTGTTGAGATGAATATGATCACTGATGATACAAATGAATATCTTTGGCTTGTAGTGCAAAGATGAATATTTGATTCGAGATGTATATTGATTGATGTTACAGGGATAAAATATTGATGATGGACTTTTAAATCATAGAAGATAGTAGACTTGATTCTCTGCTTAACTCTTCTAATGAATTGTTATTTTCGCTGCGAATATTGATCTAGAGTTGGTTGTCCATTATATTTTATCTAATTTGTTGAAGACTAACGATAATTTATTTTTCATTATCTTAGTCATAATATTCTTTACTGAGCTAGTTGAGCTCACCCTTTTCATCTGTTGTCCTCTTCAGGAAATGAGAATGTTGCGGGAACTAGTCAGGGGACAGAGTGATGGTCCGAGTTAGAGCAGTAGTAGTCCTCACTATTTCTGATAAATAGTGTGATAATAATTGTAATGAGGACTTAGTTTGAATCTTAATATTTTCTACATATTTGTATTGACACTCACAGTTGTGTGGTCGTATTTTGCACGACCGTATGATATAAAATTTGTATTTGAATTCTGTACCATGTATTTGACGACTCAAAATGGGTTGGGTTGAATAGACCTATTCTGGGGGCGTCACACGACAGCTGAGGAGGGGGTATTGGCATGGGCGAATTTTTTACAGCCGGTGAAGTTGAATGGAGTCTCTGAAGGAACTTCTTTGACTGAATCGATGGGGACGGTCTTGCTGGAGGATGGTTTCGATTTGGGTTTCACGATTGGGGCGGTGTTATCAGTATTTTGGGAAGCCATCGTTGACAGACAAGTTGAAAAGAAAACCGGAGCAAGAAGAAGAAGAGAGTTGGGGTATTTTGAATTTCAAATGAACAGGTAAAATTATCTGATTTGGGGGGTTTGAAAATTATATAGAGTTGCCTTTCTGGAGACTCACGAATTCCAAAGGCTGCACATTTAATAGAGATAATGATGGGGGAGGTTAACCGTCGGCGTGTCCTCTCGGGATTAAGAAACTATCATTTATTTTTGAAAATTTGAAGAATTGGTATCTGGCTTTGAGTTCAAGGGGTCTGCATTTGGACGTGGGCCTTTTATTAATTGGGCTTCGCCAAATCTATTTGGATTCTTCTTGATGGTTGGCCCGAATTCTTATACCCTTTTATTAAACACTTAGTTTAATAAAAGATTAGGGGGCAATGTTGGGCCATGAATATCTTGGGCCGGTCAAATCTTATTCATCTTGGGCTTTCCGGGTCAAACCCCTTTTTACTCTTGAAGTATTGGGCTATTATATAAATGATTATTTAGATAAAGTTTGGGTTGGAGCTGGTAGTGGGTGACAGGTGACAGCTTATAGACTAAAGTTATCCCTAATCTGTGGGATTAACAGGCGGCTGATTGAGGTGATGGGCCCAGCCGTCTTTAGCCTCCTTCATTAATGGAGAGTTGACATAATGTTGACGGGGGGAGGAGCAAGTGTGAAAAAGCCTACATGCAGTCAACGGGCAGGAAAAAATATCGGGGGAAAACATGCAAAGGTGATGAGACAATATAAAGGAAAAAAGGCACTACACAAAGAGGGGGGGGGGGGGGGGTAACGAACATTTTCTCTCTCCAAACACTAGAGCACGCAACCTCCATTGTTAAACCATTTTTCTCTTGGTTCTATACTTATTCTCACACTGGAGCGATTCCCGACGGCCCAAAACCGTCGAGATCCGGTGCTGATGTGTCCATTGTGCAGGACAAAGAGTGCTTTTTGTGATTGAGGCGCGTGACGAGATTGTGGCGTTAACAGTATCAATATATATTAGCTGTGATTTAGAGTCTAAAATGATGACTAGTAACTTATATAGTAGAACTAATGCTTCAAGAATGCTTCTATGCTTAAGTGTGGTAGGTTTTAATATAATTTACAAATCATGATAGATTTATATATGAACAAAAATCAGTCCTTGTGAAGGTTATTTGAAGCTTGTCTTATAATGATTATGCCTTGTTTTTAGTATGGTTATTATACTATAACATGGGGTAATTATACCAAACCTTAAAAGCTAATAATAATAATGAGATTTTAAGTCTCATTTTCAGTCAAAACAGGGCAGTCTGAAAATCTATATAAATTTAACTAATTTGAGTACAAACAACAATAACTATTATAAACTAACTAAAAAGTAATAATATTATTAATCATCATATTTATTATTTTCAAATTTTGATTAATTTTGAACTAATTTTAAAATTTAAAATTCCATAGGTGACTTAAAAAGTCAAAATAGATATGTAATCTTGTAGAGGAGTGATATACATGCGGCTATAAGCATTTCTAAAACATGTAGCGAGGTCAGCCTAAAAGAATACGAAACAGGCCTGAATGTATTAAAGAAAGAGCCTTAAATACTACTTTAAGAGGCCTATACTTTCACAAAATTATACTATAAACTTTAGGGTTTTCTTAACATGTGCCTTAAAGGCACATGTTAAATACGAAAATTAAGTGTTGGGTACTGAATTCAAGGGATGAAGTTTACTAAAATATAATTAAAATAATATTTTAATAGGACCATATGTATTTAAAAATTATATTTTAGTGGGTTCCATCCCTTGAATTTAGTGCCCAACACTTAGTTTCTGTACTTAACATATACCCTAAAGGCATATGCGAGGACCCTAAACTTTGTTTGCAAGGATTATAATCGCGGGATTATAATCCATGATATTATAATTCCAAGACTATTAATCCTATGATTAAAAAGTCCTAGTCACATGTTTGTTTTTTATGAGATTATTCATGGGATAACTTAAAATAATCACATGTTATGTTTGTTTTTTCCAAGATTAATTAAAGGATTGGATTAAAAAATATCGTTTAAACTATTATACCCTTTTCAATAATAACATATTTTAAACTATAATTTAAATTTATTTATACATCAAAAAATAATGAATAATTAATTAGAAAATTTTAAATAAGTGATTATATTATTCAGTAAATATTATTTTTTTAGGGGGAGGGGTGGGTGGGTGGGTGGGGGGGGGGGCGGGGCAGGGGTGTATACATAATCAATAAATATTATTTTTTTAGGGGGTGGGGGTGGGGGTGGGGGCGGAGGTGGGGGTGGGGGTGGAGGTGGGGGTGGGGGAGTGGGGGTTGGGGGGTGGGTGGGATGCGGGGTGGGGGTATACATTATCTGTAAAAAAAAATTTTTGAAGGGGTGGGGGGTGAGGGTGGGTGTGGGGGTGGGGGTGGAGGTGGGTGGGGCAGGAGGGTGGGGGTGCGCGGGGTGGGGGTGTATACATAATCAAGAAATATTATTTTTTTGGGGGTGAGTGAGATGGGTAGGGATGGGCGGAGTGGGGGTGTATACATAATCAATAAATATTATTTTTTGGGGGGTTGGGGGTAGGGGGTGGGGGAGGGTAGGGGTGTATACATAATCAATAAATATTATTTTGGGAGGGAGGGAGGGAGAGAGGGAAGGAGGGTGGGGGAAGGTGGGGCGTGGGGTGGGGGTTGGGCGTGGTCTAAATTGTCAGGTCTATTGGCAGTGTAAGTTTTAAATTACACATTAAATAATTAAATTACGTGTATTAGATTATTGATACATAGTTTTTGTACCAATAAGTTTTAAGTTGCCGATTATTAATAACGGAGATTGCAGGATATGATTGTCATTTTAGAAAGAGATTGAGGTTAATTTTGTCTAGTAATTTTTAATCCCAAATGGTAGGAATTATAATATCAGGTAGAATATGATATTAAATAATCACTCATCTTAAGTTATTTTATAATCTCAAGACTAATAGCCCCAAGCTCAAATTTAAAAATAAACAAGACAATTAGGATTAATAGTCATATCCCAAATGTAATTCTTACAAACAAAGATAACCTATATTCTTTAAACATACATTAAGCATCTCTATATATCGAGAGATTTTTTAGAAAAGGCCCTGGGGAGGCGGTCTCAACTCTCAACTGCCCCTAGTGTGGGACCACACCTGGTCATCATTATAATAGTTAAATATATTATTTTTATATAATTGCTCATGTTATAAAGTATTGCTAAAATGTTCAACATTCACATCTTCGATTTGAGGTTAAAAATTTTAGACACATAACACTACCAAAAAATTGAGGTTACTATATAATTCTAAGTTGTTGGTTGTAGACTTATAGATTTATATGGAAAGAAAGGAGAAGGAAGTTTTTTCCACACTAACACATTTATTTCTTGTAAGGTACGTGATTTAATTTAATTAAAATTCGAACATATGACCTTGTATAGTCTAAAAAGATGTCTCTATCACTAGACTATCACCTTTGGTCTTAACTAAACAATTTTGTTTACTTACATTTTAGTAAAATAAAATCAAAAAACAAATTAATTCATAATTATTTTTAATTTTGTAATACACCATCCTCTTGATACAAAGTAAGTTAAAATATTATAAAGAGAGACAATAGTGTGTCCATTATGTACAGTAAATGTGGAAAGAAGCAAGTGAATTGTGAAGAATTATTACAATCTCCCTTTTAATTTATCTTAAAATTACATAGTATTACAAAGTAAATTGTTAGTTCCCAGAGGCACAATAGTTATCCTGAAGGGGGGTTGAATAGATATTTTAAAACTTTTTTTTTCTTCAAAATACTTATCAGGTTTGTTAACCACAGCAGAATAAATGATTTGTTTGTTTTCCTTTTAGATAAACCAAGTTTGAAGGTGATAAGCAGTTATAGAAGTTTATAACAGATATAGCAAATATCAGACACAATGATTTTAAGTGGTTTAGAGCACACAAGGCTCGTAGTCCACTCTTCTACTCCATGAGTAGGAAATTCACTAAGGATATCTTTACAATCTTTGAATCACTTAGATTCCTTCAAGACCAGCAGTCTTGGAACTTCTTAGTTCACATAGAACTCTTCAAGTCCAGCAGACTTGGAATACACTTGATTGAGAGTTGAGTTCTTGGGTTGTGCTACTCAGTGGCTGTTAAGCATAAGTTCGAAAGAACTAAGTAGCTGTGCAAGCTTTTCTTCAGATCGTAAAGTTTGGACGTTGAGTGTTCTTGAGCTTTTTAGTTCTTGCTTGCTTAATTCTGAATGTATGTCTGATTTTCTTATGAAGGAGCCTTTGAAATTTTTCTGTTGAAGGCATCCGTTGCAGTATTAAATGCTTCAGACGTTTCTGAGCATTGATGTTAACTTCCTGCAAATCTGCTGTTCTACCTTCTGGCCCACTGACACAACAGACTGCTTTCTCACCTAACACCTGAAAATGTGTTTTCAGTAGGCATGCAGTTCTTTCCTTAACTTCTTCAATACGCTTATTTGATGCATACTAAGGATGAATGTTGGATCATTGGGATTCCCAAAATGTCAACGCCTATAATCCATTCTCCATTTGTAATACTTCCTCCTTCATCAGATAGACGATTCTGATGCTGATTGGAGAGACACCACAGTCATTGTCTTTGTACCATGATCGTTGTGTTTTATCATGCTCGTGCTTGATTTAGCTTTGATAGTAGGGAACACTAAGATTTCTCTTAAGCTTCGATAGACTACGATCTCCACTTGCTTGATTTGCAGACTCCACGTTTTCGAGAGCTGACTGCGATTCTTGACTTGGCTCGGCAGACGCTCGGACTATCTCCATGATTCTGAGTGTGGCTTCCAAGACAAACTACGATTCTGAAACAACTTCTTCGATACTCCACGATTTTTCCTTGGCTTCTGCAAACTTCTGGCTGGCTTGACAGACTACGAATCTGTCGAGGCCTAACAATTACATCTCAAAATAGATCAACCTAACAGCTTTGATCTTTCTTCTATACATTCATTTACAGAATGATAAACATTAAAGCACAGATCAACCTAACAATTTTGATCTATCATCTAAGTCCTTGCACATTAATTCTCTGAAGGACTTTACACATAAGCATATATATTTACTTTCAACATTAAATTCGAATATACAATTCCCAACAATCTCCCCCTATTTGATGTTGACATAACCAAGAAGATTTGCATCATATCATCAATTTCTAAATGCAGGATGCTAGAAAGTAAATATGACTTAGTGTTTCAGTGAGCAGCTGAAATCTTTAGAGAAAAATCATGAATTTATTGATGTTTGAGAAACATATATTACAATTCAGCACAGATACATCAATAAGAAACCAATTTTAACTTATTTCTATTTTCTTTGCCTCTTGTTCTTCGGAGGGTTGCCATGCTCTACAGCTCTCCTTCTTCTGCTGGCTTCATCTCTCCATGCAATATCGTCAAGCTCACTTTGACTTAGCCTTTCTCCATGGTCATGTCTATTCATAAAGGTAGGATCACCAACGGGCATGTTGAGGCCAGTATTGGATACTCCTTGTGAGTTGAGAGATGGACCTTGACTTCTTATATAAGGTTTCACCATTATGATTGGTTACTGCTGTTGCTCAGATCGTGGAGTCTGATAGCGAGGCTATCTTGAATATCTCCTTGATGATTGTGCAACCGTTTGTTTTCCTTTGCCTCTGCCTTTGCCTTTCTCCCCTTCCTCTTTATTCTCCCCCTTTATATCAGCATCCAGGGTTCGAATGTTTTCTAAGAGGCGGTTCACTCCTTGCACCAGCTCATGCATTTGAGAACGATTGTGAGCAATGTCAGCACGATTCTCTTCAGCCATGGATTCAGTATGTCTTCTCTGTTGTTGCAACATAGTTATGGCATCTGCAGTCTGTCAAACTTGAGTCATGGAATAGTTTTGGAATTCGCAAAGGGTGAGACGCAGTTCATGTATCTGATCAGCCATAAGAGCATTCTAGGATTCTTAAGTTTTTTGGAGAATCTGCACAACTTCCTTTTGTTTTTTGGAAGCTTGAAAGTGAATAGCATCCCTTTGGTTGAGACTGTCACTCATCTCACGTACAATCTCCTTTAGTTTCTTTGAGAGCTCAGTCGCCAAGTTTCCCGGCAAAGTCTTGACAGAGTTGATTATATGGTTGAATCGTTGATGAAGTGCTAGGGAGTTAGCTTCAAGGTTTTCTTCTGTCTCTAGAGCCATATGGCTTTTTAAATCAGTAAGCTCCTCTTTGGTGGGTAGTAGAGACAGACGATCAAAAATTTTCTGTACATCAGGAGGAGAGGCCGTAGTGTACTCCCTTGGCCTTGACATGCTTGTGAGAGCAAGATTTATGTCGAAGTATTCATTGTTGGAGGACGAAGGAATGTCTGACTGTGTGAGAGGTGTTTCAGTTTGGTGTATGGGAGAGGAGTTTGGCTCAGGTTGGGGTGACTCAACGAGCATAAATCTGTGATCGACGATTTGGCTTGGTGGCTCACTGGTTGTGGTGTCGTGTAGTTGGTCGACGATTATGAATTGTTGTTCGACAACCATGGAGTCACTGACAGTAGGCTCGACTATAATGGAAAGTTGGTTATTTGGTTCATCAGTTACAGAGTTTTGGGACTCTGTAATCGGAAATTGGTTTAGTGGGTGAAGAACCACTTCCAACCATTTTGGCAATTCATAAAACTGGTGGAACTGTGATGGAGGGCAATGGTTGACTATGAAAGAGATAGGAGTGAAGTGTACCTCATGCTCAGTCTCTGAAGATGAATGATTAGTGATCAGCTTCTTAGCAAAGTTAAGGTTGCTTGGGAATCCATATGCTAGCAATAAAATTGCTGGATAAGCTTTGTAAGTCCAGAATATGTGATCCCATGAGTTAAGAATCAGGGCTCTATAAAAGGACATCATAGGCAAGTAGGAGAACAACTGATTGTAGTTGGCTCTCCTATATCCATTCCATCCCACTGCAGTAATCTCAACTTCTTCATCCTCTTCTTCTTCTTCTCTGTCTTCGTCATCTTCATTAAGAATTTCTACCACATCCATCATCTCCTTATCCTTATCTCCCTTTTGTTCTTCAGCCTTCTCCATATTCACAGCTTCAGCACTTCCCATTTCAACAGCTTTAGAGACTACGATTTCTTGAGGGGCTGAGGGGGCTTCATGAACATCTTCTGGCAGCTCCCCCTCAGCTGTAGCATTCTCTGGCTCAGGTTCTTCTAACAACTCCCCCTCAGCTGAAGCACTTCCTTGTTCAGGTGCTTCAAGAAGCTCCCCCTCAACATGAGCTGTACTCACTTCCATTCCTTCCGGCACCTCTTCCTCAGTATGAACCATAGCTTGATCAGATACATTAGGGGTTACTGCACTGTTGAGGCTGGCTTTCACATCAGCAATGATCCTGGTTTCATCCAAGGACTCATTGTGAGCATCAGATGCTTAAGGCTCAGGTCTTGGTTCAGCCTGCTCAGTAGCAATTTTCCTTTCTTCTTCCTTCAATGCTTCTTCATTGACAAGAATATGTTTCTTGACAGGCTTCTTCTTTGTTCTCTTAGGCTTAACCATAGCCTCAGTTCTTTCTTCAGCTTCAGCTCTTACAGTTTGTTCAGGTTGAGAGACTGTTGCAGCATCCTTCTCAGGAATGATAGTAAGTCTGGACTCCACGATTGGTAAGGACTCCACGATCGTAGTGAGTGAAGACTTCTTTGATCGATGGTTACGCTTCTTCTTCTGAGGCTCAGAGCTTCCTTCAGCTTTATCCTCATTTTTCTCCCTCTTCTTCTTCTTCTTCTTCTTCTTCTTCTTCTTCTTCTTTTTTTCCTTCAGAACCTCTTCTGGTGATTCGGTCGCTTCAAGAGTGAGTTCCCTTTGAGTGACAAGACCTCGAATCTCAGTACCAGAACCAGAACCCCCTTGGGGTGCATCAGTGGTTGAGCCTTGAGGTTCTTCTGTTATCTGAACACCTTCATTTAATTTCCTCTTACCCTTACTTTTTCTGACCAGAACCAAGGGTTCCTCTTGACTGACTTCTTCTTTTTCCTCAGCTTCCTTCACAACTGACATATTTCCCTGCAGACTTGATTTCTTCACTTCACCAGTCCTTCCACTAGACTCAGACATCATCTTCACATTTTCTGCAGGGTTCCTCTTCCAGTTTTGAAACAGTTGTTGAGTCATCTTTTTTGTTAGGGTTGATGGGTGCACCTTCTTTGTCTCCAATTTTGTCTCCCAGAGCAGATTGGAGAATAATGCTGATGAATCTCCCATAGAGCATCTTGCTAGAGCTCTTTGCCTTCTTCGAACTGAGAATCCACTTCCCAATCCATCCCATGAGTAGGGCTCCATAATTGATTTGGGACTTGAAGCAGATAGCTGTCATGAGCTTCATCCAATTTTCATTCACCAGGTCATGGCCAGAGCTCTTGCAGCATATGCATTTTCCAACAATATCAGCCAGAAATTCATACTTTTGGGGAAACTTTTTCTTCTTGTACCCTTGATGCCTTCAAACTTCTTGTGGTGCATCTTCTTCAAACCTTCATGAAAGTCGATGTGGCCCAGAGTTGGAAGACTTTTTGGTTTAAACCCTAGGGCCAGGTTTATATCTTTAGCTCCGAGCTGAATTTGCACGCCCTTGACCTTTGAGGTAATGACATCATTTTTGAAGACCTCATTGCAGTAGAATTCTTTCACCAGCTTTGGGTAGATTCTTGTGCTGGTGCTCAGAGCTTCTTCGAGACCAGCTTTCTTCAGAAGGTACAGAATTTTGTGAAATTGAGGGTCAGATGTCTTGAATTCGTCGAAGCATAGCTGGTAACCAGATACAACATTTGAGGCAACCATTGATTCTATTATCCTGTAACGAACAAACTTAGTTTAGCTTTCTGAAGCTTAGGGTTTCTTTTGAGAGAGAGAGAGAAATAAACTTTTGAAATTCAAAGGTGAACTGACAAAAGACAGTTCAAAATGTATTTGTAACTTCCCTCCTCACGATCTGTAGAGTGGGGTACGTGTCGAGCTCTGCAGGTCACCACGATTTTAAGTCGTGTGAAAAGTACTGATCTGCCCTCAACTCCCCCTGAGCTAGTGTATCCTTTAGGATGACTACGATTGTCGAGGACCACTCTACGATTGTTGTGTTCAATGCTAAACCTTCTCCACTACCGTTGTCTCTATGATTTCTTGTGATGCATTCTGAATCAGCACCGCACCCCTTCTGGATTAAGGTTGCTCAGGAAGGGTCAACCTCTTAGACTCAAACTAAGAGTCAGGTTTGTTCCTGAGGCGCTTATCAGAAGAGTTGCTTAGCCTTGGTAGAAATGCTGTCATCACAGTGGGCTTCTCTGCCATATTGAGACTACTCCACGATTGTGGTTTTCTCTTAGTCATCTCTACGATTTTGACATAGCCTTTTTGTCTACATGGTTAGCATCAATTAGAGCATATAATTCATGGTTGTAGATTTAATATACCTAATTTACTTATTAATTTATTATATCTGGATTCATCTAAGGGCTTTGTAAAGACATCAGCAAGTTGATTTTCAGTAGGGATATATTGTAAAGATATAGTTCCATTTTGAACATGATCCCTAATAAAATGATATCTTATTTCTATATGCTTAGTCTTACAGTATTATGTGTTATTGCAATGGCACTTATGTTATCATAGTGAACAGGTATAGACTTGAAATCAAACCCATAGTCTGCTAGATGGTTCTTCATCCATAGGATTTGAGCACAACAGCTGCCTGCAGCAATGTATTCATCTTCTGCTGTTGAAGTTGATACTGAATTTTGCTTCTTGCTAAACCAGGACACAAGTCTGTTTCCTAGCAGTTGACAGGTGCCACTGATACTTTTTCTATCAATTTTGCAACCTGCAAAATCAGCATCTGAATATCTTATTAGTTCAAAGGAGGACTCCTTGGGATACCAAAGTCCCAAGTGAGGTATGCCTTTAAGATACCTGAAAATCCTTTTTACAACAGTTAAGTGTGATTCCTTAGGATTGGCTTGAAATCTAACACATATGCATGTTGTAAACATTATATATGGTCTACTGTTAGTGAAGTACAAAAGAGAGCCTATCATACCTCTGTATTGAGTAATGTTAATACATTTACCTTTTTCATCTTTGTCAAGCTTAGTTGCTGGAGCAATTGGTGTTTTCATGGGAGAGGCTGATTCCATGTCATACTTCTTAAGTAAGTCTTTGATGTACTTAGCTTGGTTAATGAAGATACCTTCATCAGTCTGCTTTACTTGCAATCCAAGGAAGAAATTCAGCTCACCCATCATGCTCATTTCGAACTTGCTCTGCATAAGCTTGGCAAATCTTTTGCATAGTTTTTATCAGTAGAACCAAAAATAATATCATCTACATATATTTGAACTAGTAAAACTTTATCTTTGTGCTTCCTAAGAAATAATGTGGTGTCTATTCTACCTCTAGTGAATCTTTTTTCAATAAGAAAGTTAGTCAGTGTTTCATACCATGCTCTAGGTGCATGTTTAAGTCCATATAAGGCTTTGTCTAGTCTATAGACATAATTAGAGAGAGTTGGATTGATGAAACCTGGTGGTTGCTCCATATATACTTCTTCTTGAAGTTCACCATTCAAAAATGCACTCTTGACATCCATCTGGAAGACTTTGAACTTCATGTGGGCAGCAAAGGCAAGGAATATCCTGATAGCCTCTAGTCTGACAACTGGTGCAAAGGTCTCGTTGTAGGCGATGCCTTCTTCTTGAGAATAACCTTTGGTTACTAATCTTTCTTTGTTCCTTGTGATCACTCCATCTTTATCCATTTTGTTTTTGAAGACCCATTTGGTGCCAATGACTGGGTGATTCCAGGAACTAATCTCCAGACTTTGCTTCTTTCAAACTGATTCAGCTCCTCTTGCATGGCTTCTATCCAACTTGAGTCTTCCATTGCATCTTCTATCTTCTTGGGTTCCATTTGGGACAGAAAGCTCAGATAGAAACACTCATTCTGAGTTGCAGACCTTGTCCTGATCCTTGCAGTTGAATCTCCAATGATCAGATCTTGAGTGTGATCTCTCGCCCATCTGTTCCCTGTTGGAACATCTGTTCTGGTGCCTTCTTGTCTGAATTCTTCAAGATCAACTTCTATCTCTTGTTGCAGAGGTTCGTCGTCTGGTGTAGCTCTCTCCACGATTTCTTCTTCAGGCTCGACGATTCCACCTTTTGGGGTTGTAATCGTGGTGTTGGGATCGACCACCTCATTCGTAGTGTCTGAATCGTCGATTGCAGTGCCTTGTGGTACAGACTTGTCTAAGTCTGTTTCATCAAAGATGATGTGAATCGAGATTTCAACACTGAGCAACTTCTTGTTGAACACTCTATAGGCCTTGCTGTCTGTGGCATATCCAAGAAAGATTCCTTCGTCTGACTTGGGTTGGAACTAAGTCAGATATTATTTTCCATTGTTGAGAATATAGCATGCACAGCCGAACACATGAAAATAACTGACATTGGGCTTTCTTCCTCTCCACAGCTCATAAGGAGTCTTCTTTAGTGTAGAGTGAACAAGAGACCTGTTTTGAGTGTAGCACGTAGTGTTGATGGCTTCTGCCCAGAAGTATTCAGGCAGATGAGCTGCTGCTAGTAGAGTTCTTCCTGCTTCGATCAATGTTCTGTTCTTTCTTTCAGCTAATCCATTTTGCTGTGGAGTTCGTGGAGCTAAGAAGTTATGTCTAATGTCGTTTTCTGCACAGAACTGATCCATCTCAGAAAAGTCAAACTCTCTTCCATGATCACTTCTTATGGCCTTGATCTTTTCTCCTTTTTCGTTCATCACCAGCTTGAACATCTTAATCAGTTGAGAGCTTATTTCATCTTTAGAGTTTAGGAAGAACACCCATATGAATCTGGTGTAGTCATCTACTGCGACCAGTGAATATCTCTTCCCTCCAAGGCTTATAGTAGAAATTAGCCCGAAAAGATCCATGTGAAGTAACTGTAGGGGCTTATCAATTGAGTTAACTGCTTTACCTTTGAATGAGCTCCTTGTTTGCTTTCCAAGCTGACAGGCGTTGCATGGCCTTTCTTTGACGAAGCTTAGCTTAGGAAGGCCTGCTACCAGATCTTTGGAGGTCAGTTTTGACATACTTTTGAAGTTGAGATGAGAAAACCTTCTATGCCATAGCTAGCTCATTTCTTCAGAGGCTTTAGCAAGAAAGCATATTGTATCATCAGAACTCAGTTGAGCAAGATTAACAGTGTAGACGTTCCATTCTCTTGCTCCAGTCATCTTTATAGAAGAGGTCTTCAGATATTTGACTTGACACTATTTGTTGTGGAAAGTGACTTGATGACCCTTGTCACAAAGTTGGCTAATGCTCAGAAGATTATGCTTTAGTCCTTCCACATAGGCTACTTTGCTGAAGGACACTGCACCATTCCCAGCTGAGTCATATCCTCTTGTCTTGCCAGAAATGTTATTTCCAAATATGACTGTTGGACCCTTCTTCTCTCTGAAGTTAGACAGGAGGGCCTTGTTCCCGGTCATGTGCCTTGAGTAACCACTGTCCAGATACCATGTTGTGATCGTGGAGATCGGTTCCTGCAGTAAGGTTAAGCTTTTATTTTGGTACCCAAACTTACATGGGTCCTACTTTGTTAGTACCCTTGAGAACCCAAATTTTCTTGACTTTGGGTCTACTATGCAGAGGATTATAATAGAATACTGTAGCCTTACGACCATATCTATCACATGCAAAGCATCTAACATTATGCATGCTTGTGTATGTGTGTGGATTCTTTCTCCATTTGGACTTGTGTGGATACTTAGTGGCCTTTTCCTTATGCTGGTTCTTCTTTTTCCATGCAGCCTTGTGATTCAGATCTTGTGATGAGTGAATCTCAACTCCACGATTCCTTCCTGGTTGGTTCGTGGAGTCGGTTTTGCTTGACTCCACAACCCTTTGAGGTTGGAGAGTGGTGACTGAGTTACTCTTCACCTTTATGAATCCCAGTCCAGCATGAGATCCGTTATGTCTTGGGACATTACTTGGATCAGGAGAGCAAGGATGCATTGGTTCTTCCTTCTTTGTGGATTTCACAAATGTAATGCCTCTATTAAAATTTGAAACACTACTAATGTTAGTTTTCTTTATCTTTTCCACACATGATTCTGAGGTAGATTCCCCAAAGCCTAAACCTGTTCTGCTAGATGCACTTCTCTGACCGGAGATCAGGGAGTCCATGGATGAAGAAGACCTATTCCACATTGAGATTGTCTTTTCTAGCTCCTCAATTTTAGAGGTTAGATTTAACTCTCTTTGTGTGGTGATTTCATTGGTCTGTCTTAAGAGTTTATTCTCAGCCTCAAGTTTAGAGAGAGAGGTAGTATTTAGTAAAGCTGTCTCCAGTTCTACTTGAACTTTCTCTTTCTCTTTTTGAAGAAGAGAATAATCTTTAGACAAAACTCTGAACCACTTCATGTATTGATGCAGATTAGATGTTATTCCATGTAGTGCAGTTCTTAAATCATCAATGTTTACATCAGGAGAGTTAAAGTCAAATACCTCATCAATACTTCATGATGGTCAGTGCTCTTTTTGTCTTTTGCATCTTTGGCCATCAGACACAGATTTGCTACTTGTGGCTCTTCATCATCTCCTGACTCAAGATTTGTGTCGTTGTCTGAGTCACTCCATGATCCTCCGGCTACAAGACCTTTGTCTTTCTTCTAAAGCTTTTTGTAGCCTTTGAACTCCTTCTTTGGATTTATTTTCCTCTTCAACTCTTCTCTAAGAGTTTTGTTGCAGTTTGCAATGAAATGGCCAAGCTTCTTGCAGTTGTAGCATAAGTCATTGATCTGCTCCCAGCTGCTGTTGTTGTTGAATCTCTTTGGTCTGCTGCTCCTGCCTTTGCGCATGAACCTTTTGAGTCTTCTGACCAGCTTTGCAATGTCCTCATCATCATTTTCCTCAGAGTCAGATTCATTTTCGGTGGGAGCTTTGGAGGTGGCTTTTATTGCCTTGAGAGTAACTCCTTTATCCTTCTTTCTTCCTTCAGATAGAGTTTCTGCATGTTGGGTTAGCTCTAGTTCATAGGTAAGAAGGTTGCCATAAAGTTGTTGAAATGTCATCTCATAAAGGTTCTTTGATTCTCTGGTTGCAGTGGTTTTGGCATCCCACTTGCTTGGTAAGGACCTCATAAACTTGATGATAAGATCTTTGTTTGGATAGATATTTCCAAAAGCTCAAAGAGAGTTGAGCAGCATGTTGAATCTTTCATAGGTGGATGTGACGTTTTCTCCTGGAACATGGGTAAACATCTCATACTGTTGGATCAGAAGAGATTGCTTGTTTTCTCTGACCTCTTCTGTTCCTTCGTGCATGATGAGCAGTGCTTCCCAGACTTCTTTGGCAGCCTTGCTGTTAAACACATTTTCGAACAGATCATCTTCTAAAGACTAGAACAGAATGTTCTTGATCTTTTTGTCTAGTTGGACATTTTTCTTATCGTTGTCAGTCCATTCTGATTTGATCTTGATATGCATTTAGTTTGGATCTTCTGGAGTTGGTGCAAGCTTTATTGGAACGTAGGGCCCATTCAGAACAGTTTCAAATAGATCTTCATCTATTGAATCCATATAGGCTTGGATACGAAATTTCCAGTTGGCAAATTTGTCTTTGTTGCACATTGGTGGCTTGCTGCCTCCACCGGTCTTGGACTCGCTTATCAGATGTGCCATCAGATCTACTTAAGCTTTGTATGCTAGTTGAGAGAACCTGCTCTGATACCAATTATTAGTTCCTAGAGGCACAATAGTTATCTAGAAGGGGGGGTGAATAGATATTTTAAAACTTTTTCCTTTTCAAAATACTTATCAGGTTTGTTAACCACAACGGAATATATGATTTGTTTATTTTTCTTTTAGATAAACCAAGTTTGAAGGTGATAAACAGTTATAGCAGTTATAGCAGATATCAGGCACACTGATTTTAAGTGGTTCAGAGCACACAAGGCTCCTAGTCCACTCTTCTATTCCACGAGTAGGAAATCCACTAAGGATATCTTTACAATCTTTGAATCACTTATATTCCTTCAAGACCAGCAGTCTTGGAACTTCTTAGTTCACTTAGAACTCTTCAAGTCCAGCAGACTTGGAATACACTTGATTGAGAGTTGAGTTCTTGGGTTGTGCTACTCAGTGGTTGTTAAGCATAAGTTCGAAAGAACTGAGTAGCTGTGCAAGCTTTTCTTCAGATCGTAGAGTTTGGAAATTGAGTGTTATTGAGCTTTTTAGCTCTTGCTTGCTTAATTCTGAATGTATGTCTGATTTGCTTATGAAGGAGCCTTTGAAATGTTTTCGTTGAAGGCATCTGTTGCAGCAATTAATGCTTCAGACGTTTCTGAGCACTGATGTTTACTTCCTGCAAATCTGCTGTTATGCCATCTGGCCCACTAACACAGCAGACTGTTTTCTCACCTAACACCTAAAAAGGTGTTTTCAGCAGGCATGCAGTCCTTTCCTTAGCTTCTTCAATACGCTTTTTCGATGCATACTAAGGATGAATGTTGGATCATTGGGACTCCCAAAATGTCAACGTCTATAATCCATTCTCCATTTGTAATACTTCCTCCTTCATCAGATAGACGATTCTGATGCTGACTGGAGAGACACCACGATCATTATCTTTGTACCATGATCGTTGTGTCTTATCGTGCTCGTGCTTGATTCAGCTTTGATAGTAGGGAACACTACGATTTCTCTTAAGCTCTGATAGACTACGATCTCCACTTGCTTGCTTTGCAGTCTCCACGTTTTCGAGAGCTGACTGCGATTCTTGACTTGGCTCGGAAGACGCTCGGACTATCTCCACAATTCTGAGTGTGGCTTCCAAGACAGATTACGATTCTAAACCAACTTCTTCGATACTCCACGATTCTGCCTTGGCTTCTGCAAACTTCTGGTTAGCTTGACAGACTACAAATCTATTGAGGCCTAACAATTACATCTCAAAATAAATCAACTTAATAGCTTTGATCTTTCTTCTATATATTCATTTACAGAATGATAAACATTAAAGCACAGATTAACCTAACAATTTTGATTTATCATCTAAGTCCTTGTACATTAATTCTCTGAAGGACTTTACACATAAGCATATATATTTACTTTCAACATCAAATTCAAATATGCAATTCCCAACATAAATATCTAATGGTCAAATATATCTTATGAGCCCTACAAAAACATGAGTAATTAAAGGTAACTAGTTAGACACAAACTATCTAGTTTATGTGTATAAAACATTAATAGATTGTACAGTACAATCTATCTATGTGTTATCCAAGTAAACTAGACAATTTTATGGGGTGTTTGATAACTACTTATTGAGTTTGAATAGTGCTGAACGAATAAGAAATGTTATTAAGCTTGTTTGTTTTCTAAAATTAAAAATCTGAATAGCTCTTAATAGTGATGATTGAATAAGCATCATAAGGCTGACTGATTCGGTAAACAAGGTAGTTGAATGGACTGTTTACGTTCATACCTATATTGCTTTATGTTGCACCAAAATTAAACATCTTTAAGAAAGAGAGAAAAAGAGATGCACAAGTATTAAATGGGTTGCATTAAAATATAAAGTCGAAAAAAATAGAAGATGTAAATAGTGTATAAAGTATTCATCATATGTCATAATCAATTCTTATATATAAATACACATACATGATGACATCAGATGACATAAACAATTCTCAATTAATTGAAAAACTCATCGAGTCAACTCTTGATTAACTAAGAGTTAACTCGCTGAATTGCAAAACTCTGGAATCGATTCATCCTTCGATCAACAAAACCCTCCGTGTCTGTTCAGATTTACCTTCTTCTCCTCTTCCTCTTCCTCTTCATTTTCCTCTTCCTCTTCCATCTTCTCAATTAACCCAATCTTTTTTTCCCTCTCTTTCTTGAGAATGCTAACAATCGCTCATCTTATTTTTTTTTTCTAATTTCATCTCCTCCTCATTCTTAATTGCTCTTCCTGTCGTCGCCTCTTCCTCTTCCCAATTGTTTACGAAAATTCTTTTTGCGAAGTGACGAATAGATATCGTCTATAGAAGAAACCAAACGGAGGATCTGTTTTGAGTATGTTTTGCTACTTTTAATTGGTTCCTTTGCTTCTCACCTCTTCTCTTCTGCTGATACGGTATGTAACAATTATATCTCTGTTTCAATTTGTATGTATATGTATGTCTCTGTGTGGATCTGACTAGTGGATGGACTATTTTTGCAGATTTTTTTGGGGTATTATTATTATGACATTTACATTATATCTGGAGGACTATTACAGAACCCAACTATATTCAGCATCTATTGTGGAAAATAATGCTTCCTAATGTATGTTCAATTAATAACTTACTAAATTTGTATTTATTGTTTAATCTGTAAGATCCCAAATTTTATGAATAAGATTTAATTTTCTTTATATATTATTTTGAAATAGTAAGGTGTTTATTTGATAAATGTGATAAGTTATGGGTGAAATGTGCAAAGTTTACAAAGTAAGCAAGTGGTTATAAAATATTCGTTGTGTCGGGGAATATTCGTTTGGTCGAGGAATATTCTTTTTGTCGGAGAATATTCGTACGACGGCGTAGTCATTGGTGGACCCCATAACGGAATGAATGTCGAATATAGAAAGCAACAGAATTAACCTTTTTATAAAAATAACGGCAAAACTGTTACCGTTAATACTGTTGAAATACCCGATGGTTAAAATACAGTAATACGTGGTGTTGCACAGTATTTCGAATTATTAATTCTTACGTAGGAAGGCACTTACTCAATTATTGTTACAGTAATTACTGTTTAATATTTTATGTTATTAATTCAATAATTGCATAATATTTTATTGGTTCAATATTTGCTACGTTGATATTTTATATCAATAAGTGCTACTTTGCTATTTTATATTATTGATTCAATAATTGTCATTGCACATTATTTCAAATTATCAAATCAATAATTCATATTATTTGAATAATATTATTAGATAGCATTATTGGCAATGTCTAAGGAAGTTCTGTCTAGGAAAGGGGCTAATTAATTGCGCGCCAATAAGGAGAAACCCTTATCAGAAGGCCCCCTCTTTCTTGGGAATGACCTGGTTGTCAATATTGTAGTTCTATAATATTATTTGTGAATAATTAATTTTTGATATATATGATAAGAAAATATTTATTCAATGTGAATTTAAACGGAGAAATTTTTAACATGTGACATTTGTTGAAAGTTGGTATTTTATCTTGTCCGATAAAATAATTCATTCAAATATATTATTATAATATTACATTATAGTAGTATGATGTGATTATATAATAATATGATTTTTATAATTTGAATAGTAACATTATTATAGTAAATTCATGGTATAAAAGTTAAACGAGGTGGAAGAGTGCAAATTGAATTTGAACTCTTATGATGCAAACAATGATGTCATCGGAGCGATGAGGTAAGCAAGGATGTCATCGGAGCGATGAGGTAAGCAATGATGTCATAGGATCGATGATGTAAGCGATGTCATAAATTATGACGAAAAGACTATTTTACCCTTACTCTGCCGAGTCTATAAATAGAAGTTCATTTTTTCATTATTTCTCACCAATTCACTAAAGCTATAGAGTGAGAAAGTATAGAGAGAATAAGAGAAAGAAGAAGAATATTCTGTTATTACACTAGTGCAGTCTCCAAATCTTTAAGGTAAGGGGTTTTATTTCTTTCGTATTTATGAAGAGGTTTATTTTCTTTCAATACTCGTAAGGGTTGTTATTCCATTCCTTATTATTCTGTTGGAATAATCTGTCTATGCTGACTACCGCATGCGTGGTGAAATCCTGTTGTTATTCCATTCTTTATTATTCTGTGGGAATAACATGTCTACGCGGACTACCGCATACTTGGTGAATAACCCTTCGTATTCATTTGTTATTAAATTGTGAAAATGATCTGTCTGAGCGGACTACCGCCTGACGGGTGAAAATCCATTTGCAATTTTGTATATTGTTTCATTTCAGATTCTTAACTCTAAACTTACTACGGTAAGTATTGCTTCTATAATTCTTGAAATGATCAATAATTTCTTGTGTTTTGCGCTTCATTTAATATCATTTCACTAGAATATTGGTCTGAATTTTTTTGTGAAATTTTGATCTGTTCATATCGGGGTACTATTTATGAGTTACTATTCACTGTAAAAAAAATTATATTCTTCCAAATTATTTTTGATTGGATCCAGGTTTTGATATTCATTCTTGAACTCTAAATAAATTTTCTAATATTTGTCCTTTATCTCACTGGATTCGTTATTCGTATTGTTTTCATCATCCTCAATTCTAAATGGTGATATAACTGAATATCTTTGGCCTGTAGTACAAAGATAAATGATTACTTGATGAATATCTTTGCCTTGTAGTGCAAAAATGAATGATTACCTGATGAATATCTTTGGCCCGAACTGCAAAGATGGACAGGTGTTGAGATGAACATGACCAACTGGTGATACAAATGAATATCTTTGGCCGTAGTGCAAAAGATGAATATTTGATTCGAGATGTATATTGATGATGGACTTTTAAATCAGAGAAGATAGTAGACATCATTATCTACTTAACTCTTCTAATGAATTGTCATTTTCGCTGCAGTTGTTGATCTAAAACTGGTTGTGCATAATATTTTATCTGATTTGTTGAAGACTAACGATAATATATTCTTCATTATCTTAGTCATAATATTCTTTACTGGGCTAGTTGAGCTCACCATTTTCTTCCATTGTTCTCTTCAGGAAATGAGAATATCGCGGGTACTAATCGGAGAATGGAGTGATAGTCCGAGTTAGAGCTGTAGAAGTCCTCACTATTTTTTTTTAAAAATAGTGTGATAATAAATGTAATGAGGACTTAGTTTGAATGTTAATATTTTTTACATGTCTGTATTGACACTCACAGTTGTGTGGTCGTATTTTGCACGATCGTTTGATATGAAAGATTGTATTTGGATTCTGTACCATGTATTTGGTGACTCAGAATGGGTTGAGTATTGAACCTATTTTGAGGACGTCAAAGTTGGTATCAGAGCTTAGGGATATGATCCCTGGCGGAGATCTAGGAATAGAACTAGGAGGGGAGAGACGAGTAAATTCTTCGCTAATGTGTCCTACCTAAGCTTATTTGTTATTTAATTGGTCGTTTGGAACATAGGGTTAATATGTGATATGTTAATTTGTTTGATTAACCCTTGTTTTATGGCAGTATTTTAGAATGGCAGCTGAAAATCTAAACAATAGAGTGAATGAGACCGTTGAGACACCTTTAATCACCAACCAGGAGAACGTGCAACAAGAAGGCAATATTCTTCCTGTAAACAACATTACCGAAGAAACGATGAATGATGGGATGTCAGGAGAAGAAGAAATTAGAGATATCCATGTGGTGAGTGAAGAATTAATAGTTGCACCCGAGCTAATCGTAGAGGTTGCAGCTGAGAGTGAGGAAGAAGAGGAACCTGAGGAAGATTTATTAGGAGAATTTTATGATCAAAATGTAGAACTGCAAAATAGTATTCATGAGTTAGAAGAACAGGGTGAAGAACGGCAGGCGGCCGTGGAATAAAGGGATACAACAATTCAAGAAAGGGATACAGAAATTTAAGATTTTGCTACTCGATATGTGAGTCTTGAACAGAAGCTCTCTCTGGCAGAACATATGATATTAGAGCTGAAATCTGAAAATGCAAATATCAACGATCAGCTGAAAGAAGAAGCAACTGAACGAGTGAGAATTGAAGATGCATGGGTAAAAGCCGCATGACGCGATGATATTTTAGAAAGAGACGTCCGATCCAAGAAGGCCAAAATAGACGACATGGATTTTACTTTTTGGATAGCAGTTGGGAGAATCCAACATCGAGTTTGGAATTACCCTGTGCATAGCGGTCAACCCCAATTCGATATGGATCGAAGAGTAATGATTCAAATCATGGATCAAGAGTGCGACGAAGCAGTTGAGGGAGGAATGAACTTTATAGCAAAGTCAAGAGCAGATGGGATAGTGACACCAAAGACTGTCCCAGACAAGCCAAAGTCGGTGGTTCCTGAAAGAGCGTTTGTCGTGACTGCCCAAAACGCGAGGAACCCGAACGAGGTGAGCACTGGTAAGTTAGTCATAAACTCTTGCAAAGTCTATACCTTATTAGATGTCGGTGGTATCCATTCTTTTATTTCACCTACTTATGCTCAACGTTTGAACTTGACTCCTGAGAAATTAGACTTTGACTTATCTGTTGAAACTCCGTTAAGAGAAACTTTCGTTACATCTACAGTTTACAAATCTTGCTTGATTCAAATTGGTACACTCACCCTACTTGGGGGTTTTATATCTTTGAAAATACTTATATTTGACGTGATTCTAGGAATTGAGTGATTAACCACTTATCATGCCAAAATTAATTATTTTTGTAAGGTTATTAGTTTTCATATTCCTAACCAACCTGTTTTGCTAATTCAAACCACCAAACCACTAAAATCAGTCAATGTCATTTCAAGTTATAAAACTATTCGTTTATTGAAAAATGGATGTCAAGCTTTCTTTAGCCCATGTCACTGATTTAAATCAGAATATATAAGATTTGAATGATATTTTTGTTGTTAATGAGTTTACAAAGAACTTTTCGGTCTACCCCCAGAACGTGAAGTTGAATTCTTTATTGACCTTGAACCCGGTACAAAACTCATTTCTAAAATCCCATATCGAATGGCTCATATTGAACTTCAGGAGTTAAAGGTCCAACTACATGACTTGTTAGACATCGATTTTATACGTCCTAGTACGTCTCCTTGGAGTGCTCCTGTTTTATTCGTAAAGAAGAAAGACGGTAGTATACGACGTTGTATTGACTATAGGGAGTTGAACCATGTCACCATTAAGAATAGGTATCCGTTACCTCATATTGATGACCTGTTCGACCAATTGCGAGGTGCTATGGTTGAAGCACCATGAGGGTCACAGTTGTTATCAAATATTTGGATCAATTCATGGTTGTCATTATTGATAACATCCTAATATACTCCAAAAGTCTCAAATATTTTTTTACCCAGAACGAACTCAATATGCGACAACAATGTTGGTTGGAGCTGTTAAAAGATTACGAAAAGCGAACGTGGTAGCTGACGCGTTGAGTAGAAGATTATATGCGGGAACGAGTGCGATGTTGTCAACACGAAGCCATCTTCTATGACTTACGAATGATGGAGATAGAGTTAAAGACTCGAGGGACCCATGCGATGATGTCAAGTATACGCGTAGAACTAGCTTTGATTGATAAAGTTAAAGCAGCTCAAGCTACAGACCCGGAACTGATGAATATGAGGAAGAAGGTACTATTCTAGAAGCAAGAATCGATGAAGAATGAATATTTCGAGTCAACTCCAGACTTTGTATTTCTTACGATTCTGATTTGAAGTATAGAATCATGATGGAGGCACACAACACACCGTTTGCAAGCCATCCTGGGAGTACCAAAATGTATCGTGATCTTCGACATACATTTTGGTGGAGCAATATGAAGAGAGATCGCGGAGTTTATCTCGAGGTGTTTAACGTGTCAACATGTCAAGGCGGAGCATCAAGTGCCAAAAGGTCCATTGCAACCACTTGAGATTCCAAAGTGAAAGTGGGAACATATTACCATGGATTTCGTTATGGGTCTTCCCAAGGTTGCTCAAGGCATAGATGCGATTTGGGTTATTGTTAATAGATTAATCAAGTCTGCTCATTTCTTGCCGATACGGGAGACTTATTCCCTTGAATGTCTTGCTCGTATGTACGTGAATGAGATTGTGAGATTGCATGGCATGCCAGTATCCATAGTTTCGGATCGTGACCCAAGATTCACTTCACGATTTTGGGTCAGCTTGCAGAAAGCTATGGGCACGGATTTACGATTCAGTTCGGCATATCATCCACAAACGGACGGGCAATCGGAAAGGACTATCCAAACTCTTGAAGATCTATTGAGACTCTATGTTCTAGACTTCAAAGGGAGTTGGGATAAGTACCTACCATTGGTGGAATTCTCCTACAACAACAGTTATCAAGCAAGTATAGGCATTGTGACGCCCCCAGAATAGGTCCATTCAACCCAACCCATTCTGAGTCGCCAAATACATGGTACAGAATTCAAATACAAACTTTATATCATACGGTCGTGCAAAATACGACCACACAACTGTGAGTCTCAATACAAATATGTAGAAAATATTAAGATTCAAACTAAGTCCTCATTACAATTATTATCACACTATTTATCAGAAATAGTGAGGACTACTACTGCTCTAACTCGGACCATCACTCTGTCCCCCGACTAGTCCCCGCAACATTCTCATTTCCTGAAGAGGACAACAGATGAAAAGGGTGAGCTCAACTAGCTCAGTAAAGAATATTATGACTAAGATAATGGGAAACAAATTATCGTTAGTCTTCAACAAATAAGATAAAATATAATGGACAACCAACTTTAGATCAATATTCGCAGCGGAAATAACAAATCATTAGAAGAGTTAAGCAGAGAATCAAGTCTACTATCTTCTATGATTTAAAAGTCCATCATCAATATTTTATCCCTGTAACATCAATCAATATACATCTCGAATCAATATTCATCTTTGCACTACAGGCCAAAGATATTCATTTGTATCATCAGTGGTCATATTCATCTCAACACTTGTCATCTTTGCACTACAGGCCAAAGATATTCATCAGGTAATCATTCATCTTTGCTCTACAGGCCAAACATATTCATCAAGTAATCATTCATCTTTGCTCTACAGGCCAAAGATATTCAGTTACATCACCTTTTAGGACTGAGGATGATGAAAAATATTTTAAAAAAACGAATCCAGTGAGATAAAAGACAAAGACTAAGGATTCGTATTTTAGTATATCCAATTCAAAAATACCTCGTAATAATCAATTATGGAGCAAAATTCAAGAATAGAGCTCAAAACTTGGATACAATCAAAGATAGTAACCTTAACAAGCAATTCGGACAAATAGAAGAAAATTTAATTTTTCCGTGAATAGTGCCGTATACGTGAATAGTAACCCCGACGGAAAAAGTAAGAATTTCAACATAAAATCCATGACAATATTTCTGTATAATGATATTGGAAAGAATAACATCATTTACGAAAGAAAATAACATCCCTTACCTCAAAAAGATAGTACCTCTGACTGGAATATCGGATATAATATTGACGGAAACTTGCGCTGAATACTAATACTCAAAGTATAGAAATACTCACAAAAATACACTCGATATTATAGAGAGAGAAAACTTCGAATTCTGGTGTGATTTTCAATTCTAACCTAAGCACCCTATTTATAGGAAAAGCTTAGGATGCAAAAGGAGACTAAAATAATAAAATATTATTTTTTATTCTTAGCCGCCGGCTGCTCCAAAAATTCTGATTTTTCAACAAACCAACAAAAGTGGGGCTCACCCTTTATAATATATATTTATTTTCCGAAACTTCAATAATTCATAACAAATAGCCCCTTCGTCAGAAAAATACAAATTCTATGTCTTTTCATAGGAAATTTTATTCTCTACAACTTTGCAGAAAGAAGTTTTTCCAAATTCCCAACATAAATTATCCGAAATCCATAAACAGATGATTTCTCACACCAAAATACTGATAAAAACACATCAGCATAAATTCCTTCTTTAATATCCACAAAATAAATATTTCCTTATCATATAAATCAATAATTAATTATTCACAAATAATATTATAGAACTACAATATTAACAACCAGGTCGTTCCCAGGACAGAGGGGGCCTTCCGATAAGGACTTCTCCTTACTGGCGCGCAATTAAATAACCCCTCCTAGACAGAACTTCCTTAGACATTGTCAATAATGCTATCTAATAATATTATTCAAATAATATGAATTATTGAGTTGATAACGTGAAATACTGTGCAACGACAATTATTGAATCAATACTACAAAATATCAACTGTAGCCATTATTGAATCAATTATATAAAGTAGCAACGTAGCAATTATTGAGTCAATAAAATATCAATGCAGCAATTATTGAGTCAATAATATAAAATATCAACGTAGCAATTATTGAGTCAATAATATAAAATATTGAACAGTAAATACTGTAACAATAATTGAGTAGGTTCCTTCTCACGTAAGACTCAATAATTCAAAATACTGTGCAATACCGTGTGCTACTGCGCACCACCGCGTACTGTATTTTAACCACCGGGTATTTCAACAGTACTAACGGTAACAACTCCGCCGTTATTTTGTAAAAAGTTATTTCTGTCGCTTTCTATATCCGACAGTTATTCCGTTGTGGGGGCCCACAAATAGCTGCGCCGTCGTACGAATATTCCCCGACAACAAGAATATTCCACGACCAAACGAATATTCCCCGACAACAAGAATATTTTATAACCACTTGCTCATTTTAAAAATATTTGCACATTTCACCCATAACTTTCATATTTATCAAGTCAACACCTTACTATTTCGAAATAATATATAAAGAAAACTAAATCTTTATTCATAAAAGTTGGGGTCTTACAACCTCCCCTCCTTATGAAATTTCGTCCTCGAAATTGACGTACGTACCTGGTATGTCGAAAAGGTGAGGATACCTCGCTTTCATTTCCGATTCTAACTCCCAGGTCATTTCCTCAATAGCCTGGTTTCTCCACAAAACTTTAACTTGAGGTATAATTTTCGAGCGTAGGACATGCTCCTTCCTATCCAAGATCTTGACAGGTACCTCCTCGTACGTTAAATCTTCAGCTATCTCGTCTGGTTCTAACTCAATAATGCGGTTTGGATCCTTCACATATTTACGTAACACGGATATGTGAAACACGTTATGAACACGAGACATGCTTGGAGGTAAAGCGAGTCTATAGGCCACATTTCCTATTCGGTCAAGAATCTCAAATGGACCAATGAATCGTGGGTTAAGCTTTCCTCTCTTCCCAAACCTTGTAACTCCTTTTCACGGAGCAATACGTAATAACACATGGTCTCCAACATTAAATTCCAAGTCCTTTCGATGAAGATCCGCATAACTCTTTTGTCGATCCTGTGCCGTCTGTATACGTTGTCGGATTATTTGGATCTTTTCTGTAGTCATACGTACTAACTCTGGTCCCAACAATGTTGCTTCACCCACCTCATCCCAACATACTGGAGAACGACACTTTCTCCCATACAACGCTTCGAATGGAGCTATGCCTATACTTTCCTGATAACTGTTGTTGTAGGAGAATTCCACCAATGGTAAGTACTTATCCCAACTCCCTTTGAAGTCTAGAACACAAAGTCTCAATAGATCTTCAAGAGTTTGGATAGTCCTTTCCGATTGTCCGTCTGTTTGAGGATGATAAGCCGAACTGAATCGTAAATCCGTGCCCATAGCTTTCTGCAAACTGATCCAAAATCGTGAAGTAAATCTGGGATCACGATCCGAAACTATGGATACTGGCATGCCATGCAATCTCACAATCTCATTCACGTACATATGAGCAAGACGTTCAAGGGAATAAGTCTCTCGTATCGGCAAGAAATGAGCAGACTTGGTTAATCTATCAACAATAACCCAAATCGCATCTAAGCCTTGAGAAACCTTGGGAAGACCCGTAACGAAATCCATCGTAATGTGTTCCCACTTCCATTTCAGAATCTCCAGTGGTTGCAATGGACCCTTCGGTACTTGATGCTCCGCCTTTACACGTTGACACGTTAAACATCTCGAGATAAACTCCGCGATTTCTCTCTTCATATTGCTCCACCAAAATGTATGTCGAAGATCACGATACATTTTAGTACTCCCAGGATGGATTGCAAACGGTGTGTTGTGTGCCTCCATCATGATTCTATACTTCAAGTCGGAATCGTTAGGAACACAAAGTCTGGAGTTGACTCGAAGTATTCCATCTTCATCGATTCTCGCTTCTGGAATTGCACCTTCTTGCACCTTCTTCTTCATCTTCATCAGCTCCGCATCCGTAGCTTGAGCAGCTTTAACTTTATCAATCAAAGCTGGTTCTACGCGTATACTTGACATCATCGCACTCGTTCCCACATATGATCTTCTACTCAACGCGTCAGCTACCACGTTCGCTTTTCCAGGATGGTATTGGATAGTATGATCGTAATCTTTCAACAGCTCAAGCCAACGTCGTTGTCGCATGTTGAGTTCCTTCTGAGTGAAGAAATATTTAAGGCTCTTATGATCTGTATAAATCTCCACTTTCTCTCCGTACAAGTAATGTCTCCAGATCTTCAACGCGAAAACGACTGCTGCTAACTCTAGATCATGAGTAGGATAATTCCTCTCATATTCTTTGAGTTGTCGCGAGGCATAGGCTATGACTTTCCCATGTTGCATGAGAACACATCCTAACCCTTTGCCTGAAGCATCGCTGTAGATAACAAATCCATCCGAACCAGATGGTATTGTCAGAACAGGTGCCGAAATAAGTCTCCTCTTGAGCTCTTGGAAGCTCTTCTCGCATTCCTCGCTCCAAACGAATTTCATATCTTTCCGAGTCAACTGAGTTAATGGAGTACCGATTCGAGAAAATCCCTCTACGAACCTCCGATAATAACCAGCTAAGCCCAGAAAGCTTCGTACTTCGGTCACCGACTTAGGTTGCTCCCAGCTTTGTATTGTTCAATCTTCGCCGGGTCCACAGATACTCCACGTTTCGATACCACGTGCCCAAGGAATGCTACTTCCTCAAGCCAAAACTCGCATTTCTTCAGCTTAGCATATAGCTTGTTCTCACGAAGCTTTTGAAGTACCAACTTCAAATGGTGTTCATGATCTTCACGGCTTTTAGAATAGATGAGAATGTCATCAATAAAGACAACAACGAATTGATCTAAATACTCCTTAAACACACGGTTCATCATATCCATGAAAGCAGCAGGAGCATTAGTCAATCCAAAAGACATGACTAAGAACTCATAATGCCCGTACCGTGTTCTAAAAGCAGTCTTTGGAATATCTTCAGTTTTAATCTTCAACTGATGATATCCAGAACGAAGATCGATCTTTGAAAAGAATTGCGCTCCTTGCAACTGGTCGAACAGGTCATCAATACGAGGTAACGGATACCTATTCTTAATGGTGACATGGTTCAACTCTCGATAGTCAATACAAAGTCGCATACTCCCGTCTTTCTTCTTTACGAATAAAACAGGAGCACCCCAAGGAGACGTACTAGGACGAATAAAACCGATATCTAACAACTCTTGTAATTGGATCTTTAACTCCTGAAGTTCAATAGGAGCCATTCGATATGGGGTTTTAGAAATGGGCTTTGTACCGGGCTCAAGGTCAATAAAGAATTCAACTTCACGTTCTGGGGGTAGACCGGGAAGTTCTTCGGGAAATACATCAGGAAACTCATTAACAACGGAAATATCATTCAAATCTGATGTATTCTGATTTAGATCAGTGACATGAGCTAAGAAAGCTTGACATCCGTTTTTCAATAAACGAATAGCTTTATGACTTGAAATGATATTGACTGATTTTAATGGTTTGGTGATTTGAATTCGTACCACAGGTTGATTAGGAATATGAAAACTAACAACCTTACGAAAACAATCAATTCTGGCATGGTAAGTGGTTAACCAGTCAATTCCTAAAATCACGTCAAATGCAAGTATTTTCAAAGATATAAGATCAATAGGTAAGGTAAGGGTACCAATCTGAATCAAGCAAGATTTGTAAACTGTAGATGTAACAAAGGTTTCTCCTAACGGAGTTTCAACAGATAAGTCAAAGTCTAATTTATCAGAAGTCAAGTTCAAACGTTGAGCACAAGCAGGTGAAATAAAGGAATGGGTAGCACCGGTATCTAACAAGGTATAAACTTCGCAAGAGTTTATGATCAGCTTACCCGTAATCACCTCGTGCGGATTCCTCGCGTTTTGGGATGTCACGACAAACGCTCTTCCAGGAATCACCGACTTTGACTTGTCTGCAACCGCCTTTGGAATCACCACCCCCGCTGGACTTGGTTTCGCAACAGGACAATCTCGAGCTATATGTCCTTCTTTTCCACAGTTATAGCATCCTTTGAATAGTAGTGGGCAGTTTGGGCTGATATGTCCCTCTTTCCCGCATTTATAGCATACGACCGGTGGTCGTTCTCCTCCCCTCGAAACAGTTAATGCTGGTGCTGATGTCGACGTCTTCACGTTCTCATTGTTGTACCTTCTCTTCTTGAAATCTCCCCCCGATTCGCTTTTCCTACTATCATGGCCACGATAACCACCGGAGTGGTTACCGCTTCTGTCATACTTTCCTCCTCGCTGGTTGTCATTGCTTCGATGACTGCTGCCACCGGTACGACCTTGGTTGTGGTCCCTCGGTTGAACATAATCATTATCTCGTTCTAATAACTGGGCCCTATTTACTACATCCGAATATAAAGAAAATTTATGAGAAATGAGGTATTGACGTATTTCGGGTTTCAAACCTCTTAGAAACATCCGCGTCATACGTTCCTCATTCTCCACCAAATGAGGTGCAAACCTGGACAGCTCCGCGAACTTAGCCTCGTACTGGGATACCGTCATGTTGTTTTGTTCGAGTCTAATAAATTCTACCTCCTTCATATGACGAATACTTTCAGGAAAGTACTTGTCATTGAACAGTTTCTGGAACGCTTCCCAAGACATCTGGAGTGCGGCAGGCTGGGTACGCTTCACAGACTCCCACCAGTAATCTGCCTCTCCACGGAACATAAACGTGGCGAATGGAACCTTCTGTTCCTCCGTGCATCCCAAGACATCAAATATCTTGGTAATTTGTTTAATCCACGTCTCCGCCTTGATCGGATCTGGCTTTCCCAGAAACTCTGGTGGTCCCAATTCTTTGAACTGCTTAGCAGTGACAACTCGCGTTTTGTTATTATCTCCACCTGTAAATTGCACACGAGTCTCCCTCGTCTGGTTTTGCATGAACTGCAAAAAATTTCTAAACATCTCATCATTTATCGTTTGACCAACGTTGTTTTCAGGATGAACATTGCCTTCTTGTTGCACGTTCTCCTGATTAACGATTAAAGGTGTCTCCACGGTCTCATTCACTTCGTTGTTAACATTCTCAGCTGCCATTCTCAAATACTGCCATAAAACAAGGGTTAATTAAACAAATCAAAATATCACATATTAACCCTATGCTCCGACTGACCAATTAAATACCACATAAGCTTAGGTAGGACATACTAGCGAAGGATTTACTCGTCTCTCCCCTCCTAGTTCTATTCCCTGATCTCCGCCAGAGATCATATCCCTAAGCTCTGATACCAACTGTGACGTCCCCAGAATAGGTCCATTCAACCCAACCCATTCTGAGTCGCCAAATACATGGTACAGAATTCAAATACAAACTTTATATCATACGGTCGTGCAAAATACGACCACACAACTGTGAGTCTCAATACAAATATGTAGAAAATATTAAGATTCAAACTAAGTCCTCATTACAATTATTATCACACTATTTATCAGAAATAGTGAGGACTACTACTGCTCTAACTCGGACCATCACTCTGTCCCCCGACTAGTCCCCGCAACATTCTCATTTCCTGAAGAGGACAACAGATGAAAAGGGTGAGCTCAACTAGCTCAGTAAAGAATATTATGACTAAGATAATGGGAAATAAATTATCGTTAGTCTTCAACAAATAAGATAAAATATAATGGACAACCAACTTTAGATCAATATTCGCAGCGGAAATAACAAATCATTAGAAGAGTTAAGCAGAGAATCAAGTCTACTATCTTCTATGATTTAAAAGTCCATCATCAATATTTTATCCCTGTAACATCAATCAATATACATCTCGAATCAATATTCATCTTTGCACTACAGGCCAAAGATATTCATTTGTATCATCAGTGGTCATATTCATCTCAACACCTGTCATCTTTGCACTACAGGCCAAAGATATTCATCAGGTAATCATTCATCTTTGCTCTACAGGCCAAAGATATTCATCAAGTAATCATTCATCTTTGCTCTACAGGCCAAAGATATTCAGTTACATCACCTTTTAGGACTGAGGATGATGAAAAATATTTTAAAAAAACGAATCCAGTGAGATAAAAGACAAAGACTAAGGATTCGTATTTTAGTATATCCAATTCAAAAATACCTCGTAATAATCAATTATGGAGCAAAATTCAAGAATAGAGCTCAAAACTTGGATACAATCAAAGATAGTAACCTTAACAAGCAATTCGGACAAATAGAAGAAAATTTAATTTTTCCGTGAATAGTGCCGTATACGTGAATAGTAACCCCGACGGAAAAAGTAAGAATTTCAACATAAAATCCATGACAATATTTCTGTATAATGATATTGGAAAGAATAATATCATTTACGAAAGAAAATAACATCCCTTACCTCAAAAAGATAGTACCTCTGACTGGAATATCGGATATAATATTGACGGAAACTTGCGCTGAATACTAATACTCAAAGTATAGAAATACTCACAAAAATACACTCGATATTATAGAGAGAGAAAACTTCGAATTCTGGTGTGATTTTCAATTCTAACCTAAGCACCCTATTTATAGGAAAAGCTTAGGATGCCAAAGGAGACTAAAATAATAAAATATCATTTTTTATTCTTAGCCGCCGGCTGCTCCAAAAATTCTGATTTTTCAACAAACCAACAAAAGTGGGGCCCACCCTTTATAATATATATTTATTTTCCGAAACTTCAATAATTCATAACAAATAGCCCCTTCGTCAGAAAAATACAAATTCTATGTCCTTTCATAGGAAATTTAATTCTCTACAACTTTGCAGAAGGAAGTTTTTCCAAATTCCCAACATAAATTATCCGAAATCCATAAACAGATGATTTCTCACACCAAAATACTGATAAAAACACATCAGCATAAATTCCTTCTTTAATATCCATAAAATAAATATTTCCTTATCATATAAATCAATAATTAATTATTCACAAATAATATTATAGAACTACAATATTAACAACCAGGTCGTTCCCAGGACAGAGGGGGCCTTCCGATAAGGACTTCTCCTTACTGGCGCGCAATTAAATAACCCCTCCTAGACAGAACTTCCTTAGACATTGTCAATAATGCTATCTAATAATATTATTCAAATAATATGAATTATTGAGTTGATAACGTGAAATATTGTGCAACGACAATTATTGAATCAATACTACAAAATATCAACTGTAGCCATTATTGAATCAATTATATAAAGTAGCAACGTAGCAATTATTGAGTCAATAATATAAAATATCAACGTAGCAATTATTGAGTCAATAATATAAAATATTGAACAGTAAATACTGTAACAATAATTGAGTAGGTTCCTTCTCACGTAAGACTCAATAATTCAAAATACTGTGCAATACCGTGTGCTACTGCGCACCACCGCGTACTGTATTTTAACCACCGGGTATTTCAACAGTACTAACGGTAACAACTCCGCCGTTATTTTGTAAAAAGTTATTTTTGTCGCTTTCTATATCCGACAGTTATTCCGTTGTGGGGGCCCACAAATAGCTGCGCCGTCGTACGAATATTCCCCGACAACAAGAATATTCCACGACCAAACGAATATTCCCCGACAACAAGAATATTTTATAACCACTTGCTCATTTTAAAAATATTTGCACATTTCACCCATAACTTTCATATTTATCAAGTCAACACCTTACTATTTCGAAATAATATATAAAGAAAACTAAATCTTTATTCATAAAAGTTGGGGTCTTACAGGCATGGCTCCATTCGAGGCGTTGTATGGACGAAAATGTCGTTCTCCAGTATGCTAGGACTAGGTGGGTGAAGCAACATTGTTGGGACCAGAGTTAGTACGTATGACTACGGATAAGATTCAAATGATCCGGCAACGTATACAAACTGCACAGGGTCGACAAAAGTGTTATGCTGATCTTCATCGAAGGGACGTGGAGTTTAATGTCGGAGATCATGTATTGTTACGTGTTGCTCCATGGAAAGAAGTTACGAGATTCGAAAAGAGAGGAAAGCTCAACCCACGATTCATTGGTCCATTTAAAATCCTTGACCGAGTAGGAAATGTGGCCTATAGACTCGCCTTACCTCCAAGCATGTCTCGTGTTCATAACGTTTTTCACATATCTGTGCTTTGTAAATATGTGAAAGATCCAAACCACATTATTGAGTTAGAACCAGACGAGATAGCAGAAGATTTAACGTACGAGGAGGTACCTGTCAAGATCTTGGATAAGAAAGAAAATGTCCTACGCTCAAAGGTTATACCTCAAGTTAAAGTTTTGTGGAGGAACCATGATATCGAGAAAATGACCTGGGAGTTAGAATCAGAAAGAAAAGCGAGGTATCCTCACCTTTTCGACATACCAAGTACGTACGTCAATTTCGAGGATGAAATTTCATAAGGAGGGGAAGTTGTAAAATTTTATGAATAAGATTTAATTTTCTTTATATATTATTTTGAAATAGTAAGATATTGATTTGATAAATGTGATCACTTATGGGTGAAATGTGCAAAGTTTACAAAGTAAGCAAGTGGTTCTAAAATATTCGTTGTATCGGGGAATATTCGTTTGGTCGAGGATTATTCTTTTTGTCGGAGAATATTCGTACGACGGCGCAGTCATTGGTGGACCCCACAACGGAATGAATGTCGGATATAGAAAGCGACAGAAGTAACCTTTTTATAAAAACAACGGCAAAACTGTTACCGTTAGTACTGTTGAAATACCCGGTGGTTAAAATACAGTAATACGTAGTGTTGCACAGTAGCACACGGTATTGCATAGTATTTTGAATTATTGATTCTTACGTAGGAAGGCACTTACTCAATTATTGTTACAGTAATTACTGTTCAATATTTTATGTTATTGATTCAATAATTGCATAATATTTTATTAGTTCAATATGTGATACGTTGATATTTTATACCAATAAGTGCTACTTTGCTATTTTATATTATTGATTCAATAATTGTCATTGCACATTATTTCAAATTATCAAATCAATAATTCATATTATTTGAATAATATTATTAGATAGCACTATTGACAATGTCTAAGGAAGTTCTGTCTAGGAAAGGGGTTGATTAATTGCGCGCCAGTAAGGAGAAATTCTTATCGGAAGGCCCCCCTTTCCTGGGAACGACCTGGTTGTCAATATTGTAGTTCTGTAATATTATTTATGAATAATTAATTTTTGATATATATGATAAGGAAATATTTATTCAATATGGATTTAAACGGAGGAATTTTTAACATGTGATATTTGTTGAAAGTTGGTATTTTATCTTGTCCGATAAAATAATTCATTCAAATATATTATTACAATATTACATTATAGTAGTATGATGTGATTATATAATAGTATGATTTTTATAATTTGAATGGTAACATTATTATAGTAAATTCTTGGTATAAAAGTTAAACGAGGTGGAAGAGTGCAAATTGAATTTGAACTCTTATGATGCAAACAATGATGTCATCGGAGCGATGAGGTAAGCAAGAATGTCATCAGAGCGATGAGATAAGCAATGATGTCATAGGATCGATGATGTCATAAATTATGGCGAAAAGACTATTCACCCTTACTCTGCCGAGCCTATAAATATAAGCTCATTTCTTCATTATTTCTCACCAATTCACTAAAGCTATAGAAAGAGAAAGTATAGAGAGAATAAGAGAGAAAGAAGAAGAGTATTCTGCTATTATACTAGTGCAGTCTCCAAATCTTTAGGGTAAGGGGTATTATTTCTTTCGTATTCATGAAGAGAGTTATATTCTTTCAATACTCGTAAGGGTTATTCAATTCCTTATTATTCTGTTGGAATAACCTGTCTACGCGGACTACCGCATGCATGGTGAAATCCTGTTGTTATTCCATTCTTTATTATTCTGTGGGAATAACCTGTCTACGCAGACTACCGCATGCTTGGTGAATAACCCTTCGTATTCATTTGTTATTAAATTGTGGAAATGATCTGTCTGAGCGGACTACCGCCTGACGGGTGAAAATCCATTTAGAGTTTCGTATATTATTTCATTTTAGATTCTTAACTCTAAACTTACTACGGTAAGTATTGCTTCTATAATTCATGAAATGATCAGAAATTTCTTGAGTTTTGCGCTTCATTTAATATCATTTCACTGGAATATTAGTCTGAACTTTTTTGTGAAATTTTGATCTGTTCATATCGGGGTACTATTCATCAGTTACTATTCATGAGTTAGTATTCATGAGTTACTATTCACGAGTTACTATTCACGGTAAAAAAATATATTTTATTTTCTTCCAAATCATCTTTGATTGGATTCAGGTTTTATCTTCATTCTTGAACTCTGAATAAATTCTCTAATATTTGTCCTTTATCTCACTGGATTCGTTATTCGTATTGTTTTCATCATCCTCAGTCCTAAATGGTGATATAACTGAATATCTTTGGCCTGTAGTGCAAATATGAATAATTACTTGATGAATATCTTTGGCCTGTAGTGCAAAAATGAATGATTATCTGATGAATATTTTTGGCCCGTAGAACATGACCAACTGGTGATACAAATGAATATCTTTGGCCGTAGTGCAAAAGATGAATATTTAATTCGAGATATATATTGATTGATGTTGTAAGAACCCGAATTTTCAGATATTATTAAATAAGGATTTAATAAATAAAATTCTTAAACTGTGAGATGGGTTCGAATAATAATATATATATGTGATATGAGGTATGTGGTATTATATTACATAGGATAATATGGACTATGTAAAATGTGTTTTTGTGATTTATAAATATATTATTAATATATATTTGTTACTTATCGTAGAGACGATTCAGTTGAGATAAAGGAGGTGGATAAATTCTTATCGATATTAAATAATTTATAGAATTATTTTATCATAGTAAGTTGGTGACATTAAATATCCTTAATGTATAAATCACCATATTCTTGAGTATGTGTATTAATAACTAGTATGTTTATAATATAGGTTATTAATAGCACTTAAGCTATCCGTGAATAGGTTTGGATAGTGAAGCATGAGTTAGTTAAGGAATTAACTAATAAGAATAAATATTAGTTAATTTAAGTTGGGAGTTATATTATGGAATAATATAATGTGAATATTGAACCTTAATTAACTAAGGTAATATGGTACAAGGTTTAATTTACTTAAGTAAAGGAGTGAATTAATATGTGTGTTGAATATGTAATTATAGTTGGTACTTTTATATATATTACTTAGAATAGTAATATGTGAGAAAGTCTAATGTGCGAATAACGTTAAATATATATACGTTATTAAAGGGAGATGGAAATCATTATATCTTTAAATGAATATTTGAAGAAATTATTTTGGGAACAATTTATAGAAAAGAAAGAGATAAGATTTTTCTAATAAAGGATATTAAAATAGTTTCTAATGTTGAATTATTTTAATAAAAGAGGGAATGCTATTTTCGAA
The DNA here is from genome assembly GCA_020205555.1 of Panax stipuleanatus. NCBI lineage: Eukaryota > Viridiplantae > Streptophyta > Magnoliopsida > Apiales > Araliaceae > Panax > Panax stipuleanatus. Next base: position 114,048,284 of record CM035119.1, on the reverse strand, counting down.
TAATAATATTACCTTATATATTTTTTTGTATGAGGTAATAAGTATGATTAATTAATATGGTAAATATATTAAAACGTATTTGCTATATGTAATTAAATTGATGGAAACGATTTATTATAATAGACAATAAACTTATTATCTATTTTCTATATATAATGTATGTACATGTGTCATACATATAGTTATTTGATATTATATTAAAAATAATATCATGAGACAATAAGTAAATTATTTTCTAATAACGAATGTGCTTATTTGGAGAAAACATAATATTTTATGATATGGCTAAATACATAATTTTAAATGTATTTTCAAGGGAGTTTAATTAATGAAAGGAAACTAAGTTATTTTAATATATTAAATAACTTAAGTTATTATTTGATCGTGAATATTATTATTGGAATAATTAATAGAGTATATATTAATTATTATAAGCGTAAAAGTTATACTTATTATAAGTATAATTAATTGAAGTAGTTTAGCATTTTAATAGCTTGAGTTATTATATTTTCGTAAATGTTATATATAATATTTGAATATTCGATTTGTAAACTATTTATATGTGGACCTTGGATTTAATAGTTCTAATTTAATTGAACAGGTTATAAGTAGTAATGTGGTGAGAAATGAGTAACTGATGAGAATAATGATAAGCTTAAGTTTGAGCTTGTGAGAGATGCCTTGTGTGGCACAATAATAGATTCAGTAATGAATTGACTAATTTAATGATGGATGAATTATTAATTAAACAATTAATCTAAATTAATTGTTAATTGTTATTATGATAGTATGTTAAATTATTATGGCTAGTGATAGTATAATAATAAGGAAATCGATTATAAGTATAATCGGATTTGTGATGAGATAAATTGTCTTCTAATATTAATTATTGTTATGAACAATATACTATTATCAAGTAATTATTTGATAATATGATGATTAATGAGTAAATGATTTATAAATATAAAAAGATTTATATTTATTTAACGTGATAATAAATCATATAAAGTGTTAATCAATTAGCGTGGGAATTATAATTTCATGGATTAATGAGAAATGGATTAATTAATATTATTATTAATTAATTGATAAGTTAAGTAATTTATTAATTTCTATGTGCAACCATGCGATATTAAAGTATAACGTATGATAGTTAACTATATGTTATGTGAAGTATAAAGTGCAATGCGACTATGTTATATACGAATATAAACTATATAGTAAAGTTTATTGAGTTGTAAGAGGTACATGAAATGTGGGTGTGACAATGTGTATATTAAGTATACAATAAAATAATATATCATGAATATATAGCAAACAATTATTGAATTAATGAAATTCAATAATAAAGGAGACAATACACTGTGATGATACCCGATAGAATTATATCCGGTAGAATGAAATGTACATGAATTTATATGTGCAAGTTAAAATTTACTACACGATAGTATTATTGGGACTACATTGTGACACATTAAATTATAACTTAAGTTATATTAAAGGGAAAGTGTATAACTTAAATATATATGAAATAAATATATATAGCCTAAGTATATACTATATGTATACATATATAACATTAGTATGTGGGAAAACAAGTTGCTGAGTTCTCTCCTTGTCCAACATTGAGTGCCCATTTCTTCTTCACGTGAACACACATGGCTACTCTACTCTTCTCAATTTCATCACAAGCTAGCTAATAATTGCAAAGGGTGTGGGATTCATGATGAGATTTACCAACTCTTTCTTATCCATTTGCCTATATAAGGAACTCTCTTCCTTCTCTATTTCAATTGCTGAGAATTGCTTAAGTTGAGAGCATATAGAGGGTGGATACTTGTGTACATATTAGTAGAGGAAGTGAGGATTAGCAAGTTATAATTGAATGTTGACAGAGGTATAATCCCTCCTTCATTGTTCTTCATTTATATTTTACTGTCAATTTTTCGGTTTTAGAATTGAGTATGGAATCCATGATTATGTGATCAAGCAATGTTTGTTAATTGCTCCTTAGTTGCTATACTAGCTTATACATATGTTTATACTGTTATATGGCTGATTAGAATCAAGTTCGTATTAAGTTTCTGAGTTTGGCTTGAGGTACTGCCGAAGCAGAAGCTGCTCTGTTTCTGGCCGACCAACTGCGCAGCTGCGCCAGTTTTGTATTGGCCAGCAGCGCAGCTGCGCCGGTACCAGACGTTTTGTTGGCCAAGGCCCTGCGCAGCTGCGCCAGTTTTGAACTGGGGCTCTGCGCAGCTGCGCCTGGACCAGTTTCTGGGTTTTGTTTCTGTTGCAGGTTCTGTTATATGCTAGCATAAGATATATAATTAGAACAAGCATGTGGACATAGATAACATACATATATGATTACCTTGATATGAAATGAGCATGTGTAACGATATTAGTACACACGATTGAAGAAAAACTTATAGTTTTGAAATGAAACTTATAGTTTCGATTGTGAACTTGGACACATATGTAATATGTATATAATCTGATATTTTAAACATGATAGTATGGTTTATATTGACATGAAATGCATGCTTAAAGTATTAACCGTACACTAGTATTAGAAGTTAAGACAATTTTCGAAATGATAAACTTAAGACTTTCGAAAACGAACTTAACCAAGACTAATGTCTTTTAGATTCTAACCATTTGAGAATATTTATGTGGTTTAAATATGAGTTTCTAGTGTATATGAAATACATATAGATGCCATGCATGTACTATGATTCTTTGTTGACTTAGTGTGATTTCCAATGAAAAGCTAAGGACATCAATTACCATATGAATTATGTCGTGATCATGCAAGCATATGCATTAGGATGTCATTATGCCTATAGACATGTTGACATGAGCATCATTTGATGGAGCATGGATATCACCTATGCCAACGTATTCAAGAAATAAAATTCTAAAGCATAGACTATGTGATTAAAGTGTACATGAGTAGTATACGCACGAGCATGCTTACTACATATTGTTAAGCCTCTTTATGTAGTAATATGACATTAGTGGTTTACCCTTGAGGCATGAACTTAATTTACTTAAGGTATATGAAAGTCCGGCATGAATGCCATATGATTTTGACTTATAATGAGCATGCTAGGTTTTAAAACTTGAGTTAATGACCCTATAGATATAGGCACGTAATGGATATCAGTAATCTGAATGCTAGTGAATGACCTCGGGTTGTCCAGCAGAATGAAAGGTCATTTCTGGTTTGACCAGTGAGTGGCGCAGCTGCGCCACTCTTAAGGCCAATACCTGCGCAGCTGCGCCATCCTGTTTTCAGGATTTGTGCAGTCTGTTTGTTCTTGATTTTGTAGTAGACTTGTATTATTACTTAAACTGCAAATCCTGGTCTGACTCCTACTGGTTTATGACTATATGATGAATATAGAAACCGTGCATGACTAGTTTAAATATGACAAGGATTTTGAAAGGTGAAACTTAGAAAAGTTTGAATGTAATGGTTTCGATAAGGTTTTAGAAACATGAAAGCAATATAGATCATGTATCTATGAGCTTTAAATACGTGTCGAACACATAGCGAGTCGAGTAAAGGTGTATGAATGTTGATATTAAAAGTATACCTATACTAGCTATTATAGGAGTATGTTAAGAAAGTGAAACGAAGGTTCTAAGAACCAAGTTAGACAACAATGTAACCTTTATTATTACATTGACAATGTGTGATACATATAACTGATGAGTGTGATCTCTATGATTAATATAACTGTGTAGGATTACACGAAGTGCAGATATCTATAAGCAGTTAAGTCGTAGTTGTTAAACTACGAATCAGGCAAGTCTTTCAGTTCCTATTTGATATATGAATTCAATAACTGTTAGTTGAATTATATTATGCTGTGATAATGTGAACTTATATATGAACTGTATATGAGATATAAATGAGATTGAAAGTTGATCTTTGATGATATACTTGTTATGTGAAAAGTAACATGCGTAGTAAATATAAACTGTTTATAAATGCATGAACTGAGTATGATGTTATATGCTATGTGATGCATGAGGACTGTTAGAATTGCTGAGCTGTCGAGCTCACTCTTGCAAATAACCACTTTTGCAGGTTAAGGATTCACGGTAAAGATTTCGTGCTTCTTGATTGATAAAGATAGATAGTATCGTATTGAAGAATATTACTTAGATTATTGTCTGGACCATATTTAGATTCTAGATGATGTACTCGATAGTTGCTTACACTATTTAATACTTGTTGTATTGTAAGAATGTATTAATTAATACATAGAGGATATCGAGTTGAGTTGTAAATGTTTATACGATAACTCAGATAAGAAGGAATCATATTATATAGTTGATTCAAGATTTGTAATCGGTATCAAAGTTATGGAATCAATAAAAAGATTTTATTCAAGGAGGATTGAAAAAGTTTAAATTATTCCGCATTTTAGTAACATCGAATATGATGTAAAGACGAGATCTTGGATATGAATAGAATTTATATTCTAAATTGTAATAAACAAAGTTGTATTCTTTTACTAATAAATAAAAGATATAATAATTTGGCGATAATAGTATCGTGACTGCACCGAATCCGAGGTTTCGAAGGAACGTGGATTTGGGGGCGTCACAGGTTGGTATCAAAGCTGTAGGTTATAAACCTTAGGTAAGTGTACCTTAGACTATAACCTGAGAGAGGGAAAGATAAGATTTAAATATATACGTGAAGATTCAAAGAAGAATCTTGAAATATCTAGAGAATGAGAATCAGGAGTTTCCTAACTCCGGTAATAAAAATGTTAAGATGATGTCTATAAGATGTATATGACAAAGATAATGAGAATAAACTCAGATGGAGTTTGGTTGATAATAGGGAAAGAACCCTAAGGTATAGTGATGATCACGACGTGATCAGATTGAACTGTGAAATGATAGATAGTCTGTAATGACTAAGTATGTATAGCTTGATGCTATAAGAGAATGTACTATGATAAAGTACGAGATGAACTCATGAGGAGTTGTATGTGGTGAAACGTAGAAAGCTCGTAATGAGCAAGTGATAGAGTAAGATATGGTTAAGTGTTGGAATTCCATTGAGGACTCATGTGATGGCTTAGTTGTACAAACTTTTGTATGGGCAGAAGTTTTGTGCTTGCACTGAGTGTGTCACATTGATAATCGTTGGAATGTTAGTGTCGCGGTATCATTATACATATGGCGGAAAGGTGATTCTTTTCTCATATTTATTTTGATAGATAGAGATTTCTAAGATATAATTAGATAATATTAAGTTTAGGTGCGAGTTCTTAAGACTCATGCCTATGACAAGTTCGTGACTCATAATCGTATGATGGGACCCCTCAGCGAATGGACGATTTTGGTCTGACTAGGATAAGTTCCTCAACCCATATGATTATGGTAAGTTCCTGAGCTTCCATGGTGTGGTAAGTTGGTGAACTGTACTGAAAATAGATATATTATATAAGAGTTTTGGAATAGTGAGCATTGATGGTGGTAAGAGATTGAAGCGATGGAGAAATTGGATTTTCCTAAATCCTCTAGCTACGCTAGATTTTCAATATTTATTGACTTCGTGCTAGTGTTTGCACTTCGGTTTTCTTGAGAAAACATTGGGTCAGGTAACTGAACTAATGAGTTTTAAAAACAACACCGTTATTCGTATGTCTACGCTATTTGTTTCGGCTAAGACAAAAATGATTTGACAATCTTTCAAAATGTATTTTGAATATGTGCATCATTTGATATGATGTAGAATGGTAAACGATGGAGTCATCAATGCAATCGAACCTAGTGTTGGTTGTGATCGAAAGATCGTCAGCCCACTATGGTATGTTGTAATATGACAAAGTCATAAAATGGCGGAATCCTCAACGTACTACTAATCTAGTATGGTATCATGACGTCATAAAAGAATTTTTGGTTTTCTTGTAAATTATAAAGAAGGTCAATTAAGTTGACTAAATTATTTCGATTGATGTTCGAATTGTTGATGAGAGTCTAAGCTATTTGATTCGTCTAGGCGACTGTTGGAAAGGGATTATAGAATTCAAGTATTCTTGTGTATGTATGCCAAACCAGATTGCTCTGGTGCGGATTTTGACGTTGAAAAGCTGAGGTGAACAACCCTATAAAGGGGACATGTTTTCGGGGACAATGGTTCCGAACGTAACGCATATAGTCGTTACAAAACACTACGTTGCGGCCCAACATAGTGGTACAATAGGTTGACCACCTAGAGTACGTGTGGAGAGTGTTTTTAGTCTTTGTGATTGATAAACACTCTGGTTTGCGGTGTGAAGAATTGTGTTGAAACATTAGTAAACCTGGAGAAAAGTTCACGGTCTTGTGACCCCTCAGCATAAATTAGAATCTGAGTTATTCATACTACTTCCCGATTATTGAAAAATCGTGGAAGATTCTTATTCTTCTAAAGGATGAATGTAGTAAGTAGATGCTCCTTAGAAAGGAGAAAGTGATAGAATGCAATTGAGAAAGTTATAGTAATAAAACTTCTGAAAAGAGAATGAATAAAATTATTCAAGAGAATATGTAATAATCGGAATAACACCGAGTAGAGGAAGTTTCGGTAATTCCGAGGACGGAATCCTTATAAGGGGGAGAGGATGTAAGAACCCGAATTTTCAGATATTATTAAATAAGGATTTAATAAATAAAATTCTTAAACTGTGAGATGGGTTCGAATAATAATATATATATGTGATATGAGGTATGTGGTATTATATTACATAGGATAATATGGACTATGTAAAATGTGTTTTTGTGATTTATAAATATATTATTAATATATATTTGTTACTTATCGTAGAGACGATTCAGTTGAGATAAAGGAGGTGGATAAATTCTTATCGATATTAAATAATTTATAGAATTATTTTATCATAGTAAGTTGGTGACATTAAATATCCTTAATGTATAAATCACCATATTCTTGAGTATGTGTATTAATAACTAGTATGTTTATAATATAGGTTATTAATAGCACTTAAGCTATCCGTGAATAGGTTTGGATAGTGAAGCATGAGTTAGTTAAGGAATTAACTAATAAGAATAAATATTAGTTAATTTAAGTTGGGAGTTATATTATGGAATAATATAATGTGAATATTGAACCTTAATTAACTAAGGTAATATGGTATAAGGTTTAATTTACTTAAGTAAAGGAGTGAATTAATATGTGTGTTGAATATGTAATTATAGTTGGTACTTTTATATATATTACTTAGAATAGTAATATGTGAGAAAGTCTAATGTGCGAATAACGTTAAATATATATACGTTATTAAAGGGAGATGGAAATCATTATATCTTTAAATGAATATTTGAAGAAATTGTTTTGGGAACAATTTATAGAAAAGAAAGATATATGATTTTTCTAATAAAGGATATTAAAATAGTTTCTAATGTTGAATTATTTTAATAAAAGAGGGAATGCTATTTTCGAATAATAATATTACCTTATATATTTTTTTGTATGAGGTAATAGGTATGATTAATTAATATGGTAAATATATTAAAACGTATTTGCTATATGTAATTAAATTGATGGAAACGATTTATTATAATAGAAAATAAACTTATTATCTATTTTCTATATATAATGTATGTACATGTGTCATACATATAGTTATTTGATATTATATTAAAAATAATATCATGAGACAATAAGTAATTTATTTTCTAATAACGAATGTGCTTATTTGGAGAAAACATAATATTTTATGATATGGCTAAATACATAATTTTAAATGTATTTTCAAGGGAGTTTAATTAATGAAAGGAAACTAAGTTATTTTAATATATTAAATAACTTAAGTTATTATTTGATCGTGAATATTATTATTGGAATAATTAATAGAGTATATATTAATTATAAGCGTAAAAGTTATACTTATTATAAGTATAATTAATTGAAGTAGTTTAGCATTTTAATAGCTTGAGTTATTATATTTTCGTAAATGTTATATATAATATTTGAATATTCGATTTGTAAACTATTTATATGTGGACCTTGGATTTAATAGTTCTAATTTAATTGAACAGGTTATAAGTAGTAATGTGGTGAGAAATGAGTAAGTGATGAGAATAATGATAAGCTTAAGTTTGAGCTTGTGAGAGATGCCTTGTGTGGCACAATAATAGATTCAGTAATGAATTGACTAATTTAATGATGGAGGAATTATTAATTAAACAATTAATATAAATTAATTGTTAATTGTTATTATGATAGTATGTTAAATTATTATGGCTAGTGATAGTATAATTATAAGGAAATCGATTATAAGTATAATCGGATTTGTGATGAGATAAATTGTCTTCTAATATTAATTATTGTTATGAACAATATACTATTATCAAGTAATTATTTGATAATATGATGATTAATGAGTAAATGATTTATAAATATAAAAAGATTTATATTTATTTAACGTGATAATAAATCATATAAAGTGTTAATCAATTAGCGTGGGAATTATAATTTCATGGATTAATGAGAAATGGATTAATTAATATTATTATTAATTAATTGATAAGATAAGTAATTTATTAATTTCTATGTGCAACCATGCGATATTAAAGTATAACGTATGATAGTTAACTATATGTTATGTGAAGTATAAAGTGCAATGCGACTATGTTATATACGAATATAAACTATATAGTAAAGTTTATTGAGTTGTAAGAGGTACATGAAATGTGGGTGTGACAATGTGTATATTAAGTATACAATAAAATAATATATCATGAATATATAGCAAACAATTATTGAATTAATGAAATTCAATAATAAAGGAGACAATACACTGTGATGATACCCGATAGAATTATATCCGGTAGAATGAAATGTACATGAATTTATATGTGCAAGTTAAAATTTACTACACGATAGTATTATTGGGACTACATTGTGACACATTAAATTATAACTTAAGTTATATTAAAGGGAAAGTGTATAACTTAAATATATATGAAATAAATATATATAGCCTAAGTATATACTATATGTATACATATATAACATTAGTATGTGGGAAAACTAGTTGCTGAGTTCTCTCCTTGTCCAACATTGAGTGCCCATTTCTTCTTCACGTGAACCCACATGGCTACTCTACTCTTCTCAATTTCATCACAAGCTAGCTAATAATTGCAAAGGGTGTGGGATTCATGATGAGATTTACCAACTCTTTCTTATCCATTTGCCTATATAAGGAACTCTCTTCCTTCTCTATTTCAATTGCTGAGAATTGCTTAAGTTGAGAGCATATAGAGGGTGGATACTTGTGTACATATTAGTAGAGGAAGTGAGGATTAGCAAGTTATAATTGAATGTTGACAGAGGTATAATCCCTCCTTCATTGTTCTTCATTTATATTTTATTGTCAATTTTTCAGTTTTAGAATTGAGTATGGAATCCATGATTATGTGATCAAGCAATGTTTGTTAATTGCTCCTTAGTTGCTATACTAGCTTATACATATGTTTAGACTGTCATATGGCTGATTAGAATCAAGTTCGTATTAAGTTTCTGAGTTTGGCTTGAGGTACTGCCGAAGCAGAAGCTGCTCTGTTTCTGGCCGACCAACTGCGCAGCTGCGCCAGTTTTGTATTGGCCAGCAGCGCAGCTGCGCCGGTACCAGACGTTTTGTTGGCCAAGGCCCTGCGCAGCTGCGCCAGTTTTGAACTGGGGCTCTGCGCAGCTGCGCCTGGACCAGTTTCTGGGTTTTATTTCTGTTGCAGGTTCTGTTATATGCTAGCATAAGATATATAATTAGAACAAGCATATGGACATAGATAACATACATATATGATTACCTTGATATGAAATGAGCATGTGTAACGATATTAGTACACACGATTGAAGAAAAACTTATAGTTTTGAAATGAAACTTATAGTTTCGATTGTGAACTTGGACACATATGTAATATGTATATAATCTGATATTTTAAACATGATAGTATGGTTTATATTGACATGAAATGCATGCTTAAATTATTAACCGTACACTAGTATTAGAAGTTAAGACAATTTTCGAAATGATAAACTTAAGACTTTCGAAAACGAACTTAACCAAGACTAATGTCTTTTAGATTCTGACCATTTGAGAATATTTATGTGGTTTAAATATGAGTTTCTAGTGTATATAAAATACATATAGATGCCATGCATGTACTATGATTCCTTGTTGACTTAGTGTGATTTCCAATGAAAAGCTAAGGACATCAATTACCATATGAATTATGTTGTGATCATGCAAGCATATGCATTAGGATGTCATTATGCCTATAGACATGTTGACATGAGCATCATTTGATGGAACATGGATATCACCTATGCCAACGTATTCAAGAAATAAAATTCTAAAGCATAGACTATGTGATTAAAGTGTACATGAGTAGTATACGCACGAGCATGCTTACTACATATTGTTAAGCCTCTTTATGTAGTAATATGACATTAGTGGTTTACCCTTGAGGCATGAACTTAATTTACTTAAGGTATATGAAAGTTCGGCATGAATGCCATATGATTTTGACTTATAATGAGCATGCTAGGTTTTAAAACTTGAGTTAATGACCCTATAGATATAGGCACATAATGGATATCAGTAATCTGAATGCTAGTGAATGACCTCGGGTTGTCCAGCAGAATGAAAGGTCATTTCTGGTTTGACCAGTGAGTGGCGCAGCTGCGCCACTCTTAAGGCCAATACCTGCGCAGCTGCGCCATCCTGTTTTCAGGATTTGTGCAGTCTGTTTGTTCTTGATTTTGTAGTAGACTTGTATTATTACTTAAACTGCAAATCCTGGTCTGACTCCTACTGGTTTATGACTATATGATGAATATAGAAACCGTGCATGACTAGTTTAAATATGACAAGGATTTTGAAAGGTGAAACTTAGAAAAGTTTGAATGTAATGGTTTCGATAAGGTTTGAGAAACATGAAAGCAATATAGATCATGTATCTATGAGCTTTAAATACGTGTCGAACACATAGCGAGTCAAGTAAAGGTGTATGAATGTTGATATTAAAAGTATACCTATACTAGCTATTATAGGAGTATGTTAAGAAAGTGAAACGAAGGTTCTAAGAACCAAGTTAGACAACAATGTAACCTTTATTATTACATTGACAATGTGTGATACATATAACTGATGAGTGTGATCTCTATGATTAATATAACTGTGTAGGATTACACGAAGTGCAGATATCTATAAGCAGTTAAGTCGTAGTTGTTAAACTACGAATCAGGCAAGTCTTTCAGTTCCTATTTGATATATGAATTCAATAACTGTTAGTTGAATTATATTATGCTGTGATAATGTGAACTTATATATGAACTGTATATGAGATATAAATGAGATTGAAAGTTGATCTTTGATGATATACTTGTTATGTGAAAAGTAACATGCGTAGTAAATATAAACTGTTTATAAATGCATGAACTGAGTATGATGTTATATGCTATGTGATGCATGAGGACTGTTAGAATTGCTGAGCTGTCGAGCTCACTCTTGCAAATAACCACTTTTGCAGGTTAAGGATTCACGGTAAAGATTTCGTGCTTCTTGATTGATAAAGATAGATAGTATCGTATTGAAGAATATTACTTAGATTATTGTCTGGACCATATTTAGATTCTAGATGATGTACTCGATAGTTGCTTACACTGTTTAATACTTGTTGTATTGTAAGAATGTATTAATTAATACATAGAGGATATCGAGTTGAGTTGTAAATGTTTATACGATAACTCAGATAAGAAGGAATCATATTATATAGTTGATTCAAGATTTGTAATCGGTATCAAAGTTATGGAATCAATAAAAAGATTTTATTCAAGGAGGATTGAAAAAGTTTAAATTATTCCGCATTTTAGTAACATCGAATATGATGTAAAGACGAGATCTTGGATATGAATAGAATTTATATTCTAAATTGTAATAAACAAAGTTGTATTCTTTTACTAATAAATAAAAGATATAATAATTTGGCGATAATAGTATCGTGACTGCACCGAATCCGAGGTTTCGAAGGAACGTGGATTTGGGGGCGTCACAGATGTTACAAGGATAAAATTTTGATGATGGATTTTTAAATCAGAGAAGATAGTAAACATCATTATCTACTTAACTCTTCTAATGAATTGTCATTTTCGCTGCAGTTGCTGATCTAAAACTGGTTGTCCATAATATTTTATCTGATTTGTTGATGACTAACGATAATTTATTCTTCATTATCTTAGTCATAATATTCTTTACTGAGCTAGTTGAGCTCACCCTTTTCTTCCATTGTTCTCTTCAGGAAATGAGAATATCGCGGGTACTAGTCGGAGAATGGAGTGATGGTCCGAGTTAGAGCTGTAGAAGTCCTCACTATTTTTTTTATAAAAATAGTGTGATAATAAATGTAATGAGGACTTAGTTTGAATGTTAATATTTTCTACATGTCTGTATTGACACTCACAATTGTGTGGTCGTATTTTGCACGACCGTTTGATATGAAAGATTGTATTTGGATTCTGTACCATGTATTTGATGACTCAGAATGAGTTAAGTATTGAACCTATTTTGGGGGCGTCACATAATCAGTGTCATATGAAATTTGTTTATATTTTTTTTCAATTTGTTTTTATTCTTCAACCAAAGACTGGGGAGTAAATTCTAAAATAAGCTAATCAATGTTTAACTTTCTAGCCTACAGCCAATTTTGTTGGGTTTTCTGAAAATAGGCCAAAAGCCAATTGAATTGGCGTTTGGAATCAAATTTTCAAAGTACACGCCATTCAAAGTGGCGTTTGAATTATTACAACTTTAATTTCTAATTTTTTTTTTGTTTATCCTCAATTTATTGTAAAATAAATTTTTTTTAAACAATTTTTTTTAAAAAAATTGATATTTTTTTTGTAAAAATTTAATAATTTATACATAATTGAAAATAAAAAAGTAAATGCCATTTTAAATGGCGTTTGAAGGAACAAATTTATATTAACCAAATTGGATCAAAATTTGTCAGCTAGCATAGTACACGCCATTTCAAATAGCGTTTGACCTTCTTTTTTTTTTTAAAGCAAAAGTGGATGTCAGGCTGGCATAGTACACACCATTTCAAATGGCGTTTGAGATATTTTTAATTTTTTGGACGTCATTTCGAATGGCGTTTGTTTCAACTTAAATTTTTTTTATATAAAGCAAATTTTTATTTATAGTTTGAACGCCATTTCCGTGACGCCCCCAAAATAGGTTCAATACTCAACCCATTCTGAGTCGCCAAATACATGGTACAGAATCCAAATACAATCTTTCATATCAAACGGTAGTGCAAAATACGACCACACAACTGTGAGTGTCAATACAGACATGTAGAAAATATTAACATTTAAACTAAGTCCTCATTACATTTATTATCACACTATTTTAAAAAAAAAATAGTGAGGACTTCTACAGCTCTAACTCGGACCATCACTTCATTCCCCGACTAGTACCCGCGATATTCTCATTTTCTGAAGAGAACAATGGAAGAAAATGGTGAGCTCAACTAGCCCAGTAAAGAATATAATGACTAAGATAATGAAGAATATATTATCGTTAGTCTTCAACAAATCAGATAAAATATTATGGACAACCACTTTTAGATCAACAACTGCAGCGGAAATGACAATTCATTAGAAGAGTTAAGTAGAGAATGATGTCTACTATCTTCTACAATTTAAAAGTCCATCATCAATATTTTATCCCTGTAACATCAATCAATATTCATCTTGAATCAAATATTCATCTTTTGCACTACGGCCAAAGATATTCATTTGTATCACCAGTTGGTCATGTTCATCTCAACACCTGTCCATCTTTGCACTACGGGCCAAAGATATTCATCAAGTAATCATTCATCTTTGCACTACAGGTCAAAGATATTCATCAAGTAATCATTCATATTTGCACTACAGGCCAAAAATATTCAGTTATATTACCATTTAGGACTGAGGATGATGAAAACAATACGAATAACGAATCCAGTGAGATAAAGGACAAATATTAGAGAATTTATCCAGAGTTCAAGAATGAAGATCAAAACCTGGATCCAATCAAAGATGATTTGGAAGAAAATAAAATATATATTTTTTTACCGTGAATAGTAACTCGTGAATAGTAACTCGTGAATAGTACCCTGATATGAACAGATCAAAATTTCACAAAAAAGTTCAGACCAATATTCCAGTGAAATGATATTAAATGAAGCGCAAAACTCAAGAAATTTTTGATTATTTCAGGAATTATAGAAGCAATACTTACCGTAGTAAGTTTAGAGTTATGAATCTGAAATGAAACAATATACAAAACTGCAAATGGATTTTCATCCGTCAGGCGGTAGTCCGCTCAGACAGATCATTTCCACAATTTAATAACAAATGAATACGAAGGGTTATTCACCAGGCATGCGGTAGTCCGCGTAGACAGGTTATTCTCACTTAATAATAAAGAATGGAATAACAACAGGATTTCACCATGCATGCGGTAGTCCGCGTAGACAAGTTATTCCAACAGAATAATAAGGAATGGAATAACAACCCTTACGAGTATTGAAAGAAAATAACTCTCTTCATGAATACGAAAGAAATAATACCCCTTACCTTAAAGATTTGGAGACTGCACTAGTGTAATAGCAGAATACTCTTCTTCTTTCTCTCTTATTCTCTCTATACTCTCTCTCTCTATAGCTTTAGTGAATTGATGAGAAATAATGAAGAAATGAGCTTCTATTTATAGGCACGGCAGAGTAAGGGTAAAATAGTCTTTTTATAATAATTTATGACATCATCGCTTATATTATCGATCCTATGACATCATTGCTTATCTCATCGCTCTGATGACATCCTTGCTTACCTCATCGCTCCGATGACATCATTGTTTGCATCATAAGAGTTCAAATTCAATTTGCACTCTTCCACCTCGTTTAACTTTTATACCAAGAATTTACTATAATAATGTTACCATTCAAATTATAAAAATCATACTATTATATAATCACATCATACTACTATAATGTAATATTGTAATAATATATTTGAATGAATTATTTTATCGGACATGATAAAATACCAACTTTTAACAAATGTCACATGTTAAAATTTCCTCCGTTTAAATTCATATTGAATAAATATCTCCTTATCATATATATCAAAAATTAATTATTCATAAATAATATTACAGAACTACAATATTGACAACCAGGTCGTTCCCAAGAAAGGGGGGCCTTCCAATAAGGATTTCTCTTTATTGGCGTGCAATTAATCAACCCATTTCCTAGACAAAACTTCCTTAGACATTGCCAATAATGCTACCTAATAATATTATTCAAATAATATGAATTATTGATTTGATAATTTGAAATAATGTGCAATGACAATTATTGAATCAATAATATAAAATAGCAAAGTAGCACTTATTGATATAAAATATCAACGTAGCACATATTGAACTAATAAAATATTATGCAATTATTGAATCAATAACATAAAATATTGAACAGTAATTACTGTAACAATAATTGAGTAAGTGCCTTCCTACGTAAGAATCAATAATTCAAAATACTATGCAATACCGTGTGCTACTGTGCAACACTACGTATTACTGTATTTTAACCACCGGGTATTTCAACAGTACTAACGGTAATAGTTTTGCCGTTATTTTTATAAAAAGGTTACTTCTGTCGCTTTCTATATCTGACATTCATTCCGTTGTGGGGTCCACCAATGATTGGGTCGTCGTACGAATATTCTCCGACAAAAAGAATAATCCTCAACCAAATGAATATTCCCCGATACAACGAATATTTTAGAATCACTTGCTTACTTTGTAAACTTTGCACATTTCACCCATAAGTGATCACATTTATCAAATCAATACCTTACTATTTCAAAATAATATATAAAGAAAATTAAATCTTATTCATAAAATTTGGGGTCTTACAACTTCCCCTCCTTATGAAATTTCGTCCTCGAAATTGACGTATGTACCTGGTATGTCGGAAAGGTGAGGATACCTCGCTTTCATTTTCAATTCTAACTCCCAGGTCATTTTCTCGATATCATGGTTCCTCCACAAAACTTTAACTTGAGGTATAACCTTTGAGCGTAGGACATGTTCTTTCTTATCCAAGATCTTGACAGGTACCTCCTCGTATGTTAAATCTTCTGCTATCTCGTCTGGTTCTAACCCAATAATGTGATTTGGATCTTTCACATATTTACGAAGCACAGATATGTGAAAAACGTTATGAACACGAGACATGCTTGGAGGTAAGGCGAGTCTATAGGCCACATTTCCTACTCGGTCAAGGATTTTAAATGGACCAATGAATCGTGGGTTGAACTTTCCTCTCTTTTCGAATCTCGTAACTCCTTTCCATGGAGCAACACGTAATAATACATGATCTCCGACATTAAACTCCACGTCCCTTCGATGAAGATCAGTATAACTCTTTTGTCGATCTTGTGCAGTTTGCATACGTTGCCGGATCATTTGAATCTTATCCGTAGTCATACGTACTAACTCCAGTCCCAACAATGTTGCTTAACCCACCTCATCCCAGCATCCTGGAGAATGACATTTTCGTCCATACAACGCCTCAAATGGAGCCATGCCTTTACTTGCCTGATAACTGTTGTTGTAGGAGAATTTCACCAATGGTAGGTACTTATCCCAACTCCCTTTGAAGTCTATAACACAGAGTCTCAATATTTCTTCAAGAGTTTGGATAGTCCTTTCCGATTGCCCGTCCGTTTGTGGATGATATGCCAAACTGAATCGTAAATTCGTGCCCATAGCTTTCTGCAAGCTGACCCAAAATCGTGAAGTGAATCTTGGGTCACGATCCGAAACTATGTATACTGGCATGCTATGCAATCTCATAATCTCATTCACGTATATACGAGCAAGGCGTTCAAGGGAATAAGTCTCCTATATTAGCAAGAAATGAGCAGACTTGGTTAATCTATCAACAATAACCCAAATCGCATCTATGCCTTGAGAAACCTTGGGAAGACCCGTAATGAAATCCATGGTAATGTGTTCCCACTTCCACTTTGGAATCTCAAGTGGTTACAATGGACCCTTTGGCACTTGATGTTATGCCTTGACACATTGACACGTTAAACACCTCGAGATAAACTCCGCGATCTCTCTCTTCATATTGCTCCACCAAAATATATGTCAAAGATCACGTTACATTTTGGTACTCCCAGGATGGATTGCAAACGGTGTGTTGTGTGCCTCCATCATGATTCTATACTTCAAATCAGAATCGTTAGGAATACAAAGTCTGGAGTTGACTCGAAGTATTCCTTTTTCATCGATTCTTGCTTCTGGAATAGTACCTTCTTGCACCTTCTTCCTCATATTCATCAGCTCCGGTTCTGTAGCTTGAGCAGCTTTAATTTTATCAATCAAAGCTGGTTCTACGCGTATACTTGACATCATCGCATGGGTCCCTCAAGTCTTTAACTCTATCTCCATCATTCGTAAGTCATACAAGATGGCTTCGTGTTGACAACATCGCACTCGTTCCCGCATATGATCTTCTACTCAGCGCGTCAGCTATCACGTTCGCTTTTTGTAATCTTTCAACAGCTCCAACCAACGTTGTTATCGCATATTGAGTTCGTTCTAGGTGAAAAAATATTTGAGACTTTTGGAGTATATTAGGATGTTATCAATAATGACAACCACGAAATGATCCAAATATTTGATAACAACTGTGACCCTCATGGTGCTTCAACCATAGCACCTCGCAATTGGTCGAACAGGTCATCAATACGAGGTAACGGATACCTATTCTTGATGGTGACATGGTTCAACTCCCTATAGTCAATACAACGTCGTATACTACCGTCTTTCTTCTTTACGAATAAAATAGGAGCACCCCAAGGAGACGTACTAGGACGTATAAAACCGATGTCTAACAACTCCTGTAGTTGGACCTTTAACTCCTAAAGTTCAATAGGAGCCATTCGATATGGGGTTTTTGAAATGGGTTTTGTACCGGGTTCAAGGTCAATAAAGAATTCAACTTCACGTTCTAGGGGTAGACCGGGAAGTTCTTCGGGAAATACATCAGGAAACTCATTAACAATAAAAATATCATTCAAATATGATGTATTCTGATTTAAATCAGTGACATGGGCTAAGAAGCTTGACATCTGTTTTTTAATAAACGAATAGCTTTATGACTTGAAATGACATTGACTGATGTTAGTGGTTTGGTGGTTTGAATTCGCACAACAGGTTGGTTAGGAATATGAAAACTAATAACCTTACGAAAATAATCAATTTTGGCATGATAAGTAGTTAACCAGTCAATTCCTAGAATCATGTCAAATGTAAGTATTTTCAAAGATATAAAATCCCCAAGTAGGGTGAGGGTACCAATTTGAATCAAGCAAGATTTGTAAACTGTAGATTTAACGAAGGTTTCTCTTAACGGAGTTTCAACAGATAAGTCAAAGTCTAATTTCTTAGGAGTCAAGTTCAAACGTTGGGCATAAGTAGGTGAAATAAAAGAATGGGTAGCACCGTCATCTAATAAGGTATAGACTTCGCAAGAGTTTATGACTAGCTTACCCGTGATCACCTCGTTCGGGTTCCTCGCGTTTTGGGCAGTCACGACAAACGCTCTTCCAGGAACCACCGACTTTAGCTTGTTTGGGACAGTCTTTGGTGTCACTATCCCAGCTGGTCTTGACTTTGCTATAAAGTTCATTCCTCCTTCAACTGCTTCTTCGCATTCCTGATCCATGATTTGAATCATTACTCTTCGATCCATATCGAATTGGGGTTGACCGCTATGCACATAGTAATTCCAAACTCGACGTTGGATTCTCCCAATTGCTGTCCAAAAAGTAAAATTCATGTCGTCTATTTTGGCCTTCTTGGATCGGACGTCTCTTTCTAAAATATCAACGCGTCGTGCGACTTTTACCCATGCATCTTCAATTCTCACTCGTTCAGTTGCTTCTTCTTTCAGCTGATCGTTGACATTTGCATTTTCAGATTCCAGCTCTAATATCATATGTTCTGCCAGAGAGAGCTTCTTTTCAAGCCTCGCATATCGAGTAGCAAAATCTTAAATTGTTGTATCCCTTTCTTGAATTGTTATATCTCTTTGTTCCACGGCCGCCTACCGTTCTTCACCCTGTTCTTCTAACTCATGAATACGATTTTGCAGTTCTACATTTTGATCATAAAATTCTTCTAATAAATCTTCCTCAGGTTCCTCTTCTTCCTCACTCTCAGCTGCAACCTCTACGATTAACTAGGGTGCAACTATTAATTCTTCACTCACCACATGGATATCTCTAATTTCTTCTTCGCCTGACATCCCATCATTCATCGTTTCTTTGGTAGTGTTGTTTACAGGAGGAATATTGCCTTCTTGTTGCACGTTCTCCTGGTTGGTGATTAAAGGTGTCTCAACGATCTCATTCACTCCATTGTTTAGATTTTCAGCTGCCATTCTCAAATACTACCATAAAACAAGGGTTAATCAAATAAATTAACATATCACATATTAACCCTATGTTCCAAATGACCAATTAAATAACAAATAAGCTTAGGTAGGACACACTAGCGAAAGATTTACTCGTCTCTCCCCTCCTAGTTCTATTTCCAGATCTCCGCCATAGATCATATTCCTAAGCTCTGACACCAACTATGACGCCCCCAAAATAGGTTCAATATTCAACCCATTCCGAGTCGTCAAATACATGGTACAGAATCCAAATACAATCTTTTATATCAAACGGTCGTGCAAAATACGACCACACAACTGTGAGTGTCAATACAGACATGTAAAAAATATTAACATTCAAACTAAGTCCTCATTATATTTATTATCACACTATTTTAAAAAAAAAATAGTGAGGACTTCTACAGCTCTAACTCGGACCATCACGGTTCACATCAATATGTTTGAATATAATTGAAAGATATCTAAAAGTGGGCTCCTTTAACTGTGACGCCCCCAAAAAAACAAGTACTTAAAACCTGTATTTGGTGCTACACGATTCTAAATATTAACAAACTTAAAGCATTATTAAATTAAAGTTATTACATCAAAGTGCTTCTATCCCAAGTACGAAAACCTTTAAATAAGTCTTAACATGATAGGTATGTAGTAATATCACCCAAAAACCTATCTATTACATAAGATCATTCTAGCTAAGCTGACAATTTTCCTTTGCCCCTTATCTTTTGCAGAACTCTCAACTTCATCTTTCTTAACTGAAAATATTTATAATAAAGCAAGAATGGGCATTTAATTGCTCAGCAAATATAATAATCAATAATTAACATGCAAAGAAATAAATGTTTTCAGCTGATTCTGCTTTCATAGTAAAACAAGTCTGTAAAGCAATTAACATAAACTGTGATGATAATTTCATATTTTTGAAACGACGTAGTGATTTAAATATGCTAAGTCGTTTATAAATTCAAGAACTTGCTTTTCTTAAAAGGTTTAATCAAAAATTTTATCTATGAACCGACATGGACTTACGAGCACGATGGGTGATCAGCCCTTTATGCCCTGCATTGATCAATACTATCTAAGTGGAACAAATTCTTTCAGTTCCTCTTTGCCGCCCCAAGACGTAATATAAAAATAACCCCAAGTTAGGGAAATTCTTGCTCATTATAATCCATTTAGAAGAATAAAATAAATGGATAGCTTAATTAAACAATTATATTTCAAGACTTAATATGAAAGAATTTGAAATATATCAACTATACATGTATAATAAGTTTTATTCAATGTATACATCGTTATCTCATGCAATTTTCAAAGCTGACTGGAATAAAAATTCTATCTCTATAGCATTATATGTAAACAAGAAGAATTAATTGCTTATATATAATTAAACTGGAAACATTACCCCAATTGAGTAAATTATGATTTTTATAATAACGGTTGCATAAAAGAAATTGCAAAAGTTTAAGAAACTTACTCAATTTGGATATGAGAAAGTTAAGAAACTTGCCTTATAAGGAGATTATCACACAATTTAATTTACGGTCACCTCACAATTTCTACAAAATTATAATCACATGTATACTCACATTAGATAATAACATGTATAATCAACATGCATGTATATGTATTATTAATAATTATTAGTTCATAAACTAATATTATTTACTCAAATCTCAAATTCCACCTTGTTTCATTTAGGAATTTATTCCATTTTAACCATTCATTACTATTTATTGGTTCCTTACAATATTAATATGTAAATATTTTACATATTTGAACTTAAACCTTAAATATTCTATCACACGAATATTTCATAACTTATTTCGCGAGTTCGGTTCATAAACAACTCTTAATTAGCTTTTATAAGAAAAATTTAACTTACTATATTATTTCTGGAATAATAATAATTTTTATATTATTTTATTCTTTCATAAGTCGCTCGGATAGTTACCTCATATAAAATCTTTAATTTATTAGTTTACAAATATTAGCGTTTACTATATATATATAATATAACGTTAGATGTTACTCGGCTCAAAAAGGTCATTTTGGGCCTCAGAAATCATAAAATATCACTTTTATGATTTCTGGAAATTTTTAAAAGTCTCTCTGTTCATTTTGTCTCACAAAATAATTTTATAGGCCATGCGAGTTTTTATTTTGTCAAAATATGAATTTTTTTATTACATATTTATATTGATTAATTTTTGCCCGAAAGTTAGTTTCTGGGCATAAAATCTCATTTCCGGTCAAAACTAGCCTCGTAAGGCTTTATTAACTTTAATAAGTCTTAAAACGTTGACGGAACGCGAATCGGAATGTCGAACGTCAAAATCGCTCGACGCGTCGACGTTCGTCGTCGCCTAATTTTGTGTTCCAACATTCCTATTCACTTAATTTTAATTCTCAAACCATAAGTCGGATAATAGTGAATTTTTGGTATGTTATAGACCTCATGTCATAGTATTTTTACCAAAAATAAGCTCGCTAAAACAGTTCATGAAAGGCCTTCAAAAACTGCATCAAAATAGCTTGCACGCCAACTGCACAGCAGCAGCAACGTGTCCGCTCGCGGCGTGAGGCTGGCAGTGGCCTGCTGCTCTGCAGCACAACTTAGCGAGGCGGCTACTTTGCGATTTTCTCCTGCGCTACCCGTAACTCCGTTTAATCTGATTTTTGAATATGTTATACATGGTATGGCAAAGTATTTTTAAAAAATATCAGGACTGATATTTGGGCATATTAAGTTGTCCGAACGGGGTGCTCAAATTGACCGTTCGCACAGATTTTTCGACTTTTCGTTTAACGCTCAAAAGTCGCCGTAACGCGATTCAACGTAACTTTCTTACCAACTAAGCTTTAGTTAACATAATATGATTCGTCAAAAGTTTTAGCTCGTTTAAATTCTAAATTCTTGGACATTTTTACCCTTTACGGCCTTTAATGGAACATATTACATGCGTTCTTGGTTTCATTCGATTTTTTAATCGTTTGTTAACGGTTTCTCCCATATTCAATCCTTATATCTTCTCACAACACCAATTTATCACCCAACATTATTATTATCATGAATTCATACATAATTCATGTACAAAATCGAATAAAATCAACGGACTTGAATAACTAGAGTTTATTAACAAACTTAGTTTTTCAATTCTTTGATTTTAAAATCTATTAACCTCCATATTACACATACATGGATAGAAATATATTGGATACAATGAAAACCCATTCAAATTCAAATACTAAACTACCAAACTCCCAATAATGAAAATTTAGTAAATAAATTATACTATAACATAATTTTAATTACTACATAATAAGTATGGATTTCATACCTTAATTCTATTATCCCCAAGCAAATACCACTTGATATCTTCCAAATTATCCAAAATTTTATGTCTAACTTGCTCAAGCTTCCTCACCCTCACAATTTCCTCACTTTATTATGTTAGCTAATTTCGAAATTCCACCAAGTTTGGGAGATGAAGGCCATAGTATGAAGAGAAGAAGAAGAGGAAGGCTTGACTAATTTACCAAGTCAAATTTACTTGGAGCCAAAGTTTGATTGTGAGTAACCCATACACTTCCCTCTCCCCTCTATTTCACGGCATGTAGGAAAAAATTGGAATGGCTTGGAAAGGTAAGTTTGTAACAGTAATGAGTTATTAAATAATAATCTCTAATTAACTAATTTACTAATTAACTTAATTAATCTCTTCTTATGTTAACTATTTTAATTACCACCCCCTTAGTAATTTAATTAGTTAAATTACTACTTACTCCAACTAATTAATCTCTTGCAAATATATATAAAATATATTTTTTAAATATAATATATCTTAATTACATATTCATTTTATAAATATAAAATAAATATGAAATAACATAATAAACCTTGCAATTAATAATAATTGCTTACTTAAGATATTATAAGAAAATATAACATCATTCTCTTTGTTCTCATAAATTCAAACAAGAATTTAATTACCTCATTAACATATTATAATAATTATAATCTTCTTTCTTTATTAAAATAATTCCATATAAGAATTTATTTTAATACTTTTGGTTATAGCATATAAATTATATACTTAAACCGTCTCTTTAATTTTTATCCCAATTGTTCACAACAATTATTGTTTCATTGCTTAATAAATACATAGACATAATACATATTTATTAAATCTCATATACATGCTACATCAAACATGCACAATTCATATATAGTAAATAATAAAAAAAAAATTTATTCACGATTTTAATATTATTATTATAACAGAAATATAAGAAAATTTCAGGTTCTTACATTTTTCCCCTCTTATAAAGATTTCGTCCCTGGAATCACAAAACAAACTTATTCAAACAACTGCGGATAGTTCACTTTCATCTTCTCTTCTAATTCCCAAGTTGCTTCCTCAACATTATGATTTCTCCACAATAACTTTACTAAAGATATTATTTTATTTCGTAAAACTTGCTCTTTCCTATCTAGTATCTGAATAGGAATCTCCTCATAGGTTAGGTCTTTCTCAAACTGAATCGGTTCGTATTCTATCACATGTTTATAGTCTGCTTTATACGGTCGTAAAACTGACACATGAAAGACATTATGCACATGTTCCAATTCTGGAGGCAAGGCAACTTCATACGCTACCTCACCGACTTTCCTTAAAATCTCAAATGGTCCTATAAAACGAGGGTTCAATTTTTCTTTCTTGCCGAAAAGAATCTTTCCTTTCCATGGGGACACTTTTAGAAACACATGTGACCCGACTTTAAAATCTCTTTTGTCTATGCTTATCCGCATACGTTTTCTGACGATCCTAGGCTATTATCAATCTCATACATATTAATTTAACAATCTCTGCAGTTTGTTGCACCAATTCTGGTCCTAACAAACTCCGTTCTCCAATTTTATCCCAGCAAAGAGGTGTTCGACATTGTCTTCCATACAATGCTTCGTATGGCGGCATACCTATAATAGCATGGTAGCTATTGTTGTACGCAAATTTCACCAAAGGCAAATGATCATCCCAGCTCCCTTTAAAATCTATCACACAAGCTCGTAGCATATCTTCTAGAGTTTGTATTGTCCTTTCGCTTTGTCCGTCTGTCTGAGGATAATAAGTTGTACTCCATCTTAATTGTGTTCCCATATGTTCTTGCAAACTCTTCCAAAAATTCGAGGTAAATCTGGGATCCCTATCTGACACAATTGATACTGGCACTCCATGTCTAGAAATAATTTCTTTGATATACAGCTTGGCTAGTTGATCCAGGTTATATTTAATCTTTATCGGCAAAAAGTGTGCCGACTTTGTTAATCGATCCACTATAACTCAAATAGTTTCTAGTACTTTTTGTGTACTCGGAAGTCCTACCACGAAATTCATTTTGATATGTTCTCATTTCCATTCAGAGATTTCCAATGGTTGCAATAACCCACTTGGTTTTTGATGTTCAGCTTTTACTCTTTGACAAGTCAAACATTTACTGATATATTTTGCAATCTCTCATTTCATACGTGGCCACCAAAAATACTGTCGAAGGTCTCGATACATCTTTGTACCCCCAGGGTGAATCGTGTACCTCGAACAATGGGCTTCGTATAAAATTGCTTCTTTCAATTCCAACACTGATGGAACCCAAATTTTTCCTTCAAAACGGATTACTCCATTGTTATCAACTTTAAACTTGGTTTCTTGTCCTTTAGAGATTTTCTCCTTAACCTTCACACACTCCTCATCCCCGAGCTGTGCTTCCTTAATTTTCTCCACTATAGTTAAACCATTTGCCACAAAATATAATTTTTCTTGTGATTCCACCGAAAATTTCACCTCTAATTCCATTTTCTCCATTGCTACTATTAACTCCTCTTGAGCAGTTAAGATCATCAATTTCTCTCGACCTTTCCTACTTAGAGCATCGACCACAACATTTACTTTTCCTGGGTGATAAATAATTTCACAATCATAATCTTTAATCAATTCCAACCACCTCCTTTGCCTCATATTCAATTCTTTTTGTGTGAATATATATTTTAAACTCTTGTGATCTGTGTATATTTCACATTTTTCACCATATAAATAATGTCTCCATATTTTTAAAGCGAATACTACCGATGCTAACTCCAAATCGTGGGTAGGATACTCATTCTCATAATCTTTCAGCTGTCGAGATGCATAAGCAATAACTTTTCCATGTTTCATAAGCACACATCCTAATCCTTTATGTGAAACATCACTATAAACCACAAAGTTGCCCGTATTATCTGGTAGAGATAACACCGGTGCGTTGCATAATTTCCCTTTAAGTTCCTGAAAACTTGCTTCACATTTTTCTATCCACTCAAATTTCACTGTCTTCCTTGTCAAATTAGTTAATGGAGTAGCTATCTTTGAGAAATTTTCAATAAATCTCCTATAGTAACCCGCTAATCCTAAGAAACTACGCACTTCAGTTAGCGTTTTTGGTTGCTCCCAATTTATCACTACTTCCACTTTTGCTGGATCTACCGATATTCCTTCGTTGTCAATTACATGACCCAAAAACTGAACTCTTTCTAACCAAAATTCACACTTGTTGAACTTCGCATATAACTTTTCTTTTCTAAGCGTTTCCAACACAATTTTCAAATGTTCTGCATGTTCATTTTGCGTCTTGGAATAAACTAAAATATCATCTATAAATACAACCACAAACATATCCAAGTACGGCTTGAATACTAGATTCATCATATCCATGAACGCGACTGGTGCATTCGTCAATCCAAATGACATTACCAGAAACTCGTAGTGACCATATCGAGTTCTGAATGCTGTTTTTGGAACATCTTCTTCTCTTACCTTCAACTGATGGTACCCAGTTCTTAAATCTATCTTTGAATTAATTGATCAGACAAATCGTCGATCCTAGGCAACAGATATTTATTTTTAATCGTTACTTTGTTCAACTCCCTGTAGTCGATACAAAGTCTCAATGATCCATCTTTCTTCTTTACAAACAATACAGGCCCCCCCCCCCCAAGGAGACGTAATAGGTCGAATGTACCTCTTATCTAATAACTCTTGTAATTGTATCATCAATTCCTTTATTTCTACAGGAGCCATCCTATACGGTGCTTTCGAAATTGGTGTCGTACCTGGAACTAAGTCAATCACAAATTCTACCTCTCTGTCTGGTGGAAGACCAGGTATTTCCTCTGGGAAAACATCTATAAATTCATTTACCGCTTCAATCTGTTCTATCTTCCTCATTTCTCATTGAGTATCCACTACATAAGCTAGATACCCCTCACACCCTTTTTGCAACAACTTCTTTGCTTGCATCATTGTCAGACATCGAGATTGTCTTGGAGATTTTGTACCATAAAACACCAACCTAGATTGCTTTGTAGGTTTAAGGTTTACTAATTTCTTTTGACAATCAATGGTTGCCCCATATTTAAATATCCAATCCATTCCCAATATAACATCAAACTCCCCCAATTGAATCGGAATCAAATCCACAGTTAGACTAAATTCCTTTATTTTAACACAACAATCCTTATAGACATGCTCTACAGGAATTACTTCTTTATTGACAACCTCAATTTTTAAGGGAATCTCTAAATTTGATAAAGGCATTTCTAAGCGTCTAGCAAATTCATGGGATACGAAAGAACAAGTTGCTCCAGAATCAAACAATACGTAAGCATTAATATTGTTGACTGAGATAATACTTGAAACTACTTCCCTTGATGCCACCGTATCCTGCACCGTCATATTAAAAGTTCTGGCGACCGTCCTATTCTGCGGAGTTAAGCATGGTACTCCTACTTTCCCGCTACTACTTCCTTTGTTGCCAGTTCCTCCTTCAGTTCCCTTCTTCAGACAATTCCTTGCCAGATGATCCAATGCTCCACAAACGAAACAACCAAGTCTCCTCTTTGGATTAGGACAGTTTTGAGAGATATGACCTTCCTGTCCACATTTGTAGCACACAGTCTTTCCCTTCAAGCAAACTTCACAATGGTTCTTCCCACAATTCTTACAAGGTTCAAACTTTTTCTTCTGCTGACCACTAGGATAAACCTTACCAGGGTTATTCCATTTTCCTCTTCTTATTAATTCCACTTCCACTACTCATTTCTGTCTTAACCATTCCCTCAATCTTTCCTTTATTTTTCTGATCTTTTTTGTAAAGATTCATTGCCTCACTACCTCCTTCAGCAATAATTGCCTTTTCAAGAATTGCACCAAAAGATCCGATTTGTAGAACGAACAATTTATTATAAATCCAAGGCTTCAATCCTTGCTCGAAACGTCTTGCTTTCCTCTACTCAGTATCCACCTGGTGTGGAGCAAATCGAGTCAACTCATTAAATTTAGTTGTATACTGTGATACTAACATATCATTTTGCTTAAGTTCCAGAAATCGAACTTCCATCCTACTCTGCATACTAGGAGGAAAATAATTCTCAAAGAAAATTTCTTTAAATCTTTCCCAAGTAATCACTCCTGCGCCAGCTCTTGTCTTATTTGCTTTCCACCAAAAATTCACTTCCCCTTTTAACATATAAGTGGCAAAAGAAGTTTTTTTCTCAGCCCCAACCCTTACTATTTCAAATGCTTTCTTAAGTTCTTGTATCCAAGATTGAGCTTCTAATGGTTCAGTAGTACCTTCAAATCCTGGTGGTCCAACAGTTTTAGAATATTTGAAACTAGCCACATGCACTACCGGTATATTCACATTCGGGTTAGGAACATCTCTATTTTGAAAAGCTCCCACTAAACAGTCTATAAACTGTTGCATTGGACCCTCTTGACCTCCACCTTGATTATTATTATTTTCATTATTTGGTTCTTCATCCCTATTTCTGTTCCTGTTCCCTGCTGGTCTTCCTCGACCTCGACCTCGACCTTGACCTCAAACTCTTCGCAACATTATCTGTTTAATAAAATTTATTATTATTAAACTATTGCTTACACAAAAATAAAAAAATTCATGCATATAAAAAAACACATCTAATCTTTTATGAAATATTAAACATGTTCTTTTACATATTTCATAGCATTTCTAGCTATTTACATAACCATAGCATTCACTTGCTATTTACATTTCATACTCTCTGTACATCAAAAGGTGTTTCTTTTCTTGCTCGAATCCTTAACTACCACTAAGTTAAGATTCCCCAAAAGTATTCCCAATATTAATACCAAAAGTTGGTATCACCTACTGACTACCATATTTACACATATATATACAAAAGTTTCCCAAAAATCACATTGTTTCTATGAAAACCCAGCCACTAAACTCCCTCGTGTCCCGTAACATTAGTCCCAACACGTTCATCTTCTGCAATAGCTATCACTCGGGCATGAGTGATTGAACGCCTGAACTGTCCCACCTCATTGGGATAATCCAGACTGCTGCTTGAACCCTTTCCAGAGAAGCATTATATTTCTGTCCCATTTCCCTAACCTTCCTTTTCCACATTCTCAAATTATACTCTACCTGACGAGTATACTGGTCTGACTCCTCTTGCCTCTGTAATTCATAAGTCCTTATATTCTGGAGTTCATGATAATTTTGCAGATTCTGCAGTTGACCATCTAGGTATTGGTTTCTATTCTAAGCTACTTGCAACTTGGCTATCAAATCTATCTTCTGACCCATCAGATTATGAATCATAACTCCTAACTGAGCTAAAGCTTCCTGCATCCCTGGCGATATATCCTCAAACTCATTATCCTCTAAAGCTCCATCCAGTTCATCTTGAAATAATCCCTCATTAGGATCCTCATTTTCCTCAGGCTCGGAGTCTATCTCTACCACTGGTACTGGTATATGCATATGTTGTTGTTCTATCGGTGGTTGACCTATCTGCTCTTCAAATTCTACCTGGACCTCAGACATCTATAAGAAAATGATAACAATAATTTCATTAGTACTGATTACAGGCATTTATATATAAATAACAATTAACAGTTATCTATATATTATTTTATTATCAGTATCATTCTTATAAATAAATTTCTAACATTCATACTACTTAACTCAAGATAAATTATCTCCCTCATTTTCTAACTAATTTATCTTAAGGTTCTAACCAAAGGTAACCCAACCTAAGGCTTTAAACCTACAGCTTTGATACCAACTTGTGACGCCCCCAAAAAATAAGTACTTAAAACCTGTATTTGGTGCTACACGATTCTAAATATTAACAAACTTAAAGCATTATTAAATTAAAATTATTACATCAAAGTGCTTCTATCCCAAGTACGAAAACCTTTAAATAAGTCTTAACATGATAGGTATGTAGTAATGTCACCCAAAAACCTATCTATTACATAAGATCATTCTAGCTAAGCTGACATTTTTCCTTTGCCCTTATCTTTTCCAGAACTCTCAACTTCATCTTTCTTAACTGAAAACATTTATAATAAAGCAAGAATGAGCATTTAATTGCTCAGTAAGTATAATAATCAATAATTAACATGCAAAGAAATAAATATTTTCAGCTGACTCTGCTTTCACAGTAAAACAAGTCTGTAAAGCAATTAACATAAACTGTGATGATAATCTCATATTTTTAAAATGACGTAGTGATTTAAATATGCTAAGTCGTTTATAAATTCAAGAACTTGCTTTTCTTTTTAAAAGGTTCAATCAAAAATTTTATCTATGAACCGACATGGTCTTACGAGCACGATGGGTGATCAGCCCTTTATGCCCTGCATTGATCAATATTATCTAAGTGGAACAAATTCTTTCAGTTCTTCTTTGCCATCCCCAGGACGCAATATAAAAATAACCCCAAGTTAGGGAAGTTCTTGCTCATTATAATCCATTTAGAAGAATAAAATAAAAGGATAGCTTAATTAAACAACTATATTTCAAGACTTAATATGAAAGAATTTGAAATATATCAATTGTACATGTATATTGAGTTTTATTTAATGTATACATCGTTATCTCATGCAATTTTCGAAGCTGACTGGAATAAAAATTCTATCTCTATAGTACTATATATAAACAAGAAGATTTAATCGCTTATATATAATTAAACTGGAAACATTACCCCAATTGAGTAAATTATGATTTTTATAATAACGGTTGCATAAAAGAATTGCAAAAGTTTAAGTTAGATATGAGAAAGTTAAGAAACTTGCCTTATAAGGAGATTATCACACAATTTAATTTACGGTCACCTCACAATTCCTACAGAATTATAATCACATGTATACTCACATTAGATAATAACATATATTATCAACATGCATGTATATTTATTATTAATAATTATTAGTTCATAAACTAATATTATTTACTCAAATCTCAAATTCCACCTTGTTTCATTTAGGAATTTATTCTATTTTAACCATTCATTACTATTTAATGGTTCCTTACAATATTAATATGTAAATATTTTACATATTTGAACTTAAACCTTAAATATTCTATCTCATGAATATTTCATAACTTATTTCGCGAGTTCGGTTCATAAACAGCTCTTAATTAGCTTTTATAGTAAAAATTTAACTTACTATATTATTTTTGTAATAATAATAATTTTTATATTATTTTATTCTTTCATAAGTCGCTCGGATAGTTGCCTCATATAAAAATCTTTAATTTATTGGTTTACAAATATTAGCGTTTACCATGTATATATATATATAACGTTAGATGTTACTCGGCTCAAAAAGGTCATTTTGGGCCTCAGAAACCACAAAATATCACTTTTATGATTTATTAAAATTTTTAAAGGTCTCTTGGTTTATTTTGTCTCACAAAATAATTTTATAGGCCATGCGAGTTTTTATTTTGTCAAAATATGAAAAATTTTATTTATTACATATTTATATTGCTTAAATTATGCCCGAAAGTTAGTTTCTAGGCATAAAATCTCATTTCTGGTCAAAAATTGCCTCGTAAGGCTTTATTAACTTTAATAAGTCTTAAAACGTTGACGGAACGCGAATCGGAACGTCGAACGTCAAAATCGCTCGACGCATCGACGTTCGTCGTCCCCCAATTTTGTGTTCCGAATGCCTATTCGCTTATTTTTAATTCTCAAATCATAAGTCGGATAATAGTGAATTTTTGGTATGTTATAGACCTCATGGCATAGTATTTTTATCAAAAATTAGCTCGCTAAAACAGTTCATGAAAGGCATTCAAAAATTGCCTCAAAATAGCTTGCACGCTAACTGCACAGCAGCAGCAGCGCGCGCGCGGCGCCGTGCGGTGTGCGCCCGGCGCGGCTGGCAGTGGCCTACTGCTC
This sequence comes from Panax stipuleanatus, assembly GCA_020205555.1. Taxonomy (NCBI): domain Eukaryota; kingdom Viridiplantae; phylum Streptophyta; class Magnoliopsida; order Apiales; family Araliaceae; genus Panax; species Panax stipuleanatus. Next base: position 114,016,459 of record CM035119.1, on the reverse strand, counting down.
TGCAGCACGGCTTAGCGAGGCGGCTACTTTGCGATTTTCTCCTGCGCTACCCGTAACTCCGTTTAATTTGATTTTTGAATATGTTATACATGGTATGGCAAAGTATTTTTAAAAAATATCAGGACTGATATTTGGGCATATTAAGTTGTCCGAACGGAGTGCTCAAATTGACCGTTCGCACAGATTTTTCGACTTTTCGTTTAACGCTCGAAAGTCGCCGTAACGCGATTCAACCTAACTTTCTTACCAACTAAGCTTTAGTTAACATAATATGATTCGTCAAAAGTTTTAGCTCGTTTAAATTCCAAATTCTTGGACATTTTTATCCTTTACGGCCTTTAATGGAACATATTACATGCGTTCTTGGTTTCATTCGATTTCTTAATCGTTTGTTAACGGTTTCTCCCATATTCAATCCTTATATCTTCTCACAACACCAATTTATCACCCAACATTATTATTATCATGAATTCATACATAATTCATGTACAAAATCAAATAAAATCAACGGACTTGAATAACTAGAGTTTATTAACAAACTTAGTTTTTCAATTCTTTGATTTTAAAATCTATTAACCTCCATATTACACATACATGGATAGAAATATATTGGATACAATGAAAACCCATTCAAATTCAAATACTAAACTACCAAACTCCCAATAATGAAAATTTAGTAAATAAATTATACTATAACATAATTTTAATTACTACATAATAAGTATGGATTTCATACCTTAATTCTATTATCCCCAAGCAAATACCACTTGATATCTTCCAAATTATCCAAAATTTTATGTCTAACTTGCTCAAGCTTCCTCACCCTCACAATTTCCTCACTTTATTATGTTAGAAAATTTCGAAATTCCACCAAGTTTGGGAGATGAAGGCCATGGTATGAAGAGAAGAAGAAGAGGAAGGCTTGACTAATTTACTAAGTCAAATTTACTTGGAGCCAAAGTTTGATTGTGAGTAACCCATACACTTCCCTCTCCCCTCTATTTCACGGAATGTAGGAAAAAATTGGAATGGGTTGGAAAGGTAAGTTTGTAACAGTAATGAGTTATTAAATAATAATCTCTAATTAACTAATTTACTAATTAACTTAATTAATCTCTTCTTATGTTAACTATTTTAATTACTGTGATGCCCCCAAATTCGGACTGCCACAGAGTCTCGAATTCGGTTCGTCACGTTCTACAATCTAAGATAATAATAATATACCGCACAGCGGAATGACATAATACTACGAATAGATTTCATTTATTTAATATAATCTTTCATGTCCCAAGGTTTCGTAACTTAAACATCTCTTACATAGCTTAAACATACATAAACATACTTAACTTAACTTAATACATAATAGACTAGAATCTTCTTACAATTATCGTGAAAGTTATACATAATAACAAGCGCCCGAAGGTCCGCCTTGCTCTGTCTTAACTGAAATATTTTTAGGAGAAAAGCAAGAATGAGCAACAAGTTTGCTCAGCAAAGTAATATAGTAATAAGGGTGTTCAATATAGTTTTTAATTCTCAAGGGTACAATAATAGATGATAGTTCAAGGATAACAAGAAGTATTAATAATTTTCAATAATAGTTGCTAAGGACTCAACATAACAATAATATTCAAGGTTTAACCTTTTCACAGTTCAAAAATAATGAATACTGAGCAGTCACTAAGGACTATGAACTTCTACTAGAATTAACAGAAATATACTAATAATCCAATAAAACAAGTACAACAGGTGATCAGCCTAAAGTACCCTACGGTATGGATATCGTTCATTCGTACTCAAGTGCGCACGTCGGTCTCCGGACAATATATAGTTTTTCCTTCAAAGAAGGTTGTTCATCTCAGTCATTACAAGATTCCGCACCAATTAATTGGTTTGGATAGCTTTCAAATCATGATATTGGTCTAGCCGAATTGAATGGCATAGACCGCTCTTTCAATATATATAAGAACAATTATAAGTTTAATACTCGATATTAAAGTTCGAAGAATATAATTAACTTTATCTTAGCTATGAAGTAATGAGTTATAAGACATGAATCGTAATTTCAATGGTTTACTCGTACAACAAATAATAGTACAAGTCTAAGCAATACTCAATAAGGAGTAGGGTTCAAGAACTTGCTTACAATATCCGTTGAACAAAGTAAATGCAAGGGTTTAGGATACTTACCTTAAGCGTAGATTACCACTTATAACTTATCAACGCTTCGAATTCCTATCGTAATATATTTACATGTATAGGATATTCATTAGCTAAGTACATTCGGTACACAAGCTCGATATGTAAGTTAAATATACACATATGGTTCTAAGTTAGTCATATAATCCCTATACGTATGTCATTACATACTTGCACACATGTAGCACGAAATCAGTACATAATACATTATGAAATTACATAACATAGTTATATCACATATGTCATTATAGTAAATCATAACACTAAGTTGATTATGCCATTATTATCTATGGAGTTCCAATTATAAGTTAAACATCATCATGGTATACTATCAACACTTATAACATATATCAGTAGTCATCAGACCATGTTTAGCTGTTTAGGCATCAATATTAGTCAACTTGCAAAATTAGAAAATAAGCAGAATGCATTAGGCTTGAAAACAGACTGGCGCAGCTGCGCCCTGGTTAAGCCTAGGGATGGTGCAGCTGCGCTGTCCCCTGGCCAGACCCTGGTGGGGCTTGTGCACTGCTGCTTCTGTCCAAACCTTTAACATACTAAGTAACTACCACTTATCATGCACATATGCTAGAGGACTTTACATACTTGCATGACCATTCTAAGTTCATGTTACACATCATGGTCTTAGTTTAAGATTTCTTAGGAAATAGGCCAATTGGGGTCATACATCATAAGGACTACCGTGCTTACCACGTACACACATAAGGTAGTCATGAAATCAGTTTAGTATGCATGCTCACTAAGACCTTCATCATATACGTATAGCAAGTATCGTTATTTGCTTGAAAACTTAATCAAACTCATACTTGATTAACTTGCATTGTATCTAACAAGTTGGGTGCACATATAGGACATTTTAGTGATGTTAAAAGTACTAGCATGCATAACAAAATATCAGAATGTATTCCTTAACATGCTCATGAACATTAGTTCTACAAAACTTTCAAGTTTCTCTTTAAAAGTCATCTTGAACTAGGCTAACATGACTTAATACATGCAAACAGATTTTAGACTGTATTTCATTCATAACCTACCCACATACACATGCTCATACGGTCAGAATATAAACATGATACATATATGTCAAAGTTCATTTCAAAACTGTAACTTTCTTTAGTAATTAAATACTAACATAATCAAACATGCTCATGCTATGTCAAAGTACTCATATATACATGTTAAACATTTTAATCATGTTTTTCTTGCATTGTTAAAGTGATACTAACAAGTTAGACTTATCAGATTGTTAACAGAAATAGAAAACCAAAATCAGGTCCTGGCGCAGCTGCGCTGCACCCTAGTACAAAACGGGCGCAACTGTGCCGTGTCTCGGCCAGAAATAGAGAAGCTTTCTGCTTCGGCAGAACTAAACCCAACATCAAAATTTCGTTACGAGATCCATTCTAAACCAGCCACATTGCATTTCTAACTTGCATATAAGTTTATATAACAACTAACAATCATTCTCCAATCAATTTAACATATAATTCAAGTATAATCAAGAACTTTAGAAATTTTAGAAATGAGGAACATAGAAATGGGAATATACCTCTGCTAAAATGAATTGAGCTTGCTGCTAAAGTGATTACTACAATGCTGCTATATCACTCTCCCTTAACTCAATAGAAACTCTCAGCAAATGAAAGAGGAAGAAAAGAAGCTACATTTATAGAAAATCCAATATATAGTCCATAACTTTGCTCACCATTTTCAACTAACGGAAGAAAGATGAATACATTGGTTAATGAAAATGAGTTGGTAGAGTAGTTGAAGAACACTGTTATGCCCACTCCCCTCATGATCATTTGCTACACTTTGTTGAGTTTGAGAAGAGAGAATAGAGTAGGCTATGATTTTGCTGAGTTTGATGAAATAGGCTAGCCTTTATAAGCTATACACGCGAGGAAGAGATGAGACTCTTATTATGGGACAATGCTATATCTCAGCATTAGCAATATGAATTCATACAACACTTATGTTATTATATATACACATACTATATACATAGGTTATAATTTAATTTAGAATCACAATGTAATTTCAAATGAGGAAATAATATTATAATATAGCAAGTTGGGGTACATATATATCAACATATAATCCTTGTACATTTCATAATACCAAATATAATCTAATTGGGTATTAGCTTTTCCCATTACCATAAACTATATTATTTCAATTATTGAAATAATTATTATTTTAATTCCACTTTAATATTAAAATAGATAACCATTTATTATTTTCTCTCATATATTTAAATATACCCTTAGTTCAATTTAATAACCCATAAGGTACACCTCTAATGTATCCATACATACATGTTGTCACATATCATCATTACAACTCTTATTATTTCAATTATATTAATTTGTTGAAATAATCATTAAGTAGCAATTGTTTATTTAATACTCATGTGGTACATATTTAATGTAGTCACGCATCATACTATGTCACATAAGCATTATGATGTACTCACTCATACATTTAATCATAATATATAGTTCTTATATATTATATGGCCATATTAAAGTGTCACACTACACTTTATATAATATCGTTGTAACTACTATATATTATATGTTTAAGTATCAAATACCTTGCACACAATAATTAATTAAATAAATATAAATCTTATAATATCTTTTAATCACTTACTTATTACTATTCCTTTACTCACAATAACAAGTGATTAATAATATAATATTAATTAATAAATTACTTATCAATTCATCCTTTAATTAATCAAATCATCATCGATTCCATTCTCGTGCCACACAAGGCATTCTACGTGTTTATCGCAATATTCTATATTTCCTCAATTATCATAAATTCAATTTGAAATTGATTAAATTACTCGTCTCATAACACATAAACATTTATATTCAAATAAATATTCATTATCTTATTATTATCAAAATTAATATTTATTCATGAAATTCACGGTTCTTACATCCTCCCCCCATATAAAAATTTCGTCCTCAGAATTGTCACAAGGTTACTAAAAAAGATGGGGATTATCCCTCATCATCCTATCTTCTAATTCCCACCTAGCCTCCTCGACATTGTGGTTTCGCCAAAATACTTTTACAAAAGATATAACTTTATTTCGTAATATCTGTTCTTTCCTATCTAGTATTTGGACAAGAATTTCTTCATATGTCAGGTTTTTCTCTACTTGAATGGGCTCATAAAAAATCACATGCTTGTAGTCGACCTTATACGGACGTAACACGGAGATATGAAACACGTTGTGGATGTGCTCCAACTCAGGTGGTTGTGCTACTTTGTATGCCACTTCGCCCACTCGCTTCACTATCTCGAACGGTCCTATAAATCTCGGACTCAATTTTTCCTTCCTGCCGAATCGTATTTTTCCTTTTTAGGGAGATACCTTCAAGAAAACGTAACTACCGACTTTAAAGTCTCGATCTTGTAGATGCAAGTCTGCGTACTTTTTCTGGCGATCTTGAGCTGCTACCAGCCTGGCTCTTATCACTGTCACCATGTCTGCGGTTTGTTGCACTAACTCGGGTCCTAGAATTCGTCGTTCTCCGACTTCGTCCCAACATAATGGAGTTCTGCACTTACTCGCATGGTAACTATTATTATACACAAATTCCACTAAGGGTAGGTGGTCGTCCCAATTTCCCTTGAAATCCATCACGCAAGTCCTAAGCATGTCCTCCAGCGTTTGTATAGTTTGCTCACTTTGTCCGTCTGTCTGAGGATGATAAGCGGTGCTCAACCTCAATTGCGTTCCCATCCTCTCTTGTAAGGTTTTCCAAAAGTTTGACGTGAAGCGCGGATCTCGATCAGAGACAATTGACACCGGCACTCCATGTCGTGAAACAATCTCTTAACGTAAAGATTCACCAACTGATTCAAACTATATCGGATCTTGATTGGTAGAAAATGTGCGGTCTTTGTTAGTCTATCTACGATAACCCAAATGGCATCATAACCTTTCTGTGGGACTGGAAGTCCCACCACGAAGTCCATCGTAATGTGCTCCCATTTCCACTCTAGTATTTCCAACGGTTGTAGCAAATCACTTGGCCGCTGGTGCTATGCTTTGACGCGTTGGCAAGTCAGACATCAACTAACGCACTCTGCGACTTCCCATTTTAGATTGGGCCACCAAAAGTGTTGCCTCAAATCTCGATACATTTTCGTGCCTCCCGGATGAACTGAATATGTCGTATTGTGTGCCTCGTGCAAAATTTTTTCTCATAGTTCGGTTACCGCTGGCACCCACACTCTCCCTTTGAATCTCAAAATACCGTCTTTATCCATTATGAATCTTTCTCTTTATTTTCTGCGATCCTCTTTCTGATTTTCTCGCACTCCTCATCTTTCTCTTGTGATTCGTTGACTCTATCTAACATGGTTGGACGAGCTTCCATTACAAATAACTTTTCTTTATATCTCTTCGGTCCCTTTACCTCTATTTCCAATTTTTTATTTCTCTTATTAACTCCTCTTGAGTTGTCAAGTGAAACAGTTTCTCCCTTCCTTTCCTACTTAGAGCATCGACAACCACGTTTGCCTTACCCGGGTGATAAAGAACATCACAGTCATAATCCTTGATCAATTATAACCACCTTCTCTTACGTATATTTAAATTCTTATGTGTGAAGATATATTTTAGACTTTTGTGGTCCGTGTATATCTCACATTTCTCTCCGTACAAATAATGCCTCCATATCTTCAATGCAAAAACTACTGCCGCTAACTCTAAGTCGTGAGTAAGGTATCGTTTTTCGTAGTCCTTTAATTGTCATGATGCATACGCAATGACCTTGCCATGTTGCATGAGCACACAGCCAAGTCCCTTGTGCGATGTATCACTATACACCATAAAACCTCCCGCATCGTCTGGTAGTGACAACACAGGCGCCTCGCTTAATCTTTTCTTCAACTCTTGAAAACTTTCTTTGCATTTATCCGTCCACACGAACTTTGCCGTCTTCCTCGTCAGATTGGTCAACGGGGTTGCTATCTTCGAAAAATCTTGGATAAATCTTCGATAGTACCCAGCTAACCCTAAGAAACTCCTTATCTCTGTTGGTGTTTTTGGCTGCTCCCAATTACTTACTGCTTCTACTTTTACAGGGTCTACTGAGATTTCATTCTTATCCACCACGTGTCCTAAGAATTGAACCTTCTCCATCCAAAATTCACACTTCGAAAACTTTGCATACATCTTCTCCTTCCTTAGTGCCTCCAAAACAATTTTTAGGTGTTCGGTGTGCTCTTCTTTCGTCTTCGAGTAGATCAAGATGTCGTCGATGAAAACTACCACAAACTTGTCCAAGTAGGGCTTAAAAACTCTGTTCATCAAGTCCATGAATGCTGCCGGAGCATTAGTCAATCCGAATGACATCACCAAAAACTTGTAGTGTCCATAACGATTTCTAAACGCGGTTTTTGGTATGTCTTCCTCTCGTACCTTCAGTTGGTGATAACCTGTCCGTAGGTCTATATTCGAGAAACACTTCGCTCCCTTCAGTTGATCAAAAAGGTCGTCTATCCTTGGCAATGGATATCTATTCTTGATTGTTACTCTGTTCAATTCTCGATAATCGTCCTTTTTAACAAACAACACTGGTGCTCCCCAAGGAGACACAATCGGCGTACATAACCCTTATCCAATAACTCTTGCAGTTATATCATAAACTCCTTCATTTCTACTGGCGCCATACGATATGGAGCTTTCGAAATCGGTGCATTCCCCGGTACTAAGTCTATTACGAATTCAACTTCTCTGTCTGGCGGAAGACCAGGCAGATCTTCCGAAAATACATCTTAGAATTCATTTACTACGGATATATCCTTAATTTCTACTTCCTTTTTTCGAGTATCTACAATGTAAGCAAAGTAACCTTCACATCCTTTCCTTAATAATTTCTTGGCCTACATCATCGTAAGACAACACGATTGCTTAAGCGATGAGCTACCATAAAACACTACCTTAGACTTATTCGGAGTCTGAAGGTTCACACTTTTATTCTGACAGTCCATTATTACAGCATGGTTATACAACCAATCCATTCCCAATATTACGTCAAATTCTCCCAATCTAATTGGAATCAAGTCTACGCTCAGTTCATGATCTCTAATGTTTGCACGAAAATTTTGATAAACGTATTCTACAGGGATCACTTCCTTATTTGCAACTTCTATGTCTAAAGGATTCCATAATCGTTCTCAGGGTGAATTAAGTTGACTAGCAAATTCTTCAGATACACAAGAACAGGTGGCACCCAAATCAAATAATACATATGCATTTATATCATTGATTGGGATTATACCTAACACCACGTCCTTCGCAGCTACTGCGTCCTGGACGGTCATGTTAAAGGTCCTTGCGGTTGGGCGATTAGATTGTGTCGGTCTGCCGATCATCAGTTTGTTTCCCTCTTATTGGGTGCTACCTCCGCCATTTCCCTTCTTCAGGCAATCCTTGATTCGGTGCTCCGTCGAGCCGCAAGCGAAACACCCTTGGATCGTTTTCATTTTCGGGCAGTTGGACGAAATGTGTCCCTCCTGGCCGCAGTTGTAGCAAGTTCCGCGTCCCTTCCAGCACTCGCCCTGATGATTCTTTCCATATTTTGGGCATCCCTCAGCCCTCTTCCTAAAACCTCCACGAAAATTTCCCGACTGATTGTTTTTGTTATTGTTGTTGTTGTTGTTGTTATTCTCACTGCTGCTTCCTCCTCCACGATTTTCTCCTCCCGTGTTCTTACCCTTCTTTTCCTTGTTATAAATACTTAAGGCTTCATTGCCACCTTCTGCAATGATCACATTTTCCAGCAATGTCACAAAAGAATCAATCTGAAGAACTGATACCTTATTAAACAGCCAAGGCTTCAGTCATTGTTCAAAACGTCTCGTTTTCCCCTCTTCGTCTCCTACTTGGTGTTCTGCAAATCGCGCTAGTTCATTGAACTTAGCCGCGTACTGCGCCACCGTCATATCACCTTATTTCAGTTCTAGAAACTTAACCTCCATCATATTCTTCATGCTCTTTAGGAAATAGTTCTCAAAGAACAGAGTCTTGAATCTTTCCCAAGCTATTATCCCTTCTCCCGCTCTTTGTTGATTAGCCTCCCACCAGTAGTTGGCTTCGCCCCTCATCATATACGTAGCGAATACAGTCTTTTGTTCTTCACCCACACGAGCGATAGTGAAAGCCTTCTCGATATCCTTACCCATGTCTGAGCTATGATCGGATCGATAGTACCCTCGAACTCTGGGGGTCCTACACTCCTAAAGTCCTTAAAGTTCGTGACTGGAACTGCTTGAGGGTTGGGGCGAATGGGTTCGTTGTTCCTTCCCCCAAGAGCTTCTCCTAACAGATCTACTAGCTTCTGGATCGGGTCTACTTGTTCCCTCTTATTGTTCATTGATTCCTCAGGTGAAGTTAATCTACGTCTGGGCGGCATTTTCTGCATCACAAAATTTTCACTTTTATTATTCCATTATACTACTTAAGTATTTCTTAAATGCTAAAATAGAATAGAATTTATAACATGTTTATGAAATAAGATCATTTATATTCATATGCCAAATTATTTCATTACATGATTATCCCTAGCATATTTCTATAAATGCCAACACATATCCCCTACTATCACAAAAGACGGGGAAATACTAACATACTACCCCTCTAACATAAGCTTACTTGGGGTTTACATATCTATCCCATACTTTATACAAAAAGTTGGGATTACAACGTATATACAACACATAAAGTAAATACTACTACTAGACTGACTAAGGGATCTCATCCCAACATCCCTCGCTCCATAGCGCTCTTGTACTCTATCTGCGCTATGTACGCCATCAGCTCTCTGCTAATAGTATGTAGGGTCTGTCCCTGCTCCGTCGTGTAGTTGTATACACCATCGATCACCCTCTCAATGGCTGAGTGAAACACGTAACCCATCTTGTTCACCTTCCTCTTCTTGCACCTGACCTCATCCTCTAGGTCGTCTGCCCTCTCATTAGCTGCTTCCCACTTCTCCTCGAAATGGATCCTATCCATCACCTCTAACTCTAACTGAGTTCGAAGAGCTTCCTTCTCCGTCTTCTCACTCAATTCTCTCTGCTCTACTTCTTCCAACTTTCCTGCTAGATCCACATTCCTAGCCACCGACCTGTGAAACAAAATCCCCATTTGGATCCCTGCCTCCCTGCGGTAAGCAATCTCTACCTCTAACTCCTGCATCACTAGCTTCCTCTGATGGTCCTCATCCCTCAGCTTTTGGAATTCGGACTCCCTCTCCTGAGCTTCAGCCTCTAGCTCCTGAACTCTGCAGTCCAGCTCTAGGATCTGCTCCTCATACTAGCCTAACATCTGCTCCTCGACAGTAGCCTCGTTAGAGTCCTCTATGGGCTCATCCCCCATCGACTCGTCCTCCATAGGCTCCTCCTCTGGATTGGACTCTACCTCAATCTCATTCTCGTCGTCAAACTCGGACTGTGGAACTGCCTGTACAGGCACAGCCTCTAGAGGTGCCTCTTATACAACATGTATATCTCGGGGCTCCTCCTCTGCCACTCTACTAGGTCCTCCCATGTCTGTCATCCTACAATCACAAACAAAAGACAAACAAACAGCAACTCCATTAGAATGTTAAACAAACATAAGTTCATTGTATAGAATGAAGTTATATTTCATAACACACTAAATCTCTCTCTAGGGAAAACTCTACATGAGTCTCATTCTCTTCTATCTTCTAAGTTCTCCTAAGTTATAATCTAAGGACTCTCGCTCCTAAGGTTTATAACTACAGCTCTGATACCAACCTGTGACGCCCCCAAATTTGGACCGCCACAGGGTCTCGAATTCGGTTCGTCACATTCTACAATCTAAGACAATAATAATATATCGCACAGCGGAATAACACAAAACTACGAATAGATTACATTTATTTAATATAATCATTCATATCCCAAGGTTTTGTAACTTAAACATCTCTTACATAGCTTAAACATACATAAGCATACTTAACTTAACTTAATACATAATAGACTAGAATCTTATTATAATTATCATGAAAGTTATACATAATAACAAGCTACTCCATAGCCTTGCCCTTGCCCTTATCAGCACCCGAAGGTCCGCCTTGCTCTGTCTTAACTGAAATGTTTTTAGGGGAAAAGTAAGAGAGCAACAAGTTTACTTAGCAAGTAATATAGCAATAAGGGTGTTCAATATAGTTTTCAATTCTCAAGGGTACAACAATAGATGATAGTTCAAGGACAACAAGAATTATCAATAGTTTTCAACAATAGTTGCTAAGGACTCAAGATAACAATAAGATTCAAGGTTTAACCTTTTCACATTTCAAAAATAATGAATACTGAGCAGTCACTAAGGACTATGAACTTCTACTAGAATTAACAGAAATATACTGATAATCCAATAAAACAAGTACAACAGGTGATCAGCCTAAAGTACCCTACGGTATGCATATCGTTCAATCGTACTCAAGTGTGCACGCCGGTCTCCCGACAATATATAGTTTTCCCTTCAAAGAAGGTTGTTCATCTCAGTCAATATAAGATTCCGCACCAATCAATTGGTTTAGATAGCTTTCAAATCATGATATTGGTCTAGCCGAATCGAATGGCATAGACCGCTCTTTCAATATATATAAGAACAATTATAAGTTCAATATTCGATATTAAAGTTCGAAGAATATAATCAACTTTATCTTAGCTATGAAGCAATGAGTCTTAAGACATGAATCATAATTTCAATGGTTTACTCGTACAACAAATAATAGTACAAGTCTAAACAATACTCAATAAGGAGTAGGGTTCGAGAACTTGCTTACAATATCCGTTGAACAAAGTAAATGCAAGGGTTTAGGATACTTCCCTTAAGCGTAGATTACCACTTATAACTTATCAACGCTTCAAATTCCTATCGTAATATATTTACATGTATAGGATATTCATTAGCTAAGTACATTCGGTGCACACGCTCGATATGTAAGTTAAATAGACACATATGGTTCTAACTTAGTCATATAATCCCTATACGTATGTTATTACATACTTGCACACATGTAGCACGAAATCAGTACATAATACATTATGAAATTACATAACATAGTTATATCATATATGCCATTATAGTAAATCATAACACTAAGTTGATTATGCCATTATTATCTATGGAGTTCCGTTTATAAGTTAAACATCATCATGGTATACTATCAACACTTATAACATATATCAGTAGTGTTCAGACCATGTTTAGCAGTTTAGGCATCAATATCAGTCAACTTGCAACATCAGAAAATAAGTAGAATGCACCAGGCATGAAAACAGACTGGCGCAGCTGCGCCCTGGTTAAGCCTAGGGATGGCGCAGCTGCGCTGTCCCCTGGCCAGACCCTGGTGGGGCTTGTGCACTGCTGCTTCTGTCCAAACCTTTAACATGCTAAGTCACTACCACTTATCATGCATACATTCTAGAGGACTTTACTGATAGTAGTGTGCATACAAGCCAATCATGTATGATGATAAAGCACATACTTTGTAAACAATCTTATTTATTTATTAATAAAATATTTATTTATTAAAGGCATTTAATTATCTACATGGTGCTGTTTTTATAATATGTAAATAACCCATAGTTTTAAGCAATGCTTTTAGAATCATGATGTTGATCATGCTAATGAGATCTAAATTCTTAGAAAGCTTTAAAACTAAAATAGTTCCCAATCGTGGGATTACTAAAAAGGGGATTAGTAAATCCAGATAGATTGGTACATATGTTGCTTGCTCATTGGATGAGGATGACTGATCTCATGGTCATTTGTGTGGAGACACTAAAGCAAGTATGTAGGTGCTTATTGGAGAATAAGTTCACTAAACGTGACTCGCTATGGAATACCTAATGGAGTTTTACTCGCCTGTCAATAGGAATTCCTAATGTGATAGTAGTACATGTGATCCTTGGACTTGAGATCATCATAGTGTCTTGTATGTAACAAATTATACTTTGACTAATTCCTTAAGGCCTTTTAAGGCATATATAGGGTATGCTTGGGTGTAATGAGTTACATATGGAGATAATGAATGATCAATAAAGAATCTACCACCTCTAGTAAAAGAGGAGATATGTCCTATGTGATTCGTTAAATGACAACCCAGGAATCCTTGGCCAAGGTAGAATGAAATTAGAAAGAGGTTTCTAATTTGCATTATTTGGAGTTGTGCATTTTCTAATCGAAATACATATGATTAAATAAATTAAGACTTGACAGTAAATCCATGTCTTATATTTAATTGGGATATTGTATGGTGGAAGGATTGAATTGTACGGTAACTATTAACTCGCAGGTTCTTTTACGATTAATGTTGAAATCTATATTATCTGGAAAGTCGTTGATCGCTAGGGAGGCTTATCCTTATTGTAGAATAAATGTTATTTATTTAAATAGATTATTAGTTTAATTTGTTTATTTAAATAAGATTAGAATTGTTCTAATTGATTTATTCACAACCGGTTTAATATGGAGAACCTAAAGGGTCACACCATAAAAGGAAGAAGAATTATTTAAGAAGAAAATGGCATGATAGTAATAATGCATTAAGTATAATTAATTTAATCTATGATGATAGAATAAATTAAATAGCTTAATGTTTATTATTTAATATTTTAGAAATATTAAATATAAATTAATAAGAGGAGTCTTATTAATATTATTATTATTATTATTATTTTAATTCTAAAGGAGTTTAGGAATTAATATAATATCAGTACTCTCTCTCAATCCTAATAAAGATTAGGATATAAATTAATTAAAAGTATTTAATTAATTAATTAAATAAAACCCTATTCTAATTGGATTAGGAGGGTTAACCTAATATCTATATAAGAGAGTCTTATATCAGAAATAAGGGATACATGTGAAATTTTCCAAGAGTTGGGAGTACACATATTCTATAGAGATAGAAACAAGGGTTAAGCCAATAACCCATCTTCTTGAGTTCTTCATCTTCCTTGGTGGATCACCGTTAGAGGCCAAACATTTGGGTGGCTGACATTATTCAAGGGAAGGAGCCACTATCAGAGGAATCAAAGGAATCAAAGGAGTAGAACTTGTACCTGAGGAAGCTTAGATCTTCAAAGGTATAATTCCATGTTCTCTCTTTTCTGTTATTGATAACAAGCACAAAGCATGATCATGGTTATGGGTTTGTATAAATTTTGAAAACCTAGTTTTTACGCTTCCGCCCTATTTATGTGATTTGATTGCATGATTGCGTTACATACAAACCCAACAGTGGTATCAAAGCCTAACTTTGTGCTAATTATCAATTTTATAATTCCATGTATGAATTGATGTGAGAATTGGATCGTTTTTCTGGACAAAAATCGTTTTCTGCAAGTTTCTGCGGCGAACGGCGCAGCTGCGCAGCTGCCCAGTTCATTACTGGCACAGCTGCGCCGGTCTGCAAAAACTGCTGCTTCCGTCTACCTGCGCAGCTGCGCAGCTACCCAGTTCATTACTGGCGCAGCTACGCCGGTACCTGGACAGACCCTGAAAATTAATTTTAATTAATTAAGTAAACTGTTTATTTAATTGATAAAGTTTTAAAATAAAGAAGTTTATTTTATCTGAAATATGATTTCAGAATGCTAAAATTAAAGGAGTTTAATTTGGATTTATTTTTGATTAAAATAAAAGAGTTTATTTTGTTTCAAAAATAAAATTTAGCAAAATTTTTGTCCATTAAATAACATCGATCCATATATGGAATAGCATTGTTATTCATGAGATGAATGGATATTTATTGATGCATATGTTGATGTGTATGATAATAAATGGGGTTGATTATGGACTATGACCAATGTGATTGGATTTTATTTTGGATGAATGCTTGAATGTATGGGTTTTATAAAATGGGGTCTGCGTACCCGTCTTCTCTTGTTTTATTCTCGATGTAAATTCTATCTCCTTTCTATGTACTTCCCCTTGACTGCTGATCAAGGTTTCTATTTAATTTTAAATAGTTAATGTAATAGAGATAGTTAGAATTATTTTGAAGAAATTGGAGACCAAGGAACGCATGAAGACTCATTTGTATGGAGCTAGGGTTTAAATGTAATAGTTATATTTAAATTTAAATTATTGCACTCCTAGGTTTGACCTTTTGGTTCACTTGGTGGCTCTAGTGAACCAAACTAGAATAAAAGTCCATAATCAATCCGGGTAGAATATAGTATTCTATATTGCATGCTAAATATTATATATATTATATTTTATACAAACATGCTTCGCATGTTTAATAAAATGACGCGTATTTTATATATATATGTGCATGCGCGCTTAAAAAGATGAGACAAATAATAACAAACCCTTCAAAGAAATAATATTAAGTCTGAAGCGTTCAAATGATATTTGGAATATCGAACGTCGCCTTCTAGCATGATTAGTTAATAGAGTATTAAATATTTAATATGAGTTTGTTGTGCTATCCACAAGGCGAGTATTGAATATTTAAGATGTTAATTAATCACATTTGATGCTTATCAAGAAAATTGAACGATCTAGTCTTGTTGTGCTATCCACAAGGACGAAAATTTTTCTTTTTTGAATTTATGGAAGTGCTAGGCTGGACTTAACTTAAATCATTTTAGTTCGGATGTGCACACACATAACCATTATGATTTAAGAGGCAAAATAAAAGGAGTTACATGGTGATGTAATTGACAAGAGTTGTCTACCTATTTATTTGTATATCGCTTGTTGTGCTATCCACAAGGTTATATACATTTGAAATGGGATCCTTATTCTCACTAGCAAATCTTTAATTAGATGTTGCCAAACTATATAAGTGAGGGTAATATAGTTTGATGAAAATAGTGGGAGATACCAATTTAAAATAAAAACCTAAATTTATTTTGGTATGCAAAGTTAATAAAATGAATGTTTGCTAAAATGTTGTCTTTTCACATGCAGAATTTTAAAAATGTCAAAATCACTAATCTCACTGCGAAGCATACTTGATGCTAATAAGCTTACCGGGCCGAATTATACGGACTGGCTAAGAAATCTGAGAATAGTTCTCACTGCTGAAAAGATTTCTTATGTCCTAAACTCACCTGTCCCTGGAACTGTTCCAGAAACAGCCTCTGAGGAAGAGATTGCCACCATTGTAAAGTGGCAAGATGATGCATCTGTGGCTCAATGCATCATGCTCGCATCCATGAATAACGAGTTTCAGCGTCAGCACGAAAACATGGATGCTCCTACTATGTTGATTCACCTCAAGGAGTTGTATGGTGAACAAAGTAGGACTGCTAGATATGAGATATCTAAGGAGCTCTTCCGATCTCGGATGTCCAAGGGCAAAGTGAACATAAAGGAACAAAAGAAATCTGATCCAGCTAGCAAAGGAATGTGCTTCCATTGCAACGAGCCGGGTCATTGGAAGAGGAACTGCAAGAAGTTTCTGGCAAAGAAGAAGCTTGGAGAAGCTTCGACTTCCAATCAAGGTTTGTTCATGATTGAAATTAATTTTTCAGAAAGTCAAAATTCTACTTGGGTATTGGATACCGGCTGTGGTTCTCACATATGTAATAATGTGAAGGGACTGGTCAGAAGTAGAAAGCTGAACAAAGATGAGGTGATCCTACGAGTGGGAAATGGAGCAAAAGTTGCTGCATTAGCTGTAGGAACTTATTGTTTATCAATGCCTTCGGGCAAATCCATTTATCTTAATAATTGTTATTATGTTCCGAATATTATTAAAAACATTATTTCAGTTTCTGTATTGGATATGGAAGGTTTTGACGTTATTATAAAGAACAATGGTTGTTCTATTTATAAAGACGATGTTTTATATGGTATTGGAAATTTGCGAAATGGACTTTATACACTTGACTTGCAAGAAAATATATTTCAAATTGAACAAATTAAGAAAAGGAAAAGAGATGATATTAATTATACCTATATGTGGCACTGTAGACTCGGTCATATCAATGAAACAAGATTATCCAAGTTGCATAAAGATGGGCTCCTCGAGCTATCTGATTATGAATCATATCCAACTTGTGAATCTTGTCTCATGGGTAAAATGACTAAATCTCCTTTTAGTGGAAAAGGGGAGAGAGTTACAGAGTTGTTGGCATTGATTCACACAGACGTTTGTGGACCTATGACAACAAGTGCACGGGGTGGGTATTCTTATTTTATTACTTTCACTGATGATCACTCAAGATTTGGATATGTGTATTTAATGAAATACAAATCAGAATCATTTGAAAAGTTCAAAGAGTTCAGAAGTGAAGTAGAGAAACAAACGGGCAAGAGTATTAAGATACTTCGATCAGATCGAGGTGGAGAATACTTAAGCAGTGAGTTTCTCAATTGTCTCAGAGAAAATGGTATAATCTCACAATGGACTCCTCCAGGTACACCACAGTTAAATGGAGTATCTGAAAGGAGAAATCGAACACTGTTGGACATGGTTCGATCCATGATGAGTTTTACCGACCTTCCAATTTCCTTCTGGGGATATGCCCTAGAAACGGCTGCATACCTACTTAACAAGGTACCTACCAAATCCGCCCCAAAGACTCCATATGAGATGTGGAAAGGGAGGAAACCAAATCTTAAGCATGTTAAGACTTGGGGTTGTCCAGCTTATGTCAAAAAGTTTGAAAATGATAAGCTACAGACTAAATCCGATAAGTGTAGATTTGTGGGAGACCCTAAAGAAACCGTAGGGTATTATTTCTATCATCCAACTGATCAAAAGGTGTTTGTTGCGAAACATGCTACCTTCTTGGAGAAAGAGTTTATCCATGAAGGGGTCAGTGGGAGTAAGATATATCTTGAAGAAGTTCAAGAACCACAAGTTACCACGAACCAAAGTCAGGTACCTAACCAAGTAGAAGAACCTACTGTACCACACCATGTTCGTAAATCTGGAAGAGTACCGAAGATACCTTAGAGGTATGGATTCGTTATAGAGGATGACGATGAGGTACACATCATGAATGATGATGATCCATTGAATTACGAACAGGCTATGAGTAATAAAGACTCAGGGAAATGGCTTGAAGCCATGAAATCTGAAATGGACTCCATGTATGAAAACAAAGTATGGTCTTTGGTTTCACCACCTGAAGGTATTAAACCTATTGGGTGTAAATGGGTTTTTAAGAAAAATACTGGAGCAGACGGAAAGGTAGAGACCTATAAGGCCCGACTGGTTGCAAAAGGTTTCAAACAAAGACAAGGAGTTGACTATGATGAAACCTTCTCACCAGTAGCCATGCTCAAGTCCATTCGGATTTTGCTTGCGATTGCAGCTTACAACGACTATGAGATCTGGCAGATGGACGTGAAAACGGCCTTCCTCAATGGGAAACTTGAGGAGGATGTGTATATGACACAGCCAGAGGGATTTATTTCAAAAGTTGGAACAAATCAAGTCTGTAAGCTACAACGATCCATTTATGGGTTGAAGCAAGCTTCTCGTAGATGGAACATTCGTTTTGATGAGACAATCAAAGAGTTTGATTTTATCAAAAACGAGGATGAACCATGTGTATACAAGAAGGTTAGTGGGAGCGCAGTATCATTCCTTGTATTATATGTTGATGATATATTACTGATAGGGAATGACATTCGTATGTTACAATCCATTAAAATCTGGTTATCTAAAAACTTCTCCATGAAGGACTTGGGTGAAGCATCCTATATTTTGGGGATAAAGATCTATAGAGATAGATCTAAAAGGATGCTCGGCTTATCCCAAGGAACGTACATTGATACGATGCTAAAGAGGTTTAGCATGGAAGATTCCAAAAGAGGTCTCATGCCGATGAGCCATGGAATAAATCTCTCCAAGAAACAGGCCCCAAAGACACCTGAGGAGAGAGACCGTATGAGTAAGATCCCTTATGCTTCTGCAATAGGATCTATCATGTACGGTATGATATGTACTAGACCGGATGTTGCTCACGCACTTAGTGTAACAAGCAGATACCAGTCGAATCCAGGAGAAGAGCACTGGAAGGTAGTGAAAAATATCCTAAAGTACTTGAGAAGGACTAAAGATATTTTTCTTGTCTACGGTAGGTCTGAATTAAAACTCGAGGGATTCACGGACTCAAGTTTTCAAACAGACCAAGATGACAGTAAATCTGTTTCAGGGTATGTGTTTACCTTGAACGGAGGTGCAGTGAGTTGGAAGAGTTCCAAGCAGCAAACAGTTGCTGATTCAGTGACAGAGGCAGAGTATATAACTGTAAGTGAAGCTGCAAGTTGATGTTTCGGATGAAAAGTTCATTACAGAACTAGGAATAGTTCCTAAGTCTCATCTTGAATCTAAACATGTGTTGCGGCACTTTAATTAAAGAAATCATTGAAAGAGGAGAGTGTAGACTCTCAAGACAACATTGCAGATCCATTTACTAAAGCTTTAACACAACAGCAGTTTGATCGTCACTTAGAGAAGATGGGTATGAGATACCATGGCGATTGGCTTTAGTGCAAGTGGGAGATTGATAGTAGTGTGCATACAAGCCAATCATGTATGATGATAAAACACATACTTTGTAAACAATCTTATTTATTTATTAATAAAATATTTATTTATTAAAGGCATTTAATTATCTACATGGTGCTGCTTTTATAATATGTAAATAACCCATAGTTTTAAGCAATGCTTTTAGAATCATGATGTTGATCATGCTAATGAGATCTAAATTCTTAGAAAGCTTTAAAACTAAAATAGTTCCCAATCGTGGGATTACTAAAAAGGGGATTAGTAAATCCAGATAGATTGGTACATATGTTGCTTGCTCATTGGATGAGGATGACTGATCTCATGGTCATTTGTGTGGAGACACTAAAGCAAGTATGTAGGTGCTTATTGGAGAATAAGTTCACTGAACGTGACTCGCTATGGAATACCTAATGGAGTTTTACTCGCCTGTCAATAGGAATTCCTAATGTGATAGTAGTACATGTGATCCTTGGACTTGAGATCATCATAGTGTCTTGTATGTAACAAATTATACTTTGACTAATTCCTTAAGGCCTTTTAAGGCATATATAGGGTATGCTTGGGTGTAATGAGTTACATATGGAGATAATGAATGATCAATAAAGAATCTACCACCTCTAGTAAAAGAGGAGATATGTCCTATGTGATTCGTTAAATGACAACCCAGGAATCCTTGGCCAATGTAGAATGAAATTAGAAAGAGGTTTCTAATTTGCATTATTTGGAGTTGTGCATTTTCTAATCGAAATACATATGATTAAATAAATTAAGACTTGACAGTAAATCCATGTCTTATATTTAATTGGGACATTGTATGGTGGAAGGATTGAATTGTACGGTAACTATTAACTCACAGGTTCTTTTATGATTAATGTTGAAATCTATATTATCTGGAAAGTCGTTGATCGCTAGGGAGGCTTATCCTTATTGTAGAATAAATGTTATTTATTTAAATAGATTATTAGTTTAATTTGTTTATTTAAATAAGATTAGAATTGTTCTAATTGATTTATTCACAACCGGTTTAATATGGAGAACCTAAAGGGTCACACCATAAAAGGAAGAAGAATTATTTAAGAAGAAAATGGCATGATAGTAATAATGCATTAAGTATAATTAATTTAATCTATGATGATAGAATAAATTAAATAGCTTAATGTTTATTATTTAATATTTTAGAAATATTAAATATAAATTAATAAGAGGAGTCTTATTAATATTAATATTATTATTATTATTTTAATTCTAAAGGAGTTTAGGAATTAATATAATATCAGTACTCTCTCTCAATCCTAATAAAGATTAGGATATAAATTAATTAAAAGTAATTAATTAATTAATTAATTAAAACCCTATTCTAATTGGATTAGGAGGGTTAACCTAATATCTATATAAGAGAGTCTTATATCAGAAATAAGGGATACATGTGAAATTTTCCAAGAGTTGGGAGTACACATATTCTATAGAGATAGAAACAAGGGATAAGCCAATAACCCATCTTCTTGAGTTCTTCATCTTCCTTGGTGGATCACCGTTAGAGGCCAAACATTTGGGTGGCTGACATTATTCGAGGGAAGGAGCCACTATCAGAGGAATCAAAGGAATCAAAGGAGTAGAACTTGTACCTGAGGAAGCTTAGATCTTCAAAGGTATAATTCCATGTTCTCTCTTTTCTGTTATTGATAACAAGCACAAAGCATGATCATGGTTATGGGTTTGTATAAATTTTGAAAACCTAGTTTTTACGCTTCCGCCCTATTTATGTGATTTGATTGCATGATTGCGTTACATACAAACCCAACATTTACATACTTGCATGACCATTCTAAGTTCATTTTACACATCATGGTCATAGTTAGAGATTTCTAAGGAAATAGGCCAATTGGGGTCATACATCATAAGGACTACCGTTCTTACAACGTACACACATAAGGTAGTCATGAAATCAGTTTAGTATGCATGCTCACTAAGACCTTCATCATATACACATAGCTAGCATCGTTATTTGCTTGAAAACTTAATCAAACTCATACTTGATTAACTTGCATTGTATCTAACAAGTTGGGTGCACATATAGGACATTTTAGTGATGTTAAAAGTACTAGCATGCATAACAAAATATCAGAATGTATTCCTTAACATGTTAATGAGCATTAGTTCTTCAAAACTTTCAAGTTTCTCTTTAAAAGTCATCTTGAACTAGGCTAACATGACTTAATACATGCAAACAGATTTTAGACTGTATTTCATTCATAACCTACCCACATACACATGCTCATACGGTCAGAATATAAACATGATACATATATGTCAAAGTTCATTTCAAAACTATAACTTTCTTTAGTAATTAAATACTAACATAATCAAACATGCTCATGCTATGTCAAAGTACTCATATATACATGTTAAACATGTTAATCATATTCTTCTTGCATTGTTAAAGTGATACTAACAAGTTAGACTTATCAGATTGTTAACAGAAACAGAAAACCAAAATCAGGTCCCGGCGCAGCTGCGTTGCACCTTAGTACAAAACGGGCGCAGCTGCGCCGTGTCTCGGCCAGAAATAGAAAATCTTTCTACTTCGGCAGAACTAAACCCAACATCAAAATTTCCTTACAAGATCCATTCTAAACCAGCCACATTGCATTTCTAACTTGCATATAAGTTTATATAACAACTAACAATCATTCTCCAATCAATTTAACATATAATTCAAGTATAATCAAGAACTTTAGAAATTTCAGAAATGAGGAACATAGAAATGGGAATATACCTCTGCTAAAATGAATTAAGCTTGCTGCTAAAGTGATTACTACAATGCTGCTATATCACTCTCCCTTAACTCAATAGAAGCTCTCAGCAAATGAAAGACGAAGAGAAGAAGCTATATTTATAGAAAATCCAATATATAGTCCATAACTTTGCTCACCATTTTCAACTAACGGAAGAAAGATGAATACATTGGTTAATGAAAATGAGTTGGTAGAGTAGTTGAAAACACTGTTATGCCCACTCCCCTTATGATCATTTGCTACACTTTGCTGAGTTTGAGAAGAGAGAATAGAGTAGGCTATGATTTTGCTGAGTTTGATAAAATAGGCTAGCCTTTATAAGCTATACACGCGAAGAAGAGATGAGACTCTTATTATAGGACAATGCTATATCTCAGCATTAGCAATATGAATTCATACAACACTTATGTTATTATATATACACATACTATATACATAGGCTATAATTTAATTTAGAGTCACAATGTAATTTCAAATGAGGAAACAATATTACAATGTAGCAAGTTGGGGTACATATATATCAACATATAATCCATGTACATTTCATAATACCGAATACAATCTAATTACGTATTAGCTTTCCCCATTACCATATACTATATTATTTCAATTATTGAAATAATTATTATTTTAATTCCACTTTAATATTAAAATAGCTAACCATTTATTATTTTCTCTCATATATTTAAATATACCCTTAGTTCAATTTAATAACCCATAAGGTACACCTCTAATGTATCCATACATACATGTTGTCACATATCATCATTACAACTCTTATTATTTCAATTATATTAATTTTTTGAAATAATCATTAAGTAGCAATTGTTTATTTAATACTCATGTGGTACATATTTAATGTAGTCACGCATCATACTATGTCACATAAGCATTATGATGTACTCACTCATACATTTAATCATAATATATAGTTCTTATATATTATATGACCATATTAAAGTGTCACACTACACTTTATATAATATAGTTGTAACTACTATATATTATATGTTTAATTAACACATACCATGCACACAATAATTAATTAAATAAATATAAATCTTAGTATATCTTTTAGTCACTTACTTATTACTATTCCTTTACTCACAATAACAAGTGATTAATAATATAATATTAATTAATAAATTACTTATCAATTCATCCTTTAATTAATCAAATCATCATCGATTCCATTCTCGTGCCACACAAGGCATTCTACAAGTTTATCGCAATATTCCATATTTCCTCAATTATCATAAATTCAATTTGAAATTGATTGAATTACTCGTCTCATAACACATAAACATTTATGTTCAAATAAATATTCATTATCTTATTATTATCAAAATTAATATTTATTCATGAAATTCACGGTTCTTACAATTACCACCCTTTTAGTAATTTAATTAGTTAAATTACTATTTACTCCAACTAATTAATCTCTTGCAAATATATATATAAAATATATATTTTAAATATAATATATCTTAATTACATATTCATTTTATAAATATAAAATAAATATGCAATAACATAATAACCCTTGCAATTAATAATAATTGCTTACTTAAGATATTATAAGAAAATATAATATCATTCTCTTTGTTCTCATAAATTCAAACAAGAATTTATTTACCTCATTAAAATATTATAATAATTATAATCTTCTTTCTTTATTAAAATAATTCCATATAAGAATTTATTTTAATACTTTTGGTTATAGCATATAAATTATATACTTAAACCGCCTCTTTAATTTTTATCCCAATTGTTCACAACAATTATTGTTTCATTGCTTAATAAATATATAGACATAATACATATTTATTAAATCTCATATACATGCTACATCAAACATGCACAATTCACATATAGTAAATAAATAAATAAAAATTATTCACGATTTTAATATTATTATTATAACAGAAATATAAGAAATTCTCAGGTTCTTACAGTAACCCTAGCTTTTAGATTGCGATATCAAAGCTAACATTCTGAGGGACTATATGTATTGACGAGATTTACCGAAGGTTCTCAGAATCTAGGACACAAGTCCATAGATCTAGAATATCCCAAGATCCTTACAATAACACAATCGGGATCGGGTTAAATGCTTATTTAGTCATTGTACTATAGGTCAACTTACAAGTGAGTCACTAAACCGATTTTTCTTACAGTCAACTCACTGTACCTCATTTTACTAACAAACATTTGAAATTCCGTCTTGAGAGTTAAGTTTTTTAACGGCAAATTGACATGGCAATGCCATGTAGGCACATAATCATGTTGTAATACTTTTTTTAACATGTCAGCTTTAACCCGCCCAATAAGACCCACCCACCCAATTCATAAGCTACTCACCCGCCTCCCCCTTCCTCCTTCCTCCCTTCTACATCTATGTTCTTTCTTGTTCCTGCATCTATGTCCAATCAAAGTGTAGCAAAAGGTGTGGCTTAGCTTTGGGCTTCTACTATGTTTGGCCCGAAACAAATCTCATGTGACGCCCCCAGAATAGGTCCAATCAACCCAACCCATTCTGAGTCACCAAATACATGGTACAGAATCCAAATATAATATTTTATAACATACGGTCGTGCAAAATACGACCACACAACTGTGAGTTTCAATACAAATCGTATATAATACGAATTATAAACACTCAAATTTATTCCTTATTCATTACAATTATTGTCCCACTATTTTATAGAATAGTGAGGACTTCTACAGCTCTAACTCGGACCATCACTCCATTCCCCGACTAGTACCCGCGATATTCTCATTTTCTGAAGAGAACAATGAAAGAAAAGGGTGAGCTCAACTAGCCCAGTAAAGAATATTATGACTAAGATAATGAAAAACAAATTATCGTTAGTCTTCAATAAATCAGATAAAATATTATGGACAACAAGTTTTAGATCAATATTCGCAACGGACATAACAATTCATTAGAAGAGTTAAGTAGAGAATGATGTCTACTATCTTCTTTGATTTAAAAGTTCATCATCAATATTTTATCCCTGTAACATCAATCAATCTACATTTCGAATCAAATATTCATCTTTTGCACTATGGGCCAAAATATTCATTTGTATCACCAGTTGGTCATGTTCATCTCAACACCTGTCCATCTTTACACTACGGGCCAAAGATATTCATCAGGTAATCATTCATCTTTGCACTACAGGCCAAAGATATTCATCAAGTAATCATTCATCTTTGCACTACAGGCCAAAGATATTCAGTTATATCACCATTTATGACTGAGGATGATGAAAAACAATACGAATAACGAATCTAGTGAGATAAAGGACAAATATTAGAGAATTTATCCAGAGTTCAAGAATGAAGATCAAAACCTGGATCCAATCAATGATTATTTGGAAAGAAAAAAAATAAAAAAAAATTACCGTGAATAGTAACTCATGAATAGTAACTCGACATGAAAAGATAAAAATTTCAAAAGAAAGTTCAGACCAATATTCCAGTGAAATGATATTATATGAAGCGCAAAACTCAAGGAATTTCTGATCATTTCAGGAATTATAGAAGCAATTGTTACCGTAGTAAGTTTAGAGTTAGGAATCTGAAATGAAACAATATACGAAACTGCAAATGGACTTTCACCCGTCATGCGGTAGTCCGCGTAGACAGATTATTTTCATAATTTAATAAATAATTAATATGAAGGATTATTCACCAAGCATGCGGTAGTCCGCGTAGACAAGTTATTCCCATAGAATAATAAAGAATGGAATAACAACAGGATTTCACCATGTATGCAGTAGTCCGCGTAGACAGGTTGTTCCAACAGAATAATAAAGAATGAAATAACAACCCTTGCGAGTATTGAAAGAAAATAACTCTCTTTATGAATACGAAAGAAATAATACCCCTTACCTTAATAAAAATTTGGAGACTGCACTATTGTAATAGCAGAATACTCTTCTTCTTTCTCTCTTACTCTCTATACTTTCTCTCTTTAGTTTTAGTGAATTGATGAGAAATAATGAAGAAATGAGCTTCTATTTATAGGCTTAGCAGAGTAAGGGTAAAATAGTCTTTTCGCTATAATTTATGACATCATCGCTTACATCATCGATCCTATGATATCATTGCATACCTAATCGTTCCGATGACATCATTGCTTACCTCATCATTCCGATGACATCATTGCTTACATCATAAGAATTCAAATTCAATTTGTTCTCTTCCACCTCATTTTATTTTTATACCATTAATTTACTATAATAATGTTACCATTCAAATTATAAAAATCATACAATTATATAATCACATCATACTACTATAATGTAACATTGTAATAATATATTTGAATGCATTATTTTATCAGAAAAGATAAAATACCAACCTTCAACAAATGTCACATGCTAAAGATTCCTCCATTTAAATTCACATTGAATAAATATTTCCTTATCATATATATCAATAATTAATTATTCACAAATAATATTACAAAACTACAATATTGACAACCAGGTCGTTCCCAGGAAAGATGGGGCCTTCCGATAAGGATTTTTCCTTATTGGCGCGCAATTAACTAACCCCTTTCCTAGACAGAACTTCCTTAGACATTGCCAATAATGCTATCTAATAATATTATTCAAATAATATGAATTATTGATTTGATAATTTAAACTACTGTGCAATGATAATTATTGAATCACTAATATAAAATATCCACGTAGCAATTATTGAATCAATAAAATAAAAAATTGAATAGTAATTACCATAACAATTATTGAGTAGTGACTTCTTACGTAAGAATCTATAATTAGAATTACTGTGCAATACCGTGTGCTACTGTGCAACATCGCGTATTACTGTATTTTAACCACCGGGTATTTTAACAGTTTTAACGATAAAAGTTTTACCGTTATTTTTGTAAAAAGGTTATTTCTGTCGCTTTATATATCCGACATTCATTTTGTTGTGGGGTCCACCAATGACTGCGCAGTCGTATGAATATTCTCCGACAAAAAGAATATTCCTCGACCAAACAAATATTCCCCGACACAACGAATATTTTGTAATCACTTGCTTACTTTGTAAAATTTGCACATCTCACCCATAACTTATCACATTTATCAAATCAACACCTTACTATTTCCAAAATAATATATAAAGAAAATTAAATCTTTATTCATAAAAGTTGGGGTCTTACATCTCACGTTCATAGCTCAAGTTTCAAATGGCTCAATCAATGAAATTCTGAGCTACAACAAACGGAAAAATCCCAAATCAAGACAGATCGGCAACGATTTTTTCATTTTCAAGAGATTTTTTTCTATTTTGATCTTGTTTGTTAGGTATTCTAGTGATTTATGGTTGTCAATTGCTAATGTTTTTAGTATCCGGATGTCATGCACTAAATTGGATGAGGAAGATGATGAACAATGATGATGGTGCTAGGTTAGAGAGAGAAAGAGATAGAGAAATCTGGATGATGAGTTTGTTTAATTTGTTTAACTATATTATAAATTGTTAATATATCATAATATTTGCTTTCAATAATTAATAATTCTTTGCTTAACATATATAAATATTTATGTAAATAAAAATTTATTTTGAAAATATTTTTAATTTGAAAAGATTTTTAATTTTTTAATTTTTTTAATTTCTTTTATTATATTTGTTATTAATTATATAAAAAAACCATCTGCTATTAATTATAAAAATAACTAAATAACTTTTTTTATTTTTTAATTTCTTCCACGTATTTTTTGCTAAGTTTTTTTGATTTTATTATAATTTTCTTTCATTTTCCCCTAAATTTCTTTCATATTCCCCTTAATTTTAATTAGCATATTTTTAGTTTTTATGTTGCACATTTGTAAAATAAAATAAAATAAAATTTAATTCTTAAAAATTGCACTCGAGTAAGGCAATAATAATTTATTTAATTTTTTTGTTATAAATTCAGTAACAATATTAAAGAAAACATACAAGTTTCTTATTTTTTTAGTTATAAATTAAGTTTCTTATTCATTTTGGCAAATTTTTCTAATTTATATTATTATTTGTAAAGAATTAAATAAAAAATCATTTGGTATTAATTACAAAAATAATTAAATATATTTTTGATTTATTTTCTTATTTTTTTGGTTAACTTTTCTAATTTATATTATACTTTAAAATAATTCTTTTATTTTACTCATAAATTTTCCCTTTTAGATCCACATAATCAATGCCACGTGGGATAATTCATGACACATATGCTTATTTTTTTTACAAGTCAGCTGCTTACGTGTACATTTCCGTTTAAAGTCACGATTTTTCTAACAGTTTGTAAGTAAATAAGGGTTCAGTGAGTTGACTGTAAGAAAAATCGGTTTAGTGGCTCACTTGTAAGTTGACATATAGTACAATGACCAAATAAGCATTTAACCCAATCGGGATCTAAATGAAAGCATATAAAAAATGTATCCTAAACCCGCTATCAGGTGATTCAATCGTTAGAATCCCTAGAGCGAGTAGTTAGGACCTCCACCCCACTAGATATAGATCTAAGGTTTTACGAAATGCTCAAAATCGATTGAAAACATTGAAAATGACTAGATCTAACCTAGATCCAAGCTAATCTAGCATAAAAATTCAAGTTTTGAAGCTTTAGAATCGGTTAAGGGCTAGATTTGGCCAGATCTAGGGTAGATCTAGTAAAAAGATTTGATTTTTAACTATCTACAAGCAAAATAATTGGTAAAATAAGGAGATCTGTAGATAAAGAACAAGTATATATGTATAAAAGATTAAAACTTTAACTAGATCTAAGCACAATAATTAACAAGATCTAATAGATCTAATAAATCTATAATGAATATACAAAAGATTCGATTTTTCACCTTGGGAAATAAAGATACAAACTTCTTTGCCTTGAATCTATGATATAACATTCAATATATAAGAGATTAAAGTATATAATACTAGATCTAACTTGAATTTAATGATTTTTGATGTTTAAATACGAGCTCTTTCTCTCTCTCTAGAAATCTATTTCTCTCTCTAAAAATGAGCTCTCCCTTGCAAATGAGATATTGATGCCCATATATAGGGCTCCGGAGCCAGCTGAAGGTACACCTGCGACTAGCCACGGTTGCTTCTGCAGCTAGCCCTTGTGAGTCCCGCAGCCTCAAAGTTCGTGCCTTTGGTCGTTATGCATTTTGCTGAAATGTCCTTATCTTTCAATCCGGGAATAGTTGGGATAAGTGTCATACTATTTCGAAAAGCTCTTTCGGAGGGCTACATAATGTCATTAGTTTTGACCAATTCCGGACCCAGGAAGATGAAGAGAAAAGCATAAAACGTACCTTCTAGAATCTGCGGAACAGTCAACTAGATTACCTCGGGTAGTCTGCGATTTGGGGATCGCTATGGTGGTTGTTATGACCTCATCCTCAACTCTGTGCTTCTTACTTGGATATGTTGTTATCGGGGTGAAATTACGCTTTTTCCCTCCCGCGGAAGTTAGTAAAAGAAAAATGAAATTCCGGGTGTCTACAGACATGAAAATGAAAAAAGAAAAAAGAAAATAAATAAATTTGATTTATTCTTTCCTTTCCTTCCTCCCATCTCTCTCTTCTCCCCCTTTTTCCAGATCAAATAGATCTACGTATAATTTTCTCCCTTTAAAATTTATGAAAATTTTGAGATCCGAGTACCCAAAACATTGAATTGAGTTTCAAAGTTCAACATTAGATATAACAATGAAGTCTAAATTACCAACAACAACAGCAGATGAAGTAAATGGTATTGTAGTAGGTTTCCCCCCTTTTGCCTCCTACTCTCAGCAACCTTATGTCTCCGAACTTCTCCCCTTCACTCTCGATCGCCTCCACAAGGTCCACCCCTTCCCCAATCTCTCTCTATATCCATGTGTGTGTGTGCGTGTGTGTGTATATATATATATATATATATATATATATATATAAATATACAAAAAATCTCCAACGAACCGAAAAAAGCGAACCAAAGACAGACTGGTGGGTCGTTGACACTCCTAAATTAATACCTTACTTCTACTCTATTAACACAAAGATTAGTATAGTAACAAGTAAAGGTCGATCCCACAGATAGTGTATTATTTTATATTTATCCAATTATTTTCAATAAAATGGGGTTTTGAATTGATTAACTAAATTAACAAAAGTAAACTGAGAAGAAATAATAATGATTTAAAAGATTTAGTTCTTCAGTTTAGTATCACCTTTTCATAACAATGGATTAATCAAGTGTGACATTATTCACCCTTCAATGAAACTAATAGCCCTAACTAACAACAAGCTCTGCTACCCGAAACTCCTTTTAGATTATCACTCAATGAAACAAGCTATTCACAAGATTCTAACCATTATATAACCTAGAACAAACTCTCTAGATTTAATATAACAGCAATATTAAGAACTAGGGAATTAGACTACTACAAGCAACAATCACACAAGCTCAGATTGTTTAACCTGCCTTCTGATAATCATATCAATACTCAAAAGCTTGTCCACAATCAGGTATTACTAATTACTACTTGTGATTAGGAAAAATATCAATTACACGTAATACTATTCCTTAATCTAGCATATGATATTTGTTAACCAATTCAATTCTGCAGAAATCAAATCAATTAAGTCAAATAGCATTTAACAATTAAATCAGATTATCAAGAATGAATTTCATGTAAGAATAAATAATGAATACTCAATTAACCATTAATTATAAATAAGGTTCAACATCCCTTAGAATTGAAAATAAAGAACTTAGCTCATGTCTTCAATCTTCAATCTCCAAAGACCAAGGTTTTCCGTGGTGTAGCTAAGATTGAATAACTACTGACTATTACCATGTATTTATCGTGCTAGACAAAATCCTAAATCCTATGAGAACTACAACTCCAAATTCTAAAAGAAATTACAAAACATAACTCTAGTTTCCATAATGAAATAGAATCAATTTGGAAAGTAAATCTAATCTAAAATAAATCCTAAGTTCAATAGAAAGATCAATCCAATTCCATGTAGAAGTCTGCCACAATCTGCCTTGAGAAGTTACCAAAAATCAAAGGTTTTTTCAGATTTCCCGACCTAGCGCGGCCACGCCCCATTTGTACTAGGGAACGGAGCAGCCACACCCAAGAACAGAGAAGTCTTGGCCGGGGTGGCTTCATTATGCGTTGGGGCGAAGTCAAACAGAGAGGAACGCGCCAAGAGAATTCACTAGGTCATTTAGGCTCGCCGGGGCGAAGTCATCTTTTCTTGAAATCCTGCAGCAGCGCGGTCGCGCTACTTTTGTATTGGGAAAAGGTGCAGCTGCGCCTGACCCTGATCATCAATACTTTTGTCTTTTAGCTCCGATTCGTCCTGTTTTCATCTTTTCAGCTTCAATTACTCCTGAAATCAATAAATAGACTAAAAAGTCCATTTACATCACAAAACATGCAATAAAATCAAACGTAAAGGAATCAATAATCATGAATATCTTGGACTTATCAACTGACTATAGCTACAGACAAACTGTTACTATAGCACAGAAAAATCGGGTTTCTAAGCTATTGCGACGGCACGAACCGTCGTCGTAGCTACGGCGTCGGGCTATGCTATAATGACGGAAGAAACCGATACTATAGCCGGTTCGCTGGAGAGCCGGACCCTATATATATATATATATACACACACACACACACGTGTGGTAGTAATATTTGGTTAAATTAATTTTGGTAGGATTATATTTATAATTTGATAGGAGCCTGAGTCTTTACGCATGGATGTAAAGAGAATTCAGAGGCAGATGCAAGAGGTGGTTGTTGTCAATTATCGCGCTTTCATTTCTGTCGATGATGCATTGCTTTTCATTTGTGAGAAAGTTTCTTCTATTGATAAACATCTGAGATCTGAATACCCTAAATATTATGATTTTTTTTATTTTCACTTTCAAGTTTTTAATTATTTTTTTATCACATAAGTAATATTTTTGATTTTGTATTTCTTTTCAGAGTCACGTAGATAAAAATTAATGTATGTATAATTTTTTTAACGGAATGACCCAATTTTAAAATAATAATTAATTTACTGGAGTAATTTAAAAAATTAAAAGTTCAATGGTATAATCAGTAAAACGTGCCAATTACAGTAATTCATTAGTTTTACCGATAAAAAATTAACATTTGTTTATTTTTTTAACAGAATGACCGAATTTTAAAATAATAATTAATTTATTGAGATAATTTGAAAAAACTAAAAATTCAACGCTATAATCAGTAAACGTGTCACTGAGTAATTCATTAATTTTGCCAAAGACATGCATAACAAATTAAACTTCAACACAAAATAAAGGAACTTAGAATTATTCATCCGACCAAAAAAAGACCAGCCATCGCTGCCCAGCACCATAATTCAGCTACCACCACTACCAGCAACAGCTACTACATAGTCGCCAACCTTATCATCATCAACATCACTCCAAATTCTAGTTTAGATTCAGCCAACACGATCATCTGCAATAACTCTAGATCCCAACAAGCACGGCCAAACACGATCTTAGATTTGCCATCTCAATACACCAAACAGAAAACAAAAAGAAAAAAAAGAAAAAGGAGAAGAATCAGTCAACACTACCATCTCTTACTCAAATTCAATACAATTTAATCAAAACCCCCAGATTTCAAAAAATTCTTAATTCCCAAATTTCACCATCAAAATCTGAGGATAAAAACTTTTTTTCACCATCAACTTGAACCATCTCAACTCGGGACCATACAAATATCACCTTCAACAAACCCACAACTTCCAATCAGAACCCCCATTTCAAATCGAGCTATCTATGTCGAGACCCCAATCAAGATGAATCACTGATTGAAAAAAAAACGAGAGAGAAAAGAAGTCAAGTTCCCTGAAAAATAAAACCCAAAAATTGCGGTTTGTATATTATATACAGATATATGTAGAGAGAAGGAACTTACCGATGGAAATGATGATGAAATTTCCAAAAATTTACGAATTTTCGAGTTGAGTAGTTGCAATCGTTGTCATGGCGGCATGTCTTCCTCCTATTAGAACGGGATGGTGACTATGAGGGTTTTGAAATTTAGGGGATTATTGACTCTGGGTTATTGTAGCTTGATTTAGTCGAATTTTAGGTATGTTATTGGTTGCCTCTTTGAAGGTGGAGGTGCTTGCAATGATGGTGAAGAACTGTTCATGATATGGAATGGTGAGATGGTGTAATAATTGTTTTAATTATTTAATTTGTTTGATCGAATCTTTTATACAATTTGTTAAAGTTTGTTTTTATTTTAAGTTAATGGTTTTACTTGTTTAATTTATGTTATTTGTGTAATTTCTCAAGTTAAGTTGTGTAATTATTTTTAATTGTCTTTTTCGGTAAGTTGTTTGATTAATGTTAATTGAGTAAATTTTTTAATTTATATTATTTGTGTAATGTTTAAATGTTTAATTTGTTATTTTACCCTTTTGTCCTTTAATCTCATTAAAAAAATATTTTTTTTTTACACATAAGCACTAATTTAGCATATTAGGATGTCATGTCATCGATTTATTACATGGCATGGTCAATTGAACATAAGTGAAAAATATTAAGAGTTTGATAATTTAATTGAAAAAATTAAAAGAATGATCCCCGAAGTAGAAAAAAGTAAAGAGTTTATGTAATAATTTATATTTAAGCTTTTTTTTTATAAATATGATGTATGATTTGGCTAAGCTTTGTGATGTATTGTTTATTGTGTATCTATGTCATGTATTGTGAGCAAATGACAAGAATGCAAAAGCTTTGCCATGTTCCGAGGCTTCCCACTTTCCAGCCCTGCCATTCAAAGATTGGAAAAACAAAAAAGCAATGCTACTATCACATAATTTGGATCATATAAAACTCACACACACACACACACACACACACACACATATATATATATATATATATATATATATATATATATTTGCGGGTCCTGCATATCACGTAAACCTTGCAACATGCATGTGTATGTGTGTGAGCATTATGTGACCCAAAATTATGTGATAGTAGCATTATTTAAAACCAATAATACTACTATCACATAAAATAATCACATACCTCTCACATACTGCTGACGTGGCAGTATGTGATTTGTTGTTGACATGACCCACTTAACTCAACAATAAATCACATACTGTCACGTCAGCAGTATGTGATCTTTATATTACCATCTTTATGTGATAGTAGCATTATTTAAAAAAAAACAAAAAAAAACAATAAGTCTTAGGCGACAGGTTTGCACCGACCGGGGTTGCGACCGGCCGAAATTTTATTTTTATTTTTATTTTATTTTTTTACTTTTGATTCTCAAATAATTAATGTGATTTATTGCTGTACAACACTGTTTTTTACATATATCCAAACGATACCTAAATCAATGCATTTTGTAAAAATTTTAGTTTCAATAAATCACATTAATTATTTGGGAGTCAAAAGCAAAAGCAAAAAAAAAATTTTAAATTCCGACTGGTCGCCACCCCGCTCGGTGTAAACTCTGTCGCCGTAGGACTGAAGACAAAAACAAAAGCTCAACCCTGTTTCAAGGCATACCAAACCATTCAAAAGTACAAACCTGTTCCAGAGCATTCCCAACCAATTCAAACCAATAAATCAAAATATTGGCAAGACAAATAAATACCACAAAATATTCCAACCATTCTACATTATCAGAAAATTACCATAAAATATCATGTTCCATCCAAAGTACCACACATCTTATAATTACAAGTCTTAAATATCTCAGGTACTAATCAAAGGGTTACAACTATGTCAAAAGACCATAAAGAAAAAATTATACTAAAGCATGTCAGCCCCAAAAATACATAACAAAGCTCCAAAAATTATACTAAAGCATCCCCAAAAAATATCCACAAGTCCTCCATGGTAAGCACCAAGTTCCAGTGCCAGTTGATCCTGCCTTCGCAGTCCCTGTTGGGTGTGAGTCCTCACCCATGAGATAGAATCCAAGATAGAAAAGAATTAATTTTCTTTGTGAACAAGTAAATGGGTTTACTTGATATTAATCCAATTAGAAATTGGGTTAATGGAAGCAATATTGAAATTGGAGATTTCATGAAAGGAATCCAAGTTGAAAAATAATTTGATAAGGAGATGTGATCCCTAATTTGATTAGGAGAATAAATTGTTTCTAATCTAAAATAGGAATGGATTAGAAAGAGTATTATAAATAAGGCTATGGGGAGTCTTATTTGATACATGAGAGAAGCTTGGTAGCAAGAAAGTATCAAAAGAATAAAGAGAGAGAATTACAGTTTGTTGTTCATGGGTATCCGGCACCATCTCCATTCAATAGAAAGCTTGAAGACTTTATTGTTTGGAGTGTTTTTGGGTGGTGAAGTTAATTAGGTTTCTCAACCTAATTAAAGGTAAATTTGTATTCTCTTGATTTATTGTGTAACCTCAAGTTTTAGGGCATAAAACTTGGGAGGATTATTGTAAGTCCATTATTAGTGATATAGTGGAGATTCGGAGTTCGGCCTGTGATTTTTCTCTTTAAGGGTTTTCCACGTTAAATTTGGTGTCTTGCTTGTGGATGGTTATTTGTTATTTTTGTTCTCATAATTGGTTTTGTTGATTTCCTATTTAATTGTACAAAGACGGAAAAGTAATTCCTAGGATTGAGATTATTTTAGGCGTACTTTTCTCAACAGTGGTATCAGAACCAAGAATGGAGGATTATGCAATTTGGAAGCCAAAAATGGAGGATTTGCTTTACTGCAAGGATTTGTATAAGCCACTTGAGAACGATGGAGTTAAGCCCGCAAACAAGAGTGACGCGCTGTAGAACAAGATGAATAGGAAGACGGCGCAAAATAAAGTTTTTTTGATTAGGAAGCTTGTGAATTCTAAGTTCAAAGATGGAAACTCCGTTGCAGAACACTTAAGTGATTTTCAGAGTTTGATAAATCAATTGAGTACGATGAAGATGGTTATTGACGATGAGATGCAAGCTTTGTTGTTGTTGAGCTCTTTGCCTGATAGCTGGGAGACGCTGGTAGTATCACTGAGTAACTCTGCTCCCAATGGTACGCTGACTATGGATACAGTCAAGGATAGTTTGTTCAATGAGGAACAGAGGCGAAGGGATACCGTAGTGACTAGTTCTGAGTCGCAAGTTTTTGTCGCGCAGAGTAGGGGCAGAAACAGAAAGGAAAACTCACCTGAAGATGACAAATTCAGGGGAAGGTCGAGAGATAAAAAAGAGATAATTTGTTTTTACTGCCAGAAATTAAGTCATATAAGGCGAGAGTGCAGATTTTTAAAGAAGGAGCAGTCTAAGAAAAAGGATGAGGATAAAGATTCGATTGTGTATCTATCCGATGTTGATGTAGCCATTGTTTGTGATGATAAACCCAAGTGCCATGTTAATAATTGGATTATTGATTTGGGTGCTTCGTTCCATGCTACTTCTCGTGGTGAAATCTTCACATCCTACACTAGTGGTGATTTTGGCTACGTGCGGATGGAAAACGGAAGTGCATCCAAGATTATAGGCATTGGAGATATTTGTTTAGAAACTAACAGTGGTTGCAGGTTGATGTTGAAAGAAGTCAGACATGTTTCGGATATACGTCTTCATTTGATCTCTACTGGTAAGCTTGATGAGAATGGTTATAAAAGTTACTTTGGTGAAGGTCAGTGGAAGCTCACTAAAGGGTCTCTAGTGGTGACTAGAGGTAAGAAAGTAGACACTTTTTACACGATGCGGGCGCATGTGAGAGGTGTTGAAGATAGGGGAGTTAAGCGGAAAAAGGTGTGATACAAAGCCGTGCGAGATGGGAGAAAAGCCTTGCATGAGAACCACGAGAGGAAAGCTCTTCGCTTTAAATGGGTACCAAAAGTGAAGAAGGAAAGTGACAGCTCGCAATCAGGGTACAAAGCGGTTGTGAATGAATTTGGCAAGCAAAAATCTGTCAAGTTTGAGTTAGATCCTCCCATCGAGAAGAACCATGCCGATAAGACAAAGTCGGTCATGAAGATAGTTGAAAATTCCAAGAAGCTTGAGTTGAGTCAAGACTTCGTTGGAATTAAGTCCGAGTAAGGAGTTATGGTTGGTGATCCCTCCTCTCATGGGTTCGGAGGGGGAGATTATTGGGTGTGGGTCCTCACCCATGAGATAGAATCCAAGATAAAAAAAAATAATTTTCTTTGTGAGCAAGTAAATGGGTTTACTTGATATTAATCCAATTAGAAATTGGATTAATGGAAGCAATATTGAAATTGGAGATTTTATGAAAGGAATCCAAGTTGAAAAATAATTTGATAAGGAGATGTGATCCCTAATTTGATTAGGAGAATAAATTGTTTCTAATCCAAAATAGGAATGGATTAGAAAGAGTACTATAAATAAGGCTATGGGGGAGTCTTATTTGATATATGAGAGAAGCTTGGTAGCAAGAAAGTATCAAAAGAATAAAGAGAGAGAATTACAGTTTGTTGTTCATGGGTATCCGGCACCATCTCCATTCAATAGAAAGCTTGAAGACTTTATTGTTTGGAGTGTTTTTGGGTGGTGTAGTTAATTAGGTTTCTCAACCTAAGTAAAGGTAAATTTGTATTCTCTTGATTTATTGTGTAACCTCAAGTTTTAGGGCATAAAACTTGGGAGGATTATTGTAAGCCCATTATTAGTGATATAGTGGAGATTCGGAGTTCGGCCTGTGATTTTTCCCTTTAAGGGTTTTCCACGTTAAATTTGGTGTCTTGCTTGTGGATGGTTATTTGTTATTTTTGTTCTCATAATTGGTTTTGTTGATTTCCTATTTAATTGTACAAAGACGGAAAAGTAATTCCTGGGATTGAGATTATTTTAGGCGTACTTTTCCCAACAGTCCCCCCTACAGTTCCTCCGCTTTGAGATTATGTGCCACCACCATGTGTTGATCTCTTCCTCACACTTGTAGTCCAATCCCCAGGTGCAACAAATTTATTTTCTTTTCACCTATTAAGCATCAAATGTCAATATGTACATCCCAAAATGACCATTATGATCCAAATTTAATTAATTCATAGTGAGCTTTGACCTTCTTTCATTAGGTTGTGTTGATGGACCAGTTTGTTCTTGGGCAGGTGTGTTCCCATAACCAAATTTATTATGTCCACATTGTTTGCATTTGGAACACATTATTGGAGTCCATTTCCTAGATACGTACTTTTGTGTGTTGCTCTTTGGTTATTCATTTAGATATTTCCTTCTGCATCTCTTTGGCATTCCAGCCAATTTTTTAGTCAATGGAGACAGGGGCGGAGGGAGGGGGGTCCAGGGGGGTCCACAAACCTCCTGGCCGCCGGAAAAATTAGTATGTAGTAGTTATGTGGGAGGGTCCAGCCTGAAATTCGGTAATGGCGGGAGGTCTGGGATGCTCTGCGTGCGCTGGGAAAAAGAATGAAGGGGAAGAAGAAGAAGAAGAAATTAAAATATATATATATATATAACTTTATAATTAAGTAGCCTACACATAATATAAATACTGACATATTAATAAATTTTTATCCGTTTGCAATTTTAAAATGGTCAAAGAAATGAATCTCTAATTTAAAAAGGAAGAAGTACTAATTTACCTAGATCTTTTACATCTTTTTGACCCTTTTGGAGGCAGGTCGTCTAACAAACTTTATTATATAATCTCTTTATTTTGCAAGAGAAAAAAAGAGAGTCCCATTTAT
This sequence comes from Panax stipuleanatus, assembly GCA_020205555.1. Lineage (NCBI taxonomy): Eukaryota > Viridiplantae > Streptophyta > Magnoliopsida > Apiales > Araliaceae > Panax > Panax stipuleanatus. The sequence goes on along the minus strand of CM035119.1, from coordinate 113,977,176 downwards.
AAATTTTGCAAACACTAACAACTTTTCATTTTATATATGTATACTTTTTAAAATAATAAGGTGTTCATTCATTAATAATGAAATTATATACACGAATATAACTAAGTGATAGGATTTATTTTTTTTGAAATGAAAGAAGTATTTTTGTTATTTAAAAATAATAATTACTTCGTTTCACAAAAAGAATTTTATTTATAAAATTTATCAATATTAAATATATATTTTTGTTCTATATTTATATCAAGTGAACAAGTTGTTAGGTTAACATTAACCACACTATATTAAAATATGATGATAATTTATACTCATCACTATAAAAATAAATATTTTTATACTCTTTTTAAAAAGAGTAATGGACGTGTTTGATCTTTTCAATATTTTTTTATTTGTGAAACGAAGTAAATAACAGAGCAGGCCTGTATATTGGAGGGTCTGATAGAAACAGAGGAGAGGAGAGGGGAGAAGAGAGCCGCCGCTGCTGCTGCCGCAGGTCGCCACTGCCAGTCGCCGCGCCGACGCTTGCCTGCCGGACCCCCCGACTTAAAATCTCTGGCTCCGCCACTGAATGGAGGCAACAAGATTGGTAAGCCAATAGTAGGGTAATCATTGTTTCCAGTCTTGGGTTTTAACAAGTGGTTATATGACTTGAGATATGTTTCAATGTAGTAACAAGGGTTCACAACATCCTCAATATGTCTCTCTTGATGAAGTATCCCAATAGCACCATGATGACAAGGTATGCCAAATAATTGCCCTGATCACTCCTTATTTGTACTGTGTTACCTAGATTTGTATTAAGGATCTCTTGTTTATAGTCCCAAACACTCTTATAATACTCAGCTAGAGTTTTTTTTTATCTCAGATAATGCAATTTTTTTTAACCTGCAAGCACTGTGAAATAGTGCATTTCAGTCTAAACCTTTTTTTTATTGCCTGTTGCAATTCCCTCAACTTGATCCCTTGGCAATTCCCTCAACCTGAGATAGGTTTCAATGTAGTAACAAGGGTTCACAAAATCCTCAATATGTCTCTCTTGATGGAGTATATCCCAATAGCACCATGATGACAACGTATGCCAAATAATTGCCCTGATTACTCCTTATTTGAACTGTGTTACCTAGATTTATATTAAGGATCTCTTGTTCATAGTCCCAAACACTCTCATAATACTCAGCCAGAGTTTTTTCTATCTCAGATGATGCAATTTTTTTTAACATGCAAGCACTGTGAAATAGTGCATTTCAGTCTAAACCTTTTTATTATTGCCTGTTGCAATTCCCTCAACTTGATCCCTTGGCTTTTTTCTTATTGCCCCCCCCCCCCCCCCCCACCAAAAAAAAAAAAAACTTTTCTGTCAACCAACTACATTTAATGATCTTGATTTTTGTGGCCCTAATATAAGTGTGGATCTTAGTTGTGTAAGCCTTAATCTTAAACCATTTTTCTCTTGTAATATAACTAGCCTAAAGACTTCATGGACAATCAGTTGCACACTTAGCTTAAACCCTTGTAGGTTCATTAAGTGGAAACCAAATTGGCAAAATACATAAAGACCCACTGTGTTTAACACATTTTCAGCATTTAAGTTATTAAACTTTAAAAATATTTAATCAAGCCCATTAAACTAGTTAGATTTTATAATCAACTATTCTGTTAAATCAATTGGATGTTCACTTATTTATTATCTATATGGCATTTTTATAAAAAATTATAAATCCTAGCAGATGATATGAAAAAAAAAGACAGCCAAGTGAGATATCAAGATATAAGAGCATCTCCAGCAGGCCGGAGATGCTCAATTCCTAGACTAAATTTAGTCTAAGACTCAAAATTTGCTCCAGCAGGCAGACTATATTTAGTCTAGGGTATTTTCCGGCAACACAAAGAGACTATATCTACGAACTTGGTTTGATGGACTATAAATTTTTAATATATTTAAATGGGTGAGATGCCTGAAGAAGAAGAAGGGGTGAAAAAGAAGCTTGAAGAAAGACATGAAGGGGGATTGTCTGAGAAGAGAAGAAAAGATATACCGTAGAAGAAGATGAGGGCAGAGGGGCAGTGAGTATTTTTTAAGTATTTTGCTAATAATAGTTTGTATTTTTATTATATTTGAAATTTATTTTTTTTATTGATAATAACTCTTTAATTTATTTTTTAGATGGAAAATCACGGTCCTCCAATATATTATTCTTTATTATTATCTGAAGATTTCTCACTTGATGATCCAATTTTTTTTGAATTCATTGATTATTTTAATCTTTTTATATTATAGTCCACTGGATAGTCCACAGGATAGTCCATGTACTAAAAGGATTGAAAACTAAATGACATCGGCTGATGTTATATGGACTAAATATAATCCAGCAAATAATCTATCTGCTGGAGATGCTCTAAGTTCTCTGAGATGAATTGGTATAATTATATATTATTATTTTTATCTTTTCTTTCTCTCTCTCTGATCTCTATTATCATTTTATCTTCTTCATCCTTCATCTTTCTAATCCACCAACAGCGGCTAGTCCGCTGGATCTTTTCAACGATCGCCACCCATGTTTTCTAAAGATCCATCTCCAACATCTCCTCCCTAGCCACCGCCTAAACACCACAGCCACATTCGTAAACTGAAATCTCATGACCCATCTTTTAGAAATTTTTATAATTGTAGATCTGAAACTAAAAATCATAACTTTTTTCATTATATATATATATATATATATATATATATATATATACGTGTCTATACACATTATTCATATACCTTCACCCATTTGAATTTCAAAGACTCTATGTGGATCTAAAGTAACAAGTTTAGGTACTTGTGCAGTTTAAATCAGGTAGTTTGAGTTCAAATTGAAACCCAAACTTTTTCACCAAATTAATTATATGGAAACTAGCTCGGGACAGAAGATGAAGATTTGGATTTTGGTGGTGGAAGATAGTAAGATGAAGGTCACCCGAATTAGACCTGGATGAAGGGAGATGAAGAAGATAGAGAAAAAAAAGGTAAAGAAAAAAAAAGGAAAGAGGACAAAAAAAGGAAATTAAAATTCATTTTTAAAAAAAACAATTCCCGTTCCAAATCCACAAGGATTTACCCCTTCAGTTTTTTTTCCTCTTTTTTCCTTGGTGCCATGTATGAACATAAGGATCTCAATTTAACCGTCGTTCAATTAATTTGACAAAATGGTGCAATCATATATATTTAATGGGTCCTCTTAACATGTGCCTTAAGGGCACATGCTAAGTACACAGTTCAAGAGAATATTCTCTTGAATTGTATGCATATTCTCTTGATTTTTGCATATGTACCAAGTTCAAGGGAATATACACACAATTCAAGGGAATATTCTCTTGAACTGTGTGCTTAGCATGTGCCCTTAGGGCACATGTTAAGAAATTTCATATTTAATTAATTCAATGGGTTGATTGTATATTTTCAAAGTTTAGTGGTTAAATGTTGAAAAAGTGACAATTACATTAGTATATTTGTCCTTTTTGTCAAACCAAATTCCTTTTCATTTTCCAACTACATAATTTTGGATTGCTTCCCTAAGTTGCTCAATCCCAGTGAAAATTTTGTATAGTTCAAAATCAATGTCTTTAATTGTTGTGTTTAGAATTTGGATTATACACAAACAATTCTCTTCATTTTGATCCTTGGCTCTTCACCTTTTTACTCACTATCACTATTTGAGAGAGAATTTGCAAGAACTTTAATGTTAGAATACTTCTTTCCATGAGACCTTTGTCCCAAACTTAGTCACAACATCCTTATCAAATGAAAAGTTAGTTTCAACCTCCATCTCCTTAGTTTCAAGGTGCCTAATTTGATGGCTTGCTTGAAGCTTTGATTGGTGCTTCTTGCTTGTCTTGTTTTCAGTTGCCTCTTTTTGCTTATTGCTTGCCTTGTTCTCATTTGCCTTCTTATTATATGTTGCCCTCTTAACATGTACAGAGCTAGAAACTTGAGTCCCAGATTGCTCAATAGGTACTTTTAGACTGCACTTCACTATACTGCACTTCAACTTCACCATCAAGCTGAACTTCACAAACTACATCTAACTCTTTAGTCTTTACTTTCTTAATTTTTTCCTTTTGCAGCCTAACATTGATCAACTTCTCATTCCCATCATCATCATCACTAGCAACATTGACCTCAACATTTGTTTCTTCATCTGTAGAATCATCACATCATATTCAACTTGAACATCAACTTCCCTATCAACTTTTTCACAAATACCTTCTCAAGTGGTAAGTATTCATTAATGGAATGATCACAATATAGATCAACTATACAAGATTTTTCACTTTCCTCAACTAGTAACCTAACACTTTTGTCATCATGTATTAATTCTAAACCATCACGAATATTCAAACCACCAATTTTAAAATAAACTGCAATACTTTTTTTGTATCCCAACTTATTAGGTAAATTATGTAAGTTGTCAAAATAAACCAGTCACCATCAACTTCATGGATAAATTCTGTCAAAACCTCCTCCATATAGTGGTATATTGGTTCTTCAATGAACCTATCACCATGATTTAACTCTAGAGAAAATATACACATGATGCAACAGGTACAGGACACAACATTTGAGATATAAACATCATAATATGGAACAAATATATCATGTAAATTTAATATCACAATAAAACCTAAAATATTTCAAAAGGTAAGTATTATTTAAATGGACAAACATTATTTTACTGGACAAAACCTAAAAATCCCCAATTTTAATTATGAAAATCCCCCACTTTCTTTCAAAGGTACTCATTTCAAAACATTACAAACCTTTAACCAATCTCTCCAAAAACACTAATTTTTAAACACAAAATCATACATATAGGCAAAGATTTGAATATGAAAAATCCTATATGAAACAACTCGGGTCAAATCTCGAGTCCGGAACAAATCTCGAGTTAAATCCCAAGTCCGAATCTAATCTAATCCATCCAAATAAGGCCTTAAACCACTGACACAATAGTATCTTCTTGGGTTATCTTAGCCCATCACAAGCTCACCCAAAAGGTCATGACTTGAAGGTACTATTAGTAGTAACTTTATTCCTTATACACAAAAAAAAATTCTCATATCTTTTGATGTGGAACTTGGGTGTTACAAGCTCCCCCACTTAAATTTCTGACGTCCCCGTCAGATGCGATGTCACACACGATCCACAGATCTTTGCCTCTCTAGCCATTGTCGGATAATATCGGCTGACTTCGTGTCCCCACCTCTGGACCTCCCTCTCTCCATTGTAGGATAATATCACCAACCTTCGTGTCCCCACCTCCGTGTCCCCACCTCCAGCATCCTGATCGAATGACCCGACCCATGCTTTTGAGAGTCATCTCTGATACCATATTAAACAACTCGGGTCCAATCCTGAGTTCGGAACAAATCTTAGGCCAAATTCTAAGTCCGAATCGAATCAAATCCATACAAATAAGGCCTTAAATCACTGGCCCAATAATATTTTCTTGGGTTATCTTAGTCCACCACAGGCTCACCCAAAAGGTCATGACTTGAAGGTACTATTGGTAGTAACTTTGTTCCTTATTCACAAACAAATTGTTCCCATATCTTTCGATGTGGAACTAGGGTGTTAGACTATATTTGTTTGATCATCTTCTCATCTTCTACCTCTCTCTCTCTCAACCTTTGAATTCTAAAACATGTTCGATGGTCAAATGAGGTCAAGTGCTTGATAGGTGATAAAGATAAATCCCAACCCAGCTAGCATACATAAATTAGATTAGATAGAGCTCATCTTATCATTTCCTAGTTGTTTAGGTTGTTACAAAGTCTATCTTGTAAATGCTGATTTTCTCATAAAAGCTATGGGAATCCGTCGATTTCAGTTGTTACGTGACAAACTCATGGAGAATCCATCGCCCATTCATTTGCAGGGGCATGATAAAGATAAATCCCAACCTAACTAGCAAACATTAATTAGATTAGATAAAGGTTATCTTATCATTTCCTAGTTGTTTAGGTTGTTACAAATGAAAGTAATATGCCCTCAAGTCAAACATTGGATGCGATAAACATTTACTTTGTAATCTTGTTAATTTATTAATAAAAAAAATTTATATAATACAAAAGGCATTCTTTATACATGTTAATTAGTTGAATTAATAAATATGATAAACTCATAGTTTTGGAGCAATGCTTTTAGAATCATGGTGTTGATCATGCTAATGAGATCTAAATTCTAAGATAGCTCTAAAACTAAAATGTTTCTAATCATATGGATCACTAATGTGTGGTTACTAATTTTGGATAGATTAGTACATACTATGATTGCTCTGTTGAAGAGGATGATTGATCTCATAATCATTTGTGTGGAGACACTAAAACAAGTATGTAGTTGCTTATTGGAGAATAAGTTCACTAAACATGATTCGCTTAAAAGGAACCCTAATGGAGTTTTACTTGCCTGATAATAGGAGTTCCTGTAGTGATAGTTGTACAAGTGATCCTTAGACTTAAGATCATCATAGTATCTTGTGTATACTGAGTTATACTTTGTCATATTTCTTAATACCTTAGAGTATGTTATAGGGTATATTCGGGTATAATAAAGTATACATAAAGATAGTTGAATGATCAACAAATGATCTACCACTTCCAGTAAAGGGAGAGAATGTCATGCGATTCAATGAATAACAACTCAGAAATCCTTGACCAAGGTGGAATATAAATTAGAAAGAAGTTTCTAATTTACATTAACCATAGTTGTGCATTTTAGAATCGAAATGCATATAATTAAATAAATAAGATTTGTCAGCAATTCCATGTCTTATGTTTAATCGGGACATTGTATGGTAGAAGGATTGAATTATACGGTAACTATTCACAGAATAAGTTCTTTATATTCTTTGTGATAATCCACATATTAAACGTTGAATTTATATTATCCGGATAGTCATAATACATTATTTATAAGGTATCACTCATGATGTAGAATAAATTTGATTTATTTATAATTGAATTAAAAGAGTTTAATTCATTATAAATAATATTAGAATAGTTTTAATTTATTTATTCTACTTACCGGCTTAATATTGAACCTAGAGGATCACACCATAATAGAGATGAATTTGATTCTAGAAGTGATTGGTTTAATAATAATAAATTAAATGTATTTAATTTATTAGTGGAATAAATTAAATATTTAATAAGTTATGATTAAATTATTAATTAATAAGAAAAGAAATATTATTATTATTTATTAATTGGATTAATAATAATAATAATAATAATAATAATAATAATAATAATAATAATAATAATAATAAATTAAGTGTATTTAATTTATTAGTGGAATAAATTAAATGACTTAATATTTATAATTATGTAAGAATACTAATTATAAATTAATAAGAGAAATCTTATTATTTATTATTATTAAAATTTAGTTCCATGGAAATTAAATAAAACTCTAATTTTTAAAAGGTTTAGAATTACGGTTAGTCTATAAATAAGAGGACTCTTATTGTGGAATAGACTAATGCAATTCTTGCTACTTGTATCTCCCTTGCAAGCATTCTCAAAAATCCTAAGGAGTTAGGATAGAGAGAATTAGGGCTAGCCACTTAAGATCTAGTAAAATCTAAATTCACATCTTCAATCAATTCCTCTTGGTAGATCACCTCTTGGGCGTTGCACAATATTGTAGCGAACGTTGAATTCGAGGATTGGAGAGATCGCGAAGGAGAAAATGATTTAAGTTTGAAGAACACACCAAAGCGTTGGTCATCTTCGAAAGGCATATCTTTTGTTAGCTCTCGGAGGCACAAAAGTTATCTATAAGGGGAGGGGGTTGAATAGATATGTTTAAAACTTTTCCTTTTCAAAAATAACTTTTCAAATTTTTTAATTAAATAAATTAATTAACCACAACGGAATATGTTTTGTTTGATCCCCTTTAAGATAAAACAAGTTTATAGTTCGATTAGCAGTTATAGCAGTTATGGCAGATATGGCAGTTAATGAATACACAATGTAAGTGACATAGTTGTTTAAAGTGGTTCAAAGCACTCAAGACTCCTAATCCACTCTTCTACTCCACGAGTAGGAAATCCACTAAGAATATCTTTACAACTTTGAATCACTGAGATTCCTTCAAGACCAGCAGTCTTGGAACTTCTAGTTCACTAAGAACTCTTCAAGTCCATCAGACTTGGCACTTCTAGTTCACTAAGAACTCTTCAAGTCCAACAGACTTGGAATACACTGTAATGAGAGTTTAGTTCTTTGGTGTGCTACTCAGTTGCCGTTAAGTATAAGTTCTAAAGAACTGAGTAGCGAAGCAAGATATCTTTCAGGATCGTAAAGTTTGGCTTTGAGTGTTCTTAAGCTTTGTGCGTTCTTGCTTGCTTAATCTGAATCTTCAATTTGTTTTTCGTATGAAGGAGCCTTTGAAATCTTCCCGTTGAAAGGCTTCCGTTGGAGCATTTAATGTTCCAGACGTTTCTGAGTACTGATGTTGACTTCTTGGGAATATGGTGTTCTGCTGTCTGACTGGCCTGACACTACAGACTGCTTTCTCACCTACCACCTGAAAAGGTGCTTTCAGCAGACATAAAGTAGTCCTCTTATCTTTTTCCACACGTTTCTTCAATTCAAACTAAGGATAAGTGTTGGGGCATTGGGATTCCTGAAAGTCAACGATCATAGATACTTTGATGCTAACTGAAGAAGCACCACAATTATTGTCTTCATACCACGATCGTTGTGTGTTGGTGTGCTCGTAAGCGATTCAGTCTTGATCGTAGAGAACTCTACGATTCTGCTTAAGCATTGATTGACTACGATCTCTACTTGCATCATTTTGCAGACTCCACGTTTTCGAGAGCTGACTGAGATTCTCGACTTGGCTCGGCAGGCGCTCGAACTGTCTCCACGATTCTGAATGTGGCTTCCTTGACAAACTACAATTCTGGAGTGACTTCCTCGACACTCCACGATTCTACCTTGGATTCTGCAAACTCTTGGCTGGCTCGATAGACTACGAATCTGTTAAGGCCTGACTATTACATTTCAAGAGATCAACCTAACAATCTTGATCTTTCTTCTATACATTCAATTACAGAATGATAAACATTTAGCTCAGATTAACTTAACAATTTTGATCCTCAATCTAAGTCCTTGTACATATGTTCTATTTAAGGACTTTACAATATTGGAAAATACATGCGCATTTTTTTACTTTCAACATCAGATTTGAATATGCAATTTCCAACAATCTCCCCCTATTTGATGTTGACATAACCAAGGAGATTTGCATCATTCCATCAAATTCTAATGCATGATGCTAGAAAGTAAATATGACTTGGTGTTTCAGTGAGCAACTGAAATTCTAGAGAATAAGCATGAATTTATTGATGATGTTAAACGGATATTACAATTCATAACAGTTACATCAATAAAAACAAATGGAAACTTAACTCTATCTTCTTGGCCTCTTGCTTCTTGGAGGGTTAACATATTCCTCAGCTCTCCTTCGTCTGCTAGCTTCATCTCGCCTTTCAATCTCTTCTAGCTCACTCAAACTGAGATTTTCATTCTGATCATGTCTGTTCATAAAGGCAGGATCTCCAATGGGCATGTTCAAGCCAGTGTGAGATACTCCTTGTGAGCTAAAGGATGGGCCTTGGCTCCTCAAAGGGGTCTCTATAACAATTGGTTGGCGATGTTCTGATCGTTGAGGCTGATTGCGAAGATGTCTTGCAAGAGGCTGATTCCTAGAATTGCTCCTTAAAGACTGTGCTACTTGTTTCCCTTTGTTGCTCTTTTCTGTTCCTTTCTCCCCTTCCCCTGTATTCTCACCCTTTATGTCAGCATCCAGGGTTCGAATATCTTCGGACAGACGATTTACTCCTTGCACCAGTTCGTGCATTTGAGAGCGCGACTGGGCAATGTCATTACGATTCTCTTGAATCACGGTATCAGTATCTGCTCTTTGTTGATGCAGGATGGCCATTGTATTTTCTGTCTGCCTCACCTGAGTTAAAGAATACTCTTTAAACTCTCGTAGGGAGGTACTCAATTTGTGGATCTGATCAGCAATAACATTATTATGATATTCCTGAGTCTTCTGGAGGAGGAGAACTGCTTCATTGTGCTTATTGGAAGCCTAAAAGTGAATTTCATCCCTTTTATTCAAACTGTCGATCATATCATTTATGATCTCCTTCAGTCTCTTTGAGAGCTCAGTCCCCAAGTTGCCAGGAAAAGTGTTGGCAGACTCGATCATATTGTTGAAGCGTTGATGAATCACCAGGGAATGAGCTTCAATGTTTTCTTCTGTCTCTTGGACCACCCTCTTTGTGACTTCAGAAAGCTCCTCTTTGGTGGGGAGGACAGAGAGATTGTGAGATCTTGAAACCCTAATAAGATTTGGTTATGTAAATTCTTCAGTTATCAATAAAATCTCTCTGTTCTGAATATGTATTGTGTTATTATATACTCTATTGAAGACTTCGGTCAAAAATATTTTTTTCAGAAAAACGTCGTGCTTGACATGTCGTGCTTAAAATTTTTATTCCGTATTTGGACTTTTTGGTATATTATTTTATCAAGCTGCTTTGTCGTGCTTACATTGACGAAACGCTTTGTCGTGCTTCGTCTAGATTAAGTGTCAAAACCTAAATTAGAAAACCTTAATACTAAATTAGGAAATCCTAACCCTAATTTAGAAACCCTAAATTTAAACCCTAACCCTAATTAAGAAGTAAAAATCCTAATTAGGTTATCCTAAATCCTAATTATGTTAACTAAACTTAAATTAGGTGTTAATAACTTCTTTAAGTTATCCTAAACACAAAAATCATAAACCTAAATCACAATTAGTGAAGATTAAGGCAAAATTAGCATACTAATCAACTTGAAGTTGCTCACAAGAAAGTGCCACCACCACCATTCGAAATTTTTTGCACATCTGGCCCCTAAACAGGTTGTCATAAAAGCACAAGTTCAGAGGATGGATATTTATGGAGGCAAAATGACCTAAAAACCCTAATCTAGCAATTCTATAAATAACATCCTCATTTCAGTTCAAACCTACGAATTTTCTTAACCAATACACTTATACTATCTACCATAAGAAGCCCTAGCAATAACAAGATCAGAATCAAAGCTTAGATAGATAAATTTGCTCAAGAAAGGTATAAACCCTAATTTTACATTTGATCTTTGATGTTATGTTAGTTTTGTTGTTATGTTGTTTAGTTATGTGTAATAACATGTTAGTTAGTGTTCTGGGTTGATAGATCACGTTTTCATAATATCTAGATGCATCAAATAGGTGTTTTAAGCAATCTGAAAATTTGTTAAAAACAGGCCTGACAGCCTAATGTCAGAGCCCGTAGATCTTCATGTGTTGATAGTTAGGTCTGTTAATTGTATGCTAGTTGTAGTAGTACATGAGCTTAGTAATCTAGAACAAGAATCAAGCTTATTTGATTAACAGAATGAAAGATATAAGTGGTCAAAGGTGGTTGATCGATCACGAAGTTCTGATTTCTGGGTTACCCAGAAATCTCAAGAACAGTCGAGATAGGTACTTTGACCGACTTGTATCTCTCTCTCTGTATGTTGTTAAGTTATCTAAGTGCTGTGTTATTGTACCCTTACATGTATACTAGAGGTATCATACACTTTAACACATAATAGATACATAGGATGACTAGAATTAATGGTCAAAACCCGTTGACCGTTCACGGATTTGTTTTTTGGAAAACCCAGAAAATGAAGAACATGAAGAACAACTTCTGACAGTACTTTGACCGACCTAGATCTATACCTTAGGAAGTTACTCGGTCCAAATCAGTGCTATCTCGTTCAACTATGATATATAGACTACACACTGCAACAATTAAAACGCATATCTAATACACAGAATCAAATCTATTAGCAGCACAAAGTCGTTGACCGACGTTGACTGGTGTTCTGGGTTACCCAGAAACCCAAGAACAGCTCTGACAGATACTTTGAGCCTTAATAACTTTCTGATATGTTATAGTTAGAGTCCAAAATTGATATCAAGATGTAGTATTACATAAACAATATATCATTAAAGCACTTACAAACACAGAATCATAACAAACTGCTAAGCTTGGTCAAAGTGGCCACTCGGCCTTGACCAAGGCTGTTCTTCAGACTGAAGAACACCTTCAACGACGCTTCCTGTCGCCTAAGGCCTTTAGCGACAGACCAAGTAAAAAAAAATTAAAATAAATAAAAATAATTAGTAAATAATTATAAAATCAGTTTTAAAAATCATTTTAAGTTATAATAATTAACTTTTAATATTTTGACATAAATTTCATAATTATTTTTATAAATTAATAAATAAATTAATTAATAAATTAATTGATTAAATCATTTATAAATAATAAGTAATTATTTAAAAATGATTTACATATTCTAAAAATCATAATAAATGATTACAAATTATTTAAAAATAATAATAAGGCTTTAACAATTATAATAAGTAATTAATAATTATTTAAGTATAAAATTAATAATTTAAAAATCATTTTAATGGATAAATAAATACTTAAAAATTATTATAAGCTTCCAAAAATTATTATAATGATAAATAAATTATCTAAAATTATAATAAAGCTTATAAATAAATTTTGACCGAGATATTAACTTAATAAATATCCGTTAAGGTTTTAGAACACCGAAATCATACCGAACATAGACCGAACGTATATAGTTTGAGTAGTTAGGTATTGTTATCAATACTAATGATATATATATATATATATATATATATATATATAAATATGTTTAACATATTTTAGGTATCCTAAACACTTCGAGTAACGTTAGATAGACGTTCTTCGCACAAGCAAGTATTCTATCTGTAACTTTATTACCTTACGCAAGGTTTCTGTGCTTAATCTTATGACGTTATTTGAATACCTTTTTATATCTTATACTGAACCAGGTTATTACCCAATTATTGAGAAAGTTGCTACTATTGTTTCAGCATAACTTAATAAATGAATCACTTATTCATATGATATTGAATTGTTGTTTATCAAGCATAAACTGTTAAGTCAAATCAAATTATTTTGGTAAGATATCCTATACTGAGTTGAATTTACCCTAAATTGGGTTTTCTAAATGTGTGTCTAAGAATAGACAATAGAAGTAGGATGATATGCATACTCCTAGGATACTGAATAGGCTGATCCCCTATCTCAGATTTGAATACGCAGATTTCTAAGTCTGTGTGACTGACAGAAATGGTTGAGTGAAAAAAAAATTCAGAAATGGTCGTCAACCCTCAGTAAGTGAAATTGTTAAACTATTGTTTATTCAAAATCAAACATTTTGTTATATAAACTTGTTGAGCATGTCATAGCTCATTCTTGCAAATTATTTCCTTTGCAATTTTAGATGGTAATCCCGGCACTTCTGGTATACATAATGGAAAACGACCTTGCTTAAATTAGCTTTATATTACTGTCTTTATTAAATGTAAGTCTTATAAGACTTTTGTTGTAATAAGAACTCAATGTTGAGAACCATGTAACCGAACTTATTATATGAAATATATATTATCATCTTTTGTTTTCGCAACCGTGTAATGATACATTCTTAGATAATTAGTAGTATGATTTTAACGATACAGTATCCTTAGGGATTATACATATGAGTGAGGGTATTGGCAATATGGACTGATCATGTTATTGTTGCTACTCTGGATTTCGGATGGATATGAACTGCTGATATAAAAGGGATATTCATAAGATACAGTCTATACATCCAAATGAGGGTATCCAAACACAATAATAGTTCTGACGAGAATTGTTATCTGTTATGGGATACTGTGAACCTTGGATAGATAGAAATTATATCTTATTGAATATTTATAGTTATTTAAATAGTCGTGAACTCCAGATCGGATACCACGGGTGTATAGATTTGGGGGCGTCACAAAGATGGTTAATGATTTTCTGAAGGTTAGGATGGGAGGTCGTAGTGTGCACCCTATAGACACTAAAATTTTTGTTTTCCTGATTACTAACCTTGCAGGAGGGCAAAGTCGTCTTTTCAACCTCGATCACCAATATCGGGATTTCAACTCAACCCCGATCACCAATATCGGGACAACCACAGCCCCGATCACCAATATTGGGATGTCAACTCAACCCCGATCACCAATACCGGGATAACCACAACCCCGATCACCAATATCGGGACGCCAACTTAACCCCGGTCACCAATACCGGGACAACCACAGCTCCGATCACCAATATAGGGACGTCAACTCAACCCCGGTCACCAATACCATAACAACCACAGCCCCGATTACTAATATCGAGATGTCAACTCAACTTCGGTCACCAATACCGAGACAACCACATCCCCGGTCTCAATACCGGGCCATTAGTTCAACCCCGTTCTAAATATCGGGCCATCAGTTCAATCTCGGTCTCAATACCGGGCTATTAGTTCAACCCCGGTCTTAATATTGGGATATCAATTCAGCCATGGTCATAACCCGGGAGGTACAGTTAAGCCCTGATCACAACCGGGAGATCCAGTTCAGCCCCAGAGATAACCCTAGGAAGCCAATTTAACCTTCAGAGACAAACCCGAAGCATCACATCATCCCCGGAGTTAACCTTGGGAGGAACAAGTCAGCCTCGGAGACGAACCTGAGGACAAACAGAATTGGCTAGGAGCCAAACCTCGGGGAACAACCCCGGGAAGACAGCCGAAGACCGTGTCAGCACAGTAAACAACCCCAGGAGGGGAAAAATGGTCAATTTACCGACTTGAAGCTGATTTGATCAAACTCAAGCCGAATCGATGCCACCAAGGTCAGAAACAACCATAACAATTATTCCGAGTGGAAGCAGCGCAAGACAGCTCAACGGACAAACTATGAGAAATCAAAGACCTGGTTATGAACCTGTCTTTTTGGAATTAGAAAAGGTTTTCTCCCATGACATTGCGACACTCTCGGCGAGGGCTTTCTGGAAAGATATAGCACACCTCAAACGGAAGCTCCGATCAAAAGTTAGAAAGTTTTGAATCTGACATCGCATTGCTCAGAGCGCACGCACCTCGATGCAACGGAGCCCACCACGGTTACCTGCCACATGGAGCCGCAGGTAGAGTGGAGACAGCCACAGATAGAGCTGCTTCCACCTCATCTATATATAGAAGTGCACCCCCAGCTCATTTTCAAGTTAAAAATCGTTTGGAGCCCTGCCTGTTTCATTTCTCGACCAAACTTTTATCTTCCAAACCTAAATTTTTTCACTCTAACACGTAGATATACCCACATACTACCACATATCAGAAAATAACCGGTAGATTTGGACGTTTAAAGCCTATGATTTGGCAAAAAGCCCGTGTAGCAGTCCATTATGAGTATTGTTTTGATCAGCAAGTCAATACTACTTCTTCGCACATTTATACACTTGCATATCAAGTTTCATTTTCTAAATATGCCCGAAACTCAGTTCCATTGCCCTTTTTGTCAACTTTTGGTACATTTTTGTACATAAACGCATTTTCTGGCATTTTTGCAACTCGGATTGACGATCCGTCGCTTCCAGCAGCTTTTATATACTTGCATCTTCATTACTAGCAACTTCGCCAGACTAGGTTATCTTCCCAGTCCGGGTTTGGCTTTTTTGTATATATTTAACTGTATATATACTAACTTTTCAATTCTGTCAAGCCCGGATGTCAAATTCGCAGTAGTTTACTACTTTTATATATATTTATGCATATATAAGCAACCTTCACCACACTGGATTATCTTTCCAGTCTTGGTTGACTACTTTTCTGTCTATATATATATATATATATACATTTACATTCTAGTTCGGCCTGGATCATTCTGTGGCCTTTTTACTGCTTTTATATATATTTATACATATATAAGCAACATTCACCACACTGAGTTATCTTCCCAGTCTTGGTTGACTAATTTTTTGTCTATATATATACATATATTTAAATTCTAGTTTGGCCTGGATCATTTTATGGTATTTTTACTGTTTTTAACACTATTCACCATTAATAGATTATCTTCCCAGTCCTGGTTTGACTATCTTTTTGTTTATATTTAAATATCTATATTTATATTTCATTCCGAGCTTCAGAGTGAAAACCCACCGCCCTTTACTGTTTTTTATATATATTTCAATTTTGTCCAGCCTGGATCATTCCGTGGCTTTTATACAGCTGTTATAAATATATATATATATATATATATATATATATATATATATATATTTTAATTTCAGTCCGGGCACTGGCGTGAAAACTCATCACCCTTTATAACTTTCGTATATATAATTATATATATATATATATATATATATATATATTGCTTTGCTCATTTTTAATAAATTATTGCTTTAAATATTCATTTGATATGAATCGACACTTACATTTCTGCGGGCGAACTAGATTTATTTAAATATCGCTAACTCTAGCATTCAAACAATTCAAAATAGGTTCAGACAGAATTGGGAAGCTAGAATGACTGAGATTTATTTAAATCTAGTATTTTTCTAGTTTCAGTTATAAAAGCTTCCTCGCGGCCCTTAAATCGCTATTTAGTGGGAACGAGATGCTTCGGCCAAGTGCGAACCAGGATTTACTGATGAATCCTTAGTTCTGGCGATATTTGGATATATTTCTGTATAAAATTGAGTTGTGCTGGTTTATTGGTTACTCATATGTGAACCTAGGAATCGTGGGATTCATGATCAAACTGATAAGAATCTGATTCCCACGATTGGCAAACTCCCATTTACAAATGTACCCTGCCAGTTTTTCTGTAAATATGTATATACAAAAGACCTTAAAACGGTTATCCGAATTTAAGGTCTCAACATAGTGAAAATATGATTTGTCATTTTAGCGTCCCTCCGATGGCTGTCATGCCCATGAGGAGAACGACACTTGTATATATGTTGTGATCAAGGATGCTTCGCAGCCCGACAATCACCATTCAAATTGAGTCTTAAGGCTGAAAATATAAAACTGAAGTATCGATATGCTTCAATTCCTATGTTAGCGTAAGGGTTTGAAAACTTTCTTTCAAAATATCATTTCAATAATCTTATCAAAAAAAGAAGCTTTTGCAAATCAAATAAAATAATTTTGCAAATCAAATCAAAGACTTTTTGCAAATCAAGTCAAACCCATCGTATATAGGTTCAACGATGTATAAGACATACTTTTCATCAAACATAGGCCCAATTTTCAAACAGCATTCACACATACATTTCAGTTTTTAAAGGAAAATATTGAAAAGATGCGGTACCATGTTTACACAGGAGTTGTGGGGTGCCTAACACCTTCCCCACACTTAACCAAGCCTCCGAGCTCAAAACTTCAGTTTCAAATATCAAGTTTCGACAGTGTCCAGCTATTGGGCCTCTTTTCAAATAAAACTCGGTTGAGTTGGTACAACCATTTCAAATCTACCAACTGGCGACTCTATAAAACATTTAATCGTCGACATGATACATATTGGCCTTTTCCTAAAAAATCCTTCAAAACCTTTTCGCAATAAAAAGAGTAAGGGTAGAGATAACTTAGGAAGAGAGAAAGATCCGGGTTGTGACCCAACCTGCGGATTTTTTCCCGACGTCGACAGGTGGTGACTCTGCTGGGGATAATAAAGGGCTTAGGCCGCGTTCAAATCTTTTCAAAAAATTTCCCTTTTAAAACTACGTATGTGTGAATGCTGCGTCTTTATATTGAATGAATTCGTGAATGCTGTGTCTTTACATTGAATGAATGTGAATGAATGATTTCCTGTTTTTTAGTGCTTCGCACCCATATTAGTGTTTTGCACCAATGTCATCATATCCATATGGTGAGACGCGATGTATGTGAATTATGTTATGTGATTCCTCCTTCGGGAGGCAAACCAGTCGGTGATAAGTAATGTCTCTGGGGACGGCTAAGTCTCTGAGGGCTCATAAAAATGCACCACCCAGATTCGCTCCAGTTGAAAGATCAGATTAATTTTCCCTCTAGTAGATTGCGATGATCTGGGGACCTTCATGCCGAAAAAGCAGCGAGAGTAACCTAAGATAGGTCAGCCTCTGATTAACCAAATTCGATGGGAAGCTTCTTCATGCCTTCCTCTTTCAATTCAATGTCAAGTTTTCAATTCCAATGTAAAGGAGCACAATGTAAATATCATAATGAAATTTTACATTCCCTGTTGATACATCCTGTCATGTCATCCTGTCATCAAAATAACTGACCTCTGTTTTGCAGGATAAGATTAAAAACCCCTAAACATGACACATTGCATAACATGTATATGGTTGGTGTCTATCAAGACTAAACTACCTATTCGTCTTGTAGGTAAGAGTGGTCTCATTACTATATCATAGTCTAAAAACGCGCAAAGCCTATCCACCGACATGGCTGAAAGTGGCCAACACGAGCCAGGTTCCGTATCTCGAAAAGAGTTTGAGGGACTTAAGAATCAAATAGCAGAGTTAGCTATGCTCCTAAGAGAACAAAGTAAAAGCACTCAGAATCAGGCAATGCCCAATCAAACCAAGTCCTCCTCACAGGGTGGCAATCAAAGTGTTGACAAAAAGGGGGAATTGCAGATCCCTGAACCTCGATCTAGTCAAAGAACCAACAAAACCCCTGAAATCACAAATCTTAGGGAAGATCGGGAAACTAGCGATATCCGAAGGAAAGTCCGACAAATGGAAGAAACCATCCGTTCAATGAAAGGAATTGAAAAACTTGGAAATGTCACCTATTCAGATCTCTGCATATTCCAGGGGCTAGATATCCTAAAAAATTCCAAGTCCCAGAATTTGAAAAGTACAATGGGGCAGGCAATCCCTATACACACTTGAAAGTATACATTGGCGAGCTAGGGTCTTATGCTAAAGATGAAAGCCTCAGAATGCAGCTTTTCCAAAAGAGTCTTACTGGAGAGGCTAGGACATGGTATGCCCGACTTGATAATGCAAAAATCCACAGTTGGGAAGAGCTAGCTCATGCCTTCCTAAATCAATACAGCTTCCAGTCTCAAATAGCTTCGGATCGATATCAAGTGACCAAAGTCAAAAAGCAAAACAACGAGTCTTTCCATGAGTATGCCCAAAGATGGAGACGTCTGGAAGTACAAGTTAGCCCGCCTATAACTGAAACTGAAATGGTGATGATTTTCATAGACATCCAAGAGGCACCTTACTATGAGAGGATCTTAGCTGAAATAGGAAAGCCATTCTCAGAGATGATCAAACACGGCGAAATGACAGATATGGGCTTGAAAGCAGGCAAGATTAAAGATCTCACGGCCTTGAAAGTAGTCGCCGAGCATATACAGTCTGGCAACTATGCCAGTGATCCCATGAGGATACCTAGGAAAGGCGATGACGAAGTATCTCTCATTGTACAAGGGCAGTCTAGGAAACCCAATCGTAGTCCCCCCATTTGGAAGAAGGAAGACAAACTGTCATTTCAACAACAGGCCATAATCAACCAATGCCAGGATAGAAAGAGAAAATTTGAAAGAACAAAAAATCGGGTGTTCACTCCACTTGGTGATTCCCTTGAAAACATGTTGGTGATGTTAATGGATCAAAAGAAAATTACCGAACTGGCTCCACCTCTAGATCCAAAAAGCAAAAAGTTTCCTAGCCAGAGATGTGCTTACCATTCAGAATCTCTGGGACACAATACGCAAGACTGTTGGTCCTTGAAGCACAAAATCCAAAACCTGATCGAAAACGGTGATATTGTGGTCTAACAACATAACCATCCAAATGCCAACACCAACCTGCTGATGCCGCATGATACGAAGGGAGTAAACATGATTGGGTCAGGAAGCGATGAAATGTATCCAAATCGTAAATACATACGAAGGATCGAGGAATACCCCCAAATGAACAGAACAAATGTCATAGAGCTGGAAAATTCAGAGGAAGGTATAACAATGATGCAAAAATTGGATACGATCCAACATCAAGTAATTCTGCTGGCTAATCTGATAGTGCGCAAACATCAGGATACAAGGCAGCTTTTCACTCAACTATCAGAAAGCCAAGAGAAAGAGGAGGTTATTCAAAATGTAAGCATATCTCCCTCCAAGATTAGCCAGCTAAATGAAGAAGATCAAAGCATGGTGAATGGACGCGAAAGGTGGAATGATAAAATTACCAGAAGATCTCGACAAAGGAAAAATCATCCGAAGGAATGCGATTTCCGAAATAAGAAATATCAAGCAACATGCCAAACACTGGCAAACCCTCGAAATCCTACGGCACCGAGAGTCAGGGAGAGTAGGCGGAGAAGGGTATTCACGCCTTTGGGGGACTCGTTGGAAAATGTATTAGCACTGTTGATTGCGCAGAAAAAGATCACTGAGATCGCTCCACCTATAGATCCTAAAGGAAGGCAATATGATCTCAACAAGAGGTGTGCTTACCATTCTAACTCACCTAGACATGCAACTAAGGAATGTTGGTCTCTAAAACACAAAATTCATGATCTCATTGAAAATGAAGAACTAAAGATAAAAGTCCCCATGACCAGAAAAGGCGAAAGGGAAATAAAGAGCTTAAGATGTCCACTCGAGACAGGCAGTTCAAAGGATGTGACGGCTATGAGCACCAATCCTGGCAAAACACAAGGTGGACTGATCTTAATATCGGGAGTGACAGAGGAGACAAGAGAGGCCTATGAGGAAATACATCCGCCACCATCAAATATCTTGTTGCATAAAGCCAGCAACCACATTCCTGATGTTACCCTCTTGGATGATGATGAGGAGATACTGATCCTTCCCCATGTGGAGAGAACCCAAAAGGAAAGTTCCTTGCGAGAAATGTAACAACAGTGCGAGAGTGATTTCATACTCAAATCCTCTCAGGCCTATGAGAACGGTGAAGGAACAGATACAAGGAAAAATGGTGAAGTTGTCAGGGAAGCCAACCCATCGAGGAATCTAGAGTTCATCCCTTTCTACGACGAGTTCAGTTTGAGCCTCCTTAAGGGATATGCTTATTCATGGGGCATTTGTGACACCCCCAAATCTGAGTACTTCGTTTCCACATGATTTGGTGTTCACTTTCTAATATAGCATGCATCTACCCAATATAACTTCAAAATAAAATACAACCTTTATTCAAAATAATAAATACTCCCTTAAAACAAGGGTTACAACCTTCTTAAAAATCAATCCCAGGGTTACTCTAACCTTGACATAATAATAATATGCGGAAACAATCCCAGGGTTACTCTAACCTTGACATAATAACCTTGACATAAATCAATCCCAGGGTTTCTTCGAGCTCTCCGACTCGACCATGTAGCACCACGTTACTGTCGTAGACTGCCTCGTACATCTCAGCACTAGTAGAATGAGGTGGGAATTCCTCTTCGGGATCCTCTTCGTCCTCGTCCTCGTCCTCGTCCTCGTCCTCATCCTCTGGAATAGGTGTCAACTCACGCTCTCGACCAGCTATGGTGATCACTGGAGATGGCTCTCTCCTAACCAGCTGCTCCCAGACAACATGGATGTCTCGGGGCTCCTCCTCTCTAGGCACCTGAGGTACATCCTCTCTAGCCTGACTAGGTTCTCCAACGTTCGACATCCTGACAAAAGAATTTTAAAGTTTATTATTACGTGATATCGAATCATCACTCATCGAATACAAAAATGTAAATACATAACACATAAGGTAGTTTATTATCTTTACCTATCACATCTATCTTTTCGATCTTACTATAAGGCTACTACCTATGGTTTTTCCCCACCTAAGGTTACATAACCTACAGCTTTGATACCAACCTGTGACACCCCTAAATCCGGGTACTTCGTTTTCACATGATTTGGTGTTCACTTTCTAATATAACATACATCTACCCAATATAACTTCAAAATAAAATATAACCTTTATTCAAAATAATAAAATCTCCCTTAAAACAAGGGTTACAACCTTCTTAAAAATCAATCACAGGGTTACTCTAACCTTGACATAATAATAATGTGCGAAAATAAAAACATAACATTAACGTCTATTACAATCATTTCAAATAATAAAAATAAATCTTCACTTGTTTTGCTTTCCCTTGCCCTTACTCGTAGACGGGGCGTCAACATTATCAACCTTAGCTGCAATTTTTATATAATGCAAGAGTGAGCAAACAACAGCTCACTGGAGTTTAACAATAATAAATACATGAAAGGATATCTTTAAAAAGAATTTGAATAACTTAGCTTACTTCAACAATAAAGAATTGAATAATAATTCTCTATTAACATTAGAATTCGAATATAGAATTTTATCTGAGGGTCATAAGACCTTTAAACTTTTGTCCTAGGTTATAAACATTTCCATTTAAACCTTTAACAGTCAATAAGACTATGGACCTTAACTCGTACTTAGGGGGATCAGCCCTTCGTACCATGTATTGTGCACAAACATCTTAACGCTTATACATAGTAACCTCCCTTAATAACATGGTTGTTCAACTCGGTAATTTGAATTCAAGTCCGCACCAAAGAAAGTTTGGTTTGGATAAGCTTACAAGGGTAATTTAGAATTCACGTTCATCAACTAAGGATTAGTTGAATCGACTTTCAATAACTTGGAATAATTCAAAAGTGAAAGAACTACGAACTATCATATGCTTTAGAAATAAATTTAAAGCATCTCAAAAAAATATTCAAACCTTGCTTGAACAATAAGCCAATGTTACTTTAATTATATCATGAACTTTCAATAATTACTTGTCCAATAAAAGAACAATCTCAAACAATGAATAATTGAATTGAAACAAATAAACGAGTTTAGGGTTTAGAAGACTTGCATAAAAATTAATACAAGATCAGAGTTTTGCCTCAAGCGCAAGCTACTAATAAAATCACGTTCTAACAATTCCTACACATATATATTTAATTACAATAATCTAAATTAGTTAACACGTAACTAATTTACATAATTAGTTAACCCATCTAGGTTAACTCATTTTTATTTAATTATTAAGTTAATAATTAATAACCACATAATTTAATTACATCACATGCTCACATAATTAAATCAAATAATAATTATGTACTTCACATTAATTAAATTATAATTAAATAAATTATAATTTAAACTTTTAATCTAATTATAATTACTCAAATTATAATTACATCTTATTTTAATTAAATTATAAACAAATTTATAATTTATAATCAATTAAACCACATCTTGCATTTACTAAATTATAATTACACAAATTATAATTTATAATTAATCATGCAAATATTGAATTATAATACACAAGATTATAATCTATAATTGATCATGCATGTATTATAATTACATAAATTATAATTTAAAAATTATCATTCACTTGATTAAAATTAATCAACTATAATCATTATAATTTAACAAATTTATAACTTAAATTAAACCTTTACTCTAATTATAATTATTCAAAATTATAATCACAAATTATATTTTATTAATATAATTTATTAATATTCATTTAGCATTTTAATATATATTTAATCATGCTATAAAAGTTATTATATAAAATTTGCTTTACAAAATACAAAAGAAAGCAAGTTTCTTTTTTTTCCTGCCACCCCCCCTACCGGGGCGGGGGTTTCCTTCTTGATAGGCCCCACCGTGGCTGGCCCCTTCCAGCGAACACAGACAAGTTCGCGAACTGTGCAGAGAAAAAGCCAATTTGGCTTATTTCTCCACACCAAATTCTAATTTCAGTTCATGCAATTCATATTAATTAATAGAAAACACAAAATTACAGCTTTTAACATGATTCTAACATACATAAACATTATAACACATCATCAAACAACTAATTTCATGATTTTTTTGAAGAAAAACCATTGTTAAGTGTTCTTCATGAAATTGAACACTGTATTTTTGTTTTTAAATCAATTCACTCAATTTCAATCATAGTAAATCAATTCTTAAACATGCTATCATCATCCACAATTAATTTAAACAAAGATGAACAATCAAACATGAACTCTTTTGATTTTTAAAAGAAAACCATATATATATAAAATTTTAAAATACTTTCACTGTAATTCTTTGAAGAACATGAACTCCTCATGTTTAATATATAAACATGAATTAAACAATTCAATTTATCATACTAATCAATTACAAACAACTTAGATACACCATATCACTTTCATCCATTAACATCACCATGTTCATGAAGAATTAAACTTTTATAGAGAACTAAATATTGGTGAAGAACATAACGAAACATAATTTAAATTTAAGATTAATACATCTTGATTAAAGCTAGGAGAAAAGATGAAGATGATGGTGTAAAGATTTCCTTTGGACTTCTCAAAAGTCCACTTCTTCTTCTCTCTTCTTCCTTTTCTCTCTATCTTTTCTCTGTTTTCTTTTCTCTCTTTTTCTAACACTGACTATCTCTATAACTAACGTAATATAACATATACATAACTGATATATGTATATAATATAAAATATAATTACATACTATATATATATATATATATATATATATATATATATATATATATAACTGCTAAATAATTATACCTCTACATAATATATAGCAGTTACAAAACTTTTGAAAATCAAAAGCCATAAGGTTGTTTGGCAACAGGTAAATTTAGAAACTAGTTTTATTAACTAAAGTCTTGTTTGGGTAAAATAGGTTTAAAGCTAGTGCAAGGGCCCTGTTTGGCAAAACCTTTTAAAACAATAAAACCATTTAAAAACTCTTTTCTTTATTTTAATAAATTATTTTAACACATACTTTAATGTTACACTTTAATTAATTAAATCTTTTAACATCTAATTTAATCAAGTAAATTCTAACATCAATTAATCACATAAAATTTTGCCACATAATTATAATTACTCGCTAATTATAATTCATGTAACGCTTCATCACACAATTCATCTAATTTAATTATCTCAATTAAATTAGAACTGTACTAAAAATTAATATACATCAATTAAATTAAATATTAAATATTCATTTAGTTAATATATAACACTTAATTAAATCACTCCACAAAATCACATAGTTTATTTATTCAACCCAATAATTAAATCACAAAAAATATTTATTTAACTCAATAAATATTTAAAATTATTATATAAAATCTCAATCGTTACAATCTTCCCTCCTTAAAAGGATTCTGTCCCCAGAATCACACATAAAAAAAAATTCTCGCCTATTACATTCTTTCCCCCTTAAAAGGATTCTGTCCCCAGAATCGGTACATAAGGGGTTACATACAAAATATTTAAGCAAATAACTACGGATAAGATTTCATCATAACATCTTCGAGTTCCCACGTGGCTTCTTCAGCACTGTGGTTCCTCCAGATTACCTTAACAGAAGGTATCACTTTATTCCGAAGTACTTGTTCCTTTCTATCAACTATTTGAACAGGCACTTCTTCATAAGTTAAGCCCTTATCAAATTGCAAAGGCTCATATTCTATTACATGTTTATAATCGTGCTTGTAAGGTCTTAACACAGAAATATGAAAGACATTATGTATATTCTCGAGCTCCGGAGGTAACGCAACCTCGTAAGCTACCTCGCCTACCTTTCGTAGTACCTCGAAAGGTCCAATAAATCGGGAACTCAGCTTTCCCTTCTTACCAAATCGAATCTTCCCCTTCCAGGGAGATACTTTCAAGAAAACGAAGCTTCCAAGAATTCTCGATTCTGTCGATGTAGATCGACATACTTCTTCTGTCTATCTTGAGCAGCAACTAATCTTATTCTGATCAGCTTCACAATTTTGGCAGTTTGTTGTACCAGTTCCGGTCCCAACAGTTGACGTTCACCGACTTCATCCCAGCACAAGGAGTTCTGCATTTTCTGCCGTATAACGCTTCGTAAGGCGGCATGCCGATACTCACATGGTGACTATTATTGTAGGCGAACTCCACCAGCGGTAACTGATCCTCCCAGCTTCCTTTGAAGTCCATCACATAAGCTCTCAGCATATCCTCAAGCGTCTGAATCGTTCTCTCGCTCTGGCCATCAGTCTGAGGATGGTACGCTATACTCATTCGTAATTGCGTTCCCAGACACTCTTGCAAACGTTTTCAAAAATTTGACGTAAAACGTGGATCTCTGTCAGACACAATCGACACCGGAACGTCGTGTCGAGAAATGATTTCCTTCACATATAGCTTCGCTAGCTGATCTAAGTTGTACTTAACCCTGATCAACAGAAAGTGGGCTGACTTCGTCAGTCGATCCACTATAACCCATATCGCATCAAATCCCTTTTGAGTCTCTGGAAGACCTATCACGAAATCCATCGTGATGTGCTCCCACTTCCACTCTGGAATTTCTAATGGTTGTAGCAACCCACTTGGTCTCTGGTGTTCTGCCTTAACTTTCTGGCACGTTAGACATTTCGCAACGCATTTAGCAATGTCCCTCTTCATATTCGACCACCAGAAATGTTGCTTGAGTACATCTTCGTACTCCCAGGGTGAATAGAATATCTAGAACTATGAGCTTCGCTCAGAATCTCCTCTTTGACCTCTGGTACTGGCGGTACCCAGATTCTCCCTTCAAATCGTAACAGTCACTCGTTATCGATCTTGAACTTGATCTCTTCGCCATCCGCTACTCTCTTCTGAATCTTCTCGCATTCTTCATCTTGAAGTTGTGCTTCTTTCACTTTATCTACCAGAATGGAACCAGTAGTTACTTGAAATAACTTCTCATCCGATTCCTTCGTAAACTTCACTTCCAGTTCCAATCTAGCCATCTGTTCTATCAACTGATCCTGTTCAGTTAACATATTCAACTTCTCCCGACCTTTTCTGCTCAAAGCGTCGGCGACAACGTTAGCTTTCCCCGGATGGTAAAGTATCTCGCAGTCGTAGTCTTTGATCAGTTCCAACCATCTTCTTTGGCTCATGTTCAAATCCTTCTGGGTAAAGATATACTTCAGACTCTTGTGATCTGTATATATCTCACACTTTTCTCCATATAAGTAGTGTCTCCATATCTTTAGGGCAAACACTACTGCCGCCAATTCTAAGTCATGGGTCGGATACCCCTTCTCATAATCCTTCAGCTGACGTGACACATAGGCAATTACTTTGCTTCTCTGCATCAACACACAGCCAAATCCTTTATGTGAGGCATTGCTATATACCATGAAATTCCCCGTACTATCCGGCAAAGATAACACAGGCGCAGTACTCAACCTCTTCTTCAGCTCCTGAAAACTTTCCTCACACTTTTTCGTCCAAACAAATTTAACTATTTTACGAGTTAAATTTGTCAACGGAGTGGCGTTCCTGGAAAAGTTTTGAATAAATCTCCGATAATAACCTGCTAATCCCAAGAAACTCCTCACTTCAGACGGCGTCTTCGGCTGATCCCAATTTATTACTGCCTCAACCTTTGACGGATCTACCAAAATACCATCCTTGTCGATCACGTGGCCAAGAAATTGCACACGTTCCAACCAGAATTCATATTTCGAGAATTTAGCGTAAATCTTCTCTCGTCTCAGCGATTCTAAGGTTAGTCGTAAGTGTTCAGCGTGTTCTTCCTCAGTCTTGGAATAAACCAGGATGTCATCTATGAACACCACTACGAACTTGTCTAGAAATGGCTTAAACACCCTGTTCATTAAGTTCATAAATGCAGCTGGGTCATTCGTGAGACCATATGACATCACCAAGAACTCGTAATGACCATATCGAGTCCTAAAAGCCGTTTTCGATATATCTTCATTCCTCACCTTCAATTGATCAAACAAGTCATCGATCCTAGGTAAAGGATACCTATTCTTGATTGTAACTTTATTCAACTCTCTATAATCAATGCAAAGACGCATCGATCCATCCTTCTTCTTCACAAACAAAACTGGCGCTCCCCACGGTGAAACGCTCGGTTGAATATACTTCTTGTCCAGCAATTCTTGTAATTGAACCATCACTTCCTTCATCTCAAATGGAGCCATTCGGTACGGAGCCTTCGAAATCGGAGCAGTTCCCAGCGCTAAGTCGATCATGAACTCTATCTCCCTGTCTGGCAGTAGTCCTGGCAAGTCGCTCGAAAATACGTCCACAAACTCCTTAACTACTGATATCTATTCCACCTTCGGGATTTCCTTACGCGTATCTACTATGTAGGCTAGATATCTCACACAGCCTTGTGTCAAAAGTTTCTTGGCTTGCATAACCGTCAGACAACTCGCTTGTCTAGGCGATTTGGTACCATAGAACACTAACTTTGATGGAGTCGTAAGGTTTACCCACTTCTTCTGATAGTCGATTACCGCCCCATGGTTGAACAACCAATCCATACCCAATATGACATCGAATTCCCCAAGTTTTATCGGAATTAAATCTACCCTCAGCTCTTGACCCTTAAAGTCCAATCTACAGTTCTTGTAAACGAACCTAACAGGAATAACCTCCCTATTCGCAATCTCTATGTTCAAGGGGTAAACTAACTCCTCTATGGTAAGTCTAGGGTTTTAACAAAATAAGCATATATGAATGAACAAGTAGCACCCGAATCAAACAATACATATGCATTTATACTATTGATCGGAATAATACATGCCATCACGTCTTTTGATTGCACAGCATCCTGCACCGTCATATTGAATGACCGGGCAGTGGGTCAAATAGCTTGCAATGGTGCAGCGATAGTAACGGTACTGCCGCTTCCATTCCCTCCGCTCCCTGTTAACCCTGCTGTCAGCTTCTTCGGGCAGTTGCAAGCCATGTGATCCTTGGATCCACATGTAAAGTAAGCTCCCTTCTTTGGGTTTAGGCAATTAGGCGCAATGTGGCCTTCCTGACCACAGTTGAAGCACACCCGCTTCCCCTTTATGCACACGCCAGTGTGATTCTTACCGCATGTAGCACATGCTTCAAACTTCCTCTTCTGCTGGTTTCCTTGCTGACTCCCAGCAGAGGTGTTATAGTTCCATTTCCTCTTCTGGTTAATAGTGTTGCTACCACCAGCCTTAGTTTCTATCTCATTATTCTTCTTCTTGCCTTGGTTAAACTTCGTCACCGCGTCGCTTCCTCCCTCAGCGAGTATAGCCTTCTCCAGCACAGCTGCAAATGTGTTCAACTGGAACATGGAAACCTTACTGTAGAGCCAGGGTTTCAACCCCCGCTCAAACCTCCTTGCCTTCCTAGCGTCAGTACTGACCTGGTAAATAGCGAACCTGGCCAACTCGTTGAACTTTTGCGGCGTATTCGGATACCGTCATCCCTCCTTGCTTAAGCTCTAGGAACTAGACCTCCATCTGGTCCTGCGAACTCACTGGAAAGTACATTTCGTAGAACATTTCCTTGAAGCATTCCAACGTTATGACTCCTTCTCCCTCTCGGGTCTTATTAGCCTGCCACCAAAAGCTAGCATCCGACTTTAACATGAAAGTCGCGAACGCTGTCTTCTGGTCTTCACCTACTCTGGCTACGTCAAAGACCTTCTCCATTTTCATCACCCATGTTTGGGCCTCAATAGGGTTTGTCGATCCCTTGAACTCAGGCGGTCCTACTGCCTTGAATTCCTTAAAAGTAGTACCCTGCACTTGCGGCTGATTCGCAAGCGCTCCCGTCAATAAGTTCACCAACTGCTGAACCGAGTTGGGATTCGTCCCATCGTTATTGTTGTTGTTGTTTGTCAAACCCTCAGGGTTTTGACGTGTTGGTCTTCTTCTAGGAGGCATTTTCTGTAAAGAAAATATTATTATTAGATCCTTTCTTTAAATATTCAAGTTTATACTTAAACGTTTTAAACAATTCAGTTCACATAGAACACATAGCACGTCAATAAACTTCTTTTATTCATTACTCGTAGTTTAAAAATATCAATCAGATAGCATTTCTGTTGTTTACATCATCCTTCCTAGGCTGGAAAAGTTACAAGATTACATTATTAACTCATCCCATTCTTATCTCAATTATGGGATTTACATTATTTAATACAAAAAGCAACACATAAACAAAAGCTCTATTACTGCCTAGGCATATTAATACGTCGCACAGCCTCTCTGTGTTCTTCTTCCAATACCCGAAACGCCGTTCTTCGGTCCACCACATACCACGGTAAACTTTGGAACTGAGCTGGGTAGTAGAAAACACGATCTTGGGCTCTATCTATAGCCGTGTGGAAAGCATACTCTGTCTCCCTCAGCTTTGCCTTCTTGGCTTCAGCCTCGTCTTCAGCTTGATCGGCTCGTTGAGTAGCCCTTAAGCTTATCTCCACAGCTCTGGCACGCTTCCTCGACTCCTCTTGGATGTCTTGCTTCAGCTTCGCTATCTCGGCTCGAGCCGCGTCTCTATCATTCTCTACGTGGATTAACATCCACTGCGCTTCTCCTAGCTCACTATCCATCTCTTCAATAGTCTCGGCCCGCTGCTGGATGGTTTCTTCGAGCTCTCTGACTCGACCATGTAGCTCCACGTTACTGTCGTAGACTGCCTCGTACATCTCAGCACTAGTAGAATGAGGTGGGAATTCCTCTTCGGGATCCTCTTCAGACTCGTCCTCGTCCTCGTCCTCGTCCTCATCCTCTGGAATAGGTGTCAACTCACGCTCCCGACCAGCTATGGTGATCACTGGAGATGGCTCTCTCCTAACCAGCTGCTCCCAGACAACATGGATGTCTCGGGGCTCCTCCTCTCTAGGCACCTGAGGTACATCCTCTCTAACCTGACTAGGTTCTCCAACGTTCGACATCCTGACAAAAGAATTTTAAAGTTTATTATTACGTGATATCGAATCATCACTCATCGAATACAAAAATGTAAATACATAACACATAAGGTAGTTTATTATCTTTACCTATCACATCTATCTTTTCGATCTTACTATAAGGCTACTACCTATGGTTTTTCCCCACCTAAGGTTACATAACCTACAGCTTTGATACCAACCTGTGACACCCCTAAATCCGGGTACTTCGTTTTCACATGATTTGGTATTCACTTTCTAATATAACATACATCTACCCAATATAACTTCAAAATAAAATACAACCTTTATTCAAAATAATAAAATCTCCCTTAAAACAAGGGTTACAACCTTCTTAAAAATCAATCACAGGGTTACTCTAACCTTGACATAATAATAATGTGCGAAAATAAAAACATAACATTAACGTCTATTACAATCATTTCAAATAATAAAAATAAATCTTCACTTGTTTTGCTTTCCCTTGCCCTTACTCGTAGACGGGGCGTCAACATTATCAACCTTAGCTGCAATTTTTATATAATGCAAGAGTGAGCAAACAACAGCTCACTGGAGTTTAACAATAATAAATACATGAAAGGATATCTTTAAAAAGAATTTGAATAACTTAGCTTACTTCAACAATAAAGAATTGAATAATAATTCTCTATTAACATTAGAATTCGAATATAGAATTTTATCTGAGGGTCATAAGACCTTTAAACTTTTGTCCTAGGTTATAAACATTTCCATTTAAACCTTTAACAGTCAATAAGACTATGGACCTTAACTCGTACTTAGGGGGATCAGCCCTTCGTACCATGTATTGTGCACAAACATCTTAACGCTTATACATAGTAACCTCCCTTAATAACATGGTTGTTCAACTCGGTAATTTGAATTCAAGTCCGCACCAAAGAAAGTTTGGTTTGGATAAGCTTACAAGGGTAATTTAGAATTCACGTTCATCAACTAAGGATTAGTTGAATCAACTTTCAATAACTTGGAATAATTCAAAAGTGAAAGAACTACGAACTATCATATGCTATAGATATAAATTTAAAACATCTCAAAAAAATATTCAAACCTTGCTTGAACAATAAGCCAATGTTACTTTAATTATATCATGAACTTTCAATAATTACTTGTCCAATAAAAGAACAATCTCAAATAATGAATAATTGAATTGAAACAAATAAACGAGTTTAGGGTTTAGAAGACTTGCATAAAAATTAATACAAGATCAGAGTTTAAAAAACTTGCCTCAAGCGCAAGCTACTAATAAAATCACGTTCTAACAATTCCTACACATATATATTTAATCACAATAATCTAAATTAGTTAACACGTAACTAATTTACATAATTAGTTAACCCATCTAGGTTAACTCATTTTTATTTAATTATTAAGTTAACAATTAATAACCACATAATTTAAATACATCACATAGGCAAGCTCACATACTTAAATCAAATAATAATTATGTACTTCACATTAATTAAATTATAATTAAATAAATTATAATTTAAACTTTTAATCTAATTATAATTACTCAAATTATAATTACATCTTATTTTAATTAAATTATAAATAAACTTATAATTTATAACCAATTAAACCACATCTTGCATTTACTAAATTATAATTACACAAATTATAATTTATATTTAATCATGCAAATATTGAATTATAATACACAAGATTATAATCTATAATTGATAATGCATTTATTATAATTACATAAATTATAATTTAAAAATTATCATTCACTTGATTAAAATTAATCAACTATAATCATTATAATTTAACAAAATTATAACTTAAATTAAACCTTTACTCTAATTATAATTATTCAAAATTATAATCACAAATTATATTTTATTAATATAATTTATTAATATTCATTTAGCATTTTAATATATACTTAATCATGCTATAAAAGTTATTACATAAAATTAGCTTTACAAAATACAAAAGAAAGCAAGTTTCTTTTTTTTTCCTACCACCCCCCCCCCCCCCCCCCCCGCCGGGGCGGGGGTTTCCTTCTTGATAGGCCCGCCGGGGCGGGCCCCTTCCAACGAACGCAGACAAGTTCGCGAACTGTGCAGAGAAAAAGCCAATTTAGCTTATTTCTCCACACCAAATTCTAATTTCAATTCATGCAATTCATATTAATTAATAGAAAACACAAAATTATAGCTTCTAACATGATTCTAACATACATAAACATTATAACACATCATCAAACAACCAATTTCATGATTTTTTGAAGAAAATCCATTGTTAAGTGTTCTTCATGAAATTGAAGACTGCATTTTTATTTTTAAATCAATTCACTCAATTTCAATCATAGTAAATCAATTCTTAAACATGCTATCATCATCCACAATTAATTTAAACAAAGATGAACAATCAAACATGAACTCCTTTGATTTTTAAAAGAAAACTATATATATATATAAAATTTTAAAATACTTTCACTGTAATTCTTTGAAGAACATGAACTCCTCATGTTTAATATATAAACATGAATTAAACAATCCAATTTATCATATTAATCAATTACAAACAACTTATATACACCATATCACTTTCATCCATCAACATCACCATGTTCATGAAGAATTAAACTTTTATAGAGAACTAAATATTGGTGAAGAACATAAAGAAACATAATTTAAATTTAAGATTAATGCCTCTTGATTAAAGCTAGGAGAAAAGATGAAGATGATGGTGTAAAGATTTTCTTTGGATTTCTCAAAAGTCCTCTTCTTCTTCGCTGTTCTTCCTTTTCTCTCTATCTTTTCTCTGTTTTCTTCTCTCTCTTTTTCTAACACTGACTATCTCTATAACTAACGTAATATAACATATTCATAACTGATATATGTATATAATATAAAACATAATTATATAATATATATAACTGCTAAATAATTATACCTCTACATAATATATAGCAGTTACAAAACTTTTGAAAATCAAAATCCATAAGGCTTTGTTTGGCAACAGGTAAATTTAGAAACTAGTTTTATTAACTAAAGTCTTGTTTGGGTAAAATGGGTTTAAAGCTAGTGCAAGAGCCCTGTTCGGCAAAACCTTTTAAAACAATAAAATCATTTAAAAACTCTTTTCTTTATTTTAATAAATCATTTTAACACATACTTTAATATTACACTTTAATTAATTAAATCTTTTAACATCTAATTTAATCAATTAAAATCTAACATCAATTAATCACATAAAATTTTGCCACATAATTATAATTACTCGCTAATTATAATTCATGTAACGCTTCATCACACAATTCATCTAATTTAATTATCTCAATTAAATTAGAACTGTACTAAAAATTAATATACATCAATTAAATTAAATATTAAATATTCATTTAATAATATATAACACTTAATTAAATCACTCCACAAAATCACATAATTTATTTATTCAACTCAATAAATAAATCACAAAAAATATTTATTAACTCAATAAATATTTAAAATTATTATATAAAATCTCAATCGTTACAGCAATCAAGTTACGGTTATAATTGAAGATATTCAGAACTAGGAGGTAACCTCTATCACGAGCCTCGAAGGCAATATAACCACTGACAACTGGACTATCAAGCCTCAGCTAGCCAAGAAGACGTAGATCTAGAGGAAAGTTGCGAGTTCCAGGAGATGTTGGGACATTATCCTTTGTTTTAGCCTCATGCCTTTTATTTTCCATGCATACAAAAAATCAAAAAATTCAAAAATTCAAAAATTCAAAAATTCAAAAAAATTAAAAAATCAAAAAATCAAAAATCAAGCACACAAAAAAACTGAACTACGAATGACCTGATCTCCCTCCACCCGGGAGTACGTAGGCAGCCATTCTTGGTGCGATCGAACAAAAAAAATCAAAAATCCTCTAAACCAAAAAAAAAGTTCAAAAACCTATCAAACCAAATTCAAACCCAGAAGAGACACTTCTCAAACCTCTCACACAAAACCAGAACTACAAATGACCTGATCTCCCTCAACCCGGGAGTACGTAGGCAGCCATTCATGGTGCGGTGTGACCTTCAAAGAAAACAAAGAACCAATATAACACCAGTTCAAAGACACCGAAACCCTATAAACCCAAATTTTATCAAACCTCCTGGTCAACAGGCCCTGCTGAGGAAAATCAAAGCTAGTCTCTGAACCCGTGGATCAGCGAGATAACAGTGCCAACATGTCATCTCTTTGAAGAAGGAGAAGCAGCTACAAGCTCATGACCCTCAGTCTCCATACGAACCAGAACATCCACTGCCATCTGCATAGTGCTAATGTGACCATCTATGAAAGCATTCATATCTCCAACCAGACTGTCTATATATGATCTGAGGACTGTGTTGTCCGCAATATAGACATCCCGGGTAGCTACGACATCATCCCTCGCAGCATAAGTAGCGTCCCGGGCAACTAATACCTCCTCAATCTTCTCAAAAGCTGCATCTCGGGCGGATCAGACCTCATCTCTCTCCTCAAGAGCTGCATCTCGGTTGGATTGAGCCTCGTCTCTCTCAACCAATGCTACAACCCGAGTAGCTCGAGCCTCATCTCAAGCAGCAACTGTCAAGCCGGTAAACAAATCATCCTCCGTGGGAGAATCAGGATCCTCTATAGGCTCTTCCTCATCTGAATTAATGCTCGGACCTGACTTGATAACTGTAGCCAATGCGATATTGGCCTCCAACCATGCAGAATACTCTTGAAAATGATTTGGATGGATAATAGAGAAATTAGCCCTCTCCCTACGAGTCCAACACTCATAGGACTGGGTAAGGTCAGTTGACGACAAAGATGAAGCTGATATCTGCTGATCCATAGCCCCCTCAAAGTGGTGAATGCTCAGGAAATGATCAAACTGACCCATGACTGCCAGCAGATAATATGTGGGCACCCCTCTCAAACCCGCCAGGGGCAGATAGTCCATGCCAACTGCATAAGTGATGAAGTTGTAGGGGGAACTCAGCCCTGAGCATGGTAAGATCAAAAAGGGATGTTCAATATCTGGAAGGAAAAAAAAAGCCGACCATGTCGCCGCATCTAAACGCTCCACTGGCTGGATAGAGTAGGACATGGCTATCTCATGGGTAAAGCAGTACCCATGGTGTCTGAAGGTGCCGATCGGACTCAAATGCGTCATGAACTATACGTATAGCAGAACGGCGCTACCTCTGAAAAATCCCCCTGAATGAGTACTGCAGAAAGTAGCTGACCTCAGAGTCTTGGCTAATATCATCAGCAAAATCGTACAACCCTGTCAGAGGATATGAATCACTACCATCAAGCCAGTATCTAAGTGGTCCATAAATAGGGGCATGCATAGATAAGCAGTGATGCACATCACCAGAACTTCTGCCACTCATCTACCGGAATAATAAGATCCCCAAAAAATTTCTCGTAGCTGTCTAACCTACCAAAGCGATCAATCAAAAAGTCCATAGACACTACATGTTCGGTAGTAATCTCCCCAGTGATGACTCTATGTCTCAAACCAGTCATGGCCATGAACGGTCGTATTATGTCACTAATGGATGTCCTGGTATATGGCACATCTAATGCCAAACTCGTAAGGCGCTCATACTCCTCCAGTGTAGGAGTCAACTCATGAAGGCCAAACCTGAAAAGCCTACATTCAAGAAAGACACTCAAGATTGATGACACAT
The DNA here is from genome assembly GCA_020205555.1 of Panax stipuleanatus. Classification (NCBI taxonomy): domain Eukaryota; kingdom Viridiplantae; phylum Streptophyta; class Magnoliopsida; order Apiales; family Araliaceae; genus Panax; species Panax stipuleanatus. The sequence goes on along the minus strand of CM035119.1, from coordinate 113,940,740 downwards.
GTTGGGAGGACCCAACGGCACCTCAATGTTAGTCCATCAAATTTGAAACAAGTCTCGAAAGGAAGAGACATTGATACATCAAGACGACCAGTCACATGGATAAAATGACAATCATCATAGGATGCAACCTGTCATCAACTCATCACTCCTGATGTGCGAGAAGTCTTGATTTCCTTTGACCCACAAAAGCATATGGGATACCGTCGTGGCAAAGACTACCCCATACCCGACGACCTGTTCCCTAAGCAAGAGGCCACAGATTAAACCTCACAGATCAAACCAAACCAGGTTAAAGCTATCATATCACCAACCATCACAAGCCATTGAGTCTAATTCAGTGGAATCCGCATGCCTTTCGATATCAACCATCAAAGTCAATTGCGCCCACAAGTCAGAAATAATGATTGGGGCATCCAAACATCAAGGCCCATATCCACTACATGTTCACCATGTGGGTTATGAGGTAAAAGACTCTTACGATCGTAGTGCCCTATCAGCCCATTTGTCAAACATACAACAAAGCAATCAACCCAGATGACAAACAAGACTAGGGCAAGTTCAGAATCAATGACAACCCGATGTTGGGGCCCATACAACAAGACTGGGGCAATTTTAAAAATTACGACAACTCAACACTGGGGCATTTATCAACCATCCAATAGAAATGCATCAGTCGGCACCATCAACATGGTCTGTCATCATCAAAGCTTCCATTATTGGCAATCCGGTATGATCAATCTGTCTTTTCTAATCATAATTTTCTTAGAATACTGTGATCCACTATTAAGGTACAACTTTTTCATCCCTTTATGTGCTTTCAATGTTCCAGTTACATGTATTGGAAGGGTATACATATCAAGTATAGATAGATCTTGCGTTAGAATCTTAGAAAAAGGTTTTAAGAAGGAGAAGATTTTTGCTTAACTTGTTATGAATTGGATTAATTTCGATAAACGTCCTTGGATCAAGAATCACGAATACGATTAGAGAATTAAGACAATTCAACCTTTTGATTAGGCACGACATCCTAGTGCAAAGCGCTTTTTGGAACAAACTTGACCTCATATGCATGTCTGCACTTTGCGATCACCCTAACTCTTAGTTGTGGGGTATAAAACTGTGACGACAAGGATGACGATTAGTAACCAGCTTAATGTCTCTAATCGTGGCCTGGGTTACTCGAGTTATTAAGCCTGAGGGGTGTCTTTACACCTACTGCCCTAAAGCCATCTGGTTTTGTAGTCACCGGCCCAACGCTCGTTACATAGGTAACTCAGTGCCTAAGAAAATGAGCATTATAAGAAGAAGAAGGCAAAACCTTAGTAGATCCAAATCGTGGCCTAGGTTACTCGAGTAATTAAGCCCGAGGGGTGTCTCTACACCTGGTGCCCTAAAGCCATCTGGTTTGGGAGTCACCGGCCCAACACTGGCTACACGGGTAATTTAGATGCCTAAGAAAATGAATATTGTAAAAGCTCAGGCAAGGATCAAAAAGAGTAGACCGCCTGACTTGTCTTGAAGTGTGGCCTTTGTTACTCGAGCCAGTAAACCCGAAGGGGTGTCTTAACACCTAGTGCCCTAAAACCGTCTGGTTTAGGAGTCATTGGTCCAAAACTCGTTATATGGGTAATTCTGAATAGCCTAAAAAAACGAGACAAAGTTAAGCGAGGAAAACAAAAAAAAATTGCAAGATAAAAATGAGATCACCTAAAGTCATAGAAGAGAAACCCCTACTAAGAGTTACTTTACTCATAGTGCACATGTCATATGATGTTAATTATGTGAAGAGTAGTGTCTAGAGCAAAGATGAGGTGTCTTGGATAACGGGAGATAAGTCTTTTAAATCTAATCCTACCCATGAAAAATGACCATGGATGCTTAAAAGTTTTCTTACGATTTCATAACTTGTTAAATGAAAATTTCGATTTCCTTAGGAAAAATTCATTCGCATACTCCCTTTCAAGATCTTTAGCGATAGGATAAGAGCGCATTGAATACAAGTATTCATTTTCATAAACTTTAAACTTCAAATGCCTCATTCACAAGATTATACTAATCTCGACAACCCGAGCCATCAAGCTTTTGGCACATTTCGTTCAATGTACAGGAAATTGCTCACTCAGGATGTGGTCAACAAAGCAAGTTTCTTATGTGAACCCCAATAACAACCTGCGAAAGGGCTAGGGCATTGTCGATTCCAAGAAATGGAAAGGATCTACGGCAAAACCAAGTTCCTCATCAAAAGAAAAGGGAGAATTCCTGAAAAAAATCAAGGCGACATAAGCTGTCCCTCCACAAAAAGGGAAAAATTCTCAAGAGAGTCTTTAACTCGGAAAAAACAGATGCCCAATGACTAAAGGTCTGGCAAATGAAATCTACATCATTAAACATGTTAACTTGCGCCAAGTCCTCACAAGTCAAGGCCTCTGCACTACATTTTAACTCTGGGCAATGAAGGAACAGGCTACATCCTCCAGGACGTCAGCATCACCCGGGTCATCAGCCAAGCCAGATCTAATCCAGTAGGGTCGCAAAGTAAAGAGCTCGCCTTTTTTCATAATCAATGATCAAATCGTTGGCGTCAATCCAGCGTAGCATCGAAGAAGGATCCAGTGATGTAGGCCACGGAACACTACTTTAGTGAATATATCGGGATATCTACGAGTAAAGCCATCAGTGTCTGAATCGCCAGCGGGACCAGCACCATATCCAGATTTATAAATAGCCGCCTCTGTGAGATCCCCACCAAAGACGACATATGAAAGGGGAACATTAGAATCTGCCATGCCAAAAGAAGTCATACAGGTGTTAGAGCTGCTAAGCCTATCAAAATTCATGCCTGAAAATAAACTCCAAATCACCTCAGAAAGGGTGAGGTTTGGTTCTACATCAATTCAATTAAGCATATGCATCAACCTAGGATAAATTAAGATCATTATATCATGTCTGGTCCGCACATGTGCAACAAGCGCTACATCAGCGCACATCTCCATTAAGAAGTTAGGCATACATACCCAGTAGAGTTAAAATGCATACACATTTAATACACAAACTCGATAAAAAAGTCTGCTACCGTTCGACTAGGCATCGGGACAGTCCAATGATCAACCATTGTCCCTACCATCAGGGTAGGCACTGTTGCAAACTACCGGTGTAAGTTATCATCAGGATAGGCATCGGGAGCACCCACTGAGGTAACTCAGAAAAAGAGATATATCCCTAGCAGAGGAGCCTTTAGAAATGTACAACGGCATCAGCCAAGAGAAAATCTTCCCCCTGATAGTATCAACAGATTGGGGAAACCATTGGTCTTAAAACCAAGATAACAGCAAAGACTATCATAAAGAATGTCATCCCCAGCAGAAATGTGGGAAACATTTCAGTTCATCCTCATCAAATGAGCATCGACAACACTGATGGAAATCAAACCGTTGGAGTCAACATCAGCATAGACATCAGCATCACTGATAAAAGTCAACCGTGGATATCAGTCCCAACACAGGCACCGGTAAAGGTAAGCGATTTGCGATGCAATATGCGATTTGCGATGCGATATAAGATTTTAGAAGTGCAAAATGCGATTTGCGAAAATATGTTAACATTCATTGCATTGCGATTTGCATCATTAATATCTTTTCATATTTCAAGTGTCTAGTAATCTTTATCCTACTCATTCTATTGCATAACATAAACATGATAAAGAGGGGTATCTGTAAACACTTAAAATTTTGTTTTCTTGATTACTAACCCTACAGGAGGGCAAAGTCGTCTTTTCAACCTCGATCACCAATATCGAGATGTCAACTCAACCCCGGTCACCAATACCGGGACAACCACAACCCCGATCACCAATATCAAGATGTCAACTCAACCCTGATCACCAATACTGGGACAACCACAGCCCCGATCACCAATATTGGGATGTCAACTCAACCCCGGTCACCAATACTAGGACAACCACAGCCCCAATCACCAATATTGGGATGTCAACTCAACTCCGATCACCAATACCGGGACAACAACATCCCCGGTCTCAATACTGGGCCACTAGTTCAACCCCAGTCTCAATATCGGGCCATCAGTTCAACCCCGATTTCAATACCAGGCCACCAGTTCCCCCGATCTCAATATCGGGCCATCAGTTTAACCCTGGTCTTAATACCGGGATATCAATTCAGCGCTGGTCACAACCCGGGAGGCACAGTTAAGCCCCTATCACAACTAGAAGATCCAATTCAGCCCTAGAGATAACCCTGGGAAGCCAATTCAACCTTCAGAGACAAACTCGAAGCATCACATCATCCCCAAAACCTTGGGAGGACCAAGTCAGCCTCGGAGACGACTCTGAGGACAAATAGAATTGGCTAGGAGCCAAACCTCGGGGAACAACCCCGGGAAGATAGCCAAAGACCGTGCCAACACAGTAAACAATTCCAGGAGGGGAAAAATAGTTATTTTACCGACTAGAAGATGATTTGGTCAAACTCAAGCCGAATCAATGCCACCAAGGTCAGAACAAACCATAACAATGATCCCGAGTGAAAACAGCGCAACACAGCTCAACGGACGAACTGCGAGGAATCAAAGACCTAGTTATGAACCCATCTTTTTGGTCTTGGAAAAGATTTTCTCCCATTTCATTGCGACACTCTCGGTGAGGGCTTTTCGAAAAGATATAGCACGCCTCAAACGGACGCTCGGATCAAAAGTTAGAAAGTTTCGAATCTGACATCGCATTGCTCAGAGCACATGCACCTCGATGCAACGGGGCCCACAACCTCTACCTACCACATGGAACCGCAGGTAGAGTGGAGGCAGCCGCAGATAGAGCTTCTTCCACCTGATCTATATATAGAAGTGCACCCCCAGCTCATTTTTGAGTTAGAAATTATTTGGAGCCCTGCCTGTTTCATTTCTCGACCAAACTTTTGTCTTCCAAACCCAAATTTTTTCACTCTAACACGTAGATATACTCACATACTACCACATATCAGAAAATAATTGGTAGATTTGGACGTTTAAAGCCTACAATTTGGCAAAAAGCCCGTATAGCAGTCCATTGTGAGTATTTTTATGATCAGCAAGTCAATACTACTTCTTCGCACATTTATACACTTGTATATCAAGTTTCATTTTCTAAATATGCCCGAAACTCAGTTCCGTTGCCCTTTTTGTCAACTTTTGATACATTTTTGTACATAAACGCATTTTCTGGCATTTTTGCAACTCGGATTGACGATCTGTCGCTTCAAGCAGCTTTTATATACTTGAATCTTCATTACTAGCAACTTCGCCAGACTAGGTTATCTTCCCAGTTTGGGTTTGGCTTTTTTTGAATATATTTAATTGTATATATACTAATTTTTCAATTCTGTCAAGCTCAGATGTCAAATTCGCGGTAGTTTACTGCTTTTATATATATTTATACATATATAAGCAGCCTTCACCACACTGGGTTATCTTCCCAGTCTTGGTTGACTACTTTTCTATCTATATATATAGACATTTATATTCCAGTTCGGCCTGGATCATTCTGTGGCCTTTTTACTGCTTTTATATATATTTATTCATATATAAGCACATTCACCACACTAAGTTATCTTTCCAGTCTTGGTAGACTAATTTTCTGTCTATATATATATATTTAAATTTTGGTTTGACCTGGATCATTCTGTGGCCTTTTTACTATTTTTGACACTATTCACCATTACTGGGTTATCTTCTCAGTCTTGGTTTGACTATCTTTTTGTCTATATTTAAATATCTATATTTATATTTTCATCCGGGCCTCGGAGTGAAAACCCACCGCCCTTTACTATTTTTTATATATATTTCAATTCTGTCCAGCCTGGATCTATTCGTGGCTTTTATATAGCTGTTATATATATATATATATATATATATATATATATATATATTTCAATTCCAGTCCGGGCACCGGCGTGAAAACCCATCGCCCTTTACAGCTTTCGTATATATAATTATATATATATTGCTTTGCTTATTTTTAGTACATTGTTGCTTTAAATATTTATTTGATATGAATCGGCACTGACATTTCTGCGGGCGAACTAGATTTATTTAAATCTCGCCAACTCTAGCTTTCAAACAGTTCAAAATAGGTTCAGACAGAACTGGGAAGCTAGAATGGCTGAGATTTATTTAAATCTAGTATTTTTCTAGTTTCAGTTATAAAAGCTTCCTCGCGGCCCTTAGATCGCTATCTAGTGGGAACGAGATACTTCGGCTAGGTGCGAACTAGGATTTACTGATGAATCCTTGGTTCTGGCGATATTTGGATATATTTATGTACAAAATTGAGTTGTGCAGGTTTATTGGCTACTCATATGCGAGCCTAGGAATTGTGGGATTCATGATCAAACTGATCAAAATCTGATTCCCACGATGGACAAACTCCCCTTTACAAATGTACTTTGCCAGTTTTTCTGTAAATATGTACATACAAAAGACCTTAAAACGGTTATCCGGATTTAAGGTCTCAACATAGTGAAAATATGGTTTGTCGTGTCAGAGTCCCTCTGATGGCTGTCATGCCCATGAGGAGACCGATACTTGTATATATGTTGTGGTCGAGGATACTTCGCAACCCGACAATCACCATTCAAATTGAGCCTTAAGGCTAAAAATATAAAACTGAAGTATCGATATGCTTCAATTCCTATGTTAGCGTAAGGGTTTGAAAACCTTTTTTCAAAACATCATTTCAATAATCTTATCAGAAAAAAGAAGCTTTTGCAAATCAAATCAAACACTTTTGCAAATCAAATCAAAGATTTTTTGCAAATCAATTCAAACCCTTCGTATATAGGTTCAACGATGCATAAGACATACTTTTCATCAAACATAGGCCCAATTTTCAAACAGCATTCACACATACATTTTAGTTTTTAAAGGAAAATATTAAAAAGATGCGGTACCGTGTTTATACGGGAGTTGTGGGGTGCCTAACACCTTCCCCACACTTAACCAAGCCTCCGAGCTCAAAACTTCGATTTCAAAGATCAAATTTTGACAGTAACCAGCAATTGGGCCTCTTTTCAAATAAAACTCGATTGAGTTTGTACAACCATTTCAAATATACCAACTCGCGACTTTGTAAAACATTTAATCGTCGACATGATACATGTTGGCCTTTTCCTAAAAAACTCTTCAAAATCTTTTTCGTAATAAAAAGAGTAAGGGTAGAGATAACTTAGGAAGAGAGAAAGATCCGGGCCCGCAGATTATTTTTTCGACGTCGACACACTTTTGGCATGCTTGTGAGGGCAACTGCTATATCAAAATACTCATTGTTTGAGGATGAGGGAATATCAGATTGAGTGAGTGGTGCTTGGTTTTGGTGTATGGGCGAGGAGGCTGTTTCAGTGCTTTGGAGAATTGGCTCGACAATTTGGGTTGGTGGCTCGTTAGTCGTGGGGTTGGGTTGTTGCTCGACGATCGTGAATCATTGCTCGACGACCGTGGAATCATTCACAAAGTTGAACGAAAAAGGTTATTTAATAGTAAGTTGGTCATTTGGTTCTTCAGTTATAGAGTTTTGGGACTCTAACTATGTAACTGAAAACTGATTCAGTGGGTTAAGAACCACTTCCATCCACCTTGGCAATTCATCAAACTGATACAAGTTTGGTAGAAGACAGTGATTAACCTTGAAAAAGATAGGAATGTAGTGTACCTCTTGCTCAGTCTTTGAAGAAGAATGGTTCGTGATCAGCTTTTGAGCAAAGTTGAGGTTGCTTGGGAATCCCTGGGCTAGCATAAAAATTGCTGGATATATTTTGTAAGCCCAGAACATGTGATCCCAAGTGTTGAGAATTAGAGCTCTATGAAAGGACATCATGGGCAGATAAGAAAATAATTGATTGTAGTTGGCCCTCCTTTCTCCACTCCAGAACTCTACTATAATCTCAACTTCTTCTTCCTCTTCTTTTCTATCATATTCTTCATCACCTTCATTGGAAATCTCCACCACATAATCCATCATCTCAGTATCTTCCCTTTCTCCTTCAGCACTTTCCATTTCTACAGCTTCAAAATCTTCGATTTCTTGAGGGTCAGAGGGGGCTTCATGAGCAGCTTCTGATTGCTCCCCATTAGCTGGAGCACTCTCTGGCTCAGGGACTTCGAGAAACTCCCCCTCAACATGAGTTGTACTCTCCTCATTAGCTTCTGACAGTTCCTCCTCAGCATTGACAATAGCTTGATCAGATACAGTAGGGGTCACTACACTGTTGATGTTAACTATTACTTCATCAATGATCCAGGTCTAATCCAAGGACTCATTGTGAGAACCAGAAGTTGGAGACTTGGTTCTCTGTTCAGCCTGATCAGCTGCAATTATTCTTTCTTCTTCCTTTATCTTCATCATTACTTCCTCATTGTCAAGGACAACCTTCTTGACTAGATTTTTCCTCATTTTTTAAGGCTCAGGCTCAACAGTAGTATCTTCAGCTTCAGCCATGATAGTCTGTTCAGGCTGAGAAGCTGTTGCAGCATCCTCTTCTGGAATGATGGTAAGTCTGGACTCCACGATCGGTGAGACTGAGGACTCCATGATCGCAGTGAGTGTAGACTTCTTTACTCGATGACTGCATTTCATTTTCTGAGGCTTAAAATTTCCTTTAGCCTTTTATTCAATTTGCTTCTTCTTCTTCTCCTTCAAGACTTCTTCTGGAGATACGGTCACTTCCATTGTGAGTTTCCTTTATGAGGAGTGACCTAGAACTTCAGTGTCAGACCCTTGAGGCACATCAGTCATTGAGCCTTGAGGTTCTTCTGCCATCTGAACAATCTTCTTCAATTTCTTCTTCCCCTTACTCTTTCTGACTAGAGTAGAGGGTTCTTCTTGATTTACTTCTTCTTCCTTAGCTTCCTTCACCACTGACTTATTTCCCTGTAGATCAGATTTCTTCACATCTCCAGTCCTTCCACTGGACTCAGACATCATCATCTTCACGTTCTCTACAGGGTTCCTCTTCTAGTTTTCAAAGAGTTGTTGGGTCATCCTTCTGTTGGAGTTGATGGCTACACCTTCCTTATCTCCAATTTTGTCTCCCAGAGCAGATTGGAGAATAATGCTGATGAATCTCCCAAAGAGCATCTTGCTTGTGCTGTTTGCCTTCTTCGAACTGAGAATCCACTTTCCAATCCATCCCATAAGTAAAGCCCCATAGTTGAGTTGGGCTTTGAAGCAGATTGTTGTCATAAGCTTCAGTTGGGTCTCATTTACAGAGTCGTGGCCAGAGCTCTTGCAGCAAATGCACTTCCCAACAATGTCAGCTAGAAACTCGTACTTCTGGGGAAATTCTTTCTTCTTGTAGCCCTTGATATCTTGATTCTTCTTGTGGTGCATCATCTTCAGTCCTTCATGGAAGTCGATGAATCCTAGAGATAAAAGGACCTTTAATTTAAACCCTAAGGCCATGTTTATATCTGCATCTTTGAGCCAAATCTGCACATTCTTGACCTTCATTTTAAGGACGTCATTCTCAAAGACTCCATTATAGTAGAACTCTTTCACCAGCTTTGGGTAGATCTTTGTGTTGGTGCTCAGAGCTTCTTCAAGACCTGCTTTCTTCAATAGAGATAATATCTTGTGAAACTGTGGGTCGACGGTCTTGAACTCGTCGAAGCACAGTTGATAGCCGTATACAACATTAAATGCCATTGATTTCTTTGAATTTTTCCTAAAACAAACAAAATTAACTGAGCGTGCTTTAATTCTCAATTCTGGGGTTACTTTAAGAGAGAGAGAGAAAAAAAAACTTTTGAAATTCAGAGGTGAACTGACAAAATAACTTTTCAAAAGTATTTGTAACTTCCCTCTCCACTTTCTGCAGAGTGGGGCACATGTCTTGTTCTGAGAGGCTCCACGTTTTTAAACGTATAAAAAATACTAAGTTGCCCTTAGCTCCCCCTGAGCTAGTGGTTCCCTCTTGAGGACTACAATTGTTGAGATTATTTCACGATCGTTATCCGCATTATTAAAACTGTTCCACGATCGTTGTCCCTACCCAAGCTTTTGCACTGGTCCTTGTGATGCATTCCATATTAGCACTTCTTCTGGGTTAAGGTTGCTCTGAAAGGGCTAGCCTCTTAGTATAAAACTTGGGTCTAGGTTTGTCTCTGAGGCGCTTATCAGAAGAACTGCTTAGACTTGGTGGTTATGCTGTCATCATAGTGGACTTCTTTGTCATGCCGAGACTTCTCCACGATCGTAGTTTCACTCTGTCATCTCTACGATTTTGACATAGCCTTTTTATCTGCATAGTTAGTAATAACTAGAGCATAGAATTTATGGTTGTAAATTTAACATTCCTAACTCACTTATCAGTTTATTAAATCTGGATTCATCTAAAGGTTTTGTAAAGACATCAGCAAGTTGATTTTTAGTAGGGATATACTGTAAAGATATAGTTCCATTTTGAACATGATCCCTAATAAAATGATATCTTATTTTTATATGCTTTGTCCTAGAATGCATGATAGGATTATGTGTTATTGCTATGGCACTTGTGTTATCACAATGAACAGATATAGATTTGAAATCAAATCCATAGTCTGCTAGCTGATTTTTCATCCATAGAATTTGAGCACAACAGCTGCCTGTAGCAATGTATTCAGCTTCTGCAGTTGACAAGTGCCACTGGTACTCTTTCTATCAAATTTGTAGCGTGCAAAATCAGCATCTGAATATCCTGCCAGTTCAAAGGAGGACTCCTTGGGATACCAAAGTCCCAAGTGACGTGTGCCTTTGAGATACCTAAAAATTCTTTTTACAACTGTTAAGTGTGATTCCTTAGGATTAGCTTGAAATCTAGCACATATACATGTAGCAAACATAATGTCTGGTCTACTGGCAGTTAAGTACATAAGAGAGCCTATCATACCTCTGTATTGAGTAATGTCAATACATTTACCTTTCTCATTTTTGTCAAGCTTAGTTGCTGGAGAAATTGGTGTTTTTATGGGAGAAGCTAATTCCATACCATACTTCATAGGTAAGTCTTTGATGTACTTGGCTTGGTTAATGAAGTTACCTTCATTAGTCTGCTTCATTTGAATTTCAAGGAAGAAATTCAGCTCACCCATCATGCTCATTTCAAACTTGCTCTGTATAAGCTTGGCAAATCTCTTACACAGATTTTCATCAGTATAACCAAAGATAATATCATTTACATATATTTGTACCAGTAAAACTTTATCTTTGTGCTTCCTAACGAATAATGTGGTGTCTACTCTACCTCTAGTGAATTCCTTTTCAATAAGAAATTTTGTTAGTGTTTCATACCATGCTCTAGGTGCTTGTTTAAGTCCATATAAGGCTTTGTCTAATCTATAGACATAATTAGAGAGATTTAGATTGATGAAACCTAGAGGTTGCTCTACATAGACTTCTTCTTGAGTTCTCCATTCAGAAATGCGCTCTTGACATCCATTTGTAAGACGTTGAACTTTATGTGGGCAGCAAAGGCAATGAATATTCTGATTGCTTCTAGTCTGGCAACAGGTGCAAAGGTCTCATCGTAGTCGATGCCTTCTTCTTGAGAATAACTTTTGGCCACCAGTCTTGCTTTGTTCCTTGTGATCACCCGTCTTCATCCATCTTATTTCTGAAAACCCATTTGGTGCCGATGACTGGGTGATTCCTTGATCTACGAACTAATCTCCAGACTTTTCTTCTTTCAAACTGATTCAGCTCCTCTTGCATAGCTTCTATCCAACTCGAATCTTCCATGGAATCTTCTATCTTCTTGGGTTCCATTTAGGACAAAAAGCTCAGATAGAAATAGTCATTTTGGGTAGCATATCTGATCTTGATTTTTGTATTTGGATCTCCATTAATCAAGTCTTGAGTGTGATCTCTTGCCCATCTGCTCCCTGTTGGAACATCTGTTCTGGTGCCTTCTTGTCTGAATACTTCAAGATTGACTTCTGCTTCTTGTTGCAGAGGATCGTCATCTGGTGTAGCTCTCTCCACGATCTCTTCTTCTGGCTCCACGATTCCATTTTCTGGGACTGCGATCGTGGTGTTGGGATCGACCACTTCATCTGTGGTGTCTGGCTCGACGATCGCAGTGTTGAGTGGTAGAAACTTGTCTGAGTCTGTTTCATCAAAAATGATGTGAATCGAGACTTTAACACTTAGCGTCTTCTTGTTAAACACTCTATAGGCTTTGCTATTTGTGGCATATCCAAGAAAGATTCCTACATTTGACTTCGGTTGGAACTTCATCAGATATTGTTTTTCATTGTTGAGAATGTAGCATGCACTGCTAAAAATATGGAAATAGCTAACGTTTGGCTTTCTTCCTTTCCACAGCTCATAGGGAGTCTTCTTCAGTGTAGAGTGAACAAGAGACCTGTTCTGAGTGTAGCAACAAGTGTTGATGGCTTCGTCCCAAAAGTATTCAGGCAGATGAGCTGCTGCTAGTAGAGTCCTTCCCACTTTAATTAGGGTTCTGTTCTTTCTTTCAGCTACTCCGTTTTGCTGTGGAGTTCGTGGAGCTGAGAAGTTGTGACTGATGCCGTTGTCTGCACAGAACTGATCCATCTCAGAGAAGTCAAACTCTCTTCCATAATCACTTCTGATGGCCTTGATCTTCTCTCATTTCTCATTCATCACCAGCTTGAACATCTTGATAAGTTGGGAGCTCGTTTCATCCTTTGAACTTAAAAAGAATACCCATGTGAATCTAGTGTAGTCATCCACTACGACCAGTGAGTATCTCTTCCCTTCGAGGCTTACAGTTGGAATAGGCCCGAAAAGATCCATGTGAAGTAACTGTAGGGGCTTATCAATTGAGGTGACTGCTTTGCCTTTGAATGAGCTCCTTGTTTGCTTTCCAAGTTGATAGGCATTGCATGGCCTTTCTTTGACAAAGCTGAGTTTGGGTAAGCCTACTACTAGATCTTTGGAGGCTAGTTTTGACATACTCTTGAAGTTGAGATGAGATAACCTTCTATGTCATAGCCAGCTCTGATGAGTGGGTTTAGAACCTACATATTGGTACTTATTACAGCTTAAGTTTTGGTGTTTTTAAGTATTTTTATTATCATTTTACTTGGATTTATGTTACTGTGTGCAGGAAGCGAAATATTTGTAAAGTAGCATGAAAGAGTCATTTTCAGCATATATGGGCCCATGATTCCAGCAGCTTGCAAAGAGAGTAAAGCAACATCAAGTGGGGTGGCTCCATGCAAAAGAAATTCGGCAGCTAATGGACCAATTGGGCTGACCCAATTGGGTAATTAAGGACCAACGATTAAATCATATGGGCCGGAAATGAACAAGTAACTGGCTGCTTTCTTTGTCCTATTCGGATGGGGCTATCAATTGCAAAGGCAAGTGGGTTGCTGTTATATTATGAGGACTTAACCTGTTAAAAGGGAACCACGGAGCAGCTGGCAAAAGAATCAACAAAGAGGCCCACGGATGCAGCAGTTAATGAGTTCAGATCCATGCAAGTTTTAATAGGTGTAGGTGGGCCACGAATGTTGTGAATTGGTAACTCACGGAATTAGCAGATCTATGGAATTTTAGTTAGGCAAAGTGGGCCATGCATGCAAGCAATATATTGTATAAGGTGGGCTAGGGATTTGTTGGATGAGCAGCTCACTAGAAGCTAAATGCAATATAGAATACACGGGCATGCTAGAAGAATTCCAAGCGGTTGGTCAGTGCTTCTCCCCGCTGGGGCGGGGCTTTTACAAGGTAACCTCCCGCTGGGGCGGGGAAGGGCGCATGCAAGGTGGGTTTCCTACTTCAAGTTGGACGCGGATGCAGCAATGAGAGGAGTGGAGGGCTGCGTTTGTGGTAATATAAAATGGGCATGTAGCAGTCTATGAGGAGATACATATCGACCATGAAGCTCTAGCATTGGATCGTGACTTGGACAGAGAATTGAATCGTCAAGTGAACGTGAAGAACGCAAGATTGGAACGGAGATTGGTGATACAATTCTGGATTTTATCATCTCTTTTTTCTTTATATCTTGTAATCATAATGCTTTCTATGATGAGGATTATGGGTTTTTATTCATTTGTTATGAACTAATTACTTATTTAAGCTTATGACGGGTCGTATTATGTAATGGATGATAAAATATTCTTAAATACAGTTTATGGATGTTATTACCGGATTATTTGCTATGTGTGTGCTTAATCTGTATAATTGCTTGATTAATAGTTATTCTGTTATCCCATATGGAATCGAGAGAGGACATATGGGATTAGAACTAGCCATAGTGACATATGTTTGTGATTTCTGTATAGATGGAATTCATGATTCGTGTTTAGGATAGAGATATACCTTTACGTCATATGTAGTCTGATAAGAACTTGTTAATAAACTCTCTTTAATTATAATTCACATAGAGATATAGTGAATTAGTTAATTAGGGTATCTTGTTTAAGTCTATCATATGTGGATGCGAGTGAGTATGTATATTATGCATCGAGAGGTGGTTTTATCTGCTTAAGTGTTCTTGATTAATAATCTGGGATAATTGAAATAAATTGGGAAAAAGGATATTATCTGAAGTGGAATAATAAGTGAAGTCGAAGGCTTAATTCTCTCAAACTTCTGAAAATCTTGAGTTAGTGTTGCGATTGGTTTAAGTAGTGATTTAGTTATAAAAATATCTTTTAATTGTTAGTTTGATAATGCTGAGATATTATAAAATTGGTACTTGTTCGATTAAATAGGAATTATTGTCTCTATGGGATCGATATCTGATTTATCATTATATTACTTGTTGACCACGTGTGTTTGCTTGTTGTGCGTAACTAGATTTTACCCAACAAGCTCATTTATTCAGAGGCTTTAGCAAGAAAGCATATTGTCTCATCAGAATTCAGTTCAGCAAGATTGACAATGTAGACATTTCCTTCTCTGGTTCCAGTAAGATTTAGAGAAGAGGTCTTCAGATCTCTGACTTGACATTGATTGTTGAGGAAGGTGACTTGATGACCCTTGTCACACAGTTGATGGCTCAGGAGATTGTGCTTCAATCTTTCCACATAGGCTACTTTGCTGAAGGACACTGCACCATTTCCAGTTGAGCCATATCCTCTTATCTTGCCAGATCCGTTGTCTCCAAAGATGGCTGTTGGATCCTCCTTCTCTATAAAGTTAGACATGAGAGCTTTATTCCCAGTCATGTGCCATGAGCATCCACTATCCAGATACCAGGTTGTTACAGTGGAGCTATGTTCCTGCAGTAAGATTAAGCTTTCATTTTGGTACCCAGACTTGCATGGGTCCTACTCTATTAGTTCCCTTGGGGACCCAAATCTGTTTGACTTTGGGTCTATAATGCAGAGGGTTATAATGGCATGTTGCATCCTTATGGCCATATCTATCACATACAAAACATCTATTATGATGTATGCTTGTGTGTGTGGATTCTTTCTCCATTTGGACGTGTGTGGATACTTGGCAGCCTTTCCCTTATGCTGATTCTTCTTTTTCCATGCAGCTTTGTGATTCAGGGTTTGTGTAGAGTGAACCTCAACTCTATGATTCCTTCCTGGTTGGTTCGTGGATCCGATTTTACTTGACTCCGTGATCCTTCGAGGTTGGAGAGTAGTGACTGAGTTACTCTTCACTTTTTTGAATCCCAGGCCAGCATGGGATCTGTTATGTCTTGGGACATGACTTGGATCAGAAGAGCAAGGATGCATTGGCTCTTCACTTTTTGTGGATTTCACAAATGTAATGCTTCTACTGAAATTTGAAGCACTACTAATGTTAGTTTCCTTAGGCTTTTCCACACATGGTTTGTAACAAACGAGATTTTTGTATATTAATTTTAAATATTTATTGAATTAAATAAATATTTTCATTGATTTATTTATTGAGTTGAATAAATAATTGATGTGATTATGTTGTGGAGTAATTTAATTAAGTGCAGGATGTTAATTAAATTAATGTGTAAGTAATTTTGTGATGTAGTTCTAATTTAATTGAAATAATTAAATTAGATGAATATTATGTGGTATTTGTTAATAAGGATTTAATGATTTAATGAATAATTATAGTAATGTCAAAATTAATTTAAATAATTAAATTAGAGATTTACTAATTTGTTATATGAAATTATGATTAATGAGTAATTATAATCGTGTAGCAATTTAATTTATGTGGCATTTTATTTAATAAATTGATGTTAGCTTTAATTTAATTAAATTGGAATAATAAGATTTAATTAAATAAAGTGTGACATTTAAACTATGTAGTAAAAGAGTTATTAAAATAAACTAAAAGGGTTTTAAATTAGTTTTACCAAACAAGGTCCTTAAGTCTATTTTAAATTGGTTTTACCAAACAAGGCCTTAGTTCCTAAAAATCTATTTTTAAATTAATGGGTTTTGCCAAACAAACCTTATGGCTTTTGATTTTCAAACAAAAAGTAACTGATATTGTGACGCCCCCAAATCCACGTTCCTTCGAAACCTTAAATTCGGTGCAGTCACGATACTACTATCGTCAAACTATTACATCTTTTAATCATTAGTAAAAGAATACAACTTTGTTCATTACAATTTAGAATATAAATTCTATTTATATCCAAGATCTCATCTTTACATCATATTTGATGTTACTAAAATGCGGAATAATTTAAACTTTTCAATATCCTTTGAATAAAAATCTTTTTATTGATTTCACAATCTCAAATCAATTACACATTCTTGAACCACTATATATGATTCACTATATCCGAATTATTGTATAAACGCTTACATCACAACTCGATATCCTCTATGTATTAATTAATACATTCTTACAATACAACAAGTATTAAACAGTGTAAACAACTATCGAGTACATCATCTAGAATCTAAATATGGTCCAGACAATAATCTAAGTAATATTCTTCAATGCGATACTATCTATCTTTATCAATCAAGAAGCACGAAATCTTTACCGTGAATCCTTAACCTGCAAAAGTGGTTATTTGCAAGAGTGAGCTCGACAGCTCAGCAATTCTAACAGTCCTCATGCATCACATAGCATATAACATCATACTCAGTTCATGCATTTATAAATAGTGTATATTTACTACGCATGTTACTTTTCACATAACAAGTATATCATCAAAGATCAACTTTCAATCTCATTTATATCTCATATACAGTTCATATATAAGTTCACATTATCACAGCATAATATAATTCAACTAACAGTTATTGAATTCATATATCAAATAGGAACTGAAAGACTTGCCTGATTCGTAGTTTAACAACTACGACTTAACTGCTTAAGAATCTCTGCACTTTGTGTAATCCTACACAGTTATATTAATCATAGAGATCACACTCATCAGTTATATGCATCCACACATTCTCAATGTAATAATAAAGGTTACATTGTTGTCTAACTTGTTTCTTAGAACCTTGTTTCACTTTCTTAACATACTCCTATAATAGCTAGTATAGGTATACTTTTAATATCAACATTCATACACCTTTACTCGACTCGCTATGTGTTCGACACGTATTTAAAGCTCATAGATACATGATCTATATTGCTTTCATGTTTCTCAAACCTTATCGAAACCATTACATTCAAACTTTTCTAAGTTTCACCTTTCAAAATCCTTGTCATACTTAACTAGTCATGCAAGGCTACTATGTTCATCATGTATACATGTATATAAGGGCATTAACTCAAGTTTTAAAACCTAGCATGCTCATTATAAGTCAAAATCATATGGCATTCATGCCGGACTTTCATATACCTTAAGTAAATTAAGTTCATGCCTCAAGGGTAAACCACTAATGTCATATTACTACATAAAGAGGCTTAACAATATGTAGTAAGCATGCTCGTGCGTATACTACTCATGTACACTTTAATCACATAGTCTATGCTTTAGAAATTCATTTTCTATGAATAAGCGTGCATATGCAAAAATCCATGTATAAACAAATGATGTTCATGTCAATATGTCTATAGGCATAATGGACTCCTAATCTTCATGCTTGCATGCTTAGAACGTAACTCGCACGGTGTTTGATGATATTAGTCTTCAAACTCTAAATTTTTATTGAAAAGTACACGAAGTCCACAAAGGTCATTTAGTATAACCAAAGTGTCTTGAAATCATAACTCACTTTCTCTTGAACACTTAGCTAAACCACATAAATGTATTCAAACGGTCAGAAATTACAAGACCTAAATCTTGGTCAAGTTCACTTCAAAAAGTCCTTAAGTTTCACCTTTGAAATCACTTGAATTTATCAATCACGTATGCTAGTGTGTTCAACACCTTGAACATACATTTTATGTCAATAAAAACCATACGGTCATGCTCACAAAACTCAGAATATACAATGGAACATATATGCTCACGACAAGTTTACTTTAAAAATTCTAAGTTCATTTTGTAAACTTTAAATCCTCTCTTCAATTGAGTGTACTCACATAGTTATACTTGTTCACACTACGTTATTGCACTCATGTATGTATTTTAATCATGTTCCTATACTTGCCTAATAACATGCCATAAGCTAGTACATAACAGAACCTGCAACAGAAAACGAAATTCCAGAATCTGGAACCGGCGCAGCTGCGCAGAGCCCCAGTTCAAAACTGGCGCAGCTGCGCAGGGCCTTGGCCAACAAAACGTCTGGTACCGGCGCAGCTGCGCTGCTGGCCAGTACAAAACTGGCGCAGCTGCGCAGTTGGTCGGCCAGAAACAGAGCAGACTGCATCGGCAGTACTGTAATCCCATTTCAAAAATTACAGCAATTTGATTCGGTACTAGCCATAATGAAATTCTATCATGCTTATAACTTTACTTAGCACTCATATAACACAATGCCATATCAACTTTTCATCAATTAACTAGAAATTGAAGAATTCTAGTATTCTTAGAAATCAAGAACTTAGTATTTCAAAACAATGAAGAACAAGGATAGGGAGTTATACCTCTGTAATATGAACTTGCTAAAGTAATTTCTTAATCTCCTTCACACTAACAGTATTCTTACTCTCTATAATTTTCTTAGCAATAAAATTCTCAGCAAGTGTAATATAGAAGGAGAAGAGCAAATTTATAGGCAAACCAATACTCAGTTCATAGCTTTGCTTGCCAAATCAAACTAACGGAAATAGCAAGAATCTAATGGTTAACAAATAGTTGGTGAGGAGTTGGTGTAATCCATCATCAATCCCACTCCCCTCATACTCATTAGCTATACATTGCTGAGTTTGAGAAAAATATAGAGTAGTTGCCATGTGGTGTTCACGTGAAGGAGAAGAAGAGGAGGGACTCTAATATTGGGACAAGCTCATTTTCAGCAATATCAACTTGCAAATTTAAAATACAATGCTTATGTTTTACATATATATACATATAGTATATACTTAAGTCACAAGTCCACTTCTAAATACAATGTAACAAATAGGTACATATACACCAACATATAATCCATGTACATTTTACTAATACCGAATGTAAATCTATTGGGTATTATTCATTATCACAACAGTTCATCCCGCCGGATATAATTCTTTCGGGTACCACCACAGTGTATTGTCTCCTCTATTAGTAAATTCAATAATTGTTTACTATATATTCATGATATATTATTTTATTGTATACTTAATATACACATTGTCAAACCCACATTTCATGTACCTATTACAACTCAATAACTTTACTATATAGTTTATATTCATATATAGCATAGTCGCATTGCACTTTATACTTCGCATAACATATAGTTAACTTTCATACGTTATACTTTAATATCGCATGGTTGCACATAGAAATTAATAAATTACTTATCTTATCAATTAATTAATAATAATATTAATTAATCCATTTCTCATTAATCCATGGAATTATAATTCCCACGCTAATTGATTAACACTTTATATGATTTATTATCACGTTAAATAAATATAAATCTTTTTATATTTATAAATTATTTACTCATTAATCATCATATTATCAAATAATTACTTGATAATAGTATATTGTTCATAACAATAATTAATATTAGAAGACAATTTATCTCATCACAAATCCGATTATACTTATAATCGATTTTCTTATTATTATACTATCACTAGCCATAATAATTTAACATACTATCATAATAACAATTAACAATTAATTTAGATTAATTGTTTAATTAATAATTCCTCCATCATTAAATTAGTCAATTCATTACTGAATCTATTATTGTGCCACACAAGGCATCTCTCACAAGCTCAATCTTAAGCTTATCATTATTCTCATCACTTACTCATTTCTCACCACATTACTACTTATAACATGTTCAATTAAATTAGAACTATTAAATCCAAGGTCCACATATAAATATTTTACAAATCGAATATTCAAATATTATATATAACCTTTACGGAAATATAATAACTCAAGCTATTAAAATGTTAAATTACTTCAATTAATTATACTTATAATAAGTATAACCTTTACGCTTATAATAATTAATATATACTCTATTAATTATTTCAATAATAATATTCACGATCAAATAATAACTTAAGTTATTTAATATATTAAAAATAACTTAGTTTCCTTTCATTAATTAAACTCCCTTGAAAAATACATTAGAAATTATGTATTTTGCCATAACATAAATATTATGTTTTCTCCAAATAAGCACATTCGTTATTAGAAAATAATTTACTTATTGTCTCATGATATTATTCTTAATATAATATCGAATAACTATATGTATGACACATGTACATATATTATATATAGAAAATAGATAATAAGTTTATTTTCTATTATAATAAATCGTTTCCATCAATTTAATTACATATAGCAAATACGTTTTAATATATTTACTATATTAACCAATCACACCTCATACAAAAACATATAAGGAAATATTATTATTCAAAAATAACATTTCCTCCTTTTATTAAAATAATTCAATATTAGAAATTATTTTAATATCCTTTATTAGAAATATATAATAACTATTTCTCTTTCTTTTCTATAAATTGTTCCCAAAACAATTTCTTCAAATATTCATTTAATCATATAATGATTTCCATCTCCCTTTAATAACGTATATATATTTAACGTTATTCGCACATTAGACTTTCTCACATATTACTATTCTAAGTAATATATATAAAAGTACCAACTATAATTACATATTCAACACACATATTAATTCACTCCTTTACTTAAGTAAATTAAACATTGTACTATATCATCATAGTTAATTAAGATTCAATACTGACATTATATTATTCCATAATATAACTCACAACTTATATTAACTAATATTTATTCTTATTAGTTAATTCCTTAACTAACTCATGCTTCACTATCCAAACCTATTCACGGATAGCTTAAGTGCTATTAATAACCTATATTATAAACATACTAGTTATTAATACACATACTCAAGAATATGGTGATTATACATTAAGGATATTTAATGTCACCAACTTACTATGATAAAATAATTCTATAAATTATTTAATATCGATAGGAATTTATCCACCTCCTTTATCTCAACTGGATCGTCTCTACGATAAGTAACAAATATATATTAATAATATATTTACAAATCACAAAAACACATTTTACATAGTCTATATTATCCTATGTAATATAATACCACATACCTCATATCACATATATATATTATTATTCGAACCCATCTCACAGTTTAAGAATTTTATTTATTAAATCCTTATTTAATAATATCTAAAAATTCGGGTTCTTACAGATATATTATTAATAAGAGGATTAAAGTTTTTATCAGGTTATATTTTATATTATATGTATATTATATTTATATATCAGTTTATATGTTAAGTTAGAATTAGAAGAAGAGAAAGAAAAGAGAGAAAAGAAAGAAGGCGAAAATCTCTATGAAATCAAAAAGGAGGTTGATTGCTATCATCATCTTCTTCTAAGCCAACAAGGTAATAATCTAACTATATAATTGTTAAATTATGTTTTTCATTGTTCTTCAAGCTTTACTTCTCTGTGTTTAAAGTTCTTCATGATAATCATTAGAATATGGTCTATATATGTAATTTGTGTGTACAAACTGTTTATATGTGATTTATATGCAAGTCTAAGTGGTTTAATTCATATAAATATGATGAACATGAAAAAATCATGTTCATAGCAATTTATAGTGAACTATTTTGAAAAATGGTTTCTTTAATATCAAAATTGGTGTTTGATTGTGCTATGTTATATAAATTGATCATAAATTGTAATAATATGTCAAGAAACGAAAATAACATGAGTTAAATTATATGATTTGGTTTAAAAATAAAGTCACAGTGTTTATTTTCTTCAAAAACACTTAACAATGGTATTTTCTTCAAAATCATAAAATTAAAGGTTTTTAATTATGTGTTGTGATGTTTATATGTACTAAAACATGTTAGAAGCACAAAAGTTAAGTTTTTATAAAGCTTTATATGCATTATGTGTACTAATTTTTGAGTTTGGTGCGAGAAAATAAGCCAAATTGGCTTTTTCCTGCACAGTTCGTAAGACTGTCTTTGTTTGACTGTGACGTGGCGCCGCAGCGCCAGTTCTGTGAGTAAAATGGGCGCTGCAGCGCCCCTGCAGAGTCAGGTGACGTGGCACAGCGCCGCAGCGTCAGTTCTGAGTATAACAAGAGAGCTGCAGCGCCATGCCTACAGAGCTCTTGATGACGTGGCGGCGCGGCAATGCCAGCTACAGTTCATTAGGTGGCACTGCAGAGCCATCAGTGTAGATTAGCCAAAAAAATTTATTTAAATGTATAACTTTATAAGAATAATGATGTAATAAATATAAAAGCATGTTAATAAAATTATATGCTAATTGGACAGTATTGAATTATATTTTAAATGTATAATTTTAAATTATAATTTGATTAATTATAATTTAATGAATGTGAATGTATGATTTAATATTATAAGTTGATTATAACTTGATTAGTTATTAAGTTTGATGTGAATGTGTGGGTTGATCATGTTATGTAATAACTAGTGATTGAACCTAATAACTAAAGAATGATGGGTTAACTAATTATGTGAATTAGCTATATGGTAACTAATTTATGTTACTATTATTAATTACGTGTGCGTATGATAATTGTGGAACGGGTTAATGCTAGCTTGCGCACGAAACAAGTTGTTATATCCTTTCTTGTTACGTTTATGCAAGTTATTTTATTCTCTATTATTAGCAAATGAGCAAGTATCGAATTCTTACTCTTTATTGAGCAAATACCTTATTGAAGTTTATTATTGAAATAATGTAACCTTGACTTAATTGTTCAAGCAAGGTCTTATTGTATTTATCAAATACTTTAAGTTTAATTCTAAAGCATAAGTTATTTCATAATTCTTTGGTTATTGAATTCTTAATTATTGTAAGAAGATTCAACTACTCCTTAGTTGATGATAGTTGAACTCTAAATTACCCTTTGAGCTTATCCAAACCAAACTTTCTTTGATGTGAACTCGTTAATTAAACTGAGATGAACAACCCTATTAATAGGGGATTACCATGCGAAAGCGTTAAGATGTTTGTGCACAATACATGGTACGAAGGGCTGATCCCCCTAAGTACGACTTAAGAGTCCATATAGTCTAACGACTATTAAAGGTCCAAGTAGAAATACTTACCACCTGGGACACAGTTCAAGGTCTTATGACCCTCAGATGAATTCTAAATTCTATATTCAATTCTTGATTATCGATGGAAGAAATATTATTCAATTCAGTTGAAGTTATTCAGCAATATGTCATTATTATTGATTGTTATTTCAAGTGAGCTTTTGTTTTCTCACTCTTGCATATATATAACCATTGTAGCCAAAGTTGAGAAGGTTGACGAGTTGTCAACCAGCAAGGGTAAAGGCAAGATGAACAAGTGAAGACTTGTTCATATTTGATATAATTTGTAATAAGAATTTAATTATGTTATGATGTTTTATTTTCCGCATTGACGTTGTTTAAGGTTAGAAACTGGGAACTTTTTTGAATAAGTTGCAATCCTTTTTATAAGGAAGATTTTATTTATGGTTGTAAATTATTTTGCATTCCTTATTTATGGGCAGTAGTTATGCTTTATTTAGATAGTGAACACCAAATCCTATGGAAATGAAGTACCCGGATTTGGGGGTGTCACATAGTTCTGAGGTAGATTACCCAAAACCTAGACCTGATGATTTATTAGATGCAATTCTCTGACTAGAGATCAGGTAGTCCATGGATGAAGAAGACTTGTTCCACATTAGAATAGTCTTTTCTAGCTCCTTAATCTTAGAGGTTAGATTTAACTCTCTTTATGTACTGAGTTCATTGGTCTGTCTTAAGATTTTATTCTCAACTTCAAGTTTAGAGAGAGAGGAAGTGCTAAGTAGAGCTGTCTCCAGTTCTACTTGAACTTTCTCTTTCTCTTTTTGAAGAAGAGAATAATCTTTTGATAGAACTCTGAACCACTTCATGTATTGATGCAGATCAGAAGTTATGTCATGTAATGCAGTTCTTAGATCATCCATATCTACATCAGGAGAGTTAAAGTCAAATACCTCATCAATACTTACTTCGTGATGGTCAGTGCTCTTCTTGTCTTTGACTTCTTTAGCCATTAAACATAGATTGGCTACTTGAGGTTCTTCATCATCTTCTGACTCAGAGTTTGTGTCGTTGTTTGAGTCACTCCACGATCCTCCAGCTACAAGACCTTTGTCTTTCTTTTGAAACTTCTTGTAGCCTTTGAACTCCTTCTTTGGATTTGTTCTCCTCTTCAGCTCTTCTCTAACAGGCTTTTTGCAGTTTGCAATGAAGTGGCCAGGCTTCTTGCAGTTATAGCATAGGTCGTTGATCTGCTCCTGACTGTTGCTGTTGTTGAATCTCTTGGATCTGCTGCTTCTGCCTTTTCGCATGAACCTCTTGAGTCTTTTGACCAGCATTGCAATGTCCTCATCATCATCTTCTTCAGAGTCAGATTCATTTTCAGCTTGAGCTTTGAAGGTGGCTTCTGTTGCCTTGAGAGCAACTCCCTTGTCCTTCTTGCTTCCTTCAGATAGAGTTTCTGCTAGTTGAGTCAGCTCCAGTTCGTAGGTAAGAACGTTGCCATAAAGTTATTGTACTGTCATTTCATGGAGGTTCTTTGATTCTCTGATGGTAGTGGTTTTTGCATCCCACTTGCTTGGTAAGGACCTCATGAACTTTATTATAAGATCTTTATTTGGATAGATCTTTCCAAAGGCTCGAAGAGAGTTGAGCAGTATGTTGAATCTTTCATAAGTGGAAGTGATGTTCTTTCCTGGTACGTGGGCGAACATCTCATACTGTTGAGTCAGAAGAGATTGTTTGTTCTCTCTGACTTCTTCTGTTCCTTTATGCATGATGAGCAATGCTTTCCAGACTTCCTTGGCAGTTTTGTCGTTAACCACATTCTCAAATAAATCATCTTCTAAAGACTGGAACAGAATGTTCTTGGCTTTCTTGTCCAGTTGAATAGCTTTCTTCTCGTTGTCAGTCCATTCTGATCTGATCTTGATCTACATTCTGTTTGCATCTTCAGAAGTAGGTGCAAGCTTTGTTGTAACGTAGGTCCCACTCATAACATTTTCAAATAGATCATCATCTATTGAATCCATATAAGCTTGCATACGAACTTTCCAGTTGGAAAATTTATCTTTGTTGCACATTGGTGGTTTGCTGCCTCCACCAATCTTGGACTCGCTTATCATGTGTGCCATCAGATCTACTCAAGATTTGTAAGCTAGTTGAGAGAACCTACTTTGATACCAATTGTTAGTTCCCAGAGGCACAAAAGTTATCTAGAAGGGGGGTTGAATAGATATTTTTAAAACTTTTCCTTTTCAAAAATAACTTATCATATTTGTTAAATAAATAAATAAATTAACCACAGCGGAGTATGTTTTGTTTGATTCCCTTTAAGATAAAACAAGTTTATAGTTCGATTAGCAGTTATAGCAGATATGGCCGTTAATGAATACACAATGTAAGTGACACAGTTGTTTAAAGTGGTTCAGAGCACTCAAGACTCCTAATCCACTCTTCTACTCCACGAGTAAGAAATCCACTAAGTATATCTTTACAACTTTGAATCACCGAGATTCCTTCAAGACCAGCAGTCTTGGAACTTCTAGTTCACTAAGAACTCTTCAAGTCCAGCAGACTTGGCACTTCTAGTTCACTAAGAACTCTTCAAGTCCAACAGACTTGGAATACACTGTAATGAGAGTTTATTTTTTTGGTGTGCTACTCAGTTGTCGTTAAGCATAAGTTCTAAAGAACTGAGTAGCGAAGCAAGTTGTCTTTCAAGATCGTAGAGTTTGGCTTTGAGTGTTCTTGAGCTTTGTGCGTTCTTGCTTGTTTAATCTGAATCTTCAATCTGTTTTCCTTTGAAGGAGCCTTTGAAATCTTCCTGTTGAAAGGCTTTCGTTGGAGCATTTAATGTTCCAGACATTTCTGAGCACTGATATTGACTTCCTGGGAATATGGTGTTCTGCTGCCTGACTCGCCTAACACTGCAGACTTCTTTCTCACCTACCACCTAAAAAGGTGCTTTCAGCAAACAGAAAGTAGTCCCCTTATCTTTTTTCACACATTTCTTTGATTCAAACTAAGGATAAGTGTTGGTGCATTGGGATTCCCTAAATGTCAACAATCATAAGTCATTCTTCATTTGTTAGACATACTCTTTCATCAGATAAGCGAATCTTGATACTCTGGTGCTAACTGAAAAAGCACCACGATCGTTGTCTTCATACCACGATCGTTGTGTGTTGGTGTGCTCGTAAGAGATTCAGTCTTGATCATAGAAACTCTATGATTCTGCTTAAGCTTTGATTGACTACGATCTCTACTTGCATCATTTTGCAGACTCCGCGTTTTCGAGAGCTGACTGCGATTCTTGACTTGGCTCGGCAGGCGCTCGAACTATTTCCACGATTCTGAATGTGGCTTCCTTGACAAACTACGATTCTGGAGTGACTTCCTCGACACTCCACGATTCAGCCTTGGCTTCTGCAAAATCTTGGTTGGCTCGATAGACTACGAATCTGTTAAGGCCTAACTATTACATTTCAAGAGATCAACCTAACAAGCTTGATCTTTCTTCTATACATTCAATTACAGAATGATAAACGTTAAGCTCAGATCAACTTACAATTTTGATCCTCAATCTAAGTCCTTGTACATATGTTCTATTTAAGGATTTTACAATATTGGAAAATACATGTACATTTATTTACTTTCAACATCAAATTTGAATATGCAATTTCCAACATCTTTTTATCCTTTCTCAATTAATAATATTGCATAAGGTGATTTCTGGTACTGCAGAAAATTTTAAATACGATTTATGTCATGTTTTCACTCTATTTACAATTTGATTGTATGTATGTCTTGTTTCTGTGAACCCAACAGTGGAATCAGAGCCATCCTTATGTGCATTATTAATTGTTTTTGATTTATATATATGTTGATATGTGTTTAGAACAATTTTATTGGGCATAATTATTTGCATAGAATCATGTTTTTAGAGGAAAAACGCATAATTCGCCAACTAGAAAATAGTTTCTGGGCACCGGCGCCACAACGCCGGATTACAGTGTAATCACGACACCGCAGCGCTGGACCGGGTTTTTTTAAATATCCGCAACCTGTCGCTGCAACGCCCGAGTCTAGTTTATTTTTGGCGCCGTAGCCCCAATACCCAGAAAGTTAAATAAATAATTTATTTATTTATTTGATTTCTAATTAAGATAAAAGGTTTATTTTAATTGAAATTGGATTCCATGTCTTTTCAGTAATTCTAAATTAAATAAAAGAGTATTTTGATTTGGAATTGAATTAAAATAAAGTTGTTTACTTTAATTTAGAATAGGATTACATGCTAATTTAAAATAAATATTTTATTTTGATTTGGAATAGGATTTCATGTTAATTAAAATAAATGAGTTTATTTTGATTAATGAATTTGATTAAAAATAAAGGAGTTTATTTTTATTCAAAATTGGACAAATTAAAATAAAAGAGTTTATTTAATAAGGTTTTATCACAATCAACACCTTGAATTTATTTGAAACCTTTTTTCCCACCAGTCTAGCCTTATAGGTGCCATTTGCTCCAAACTTTCTCTCAAAGACCCATATATATACCCTTTAGGCTTTGTGCCTACTAGAGGGTTTAACCAAAGTTCACACTTAATTTTTCATATATGGAGTCCATTTTGGATTTCATGGTCATTTGCCATTTCTCCGAGTGTCTACAACTCTTAGCCTCATTGTATATAACTGAATCATCATTCTCTATGATGTGTACCTCATCATCATCATCATCATCTATGATGAATCTATACCTCCCAGGTATCTTCGATACTTTTCTAGATTTACGATTCGATTGTGGTACAATAGGTCTATCTACAAGTTCCTCTAATTGAATTATAGTGCTTTGTGGTTCTTGAACTCTTCAAGATCTATTACCCTCCCACTAGCCCCATCAATGATAAACACCTTTATCTAAAAAGGCAAGTGTGTTTCTCAACAAACACCTTTTGCTCAGTAGGATTATAAAACATATACCCTAAGCATACTTTAGGATGTCCTACAAATCTACACTTGTCAGATCTTATCCCAAACTTATCTTTTGAAACCTTTTCACATAAGCTGGACAACCCCTTATATTGTAAATATCTTTGAATGTTACAACTTAATAAATTATCTTTTGAGGGTTTTGTTATTAATTGTCTCATCTTGTTTAGCGCGCATGCAAATATATATATAAAAATACGCGTCATATTAAATATACATCAACATGTCTAATAATATATTTACTATATAAATAGCATGCAATATAGAATATTATTTCTATCTAGGATGATTATGAACTTAATTATAATTTGGTTCATTGGAGCCACCATGAACCAAAAGGTCAAACCTAGGGTGCAAGAATAAAACATTGAATATAACTATTACATTCAACCCGACCTTCATTACAAATGGGCATTCAACGCTCCTGCTCTTCGTCTCCAATTTCTCAAAAAATTCTATAAAATTCTATTACAATATATTTTTATAAAATAGAAACCTTGATCAATAGTCAATAGGAGGTACATAGGAAGGAGATAGAATTTACATAACAAAATTAGAGAGACGAGGTACGTAGACCCCATTTATAAAAATCACATACATTCAAGCATCCATTAAAATTAAATTCAATCGCATTGGTCAATGGTCTATAAGCATCCCCTTTATTATCATACATATCATCATATGTATCAATAAAATATTTATCTCACGAAAATAAACATTCAATATATATATTGATATCATTTAATGGGTACTTTTAGTTAGCATAGAATCCAATTTTGAATCAAAATAAACTCCTTTATTTTAATCCTTGCGATTGCAGCTTATTATTACATATTCTGGCAAATGGATGTGGAGACGCCCTTCCTCAAATATAAATTATTAAAGAAAAATGTATATATGATACAGCCAGATGGATTTGTTTCAACAGATTTATTTCAATGGTTGAAACAAATCATGTATATGAGCTACAACAATCCATTTATGGATTGAAGCAAGCTTCTCAAAGATGGAACATTCGTTTTGATGAGACAATCAAAAGAGTTTGATTTTATCAAAAATGAGAATGAATCTAGTGTGTAAAAAAGGGATAGTGGAAGCACTATGACATTCCTAGTATTATATGATGATATACTACTGATAAGGAATGACATACCAGTGCTACAATCAATAAATATAAAGTTATCTAAACATTCCTCCATGAATGATTTGGGTGGAGCATCCTATATTTTGGAGATAAAGATCTATATTGATAGATTTATAAGGATGTTTGGCTTGACCCAATGAACGTATATTCATTCGATGCTAAAAGAGTTTAGCATGACAAACTCCAATAGATGTCTCATGTTGATGAATCATGGAGTGTATATCTCTTAATAGTTCCCATAGACTTCTAAAAAGAAAGATCGCATGAGTAACTATCATGTATGCAATGAAATATACGAGACTTGATGTTGATTAGTCATATTCTAGAGATAATCATTGTAGATACAGTGAAAAACATCCTAAAAGCACTTAACCGGAACTAAGGATGTGTTAATTATTCATGTTGGGTCTGAATTAAAACTAGAGGGCTAAACAGACTCAAGTTTTTTCAGGCTGACCAAGTTGACAACGAATCCATTTTAGGGTAAATCATTACCTTAAACGGTAGTGCAGTGAATTGGAAAGGTTCTAAACAGCAAAAAGTTGCTGGTTTAGTGACAAAGACTACGTATATAACTGTAAATGAAGCTGTAACTTGATTGTTTGGATGAAAAGTTCATTACAGAACTAGGAATAGTTTCTAAGTCTCATCTTGGATCAAAACATGTGTTGCAGCACTTTCATTTGATTAGAGAAATCATTGAAAGAGGTGAAGTCACTATAGAGATATTGGACTCTCAAGAACAACATTACATATCCATTTACTGAAGCTTTATCCAAACAGCAAGATGATTGTCACTTAAAGAAGAAGGGTATGAGATACAATAGGGATTGACTTTAGTGCAAATGGGAGATTAAAATTAGTATGCACACAAGCCAATCATATTTGATATGATAAAGCATATACTTTTTAACAATCTTATTAATTTATTAATAAAAGAATTATTTATTAAATGCTTTTATTTTATCTACATAATGTTATTTTTATAATATGTGATAAACCAATAGTTTTAAGCAATGCTTTTAGAATCATGATGATGAGCATGCTAATGAGATCTAAATTCTTAGATAGCTTAAAACTAAAATTGTTCCCAATCGTTGGATTACTAAAAAGGGGATTAGTGAATCCGGATAGATTGGTACATACATTGCTTGCTCTTACGAAGAGGATGATTAATCTCATAATCATTTATATGGAGACACTAAAGCAAGTATGTAGGTGCTTATTGGAAAATAAGTTCACTAAACGTGGCTCGTGGCTCACTAAGGAATACCTAATGGAGTTTTACTTTCCAGTCAATAGGAATTCCTCTAGTAATAGTAGTACAAGTGATCCTTAGACTTGAGGTCATCACAGTATCTTGTGTATAATAAGTTATACTTTGACATGTCCCTTAAGATCCTTAGGGTATATCAAAGGTTATGCTTTGGTGTAATAAGTTATATATGTAGATAATGAATGATCAATAAAGAATCTACCGCATCTAGTAAAAGGAGAGAATGTCATATGTGATTCGATAAATGACAACCCAGGAATCCTTGGACAAGGTAGACTGAAATTAGAAAGGAGTTTTGAATTTGCATTATTTGGAGTTGTGCATTTGAGAATCGAAATACATAAAATAAAATAAAATAAGAATTGACATTAATTTCATGTCTTATATTTAATTGGGAGATTGTATGGTAGAATGATTGAATTGTACAGTAACTATTACTCAAAGGTTCTTTTATGATTAATGTTGAAATCTATATTATCTGGAAAGTCGTTGAGCGCTAAGGGGCTTTACCCTTATTGTAAAATAAATGTTATTTATTTAAATGAATTAATAGTTAAGTTATTTATTAAAATAAGATTAGAATTATTTTAATTGATTTATTCACAACCAGTTCAATATGGAGAACCTAAATGGTAATACCATAATAAGGAAAATATTTATTTAAGAAGCAAATGACATAATCTTAATAATAAGTTAAGTGTATTTAATTTAATTTATGATCATAGAATAAATTAAATAGCTTAATATTTATTATTTAATATTTTGAAAATATTAAATATAAATTAATAAGATGAGTTTTATTACTATTATTATTAGTTTAATTCCTAAAGGGGTTTGGCAATTAATTAATAAGAATACTCTCATATATTTCTAATAAGATTAGGAGGTTAATTAATTAAAAGAGTTTAATTAATTATTTCTAATAAGATTAGGAAGCCTAATTAATTAAAAAAGTTTAATTAATTAAAATAAAACCCTAATCCTAAATTATTTAGGAGGGTTACCTACATCTATATATAAGAAAGTCTTATTATAGATTAGGTTTACACAAGTGACACAAGTTACACACTTAATTCTAAGAGTTGGGAGAGTACATAATTTATATAGAGATAGAAACTAGGGTTTTGTCAAACACCGATCTTCTTGAATATTTGTTCTTCCTTGGTGGATCAACTCTAGAGGTCAAACACTTGGGTGACTAACCTTGATCAAAGGAAGGAATCAAACCAGGTGGATTCAAGTTGAACGTGAAAAGAATTTGGAGTTGAACTCGTACCTGAGGAAGCTAGTTTCTACAATGGTATGAATCTGATCTTCATCTCTTTTCTATTGAATTGATAATTAAGCACAAATCATGATCATGGTGATGGTTTGTATGAAAATTTTAAATTACTATTTCACCGCGATTCCGTTACTTTTGTGTGATTTGATTGAATGATTGCGCTATATACAAACCTAACAACATCTAGATGGATTTGTTTCAAAAGTTGAAGCAAATCATGTGACACCCCCAAATTCGGACGGTCACTTGGTCATTCGAATTCGGTTTGTCACGTTCTAAGATCTAACACCACAATAAATATTACGACTAAATGTCGCATCGCACAGCGGAATAATACACAACTACTACCGAATAGATTACATTTAATTAGTATAATTTATTCACATCCCAAGGTCTCGTAACTTAAACATCGATTACATAACTTAAACATACCTTAAGCATGTGTAAACTAACTAATATATAATATCATGAGTTCTTATTACAAATCATAAAGTTCTACATAAATAAAGCTACTCCGTAGCCTTTCCCTTGCCCTTATCTGTGCCCGAAGGTCCGCACTGCTCTTCCTTAACTGAAATATTTTAGAGAAAGCAAGAATGAGCACGAATTGCTCAGCAAGTAATATACAATAAAGGTGAGTAATATAATTCTCGAATCCCCACAAGGTATAGTAAGGTATGATAGTTCAAGGATGACAAGAATATCAATAGTTCTCAACAACAGTCGCTAAGGACAGAATAATATCAATATGATTCAATAATAAATCAATTCAAGATTTCAAGGTAACTGAATACTGAGCAGTCACTAAGGACTATGAACTTCTACTAGAATTAACAGTATTAAACTGATAACCCAATTAAAAACAAGTACAACAAGTGATCAGCCTAAAGTACCCTACGGTATGCATATCGTTCAATCGTGCTAAAGTGTGCGCATGTCGGTCTCCCGATAAATAGATTTTTCCTTCAAAGAAGGTTGTTCATCTCAGTCAAAACACATGATCCCGCACCAATCAGTTGGTTTAGGTCGCTTTTCAACAATATAAGTCTAGCCGAATCAAATGGCATAGATCACAACTATTATAAGTTTAATCTCAAGATTTAAAGGTCGAAGAATATAATCAACTTTATCGTAACTATGACGCGATAGTCATAATTTGAATAACTCACCTACACAATAATAACTTAATATGAGTTCAATAAGAATAGAGTTCAAGTACTTGCTTACGATGTCCGTTGAATAAAGTAATGCAAAGGTTTAGGATACTTGCACTTTAAAAGAGTGTAAGTTAAAGAACTTGCCTTATGCGTAGTTTATCTATGAAAAGTAATTCAACACTTTCGAATCCCTATCGTAATATAGTTATGTATATATGATATCCATTAGTCATATATTATAACATCATATCTTATCTTATATATACAATCCACATATAAGCTAAGTCTTTAACCTTACTATTCTGTCATACCATGTATAGTATCATATTAATATAACTTTTATCCTTAACGTTCCTCTTTTGAGTTGAAACATATTCTCATATCATTAACATCACATAAGATCACAACAAATAGCAAACATACTCTTTTTAGCACATTATAGCATTATTGTAAGTTAACCGTTAAAATCGATTTCAAGTATCAACATATGATATCACATAGCATATATACATGTTAAAGAGTCTCTCCATGTTCGTTCAACTTTTCTAAGTTCAATCATACCTACTATAGTTCTAAATCATGATTTCTAACGACTTAGGGTCAAGAAACACCATGAGTTCCCGTAAGTTATCATGCTTGTTATGTAAACATGTAAAGTGATCACATTTTAGACATGCTTGCAAGTTTCTACTTCATATACATATCGTGAGTATTGTCGCTTAGCTTAAATCATGCTTTATTTGTATTTATTTAACTATCAAGGCACCTAACATGGTATGTACACATGTATATAGGTATGACACATTAGTGAGGTTCGAAGGCACTATCAAGCATGTCCACGATTTTCAGAATCTAGGTTTCGATATAACATGTCAAGAGTTACGTTTTAAACTTATACTTTCACTTAGTAAAGTTCACAAATGAAGTCCACATGCTCATGTCATACTATGAAACATATATAAGCAAGTCAACATGCTTTTCATGAATTTCAAGGCCATATACATATGCTCAAAAAATCAGAATACTAACATAAGTCATGTATGTTTAAAGTTCAATTATAAACCTCATGTTTACTTCGGAAACTATAACCGTTCGTTAATCATGTATACAAACATAGTGGAACATGCTTACATTAGGTCTACGTATCCATATATATACGTTACTCAAGCTAGCATGCTGTTTTAAACCATATCAATTGACCAACACATAGCAGATTTTTAAACAGGAAACAAAAACTGCAGGTTGGCGCGGCCGCGCACTAGTTGTACTAGGGAGACGCGCGGCCGTGTGCTCCCGTTCCAGACCAGAGAGAAGCTAGCAACGGCCAAATTTCCAAATTTCACAATAATTTCGACTGTAACCAAGCTGCATTGCATACTAAACATGTTACTAAGCCTATATAACAACTTATATAAGTGTTCTACAACCTAATCACAATTCAATTTGGCATAATAAAAAAATTGGAATTCAAGAACTCAAGAAATTCTTTTGACAGAGAATAAAAATGAAAAGTAAGGAAGAGGCATTATAACTCTGTAATGTGAAATGAGTTTGGTGCTAAATGAATTCCCAAACTCTTAGAATACTTGTATGCTCTCAATTCACAGACTCAATAAATTCTAAGCAAATCAAATTAGAAGGGGATGGGTTGTATTTATAGAGAAACCAATATACAGACAATGCATATATACATCAAATTAAACCAATGAGAATGTTAGATTACATGATGGTTAAGAGAGAGTTGGTAAATGGTTGTTGAAGATCATCATGATAACCACTCCCCTCATAATCATGAGCTAGAAGGAGCTTGGGAGAAGAATGTGGAATAGCTCCTAGCCTTTATGTGCTACAAGTGAATGAGAAGTGAGGAGCAATTGGACACTAAATTTGGGACAAGCCTTAATCTCAGCATTTGCAAATGGACTACATGCTACACTTGTATACAAATACCATAGACTTATGTTATATATTATATGTACTCTTAGGTTATATCTTGTACACATTTTATCCATACATAGGTTGTAATTTTAATGCCACAATGCAATAATACTTAAATGTAATTTGTACATATATAATCCATGTACATTTTATCATGCCGGTATAATTTACTCGGATATTATTACATTACATTATCTCTTTTGTTATTAAATTGTTCACCATATATTCATGATGTCTCACTTTAATGTATATTCACACATCATTGTCACATAAGCATAAATCATGTAGCTCACATAGTTCGATTAATCTTAATATATGGTCCCTATATATAGTATAGTTACCTAAATATTGCACCACACTATATAATATAGTTGCACTACACTTCACACTTCATATAATATATAGTTAGTTACTATACGCTATACATTTAATTCGCATGCTTGCACATAGACGTTAATAATTTACTTATCTTATCAATTAATTAATAATAATATGAATTAATCCATTTCTCAATAATCAATGAAATTATAATTTCCACAATAGTTGATTAACACTTACATAATTTAATTATCACAGTGAATAAATGTAAATCTTATAATATTTATAAACACGTTGCTTATTATTATTATGTCTCTTGTAATAATAATCACATATTATTAATTAATCACCATTAGTATTTAATAACAATTAATTAATATTCTACAATAACAATTATCAATTAATATAGATTAATTGTTCACTTAATAATTCTTTCGTTAATTAATATAATCATTAATCTTTCTCATCACTGTGCCACACAAGGCTTTCAACGAGTTTATCGCAAATTCCACATTTTCTCAATTATTATAATTATTCAATTTAATATAATTGAGTTAACTCACAAAATTATTTATTTACAAATAAATACTCATTCCCATTAATATATTCATTTATTAATATTAGGAAATTTTCGGATATTACAAATCAAGTATGTGAGCTACAACGATCCATTTATGGATTGAAGCAAGCTTCTCAAAGATGAAACATTCATTTTGATGAAACAATCAAAAGAGTTTGATTTTATCAAAAAAAGAACGAAGATGAACCATGTGTGTACAAAAAGGACAGTGGGAGCGCTGTGACATTCTTATTATTATATGTTGATATACTACGAATAAGGAATGACATACCAATGCTACAACCAGTAAAGATAAAGTTTTCTAATCATTCATCCATGAATGATTTGGGAGAAACATCCTATTTATTGGGGATAAAAATCTATATAGATAGATTTAAAAGGATGCTTGGCTTGACCTAAGGAACGTACATTCATTCGAGATGCTAAAAGGGTTTAGCATGACAAACTCCAAGAGAGATCTCATGTTGATGATTCAAGGAGTGAATCTCTCTAAATTGTCCCTAAAGACACCTGAAAAGAGAGATCGCGTAAGTTACTATCGTGAATGCAAAGAAATGTACGAGACTTGATGTTGATCAATCATATTCTGGAGAAGATCATTGTAAAACAGTGAACAACATCTTAAAGTACTTAAAAAGAACTAAGGATGTGTTAATTATTTATGGTGGGTCTAAAAAAAACTATAGGGCTAAACAGATTCAAGTTTTTTAGGACTGACCAAGACGACAACAAATCCACTTTAGGGTAAATGGTTACCTTGAATGATGGTTCAGTGAGTTAGAAAAGTTCCAAACAGTAAAGAGTTACTGATTTAGTAATAAAACACAAAGTATATAGTTGTAAATGAAGCTGCAAAGTTGATTGTTTGGATGAAAAGTTCATTATAGAACAAGGAATAGTTCTTAAGTCTCGTCTGGGATCCAAACATGTGTTGCGACATTTTCATTTGATTAGAGAAATCATTGAAAGAGGAGAAGTCGCTATAGAGATAGTGGACTCTCAAGAACAACATTGCAGATCCATTTACTGAAATTTTATCCAACAGTAGGACGATCGCACTTAGAGAAGATGAGTATGAGATAACAAGGTGATTGACTTTAGTGCAAGTGAGAGATTGAAAGTAATATGCCCTCAAGCCAATCACATTGGATGTGATAAGAATTTACTTTGTAATCTTGTTCATTTATTAATAAAAAAAATTATATAATACAAAAGGCATTCTTTATCCATGTTAATTAGTTGAATTAATAAATGTGATAAACCCATAGTTTTGGAGCAATGCTTTTAGAATCATGATGTTGATCATGTCAATGAGATCTAAATTCTAAGATAGCTCTAAAACTAAAATGTTCCTAATCGTATGGATCACTAATGTGAAGTTACTGATTCTGGATAGATTAGTACATACTATGTTTTCTCTGTTGAAGAGGATGATTGATCTCATAATCATTTGTGTGGAGACACTAAAGCAAGTATGTAGGTGCTTATTGGAGAATAAGTTCACTGAATGTGATTCGCTTAAAGGAACCCTAATGGAGTTTACTTGCCCGATAATAGGAGTTCCTGTAGTGATAGTTGTACAAGTGATCCTTAGACTTGAGATCATCATAGTATCTTGTGTATACTGATTTATATTTTGTCATATTTCTTAATACCTTAGAGTATGTTATAGGGTATGTTCGGGTATAATAAAAGTATACATGGAGATAGTTGAATGATCAACAAAGGATCTATCACTTTCAGTAAAGGAAGATAATGTCCTATGCAATTCGATGAATGACAACTCAGAAATTCTTGGCCAAGGTGGAATGGAAATTAGAAAGGAGTTTCTAATTTACATTAATCAGAGTTGTGAATTTTAGAATCGAAATGCATATGATTAAATAAATAAGACTTGTCAGCAATTTCATGTCTTATGTTTAATTGGGATATTGTATGGTAGAAGGATTGAATTGTAGGGTAACTATTCACGGAGTATGTTCTTTCTATTCTTTATGATAATCCACAGATTAAACGTTGAATTCATATTATTCGAATAGTCATGATACATTATTTATAAGGTGACACTTATGATGTAGAATAAATTTTATTTAGTTATAATTAAATTAAAGGAGTTTAATTCATTAAAAATAATATTAGAATAGTTCTAATTTATTTATTCTACTTACCAGCTTAATATTGAACCTAGACGGTCACAACATAAAAGGGAGGAATTTGATTGTAGAAGTGATTTGTTTAATAATAATAAATTAAGTGTATTTAATTTATTAGTGAAATAAATTAAATAGATTAAGTATTTGGAGAAATACTAAATTATAAATTAATAAGAAAAATATTATTATTATTATTTATTAATTGGATTAATAATAATAATAAATTAAGTGTATTTAATTTATTAGTGGAATAAATTAAATGACTTTATATTTATAATTATGTAGGAATACTAATTATAAATTAATAAAAGAAATCTTATTATTTATTATTATTAATATTTAGTTCTATGGGAATTAAATAAAACTCTAATTTCTAAAAGGTTTAGAATTAGGGTTAGTCTATAAATAAAAAGAGTCTTATTATGAGATAGACTAATGCAATTCTAAACCCTAAGGAGTTAGGATGGAAAGAATTAGGGATAGTCCCCCAAGATATAGTAAAATCTAAATTTCCATCATTAATCAATTCCTCTTGGTGGATCACCTCTTGGGCGTTGCACACTATTGTAGTGAACGTTGGATTAGAGGATTTGAGAGATCGCAAAGGAGAAAATGATTCAAATTTGAAGAACGCATCAAAGCGTTGATCATCTTCAAAAAGTATATCTTCTCACTTAATAATATTACATAAGGTAATTCTTGGAACTGCAAAAAATTTTAAATACGATTTATAACATGTTTCCGCTCTATTTACAATTTGATTGTATGTATATTTTATTTTTGCGAACCCAACAACAAAGTCTATCTTGTAAATGATTTGAAGAATTCATGTACATGTATTACTCTATAAATATAATAGAAAACAGAGGTAACAGAGGTAACAGTAGTCTTCAAAAACAACTTCAGTTCTCAGATTTTTTAATAGGAAGGTTTTGACGCCTAATCCACGTAGGATAGGGGTATGTCATTTACTTTTGTTTTTCCTTTTGTTTTTAACAACCACGTAGGAGAAAAGCTAAAAGGATTTAGCAGGCCATTCAGTTAATTTAACAGAATTATTCAATTTTATTATTTTAATTAATTTAATATGATAATTGAAAAAATTAAAAATTCAGTAGTATAAATAAAAGGTGTAAGTATAGTAAAGAAATCATTAGTTTTGCCGATTGAATTATAATAGAATAGATTTTTTTTAAAATATAGTATATATTTACAATCAACTTTTTAAATGTATAAGTATTTCCTGACACCAATACATGGATGAAACCGAAAAAGGGACCCCCAGATCTCAACCAAGTATAATGGTAAAAAAAAATAAAAAATTACATCTTAATGTATCTTAACAGCTCACCTCTTAATGCATCTTAACAGTCCACATCTTTGTATTAAGACGTGCTCTGAATAGTTTAGACTCATATTTGTATCTTAATTATTTAGAGGATCTCTTAATACAAAAATGTGAACTCTTAATACAAAGATGTAGACTCTTAAAATACATTAAGAGATGAACTGTTAAAATGCATTAACATGCAACAAACACTAAACTCCTTGAACTTGTGAGTATAGTAGTATACGTCTTAAACACTAGTAATATAAACGTAGCTTTTGCAGCCGAAAAATTAATCTTAACATGCTTTCAACCATGCCCATTCATTTGGCATTAGTCGTGGGCATATGCCTCCTAGCTAATATTGCAATGATTTATACATTCTATTGAAATGAATTCCATTGCACCAGCTCCCGCATGGACCGAAAATTAAGGGAACGGAATGAATTTTTCGAAATGATTTATCCGTCATCAGGTACATTTATTTTCATTCTAATTTATTCAAACGTAACATTATAGATGAAAAAAAATAGCGGATAGACCTTCTCATAAAACATTTATTTTACTTAAGATAAGGAGT
Organism: Panax stipuleanatus; assembly: GCA_020205555.1. Lineage (NCBI taxonomy): Eukaryota > Viridiplantae > Streptophyta > Magnoliopsida > Apiales > Araliaceae > Panax > Panax stipuleanatus. Next base: position 113,900,377 of record CM035119.1, on the reverse strand, counting down.
AAAACTAGTTATAGCACTGGAAAGTTGCACACATTTGATTCCAAAATATAATACTACAAGTCCTATTATATATTGATTATATTGTGGATTGCTCTTGGTTTGGTTTTTCATATATTCTATATATATATATATATATATATATATATATATATATATATATATATATATATATATATATATATATATAACACTTTTAAAGGTAAAAGGAGTAGTTTGAGATTCATTTAGAGGCATTAGTGGACATTAAAATGGGGTTATGGCTCAACAAATGTATGGCATGGAATTTTGCGCCATGACTGATTCAGAATTGCAATATTTTGTACCATGTGGTGCAAGAGGATAAAGGTTAATTTTTGTGTAATTTAACTTAGTTCATGTGCCTCGACGATCGTTGAATGTAGAACATTACTTAGATTGAGCACCGCGAGTATAATTTCACGAAGCTTTTTCTTTTGCACGCCTAGCTGATTCGATAAGTTGTTAATTTATCATCCTTCCTGCCAAATCTATTCCCTTGATTTTCTACATTTATGGTCGCTTGGTAATATATCTTAACAGAAATTGGTTATGATTACACAAAAGTTGTAAAGTAAACATAAACAGAAAGTATGCTCCATCTGTATTTTTAGTTTCTAATCCAAATCCTCTGGATAAAGCTTTATCAGTAAATAAAATCTTTGCCTTTGAAATGTCAGCTCACAATCCATCATCTTTATAGTTTCGAAACATGGTTAGAGAAACTAATAGTTACAGTTTGTTTACTGCAAGTATAATTGCACTAGCTCTATGCTGCTGCTATATATTTGAAGAAAAGCAGATCCAATTCCGCTAGTTTAAATTACAACGACGACCTTTCACCTGCCCGTTGTAGAGCTGACCAGAGCTCTTCAGCCAATCCTTGTAAAAGAACAGGTTTTCGAATGACTCCATTCATTCCCACCTGTATGCATCTTTCCCACACATTTTCCTCGGCACTTGCAGTCAGGGCTATGATAATTGGCCAATTACTACGGCTTCTAAACTTCCGAATTCTCACCGCCAACTCGAAGCCGTCCATTTCCGGCATGTGAAGATCCAAAATAACAACCGGGATAGCGGTTGCAGATGGCCCTAGAGCACTTAGGCACTCGAAACCTGATGAAACAGCAGAAACTCGGCAACCCAGCTTCTCAAGCAGTTTCTTGGTTACCATTCTGTTTGTGCCATCGTCATCTGCCAGAATTACGTGAAGACCCCTGAACATAGAGTCGGATATTGGTCGGTCTGACAAAAATCCTAGTTCGTATAAAGGGCTTCGATAAGTAGGCTGGCTTTGAAATCTGAGAACAAGATTCATGCTTTGCACCAGCCCCAGAGAGTTTGAGGAAGCCCTAATATTACCCTGCATCATCTGCAAAAAAAAAAATTTAAACCAAAAGTTTCACGAGTGAGATTCCCTGTTGTTTTCCAAAATTTTGTTTGTCAATACGCTTATGAGGAGAAATTTAAAGAGATCAAAGCATACCATTATTTCATACTCCATAAATTATCAATAGCAGTGAAAGTTTTCAAGTAACGGAAAAAAAAACAGAAACCGAAAGAAACTGATTACCAACTTCAAAATAAAATCAAGCCTTCCATCCAAAGTCATCATAGTCACAATTGCAAAGGCAAAAGAAAATCCTTACAGAATCACTTAAACGCAATAGGCCAAATCCCCACAAAAAAATCTGTAGCAATCATTTTGGAGTTAACTTTGAACTTACGGACTTTTAGTCAAAAGCTTATTTTAACAATCCCATGCATAACTCCCCTATAAACAAATATATGACTAAGGGATAATATAGTGGCTAACGTTATTCACGTTATGACTATAGTCCATATGATTGTAATCTTTTGAAAATAGTTTTCCAAACAAACATCCTTAGTTTATTGGACAAGAGGCAGACTGAAAATTATGAAACACGACATTAACTCAAAGATCGACTTTTTATATCTCAAAGGCTCTACATTTCCTATAACATCTCTAATAACATCAACCAATATTGAAAGCTGATTTTCTGCATGCCTAAAGTCTAAACATGTAAATTGGACTACTTAGAATGCCATAGATATATCAAAAGTATGCCAGGGCAAATCAATAAGAAACAAGGAATACCATATTTTGTTCAAGGCTAAGAAGATCTTTACGTATACAAAGTGTGCAAGAATATATCTTTACACTGAAAACATAGTTTCGTGGAAAGTTGTATATTAATAACAGCACCTTTTTCCCCTTCATTATGGTTAACATAATAATCACTTAATGTATTAATCGGAGAAGTAGGAATATAAGACTAGAAGATGCGCAACTTGTAAGTTAGAGGTCTTAGTACAGTTTCATCATTGTGTTCAATAATCACCCAAGACTCTAGTCACTCTACATTGCATCCAACTCATCACCAATAGAATCTCATCGATATTGATAAACAAAATAAAAAAACACAAGCTTTTACATAGGCTAAAAATTGATTAATCACGAGTTTCTATGTGCAAATGACCATTTAAAGCAGTTTTTTTTTCTTTTTAATCGATAAAATCATGCAAGACAATACTTCGACATTAAGCCTATAAAATGAGCAAACAGTTCGGACTCGATTCGTACTTGCTCGACTAAAATTTTGATTCGAGCTTGACTCGACATATAAATAATTCAAATATGAGCAAATTTTAAAGTTCGATAAATTACTTGAACTTCCTCAAATTGCAATTTTCTATTGATACTCGGATCATATTCGTTCGAAAAATTCAATTTGTTCGAGCTCGATTCGAGATCGTGCTCGACTCGAGAGCTAAACAAGCCTCAATCAAACTTTATTTTATACTCGATAAATTTTGTTAACCAAATTTGAGCAACTCAATACTCGGCTGAACTCGGTTCATTTACACCCTTTTTCAGCATCAAGAATTTTCATGCCTCAGCAAATATCGATTGAGATAACAAGTAAAATACTTTAAAAAGCACTACACACTAGATTGAAAATTTTAGAAGAATACATTATCCCTAGTATTAGCCCAAATGTACGAAGCATTTCCAAGTCTGTTTATCCACACATTAATAGAAGGGTAATAATCTATAAAACTTTCCCTATTGTTTATCTACTTTTAGAATCTGTGCCATGATGTTTCAATTTTTGCAATGCCCTCCTCAATTTTTTGCAATTATGTTGCCTTTGCTCATTAAATTGAAAAAATTAACAATGATATTTTTGTCCATACCATACAGCCTCCAGGTTTCCTACAAATAAAAAGACGCATTGCTTGGGCTTATATACCCTCTACGTGTGTTCAAAATTGCAAGAAATTGATAGTTAGTGAAGGACACTGCAAATATAGGAACATCACATTCCCGAAGAGAGTAAACCAGATGGGACAGTTTTGCAGATTTCCCAGAGGTAGCAAATATCCAGCCACTACCACTAGTGCATTAAAGGCTAAACGCAATATGATTCTACAGGAATTCACAAGTAACATTTTAGTTTGTACATATGATAAATGCAAAGGAAATGCAATTTCCAGGAAATATCAGAAGATTGCTCAACAAACATCGGTAAATACTAATGCTGTAACTAGATATACTCACCTGCACGAGCTTTTTACACATGCTAAAGCTCAGGCCATCCTTAGATTCAGTGCCAATGTTCCTCCGTCCATCTAAATATATGGAAGAATTCGAACCATCTGATTGAGAACCTCCATCACTAGTTCCAATTTCAAACTTTATACTCACATACTCATCAGTTATGCTTGGTCTTCTTACCCCCCATATATTTTCATTCCTTCCCTCCCCTCCGTTATCTAAAGACACCCTGAATACGACACTATCCCCTCCCTCATTAACATCCAGAAGATGCCCAGCCATATGCAGTAGAACCTGAAAGGTTCTCCTCTCATCACCCATCACATGATTAGGCAAAGAGTTTGGAATATCTATAGCAAAAGCAAAACCCTTGTAAACACACAAGCACTTGACAAGACAAGAAGCCTCCTTAATCATTGAGTGAAGCTGAAAGGGCCTCATTTCTAATGGGAATCTACCATCATCTTTGGCTGATATCTCCATTACATCATTTATTAGAGTCAAGAGCACGTTGCTGGCTCTTATAATTGTGTCAACAATAGTTTTCTGTTCGGAGCTCATAGTCTCATCTTGAAACATAGAAAGTAGGCCCAACATAGAGTGCATGGGCCTCCTCATCCCATGGCTCATGACCTTCTGGAAAGAGTTCCTCGCCTGGCTAGCCATCATTGCATTCTCCTTGGCTTGTTGCAGCATGCGATTCTGCTCTCCCAGTTTCTCTCTCATTAACTGAGACTCCTCAAGAACTGCAGCATGGGACAGAGCCACAGCCACCTGATCAGCCACAACTTCCACTATCTCCATCTCATCGTCGCTCCATTTTCTATCGTTCACACTCGGAAGTACCAGAACCAATATGGCGTAAGTGGTGTTAACCAACTCAGGTGTTCCCCCTTTAAAATTTGAAACACGAAGCATTGGCATCCTAATTGCAGCAACAGCACCTGATTCACCAGTCCCACCACTGCTAGAAGCCCCAAGTGTTGAATGCTCACTCAAAATCCTCACACCCTTATTCTTCGTTATCTCCAGTACATCTGGGTCATTTATGGGAAGTGACGGATGGAAATCCTTTGGAGTACTCGCTCTCAATTCGTAAGTCAGGTTCATCTCTGTCCGTGAGTCATTTAGCATCCAAACCGCACAATTTAGTAGATCCAAGGTATTGGAGAGCTCAACCAAAGTGGTGTACAGTATTGTGTGCTTATCAAGTGACTTTCTAATTTCTTGGGTTAGCATTCTGACATGCCAGCCCGCGTCTGTCTGTCTCTTCATCATCCCAACTTCTTGATCTAGCTCCATCACATTTTGCGCCAAGAAGAGCTCTCTCACTTTCAATTTTAAAATTAGAGGGATCAAAGTTAAAAGGGTGATTGCAGTTGCACAAGAGACGAGAGCTGTGAGTAATTTGGCAATTGTTAGGGCCATCATCAATTGGAAGGAGTGATGACCATAATACGTCCACCCGTTTAGTAAATGGGTCAATCCACAGAGGACGATGAATAAAATGAATTCAACAAGAACCCATTTAAATGGTACATTCGAGCAGCTAATGAAGTAAAGCAACTCAAGTGGAATAGAAAAATAGGCTACTGCAATCAAGAAATCACTCACTCTCTGACACTCTAAAATACTATGTAAGCTCCAATACCCCTCATCGTCGCAATGACAATGGGAGAATTCATTGTCTAAGGCCGAAACCGAGATGATCGAAGAAACAATCAACAACCCAAGGACTAAAAATTTCAACATTGCACCCAAGGAGACAAATAATTCATCTACATTACAAGTTTCAATCCTTCAAAAAGTCAATCAACTTACAACAAAACACACAACCAATCTTAAACCTAAAACCCCAAGCTTGAACTTTTGTTCCTTCTACCCCGAACTTCATTTGACATAAACACTATAAAAATCATTCAAACTGATCTGCAAGATTACTAGATCTAGCACACCTACATCCTTCAATATCTAACATACCCATTTGACAAAAACCTCCAAAAGTTCAAATTATTTCCTATATCACACTGATTCTTCACACCTAATTTCACGTTCTTTAAATTATCTGTCTTGTTACCTATTTATATTCCTATTCTCTGTCTGCATAGAAAACAAGAAATTAAAAAAGCTTGGACTTTCTTCACATATCCAGCTAAGTTTTAAGAAATATATATATAAAAAACAATCAAGAAAAAGATGGATTGAAAGAGAGAGAAGAAATTATAGCTGAATAAGGAAAAGGAAGACTAAAAACTCACCTCCTGTCTCATGAGCAAACGCACCTTCAACTCTCTCTCTCTCTCTCTCTCTCTCTCTCTCTCTCTCTCTCTCTCTCTCTCTCTCTCTCTCTCTCTCATATCCACTGTTAACAGCTATTTAACAACAATAAAGTCTAAAATTCAATCTTCAACCAAGACAACCCCAATACAGCTTCAAGTTGCTCAAAAGAAAAAAACCCACTTGCACATTAATTAAGAACTCCCTAAAACCCCCTAAATTAATGTAAAATCAAAAACCCATCAATAAAATAAGATCACCCAAATACCCAACACAAAACCCCATAAATTTAGAGAGAGAAAGCTTCGTTATTACATCAATCCTGATGAAAAATACCCAATACCCAAAACTTTGAAAAAGGACAGATACGCATATACTTAAAATCAAAACTTTGTTCTACCATCTAAGTCACCCCTTTCTCTCTCTCTATATATATATATATGTATATATATATATATAATCACAGACCTTATATAGATATGAATCTATTTACAAAATCACTCCCTTTCTTTCTGTCTAATATACTTCAAAAAAAAGGGAAGAAAAGAAACTAAGAGAAAAGTGTGTTAGAAATGGGACCTTTTGGTTTTACATAAGGCGAACCTAGACGAATCTTGGTAATTGCATCTGTTTGTCAGTCTTCAATCACACACCAAAGCAATTACTAAAAAGTCTAAAAAGGTCAACAAAAGAAATATAGAAAACTGGGGAATGTTTATGTACGCCGCATGTGTACGTTTGACATGTATATTCACCGTTGATTTATTAATCCAATGACGTGGATTTTGTATGGATGTCATCTTGATTTAAACAAAAAGTGTTCACATGCTAAAAAAAAAAAAAAATCCGTTATAACGACTGTTAAAAAATTAATTTTTTATATTATGACGATGATCTTTTATGTTATGACAATGGATAAAATCCGTTTCTATAACCGATTCGTTTTTCTGTTGATTCAGAGATACTAAGCCGCATGCATAGTATGTGATTATTATTGGCACTTGGTAGATGCTGATTTGAGAAGGCTTCACCGTTATGACCCATTGAATGCGAATCATCAACTCTGGTAGAAAATATCTTTTCATTTTTTTATTCTTTTGAACATAAAAAAAATATTACTCCTTCCATTTTCAAAAAAAAAATTTGAACAAAATATATTTTTCATACATATTAAAAAAAATTAAATTTATTTTTAGTGACACTATAAGATTATATAAAAGGTTGAGTATTTTTATTTTTTTTATATTAATGAATCCGGCTAAATGACTTAATTATATTTTATTTTATATATTTTATCTTTTTTTTTCGGAGTAAAAAAATTATACTTTTAATCATTTTTTTAAGGACAAAGAGAACTGTAAAAAAAAATCTTCGTACTATAAGGAATTAACACAAAAAGAGTTTATTGGGTCAATTAGTTCAATTCAATATATTATAATCTAGTCCCATTTTCAAAAACATTGAAAATATCCACGAAACCGTAAAGAAAATCAGATCAATTGAATAATAATAATTTCAATTAATTATCAAACTAAACCGAACCGTCAGAATAATATGTTTTTTGTAGAATAAGTTCAAAGTCCTAAATAGCAAACCTTTAAATACAAAAATATCCTTTTCAGTATGGAAAAATAGACAAATTAGTCCATTAAATTTGAACTCGGACAATTTAGTCCATTACGTTTGAACTCAAACAATTTAGAGGATGTTTGTTTAGAGCTGAATGGAGCTGAATGGTTGAATCGATTAGTCATTTAGTGCGTTTGTTTTGAATAAAAATTGTCTGAATGGCTGAATCGGTCAGATTTTTGGGCTAAATGGCTAAGTGTAATTTTTTTTGCGGAATGAAATATTTTATATTTAATTTTTTTTATATAATATTAACTATTATATTAAGTAATATTAAATAAATTTACAACAATTTTGAATTTATTCAGATGGATAAAATAATAAAAATATGTTATTCAGATGTTTAAAACATGTCAATTATAAAATAATTATTTTCATTCAGTATTCAAAATTCTGCATCATTCAGTTCATTCAGATTACTTAAACATTTAGAATTATTTTATTCAATTTTATCAAACACCCTCTTAGTCTATTAAGTTTGAACTCCATCAACTATTATGAAGATTATAGTACTTTTATATTCAAGGACTTTTTGGGGATTTATCTAGTGGGACCATCGTTCACACAATAATTATGATCGTCCTAATAAATGTTGTGTAGACATGGTTAATCTTAGCTTTTTATTACCTATCTAAGATGGTTCAAGATGGGTTGGAAGGTTATAGCATCACATCCAACTTTGGACCTGGATCAGTCTCAAATATATATACAAAACACAAGTGTTTTTGAAAATAAAAGGTTTCCCACTCAGCCTATTAAAAGATCCAGACCGTCCAAAGTTGGGATAAATTTAACCCTTCAAAAAAACATTTCCTGGTGGTAGCAGCCAAGTAGGAGTTGGGTAAAGCTAAAAAGGTCGAGAGAGATAGAGCAGAGAAATAAGGCCAAACGCATTGCTTGAAATCAGTTAGCTTCACTAAAACCTGAGTTTCCAAAACCCTAGCATACACAGTGAGGAAGAGAAAGAGAGTCCGCTGGAAAGAAAGGAGTTATCAACCAACAAAGCAAAACCAATCACTAAGCTAGCCAGGTAAGTAACTTTAGATTATTTCCAATCCTTTTCCTCTTCATTGTTAATAACAAATTGGGTGGTAATTGGCTAGATAACTTGGAAATTATATGGACTGCTATGTTGATATTTAGTTGTTATGATTAATTGTTATACATTTCCTGTTAAGTTCACTTAAACTCCAATTTCTCTCCACTCGCTCTCTCTGTGCATCTTCCATAGCAATGGCGGGTCTGTATTCTTATTCCGCCAGACCCCAACCTTCATCCGCCCACCAATCCTTCACCTCCAAACTCCTCCTCCTCCTCCTCACTCTCCTCCCTGTAACACTTGCAGCCTTTACGTTTGTTCTCCAATGGCAAGGCGGTGCAGTAAACGATCCAATCACGCGCTGGTCACCTGAAGAGTCCCACAAATTTCCTGGCATGGACAATACCTCTCCCCTAGCCACCATTGGCCACTCTTCTTCTTCTCAATCGTCCGATTGCTCTCTTCTTGCTTATGGTTCTTCCCCTTCTTTCCCTTACTATCGTGATTGGAAGTTCAATTTTGAGTCCGATCTCAAACCCAAGGTTTGGCTCTCTTTTTTTATGTTGTTCTGGTTATGGGTTTTTTTGTTCTGATTTTTATTGGGTGGGTATTGCTTGATTTGATCATTTGGTGTGTTTGTTAGGCTTACATGCATTTTAAAGTGATGTTTCGTCGATGAGAAAACGATGTGGAGAGATTAAGATGAAATTGCCTTTTGTATTTTAGTTGTCTGGTATTGCTTGATTTACTTATTCCAGTGGTATTGCTTGATTTACTTATTCCAGGTGTTTCAGAAAGTTAGTAGCATTTATGAGTCTTGATTAGAACTTGATGGTATAGAATAAAGTTTCATGTTTTGTCTGATTTTGGGGCTTCTGTTTTTCTTTAAATTAATTGGTTTTGTCTATGAAACTTGATCTGCCTTAAAAAATATTATTGTTCATGTTGATCTGCTTCTGGGCTTTGTTTTCCTTTCATTTTTCTTTCTGGGTTTTGAGAGATTTGGTGACTAAAGCTGCTTCAGATGACTAATAGCAGTTTAGAGCCTTTTAGTTGATAAAATCATGAGAATCAGTAAGAAAATGAGGCGTATCTTTATGTGTCATGTTGTTTTTCTTTTAAGCTTAAAGAAAGCTCTGTGAAAATGAGGGACAATAGTACACTTCTAGAGAGGATTAGTCAATGATTAGTTCACGTGGTTCTCCAAAAATATCAGCATCTGCATGCAATTTGGTTATAGAACACTTTTTACCTATTTGATTGGTTAAAGTGATGGGAAAATGGTGTGTGAAAAGTGCATCACTCATTTTGAATAAGTGTTGCACTCAACAGAGACAATAAAGTTAGATTCACAATTGATGATGTGGTCTAATCGTTTAGGTCCACAATGGTTTAGAATGTTTAGGACGAGACTTGAGCTTCTATGTTTTATATGAGCTTCTTTTATTTGTGCATAGGTTATGAAGTTGGTTCTAAGTACATAGTAAGAGCTACCGAGTTAGGAATATAGAAATATATCTATTTATATTTGATTATAGATTATCATTGTGGCTATGTTGATAATATAAGGTTGCTGCTTTGGTTGTGATTTTAAAGCCATAAGGCTGGGGTCAAAGAGTTACGAATACATGTACTATGTGTGAATATAAGGACTGCGCCCTACTTGTTTGAGAATATGCTAAGATGAGAACTATTATAGGTTAAATCATGCTAATTGTAATTTAGGGTCTGTTTTTGTGTAATGTTGCTAACAAATGCTTTATATGCCTAAGTCTAATTATTGTTTTGGGATGTTTGTATACTAGCCAAGTAGCTTGTTGACGGTTTGCTAGATGTTATCTATTAAGTTATCCGGATATATATATGATGGAAATAAAACTCATTCATGTACACTATGTCAAAATCAGTCCATGCTCATCATGATATTATGTGTTATCTATATTGTTAGTACATGTTTTCTTTAAGACAAAGAAAGCTTAGAAGTGGACTGTTTTGGTGCCAAAAATCAAACTGACTATGCAAGCTTATTAAGGTCATGGTGATAAGTTTTAATGATGTTTTGAAGTGTACCTGAATGCCTAGAGGTTCCTTGAGACATAACTTGGGACTGTTTGTAGGTATAGCCAAAATTGTGCCTATATGTGAACTCTTATAGCAAAAAATCACACTGCTTAAATTCCCTTCAAAAGATCACAATTGCCCCCTTTTTTAGTAACTCAATTTATGAGGTTGAATGTGTTTTTATAAGTCAAAAAGAAAAAAGAACAGACACAAAGATTTATCAACTCAATTAGACCCAACAACCAAAACACAGTGCTTGAATTCAGTTATAATCTCACAAATTCCGTATGGATTATATGAAAATTATTTCCATTCAAAAAAATTTATAATAAAAAATATCCTTTAATCGAATCCCAAAAATCAACCAGTGTCACTAACTACTACTACAACACTCATATGTATGCATTTCAATATATGCATATTACAATCACCTCCCTGGTGGTATGTGCCACCAGTCTAAAGATTTTGAATTTTGATTCTTGGTATAATTCTTGGTGTCCTTCTGCTAACACAAAAGAGTAAACTTTGAAATAGATCCAATCAATTCCGAAACTTAAATGAAATTAATTATTCAACATTTCGAATTAAATAAACCCACGAAGATACTTCAAGTCACTTTCATTAAATAAGCCCTCTTTACAAAAAAAAGTAGAATAAATTTTGCTAAAGTATATATAAGTTGAAACAATTATGACATCATTTACTTTAGTAGAAGTTACCTTCATTTTTCTTAATTAAATGTTTAGTTTGTCGAATAAGAGTACTGCGTGCTTACCCACTAAAAGAAAATAATAAAAAGAGGCGTACAACTTATTAAATGTTTTAAAAGACACCCTTTTCCGGATTTTATCACTAGATTTTCATTTCCAAAGTAAAAATAAATTAAGTATTATCATATAAATCAAAAGATGAAGGTCACAAAGATCTGGGATATTGAAAAATAGGAAGGTAATAACTATTCTGGGACGAAAAACATCTGTTATTCCTACTATATTCAAAAGGAGAAAAAAAGTAAAGGAAGAGTCATGCTGTACACATGTTGTTTCATAAAGCTTTGGTGTATTTATTGAGATTCATCTAGGTATGACGCAATGATAGCAAAGTGACCAAGTCCAACAAATATACATAAATGATCTAATAGAACCACTCTCAAATTTGATGTTATTATTACATCACAGTAGGAGAGAAATTAGTAGATTTGACTGCTAAGTTCTCTCCGATTCATCAGCTCAAGTGCTCAACTCTAGGGCTTTTATTTTCTGCTCTTCTTCTTTCCATTCTAGTAATTATTTCACCTTAATTTATCAATTTTGATATGTTCTCTTTCAGTTGCATATGAATTGTACACACACACACACACACTCACACTCATTCACTCATATATGTTCGTATTCAGTTGTGATTGTGCACATGCCATCATTTTTTTCCTTCTTAGAGTTCCCCCCCCCCCCCTTTTTAAGCTGTTCTGTATCAAATCTTTGTTGAGTTTTGTGTTCCAGTTGTCCTGATTATGGTAATGTTTGGTTAAAATTTATTATTTTGATTCTGATAGTATGGGAATTGGGTCCAAATTTTGTTTGAAAATGGAGTTTTTTGTGTTGGATTCATATGTACCTCATAATTTTGTTTGAAAAGAATGGACATACCTGAAAGGATGTGGTCCACAAAATAAGTGGTCTTGCCATACCTGAAACGTTACTGTAAATCTGACTACTAATTGTGATTTTCTTTGTCTACACCTAGCCTAATGCGTCCGTTTCAGCAACTATTAGACCATGAGAAGGTAATTTTTTTGTGGGCTTTACAACGTCGTAGAACTCGAGCACAAGCACAGCTACTATCTAAATGCCGAAAACTTACTTTGTAGTGGGGTAATACCCATCACCGTACTGCATCACGGTTACATATCCAACCTCGACGTTCATCTACTAAAAATTTGAAAAAGCCACCTAGACATCATTTCGAACAGGGCTTGACGTAAGGCGCACCTAAACGAACACAACGACAAGGTATTCAATGCTTTAAAAAAATTAACTTATATTCTTTATCTACCGGATTTATTTCTTTCACACTAAAACATTTTTTCGGCAGAGGTTATGAATGTTGTGCTTACCCCGTCCATTGGACGTCTACTCAGACATCAATTAGAAATTGGCTCGACGTCAAACCCACCTAAACGAACACCACTACAAGGTATTCAAATCTATATAATAAGGAAAGTTTTTTACTATATTCTTTTTAAGGAAAATTTTTACTAATACTACGATTTTGCCCGTGCCACTGGCATGTACTTTTTTTCTCATGTTGTGTTAGGTATCTTGAGTGCTAACAATTTTGTACATAAATGACAGACACTTTATTATTATGAATGCTTTGTTGATCTATACTTTGGTGGTTATTAATCTCTCTACGTGGGTGTCGGCTCTACGATTAACCCATCTTTCGTGGTAGTTGTCGGTTCTGCTGTTAGTCGGTGGTCCTTACAAAAATTTGAGAATTTATGCAATCGTATTGACTTTTAATTAATTTACTATTTTAAATAAATTAGTATCGTAATTTTAGATATCATTATTTCACAATAATTTTATTCGGTGTTCTATTTGATATTTTTACCCAATATGTCAAATAGTACTAAAAGTATTCACTTGGAGTACCAAAAATAAAATCTAGCTAATTCATCATGCGCTAAATTAATTATCCTTTTTTTTCTCTTGCTGTTAGTTAATTCATATTAATATTTTTTATTTGCATCTTTTAGTACGCTAAATTTGGGCTACCAATCAATTTAATTACTTGAATTTTCAAAGAATCAGACACTTTTAGTACGCTAGATTGTGGCTACCAATTAACTTAATTAGTTGATTTTTCTAAAACACCATCTTCACACTGTGAGAATACCCTTTCTACCACACGCCCACTTTCCTCTACACAAAGTCAGAACACTCTTCAAAAATACATTTTGATCTCTTTCACTAATACATTTTTTCTACAGAAGTTACGAATTCTGTGCTTGCACCGTCCATTGGACGTCCACTAAGACATCAAATTGAAATTGGGTCGACGTCAAGCGCACCTAAACCAACACTGCTACAAGGTAATCAACTATATAATAACAACTATTTTACTAATATTCTTTCTTCACCGAATTTGATTCGTTTCACACTAATACATTTTTTCAATAGCGAATATGAATCATGTGGTCACCCTGTCCACTAGACGACCTACTTATACCGTGTTTGGATATGTAAGTTTCTTTTTCAGTCTTAATGAAAATTGAACAATTACTATTCATTTTTGAAATTTCTAACGTGTCTTTCAATTTGGGACATGAGGATTATCATTTGCAATGCACGGTAAAATTATTTTCTTCTTTTATAACAAACTTGCTTTTAATAGTTCTTTTTTTATACTTTCTAGATTTAACCTTCTTTTTTCCTTTCTTTAATAGAGAGAACATTACCGAAAAAAATATTGGCATTGTCATTCGAGAAGAATCTTAATTGAAGATTATGCGTAAGGCAAGATAAGATTTCTTTTTCTTTTCTTAATCTTATACTTTATTTTCCAAGACAAAATATCTTATATTTGTACGCTATCAAGAAAATCAAAGAAAACTTCGAGCAAAAGAAAAAGGGAAGGAGAATAAAAAAGGAAAAGAAAAAGAAAATCAAGCTCCCAATTTGCCTATGGTAAGTATGCAATATTTCAGACATTTACGTTAGTGGTTACAAAGATTTGTTACACAAAGCCATATAAACAAAATATTTGAACCTAATTTATTAACGGCACTGTGCCTTCTTAGGTTTATAATTATACATCTTTTTAGGGTTTCAATAATAATATCCTTTACGAAATTACACTTCCTCAACGTAAAAGACAATAAACAGAAAGTGGCGAGCAATGCATATTGCACAGCGCTTGCGTGTGAAATACAAAACTAAGCAAACTGAATATATGCACCCTAATCTGAATAAATAGAAAACATTATTTTTTTTCTTAAAAAAACACTACGACTTCTTAGCTTTACACTTAGATATCTATTGTTATTTGTAGGGATTCAATAAAAATATCCTTTACGAAGCTCCAATTTCTCAACGTAAAAGACGAGAAAGAGATAATTGTGATGTGCGTCCAATACATATTTCTCTGCGCTTGCGTCATGAAAGAGAGAAGCAAGCATAAATAATACAATCTCAACCATATCCATTGCGACCAAGATTTTTCCCTGGTTTGATTCCCAGGCTATCCAAACGCGTAGCTTATGAATGAGATTGTATCGCGATCAAGAATCATTTTTATCAGCATCCGTCGTTGTTAAAACATGCGCCATCAGATTCTAATCGAATTGCTCCAGTTTCGATTTTACCACCTCAAGGGTTACATTCAACTAACTCAAATTCAAGGGGTGAAGAAATCCTTCTTCCACCAAATAATATGGAGCATATACATGACTCCCGTAACATTATATCATCGTTCATGCCTACATCACCAACTTTTGGGTTAGTTCAATGCAAATTATTTATAACTATATACCATAGGGAGTGTTACGATATATGTGAACTATTTTGAAACAAATTCATTTATTTTCTAGGTTATTACCAATTATTCAATCAATCCTTGATGAAGCTTGCGTACAAGAGGAGGCATTGCCTACAAATATAGCCCCTCGGCCGCATCCTATTTTAGGGAGACACTACCTCAATAAAATGAATATACAGTGTCCTCACTGCTCATCATTGCATTGGAAAGCCGAAAAGTTATCAAATTCATATGTTGACCGCCCTTTCTTCGGAACATGTTATTTGCAAGGAAAGATTCGACTTCCACAACTATTAACACCTCCTCCATAAATTCAATCATTATATGATGGCAATGATGATCAGTCAAAGTCCTTTCAAAGTTATACCCGACTGTACAATGCGGCTAATGCTTTTACGAGCTTAGGTGTACATATGGATGATAGAGTGGTTCCTGGTAGGGGTCCCAACACATTTACAATCGATGGGGAATTGCGACATCGGATAGGGTTACTACAACCTCCAGTCGGTCAAGATCCAGTCTATGCACAGTTGTATATTCACGATGCCGCTGTTGCTTTAGAATATCATTCTTGAAGAAACTCGAAGCTGCGAGAGGATGTCCTGAGAATAATCCAGGATAGTCTTTTGAGATACAACTCATTTTCAGATAAGTTTAGACATGCAGCTGCAATTTTAAGCAGGGAACATCTGAACAATCACAACATCCCAGCTTACGTTCATTATAGTACAGCAAAAGACCGTCGAACTCATAATTTACCCACATCAGAGGAGGTTGCTGTCATATTACCTGGAGATGGTGCTGAATTCTCTGCGTTGAGGGATTTTATTGTACGGTTAAGAGGGAGTGACCAGTTGATGCAGATAAATGAATGCCATCCATCTTATTTACCACTACATTACGTATTGTTGTTTCCGTATGGTGAGCTTGGATGGGAACCAAATTTTAAGCAGTGAGATGTCAATCAAGGTAAAGCTTCATCAAAAAGACTTACGCAATTGCAATATTATGGGTATCGTTTGTTTGAATGACCTAATGAGTATTCAACTATCTTGAGGGGCGGAAGATTATTTCAAGAGTTTATTGTAGATGCATGGGCGGCAATAGAGCAGAATCGATTAACATATTATAGGCTCAACCAACAAAAATTGCGATCTGATCTATACCAAGATCTGGTCGACGTAGTTCCTAATGGGTTAAAGGCTAATCAAGTTGGTAAACGAGTAGTTTTGCCTTCTTTTTTTTTCTGGGAGTCCAAGGCAAATGTTTGAAATCTTCCAAGATTCTATGGCCATAACTCGGTATAACCAACACCCTGATATTTTCTTAACTATGACGGCAAATCCGAATTGGCCTGAGATAAAAAATGCACTGTTACCACATCAAACGTCAATTAACTGCCCAGACTTGGTGGCCCGCGTATTTGAGTTGAAGCGACAAGCTTTGATGATGGAGATTGATAAGAAGAAAATATTTGGTGCAAAGGTGCATATGTTTTCACGATTGAATTCCAAAAGCGTGGGTTGTCGCACATGCACTTGCTAATATTTCTTCAAGGGCCTGATAAAATACAAACATGTGAACAAGTAAATTGAGCTGTTTGTAATGAATTCCCCGATCCAATTTCTGATCCACTTCTATATGAAACAGTTAAAACTTGCATGGTACATGGACCAGTGGTGTTCGAAATCTTAAATCACCATGTATGGAAGATGGTAAATGCACTAAGAGATATCCTAAATATTGGGTAGAAGAAACTACAATGGGCGAAGATGGGTATCCGATATATCAAAGGCATAATGACGGTCGAAAACATTCTCTAAGGTCTGGACATGAAGTTGATAATAGAGATGTTGTATCATATAATTCATACCTCTCTAGATTTTTTAGTTGCATATAAATGTGGAAGTTTGTGCAGGAGTAAGGTGTGTAAAGTATATCAATAAATACATCTACAAGGGTTACTATCACACAACTTTGGTATTGGGGGTCGTAGATGAGATCAAGCAGTATATTGACTCAAGGTACATTGGACCTACAGAGGCGGCATGACGGATATTTGGAAATCCTATACATCAAGAGTTCCCTCCAGTTATACGTCTGGTAGTTCACCTAGAGGGAAAACATCACGTCTGCTATAACCCTTCTGAACCAATAGCTGCAATATTGAACAGAGCAGAGGATCAGCAGACAACTCTAACAGGATTTTTTACATGTTGCTCTACTAATGATTTAGCTCAAACTCTCACATACCAACAATTTCTAAAGCATTTCGTTTGGCAAAAGAAAGAACAGCTCTGGACAAAGAGACAAAAGGGGTTTTGCAATCGGAAGAATATATTTTGCCAATCTAAATGAAGGTGAAAGGCTTTATCTTCGTCTTCTGTTGACGGTTGTAGAGGGACCTCAATCTTTTCAATGTTTAAGAACAGTTGGTAATATTGTACACCCCATATATAAGGGAGCATGTATTACAAAAAGCGTTTTGGAAGACGATGAAGAATGGATTCAATGTCTTAGAGAAGCATCAATAATGAGAACATGGTCTCAATTAAGAAGATTGTTTTCTATTATCTTGACGCAATGCTCTCCTTTAAATCCAGAAGCGTTGTGGAACCAATTTTCTATGCATATTTGTGATGATTTATCACGTAAAATAAGTGCATGTTAGTGTTGGGTTTGTACGAAATCGTGACGCAATCAAATTGCAAAAATTAGCGGAAGCATGGTATATCAGAGTTTAAAAAAATTTCTACAAAACCATTACCCGGATCATCCTTTATGCAAATTATTAATTTAAAACGATAAATAAGAAGTTATGGAATCATACCCTTGTAGAACGAAGCTTCCACAGGTACTAGTTCAACTCCTTGTTCTTCGTGATCTCCTTGAATTTCAGGATTAGATTCCTTCCTTTGATCAACGTTAGCCACCCAAGTGTTTGGCCTCTAGAGGTGATCCACCAAGGAAGATGAATTATCAAGAAGGAGGGTGGTTGGCTTAGTTTTCTATCCTCTATAGAAAAGGAGTACTCTCCAACAATTAAAATTGCATCAAGTAATATCTATTATAAGAATCCTCTTATATAGATATTGGTCAACCCTTCTAATCCTATTAGACATTGGATTTCTTTTAATTAATTAAACTCTTTTAATTAATTTAGGCTTCCCACCACATGGGAAATAATTAATTAAATTCATTTAATTAATTTGTCTCCTAATCTTATTAGGAATAAATGAGAGTACTAATATTAAATTAATTACTAAACTCCTTTAGAAATTAAAATAATAATAATTATAATAATATTAATAAGACTCCTCTTATTAATTTATATTTAATATTTCCAAAATATTAAATAATAAATATTAAGCTATTTAATTTATTCTATCACCATAGATTAAATTAATTTCACTTAATGCATTATTACGATTATGCCATTACCTTCTTAAATAATTATTCTTCCTTTTATGGTGTGACCCTTTAGGTTCTCCATATTAAACCGGTTGTGAATAAATCAATTAGAACAATTCTAATCTTATTTAAATAAATAAATTAAACTAATAATCTATTAAAATAAATAATATTTATTCTACAATAGGGATAAGCCTCCCTAGCGATCAACGACTTTCCAGATAATATAGATTTCAACATTAATCATAAAAGAACCTGTGAGTAAATAGTTACCATACAATTCAATCCTTCCACCATACAATGTCCCAATTAAATATAAGACATGAATTTACTGTCAAGTCTTATTTTATTTAATTATATGTATTTCGATTAGAAAATGCACAACTCCAAATAATGTAAATTAGAAACTCCTTTCTAATTTCATTTTACCTTGGCCAAGGATTCCTGGGTTGTCATTTAACGAATCACATAGGACATATCTCCTCCTTTACTAGAGGTGGTAGATTCTTTATTGATCATTCATTGTCTCCATATGTAACTCATTATACCCAAGCATACCCTTTTATATACCCTTTTATATACCCTAAAGGGCTTTAAGGAATAAGTCAAAGTATAATTCATTACATACAAGATACTATGATGATCTCAAGTCCAAGGATCACTTGTACTACTATCACATTAGGAATTCCTATTGACAGGCGAGTAAAACTCCATTAGGTATTCCATAGCGAGTCACGTTCAGTGAACTTATTCTCCAATAAGCACCTACATACTTGCTTTAGTGTCTCCACACAAATGATTATGAGATCAATCATCCTCATCTAATGAGCAAGCAACATATGTACTAATCTATCCGGATTTACTAATCCCCTTTTTAGTAATCCCATGATTAGGAACTATTTTAGTTTTAGAGCTTTCTAAGAATTTAGATCTCATTGGCATGATCATCATCATGATTCTAAAAGCATTGCTTAAAACTATGGGTTATCTACATATTATAAAAACAGCACCATGTAGATAATTAAATGCCTTTAATAAATGAATATTTTTATTAATAAATAAATAAGATTGCCTCCAAAGTATATGCTTTATCATCATACATGATTGGCTTGTATGCATACTACTTTCAATCTCCCACTTGCACTAAAGCCAATCGTCATGGTATCTCATACCCAACTTCTCTAAGTGACGATCAAACTGCTGTTGTGTTAAAGCTTTAGTTAATGGATCTGCAATGTTGTCTTGAGAGTCTACACTCTCCTCTTTCAATGATTTCTTTAATCAAAGTGCCGCAACACATGTTTAGATTCAAGATGAGACTTAGGACCTATTCCTAGTTCTGTAATGAATTTTTCATCTAAAACATCAACTTGCAGCTTCACTTACAGTTATATACTTTGTCTTTGTCACTAAACCAACAACCTTTTGTTGTTTGGAACCTTTTCAATTCACTGCACCATCTTTCAAGGTAAACACATACCCTGAAACAGATTTACTGTCATCTTGGTCTGTTTGAAAACTTGAGTCTGTGAATCCCTTGAGTTTTAATTCAGACCCACCGTAGATAAGAAAAATATCTTTAGTCCTTCTCAAGTACTTTAGGATATTCTTCACTGCCTTCCAGTGCTCTTCTCCAGGGTGTGACTGGTATCTGCTCATTACACTAAGTGCATGAGCAACATCCGGTCTAGTACATATCATACCGTACATGATAGATCCTATTGCAGAAGCATAAGGGATCTTACTCATACGGTCTCTCTCCTCAAGTGTCTTTGGGGCCTGTTTCTTGGAGAGATGTATTCCATGGCTCATCGGCATGAGACCTCTTTTGGAATCTTCCATGCTAAACCTCTTTAGCATTGCATCAATGTACGTTCCTTGGGATAAACCAAGCATCCTTTTAGATCTATCTCTATAGATCTTTATCCCCAAAATATAGGATGCTTCTCCCAAGTCCTTCATGGAGAAGTGTTTAGATAACCAGATTTTAATCGATTGTAGCATAGGAATGTCATTCCCTATCAGTAATATATCATCAACATATAATTAAAGGAATGAAACTGCGCTCCCACTAACCTTCTTGTTCACACATGGTTCATCGTCGTTTTTGACAAAATCAAACTCTTTGATTGTCTCATCAAAACGAATGTTCCATCTACGAGAAGCTTGCTTCAATCCATAAATGGATCGTTGCAGCTTACAAACTTGATTTGTTCCAACCTTTGAAACAAATCCCTCTGGCTGTGTCATATATACATCCTCCTCAAGTTTCCCATTGAGGAAGGCCGTTTTCACGTCCATCTGCCAGATCTCATAGTCGTTATAAGCTGCAATCGCAAAAAAAATCCGAATGGACTTGAGCATAGCTACTGGTGAGAAGGTTTCATCATAATCAACTCCTTGTCTTTGTTTGAAACCTTTTGCAACCAGTCGGGCCTTATAGGTCTCTACCTTGCTGTCCGCTCCAGTCTTTCTTTTAAAGACCCATTTACACCCAATAGGCTTAATGCCTTCAGGTGGTGAAATCAAAGTCCATACTTTGTTTTCATACATGGAGTCCATTTCGAATTTCATAGCTTCAAGCCATTTCCCTGAGTCTTTATTACTCATAGCCTGTTCGTAATTCAATGGATCATCATCATTCATGATGTGTACCTCATCGTCATCCTCTATAACGAATCTATATCTCTCAGGTATCTTCGGTACTCTTCCAGATTTACGAACAAGGTGTGGTATAGTAGGTTCTTCTACTTTGTCAAGTACCTGACTTTGATCCGTGGTAATTTGTGGGTCTTGAACTTCTTCAAGATATATCTTACTCCCACTGACCCCTTCATGGATAAAATTCTTTTCCAAGAAGGCAGTATGTTTCGCAACAAACACCTTTTGATCAGTTGGATGATAGAAATAATACCCTAAAGTTTCTTTAGGGTATCCCACAAATCTACACTTATCGGATTTAGTCTGTAGCTTATCGTTTTCAAACTTTTTGACATAAGCTGGACAACCCCAAGTCTTAACATGCTTAAGATTTGGTTTCCTCCCCTCCCATATCTCATATGGAGTCTTTGGGGCGGATTTGGTAGGTACCTTGTTAAGTAGGTATGCAGCCGTTTCTAGGGCATATCCCCATAAGAAAATTGGAAGGTCGGTAAAACTCATCATAGATCGAACCATGTCCAACAGTGTTCGATTTCTCCTTTCAGATACTCCATTTAACTGTGGTGTACCTAGAGGAGTCCATTGTGAGATTATACCATTTTCTTTGAGATAATTGAGAAACTCACCGCTTAAGTATTCTCCACCTCAATCTGATCGAAGTATCTTTATACTCTTGTCCGTTTGTTTCTCTACTTCACTTCTGAACTCTTTGAACTTTTCAAATGATTCTGACTTGTATTTCATTAAATACACATATCCAAATCTTGAGTGATCATCAGTGAAAGTAATAAAATAAGAATACCCACCCCGTGCACTTGTTGTATAGGTCCACAAACGTCTGTGTGAATCAATGCCAACAACTCTGTAACTCTTTCTCCTTTTCCACTAAAAGGAGATTTAGTCATTTTACCCATGAGACAAGATTCACAAGTTGGATATGATTCATAATCAGATAACTCAAAGAGCCCATCTTTATACAACTTGGATAATCTTATTTCATTGATATGACCGAGTCTACAGTGCCACATGTAGGTATAATTAATATCATCTCTTTTCCTTTTCTTAGTTTGTTCAATTTGAAAAATATTTTCTTGTAAGTCAAGTGTATAAAGTCCATTTCGCAAATTTCCAACACCATATAAAATATCGTCTTTATAAATAGAACAACTATTGTTCTTTATAACAACGTTAAATCCTTCCATATCCAATACAGAAATTGAAATAATATTTTTAATAATATTCGGAACATAATAACAATTATTAAGATAAATGGACTTGCCCGAAGGCATTGCTAAATAATAAGTTCCTACAGCTAATGTAGCAACCTTTGCTCCATTCCCCACTCGTAGGATCACCTCATCATTGTTTAGCTTTCTACTTCTGACCAGTCCCTTCACATTATTACATATGTGAGAACCACAGCCGGTATCCAATACCCAAGTAGAATTTTGACTTTCTAAAAAATTAATTTCAATCATGAACAAACCTTGATTGAAAATCGAAGCTTCTCCGAGCTTCTTCTTTGCCAGAAACTTCTTGCAGTTCCTCTTCCAATGACCCGGCTCGTTGCAATGGAAGCACATTCCTTTGCTAGTTGGATCAGATTTCTTTTGTTCCTTTATGTTCACTTTGCTCTTGGTCATCCGAGATCTGAAGAGCTCCTTAGATATCTCATATCTAGCAGTCCTACTTTGTTCACCATACAACTCCTTGAGGTGAATCAACATAGTAGGAGCATCCATGTTTTCGTGCTGACGCTGAAGCTCGTTATTCATGGATGCGAGCATGATGCATTGAGCCACAGATGCATCATCTTGCCACTTTACAATGGTGGCAATCTCTTCCTTAGAGGCTGTTTCTGGAACAGTTCCAGGGACAGGTGAGTTTAGGACATAAGAAATCTTTTCAGCAGTGAGAACTATTCTCAGATTTCTTAGCCAGTCCGTATAATTCGGCCCGGTAAGCTTATTAGCATCCAGTATGCTTTGCAGTGAAATTAGTGATTTTGACATTTTTAAAATTTTGCATGTGAAAAATAACATTTTAGCAAACATTCATTATATTAATTTTGTATACCAAAATAAATTTAGGTCTTTATTTTAAATTGGTATCTCCCACTATTTTTATCAAACTATATTACCCTCACGTATATAGTTCGGCAACATCTAATTAAAGATTTGCTAGTGAGAATAAGGATCCCATTTCAAATGTATATAACCTTGTGGATAGCACAACAAGCGATATACAAATAAATAGGTAGACAACTCTTGTCAATTACATCACTATATAACTCCTTTTATTTTGCCTCTTAAATCATAATGGTCAAGTGTGTGCACATCCGAACTAAAACGATTTAAGTTAAGTCCAGCCTAGCACTTCTATAAATTCAAAAAAGAAAAATGTTCGTCCTTGTGGATAGCACAACAAGACTAGATCGTTCAATTTTCTTGATAAGCATCAAATGTGATTAATTAACATCTTAAATATGCAATACTCGCCTTGTGGATAGCACAACAAGCTCATATTAAATATTTAATACTCTATTAATTTATCATGCTAGAAGGCGACGTTCGATATTCCAAATATCATTTGAACGCTTCGGATTTAATATTATTTCTTTGAGGGATTTGTTATTATTTGTCTCATCTTGTTTAGCGTGCATGCACATATATATATAAAATACGCGTCATTTTATTAAACATGCGAAGCATGTTTGCATAAAATATAATATATATAATATTTAGCATGCAATATAGAATACTATATTCTACCCAGATTGATTATGGACTTTTATTCTAGTTTGGTTCACTAGAGCCACCAAGTGAACCAAAAGGTCAAACCTAGGAGTGCAAGAATTTAAATTTAAATATAACTATTACATTTAAACCCGGGCTCCATACAAACGGGTCTTCACGTGCTCCTTGCTCCTTGGTCTCCAATTTTTTCAAGATAATTCTAACTATTTCTATTACATTAAACTATTTAATTTAAATAGAAACCTTGATCAACAGTCAATGGGAAGTACATTGGAGGGAGATAGAATTTTACATCACGAAAAAAAATAAATTAGAGAAGACGAGGTACACAGACCCCATTTAATAAAACCCATTCATTCAAGCATTCAACTAAAATAAAATCCAATCACATTGGTCAAATAGTCCATAATCAATCCCCATTTATTATCATACATATCACCATATATATCAATAAATAAATATTCATCTCATGAATTAAAACATTCCATATATATATGAGTATCATTTAATGGGCAATTTTAAATTGCATGAAATCCAATTTCAAGATTAAAATAAACTCTTTATTTTAATTATAAAATTATTTAGAATATAATATATAAATATATCATATTTATTTTTTTTAAAAGAAGTCACCTTCTTTTATTAAAAGAGTCCTTTCCTGATGGGTCACATTCTTTTTGGAGTAAGAAAGAGACAACACATTTTCTTTGCAGAATTCAAGATTAGCACCCAAAAAAAAAAATTGTGATTCGTCCCAAAAAAAAAACGTCATTTTTTTTTCTTTTCTTAAAAAAAAATAATTTTATACAATAAAATTATGCCCAATAAATTATTTTAAATATATACCCATATGTATATGAAATCAAAAATAAATTAATAATTGTATAAAAGTTTGGCTCTGATACCACTGTTGGGTTTGTACGAAATCGTGACGCAATCAAATTGCAAAAATTAGCGGAAGCATGGTATATCAGAGTTTAAAAAAATTTCTAAAAAACCATTACCCGGATCATCCTTTATGCAAATTATTAATTTAAAACGATAAATAAGAAGTTATGGAATCATACCCTTGTAGAACGAAGCTTCCACAGGTACTAGTTCAACTCCTTGTTCTTCGTGATCTCCTTGAATTTCAGGATTAGATTCCTTCCTTTGATCAACGTTAGCCACCCAAGTGTTTGGCCTCTAGAGGTGATCCACCAAGGAAGATGAATTATCAAGAAGGAGGGTGGTTGACTTAGTTTTCTATCCTCTATAGAAAAGGAGTACTCTCCAACAATTAAAATTGCATCAAGTAATATCTATTATAAGAATCCTCTTATATAGATATTGGTCAACCCTTCTAATCCTATTAGACATGGGATTTCTTTTAATTAATTAAACTCCTTTAATTAATTTAGGCTTCCCACCACATGGAAAATAATTAATTAAATTCATTTAATTAATTTGTCTCCTAATCTTATTAGGAATAAATGAGAGTACTAATATTAAATTAATTACTAAACTCCTTTAGAAATTAAAATAATAATAATTATAATAATATTAATAAGACTCCTCTTATTAATTTATATTTAATATTTCCAAAATATTAAATAATAAATATTAAGCTATTTAATTTATTCTATAACCATAGATTAAATTAATTTCACTTAATGCATTATTACGATTATGCCATTACCTTCTTAAATAATTATTCTTCCTTTTATGGTGTGACCCTTTAGGTTCTCCATATTAAACCGGTTGTGAATAAATCAATTAGAACAATTCTAATCTTATTTAAATAAATAAATTAAACTAATAATCTATTTAAATAAATAATATTTATTCTACAATAGGGATAAGCCTCCCTAGCGATCAACGACTTTCCAGATAATATAGATTTCAACATTAATCATAAAAGAACCTGTGAGTAAATAGTTACCATACAATTCAATCCTTCCACCATACAATGTCCCAATTAAATATAAGACATGAATTTACTGTCAAGTCTTATTTTATTTAATTATATGTATTTCGATTAGAAAATGCACAACTCCAAATAATGTAAATTAGAAACTCCTTTCTAATTTCATTTTACCTTGGCCAAGGATTCCTGGGTTGTCATTTAACGAATCACATAGGACATATCTCCTCCTTTACTAGAGGTGGTAGATTCTTTATTGATCATTCATTGTCTCCATATGTAACTCATTATACCCAAGCATACCCTTTTATATACCCTTTTATATACCCTAAAGGGCTTTAAGGAATAAGTCAAAGTATAATTCATTACATACAAGATACTATGATGATCTCAAGTCCAAGGATCACTTGTACTACTATCACATTAGGAATTCCTATTGACAGGCGAGTAAAACTCCATTAGGTATTCCATAGCGAGTCACGTTCAGTGAACTTATTCTCCAATAAGCACCTACATACTTGCTTTAGTGTCTCCACACAAATGATTATGAGATCAATCATCCTCATCTAATGAGCAAGCAACATATGTACTAATCTATCCGGATTTACTAATCCCCTTTTTAGTAATCCCATGATTAGGAACTATTTTAGTTTTAGAGCTTTCTAAGAATTTAGATCTCATTGGCATGATCATCATCATGATTCTAAAAGCATTGCTTAAAACTATGGGTTATCTACATATTATAAAAACAGCACCATGTAGATAATTAAATGCCTTTAATAAATGAATATTTTTATTAATAAATAAATAAGATTGCCTCCAAAGTATATGCTTTATCATCATACATGATTGGCTTATATGCATACTACTTTCAGTTAGGGCATTGATGTTCCTACTAATGCTCAAATTTGTGATTATGGTTTATAACTTATTAATCATTTGCTTCAAGAGTCGGGGAAGAACTTATCAGATTTCCCACCAATGCCCCTGCCATCTGCTAATTGGAGAATTATTGTTGGCAATCGACTTATATGGGAACATAGGCAGTTACATATTGAAGTTGATCAAATAAATGTTCAGCAAAACATTGATCTACTGAATGAAGGTCAACGTATGGCTTATAATGCAATCATTTCATCTGTTTATGAAAATAGAGGAACAACCTTCTTTCTGAGTGGGGGCGCAGGAACTGGAAAGACTTTTCTCTACAATACAAATGCCAAAAAATGTCGTTCCTTATGCGATATAGTAATTACAGTAGCATCCTCTGGAATTGCTTCTAGGTTGTTACATGGGGGACGTACTGCACATTCAACATTCTGCATTCCACTTAACATATTAGAAAATTCAGTTTGTGGATTCACGAAGCAATCATCACACTCGGAATTATTTCGGAAGGCTAGACTAATTATATGGGATGGGGTTCCAATGCAGCATCGTCATTGTGTTGAAGTAGTTAATTGGACCTTACAAGACATTCGTGATAACTTACAACCATTTGGAGGTATTACTGTTGTTCTTGGGGGAGATTTTAGGCAGATTCTTCTTGTTATGCCTAGAGGTCTTCGCGAGCATATAGTGGCAGCATCACTATGACGTTCTTTGCTTTGGAAAGATATACATGTCTTGACTTTACAAGTTAACATGCACTTACACGATGACCAATCTGTATTATTTAATTTCTTGGCTTTTCTTAATGAGGTTTGAGTATTTGTATCTTTATTCATATTGACATCTATATATCGTCGAGAATATTTGATAATTTACTAATCCTTCATTAATATGTAGATTGGGTCTAACCCTCAAGAATCTATACAACTTCCAGATTCAATAAAAATAACTCAAAGTGTAGATAATCTGATCTCGACCATCTACCCAGAGCTAGAAGTGCTAAGTAAGGTCACTCCCGAATTCTTAAAAGAGCACACAATTCTATCTGCTAGAAATGATGATGTCAATGATATCAACCTAGCTGCGTTAGAGGTTTTTCCGGGGGAAATACATACATACTTTGCTGCTGACAAAATGGTTGAAGATGATGACGTGGATCAGACTATTAGGCATTGGTACCCGAATGAGTATTTGAACACACTCAATCCCCCTGGACTACCACCGTTCAAATTAGATTTAAAAGAGGGTTGTCCAATAATGCTTCTAAGGAACATTACATCGAAAGATGGCCTTTGTAATGGTTCTAGACTTATCATAGTCAAGTGTGGTACTTTAGTACTTGAAGCAAAGATTTTAACTTGTGATAAGCATGGCGACTTGGTATTCATTCCAAGAATTTCTTTGACTCCTTCTTCGTCTGAGTTAAGTATTAAAATGACAAGAAGACAATTCCTAGTGAGGTTAGCATATGCAATGACAATGAATAAATCACAGGGCCAGTCTGTCAAATTTGTTGGGGTAGATTTACATACGCCAGTATTTAGTCACGGTCAACTATATGTAGCTCTGTCAAGATGCACAAGTTCTTCCCACTTATGCATACTTATTCGTGAATTAACTAACAAGTCCACAACAAATATTGTCTATCCTTAAGTTTTGTTATAATTTGATATATTTGAGGTACCATTTCTTATCTCTGTGCATTATTGCTCTTCTTACGATAAAAGTTTTGATATTTATTTTTTAAAAGACATATAACTAAACGATTCATTTCAATTTTTGCAGTCTTGGGATGATAAGGTTATTGAATGGAAACGTGTTCATTCAGCAACAAGTCAGGATGGAGAAAAGTTAACAAGGTTATGTGTATTTTATAATTCTTAAATCGTATTCAAGTAATCACGTGTCAATTGTTTCTTTTTTCCGATACTACTAACATTTTGTTTTCTCTTATAAATAACAGATTTTTGTTACAAACAATATTTGTTGGTCATGAACGTTGCCGATGGATAGTCTTTCTTTTCAAAGGTTTATGTACCGAAGACATGGTAGAGCTTGACAGATCTACAAGGAAAATGTTGTTATATGTATTTTTAAGAACATAATTTATTAAAAGTGGTAATATTTTTTGGTAGATAATTGGAAAATAGATTGTTGTAAAAAACTTTATTGATATACGCGATGTTGTATTTATTATAAATTTGGTAGATAATTGGAAAATAGATTGTTGTAAAAAAAATTATTAATATACGCGTTGTTGTATTTATTATAAATTTATATTAGTAAGTGTGTCATCCATTATGTGTATAGAGTTCGCAGGTGGTCGATATAAAGGAGACATTGCTGTGGAGGTACATGTATTTTGATTATTCACTTTCCCCGAGAAAGTGTATAAGTTGAAAGTATTTTATGTCCATAACTTATACAGAAATTGAAGATAATCTTCATTATTTTATTTACTTTACGTGCAAAGAAGGGAAAATATTTTTTGTTTGAATGACTAACTGTGTTTGAACGACTAATATATACTTTTTCAATATCTGTATAACACCTTCAGTGGATGATTTGGCAACATCCATTTTGTGTCATTAATTTTTTTTCTCTTTTCAATGATTTCATATAATTGATTTGAGTCGAATTGAAAATAGGGACTCAATTTCCTCACTTGTGGTGGCGACAGGAGACTATATTCATATTGGTGCTGTCAATTTAATATTTTAGGTAAATAATGAGCATGTAGAGAATTTTGATGGACAAGTAAATAATGAGCATGTAGATATTGGAGCTATCAATTTAATGTTTTGGGTAAATAATGAGCATGTAGCGAATTTTGATGGACAAGTAAATAAAGAGCATGTAGATACAATTTGTGGCAAAATTCTTAACTTTTTACATTTTGGGTGGGATGTCTATCTTGATTAGAAATTTTCTAATTTACAACAAATAATTACAAAATTTTCTAATTTTCATCAAATAAATACTCTTTTCACATTGTCCGACTCACATTTTTCATTTAGATTCATCCTTAGGTACTAAATAATTACACGAGTATTCGCAATGCCGAAAGCACGTGTTAGCCCTAGTGTATATATATATATATATATATATATGTGTGTGTGTGTGTGTGTGTGTGTGTGTGTGTGTGTGTGTGTGTGTGTGTGTGTATACACACATATGTATACCGGTAAGACATAATCCCATTAAGTTGGGTTTTTGAAGAACGAACTAAGTTGGAGCAAGGTTCTGGACTAGGGTGGTCTAGAAGAAGAGAGTCACGGCGCAAGGCTGGTCTAGTAGGATCGAGACTCAGGGCTAAATCAAGCTAGTGAGAACAAGACTCGAGGCTAAAGCAGGATAGTAAAAGTGAGCCTTGAGGCTAGTGTGATCTGGTGACAATGTATCACTATGCTACAAAACCAAGGGAGATTATTAAGAATTCGAGGAGGGTTCCACCGGAAGCTCCTTTGAATCCTAAGTCAATTGTGTCTATGATGATAGCCCAAGCATTTTAGGCATAAGAGATGAACTTGAGCAAATGGTCAAATGAAAGAACTTACCTTAAAAATGGAGGGATATACTCTACTTATAGGAATGGATTGGTGGAGAAAGCACTAGTTAGTCCTTTGAATGGAAAAATTCCTATGGTGCCTTTGAGTAGTGGTATAAAGATCTCAAAATTGCTTTTATAAAGGGAAAATATATAGTACAACCCTTGTTTGAGGGAGAAAATGTCTACAATGCCCCTAATGAAAGTGGACACGTGTTGAGGCGCTATTGGACGGTTAGTCTTAAGTTTATCATTGGTGTCCACTCCTAAGGTTCAGGATTAGGCGAGGGAATAATAAGTTTACGGTCGATCACAAATGTTTCTTATAATAGCGGTGAGGTCTGATTTATTTTAGACAATGTTTGAAGTGAATTGTAGTTGAAAGTCAAAGGAGCAAGTTATCCTAGATTGAAGTAGAAGGAGTAAGGAACTTGAATAATCTTTATGGAGGTTCAGAAATAATTCCCAACCCCCCCCCCCACCCCTCACCGACCCAACCACTAAATTTTAAAGTATATGAGTTAGGTTCCTTGGATAAGGCTCGAATTTATCGAACTGTTGAAGGTTAGAGTGTCAAACTCGCCTCGAGCAGGTCCATTAGGCCATGTTGGTGATGATGCCCTATCCTTAAGGTGTGCATCTTTGTTGTGGGCCCCAACTCTTTTTACCTGCACAAAATTCCTCGCTGTAGTTAATGGCGTTGGTTATCGTGGGACGCCTCTGGTGCAAGTTAAAGAGTGTTTAATCTCACTTTAATCGTAAGAGGCTCCCTTTTGTAGAACTAGATGGTGGCTCTTGTCCCTTCAGCCAATCCCATCAACTAGTTTTGTAGAGATAGTGTAACAACTCAAGTCGAATTACGAGTCTGGAACAAATCTTAAGTCAAATTCCAAGTCAGAATTGAATCAAATTCATTAATATCTTAAACCACTAGCTTAATAGTATCTTATTGGTTCATCTTAGCCTAATATATACTCACCCTAAAGGTTATGACTAAATGTATTATTGTTAGTAACTTAATTCCTTATATACAGATAAATTTTTTCATATATTTCAATGTGGGACTAGTGTGACGCCCCCAAATTCGAGTCTATACCACCTAATTTGAGTCGTCAAAATACATACTACAAACACAAATTCTTCTATTTAAAATTTATTACAACAACAGTATTCACACCCAAAAACCAATAATAACCCATATATAAGTATAGTTAATAACTGATTTAGAAATCAAAATCTTTGGAAAATGATTGAGGAAACCCTCGTACATTGGAGGTCGTGCTTCTAAGTTATAATAAATATCATATGAATGAAGAATTAGTCTTAGTTGACCCATTAGACCCCAAAGAAACACGAGAATGTTACTGTCTCGTTCATTCCAATGATGTGTATCTTCTTGCCATATAATTATCTTCATCACGTCAAAATGGGGATTATATTCCAACCATACTCTAAGATTATATAGATAGTGCTAAAAAATATAGTTAGGAAGCGGATACACACAACCATATCTTTTGGTAAAAGGATTTTGTACGTAGTTGGACATCTTGCATAATATTTTCTTACTGGTGAAGAAATAGAAAACAACTGGAGATATATATTAAATTAAATTTGTTAACACCGAATTATGTCCGATCGCCAAATCACCAAATAGTGAACCTAAATTTTAAGTTCTCTGTACAATTATGTCACATTATTTTACAATGTATTGAGAACTACTACAACTACTAACTCGAACCATCACTCTATTTCTCATGTTCTCCCCGCTTGACCCACTACACTCTTATTTTTTGAAAGGAATTATGAAACAAAAAGGTGAGCACAAATAGCCCAGTAAATATTATCATGACTAAGATAAATAAGTTGTCATTAGCCTTCAGCAATGATAACTTGGATATTTAGAACATACGACAGATGATATAAGTTTCACAAATAATTGCAGCGGAATGAACAATCCATTAGAAGAGTCAAATAGACCATAATGTCTACTATCTTCTCCAATTTAAAATTTTACCATCAATATCTTATCCTTGTAACATTAATCAATAGTTCCTCTTTTCACCCAAACCAAAGAGAAAAATATATTCTTATTCTCTGAAAGGAATTATGAAACAAACGGGTGAGAATAAATAGCCCAATAAAGAATATCATGACTAAGATAAATAAGTTATCATTAACCTTCAACATTGATAAATTAGATATTTAGAACATATGATAGATGATAAAAAATTTCACAAATAACTGCATCAGAATGAACAATCCATTAGAAGAGTCAAATAGACCATAATGTCTACTATTTTCCCATAATTTAAAAGTTCACCATCAATATTTTATCCATGTAACACCAATAAATAATTCATCTTTACACCCAGACCAAAGAGAACTTTCACCATATATCCATTGTAATACCCATGAATTTTCATATATTATTAAATAAATATATTAATGGAAATGAGAATTTATTTGAATATAAATGATTTTGTGTTATGAGATAAATTAATTCAATTATATAAAATTGAATAATTATAATAATTGAGAAATTGGTGGAGTTTGCGATAAACTCGTTGATTGCCTTGTGTGGCACAGTGACGTAATATAAGAATGATTATATTAATTTAAGCGAACAATTAATCTATATTAATTGTTAATCGTAGAATATTAATTAATTGTCATCGTAGAATAATTGTTATAAAATATTAATGGTGATTGATTAATAATATGTGATTATTATTATTGCAAGAAACATAATAATAATGAGCAACGTGTTTATAAATATAATAAGATTTATATTAAAGTGATAATTAATCATATAAGGGTTAATTAAATTGTTATGGAGATTAACAATTATATTGATTGAAATATATAAGCTACATGTTTATGCCTATGTGACAATATGTATGTAAGTATACATTAAAATAGTACATCATGAATATATGATAAACAATTGTTGATTAGTAGAACTTAATAATAAAGGATACAGTGTGATGTGATTATATCCGAGAAAATTATACCAGTATGATAAAAATATACCTGGATTATATGTGTACAAGTCACACTTACTACATTATGTGAATTATAGTGTGACATTTCAATTAAAGATATATGTATAAAATATATATATGTGTAGATAGCCTAAGTATTTAATACATATGTGTATAATGAATCAAGTGTGGTATGTTGCTAGAAGGCTGAGTTTGTTTTGCTGGGAGAGCCACTATCTCTTTCACGTGATATACTCAAGCTATCCTACTCCCCTATAACCTTAAAACTCAGCAAGCCTTCATAGAAATCATACAATGGGGTGTGGGCATGATGATGGCTTTCAACAACTATCTACCAACTTCTTCTTATCTAGCATGCAAATCAAACATACGTTAGTTTATTTTGAGAGTCAGAAGTATGGACTGTGTTTTGATTTTTACTATAAATGAAGCATCTCTCCTTCACATTTCATCTTGCTGAGAGTTTGCTTGAGTTTGATAAATTGAGAGCATATATAATATCAGTCTAGATTTGTAAGAATTGAATAGCTGCAAGCTCAATCATTTACAGAGGTATAATCCCTCTTCCTTTGTTCTTCAATTTCGTTTTCTGTTTCTGAAGTTTTCTTCAAATTCTTGATTATGCCAAATTGGTTCATAATTGGTTTGTAGGACCCTTATATTGTTGTTATATGAACATACATACCTGATGGAACCACTATATAGCTTTCTTGACTTTCATTTCCATTGTTGCTCTGTAATTTTTGTAAAGCATCAAATTCGTGTGAAATTAGTTAGGGTTCATGAATTTGAGAATTGATAAATGCGATTGATTGTTATATAAGCATATATGTGTTAGTAAGTTAAAAAGGTTAGTGTAATGGCATATGGGTATGTTGAAATCGATGAAATGGGAGGTTTTGGGTCGGTTTCGGCTGCAGTGTGAACTGCAAAAACTGTCCCCACGCCGCAGCGCCATTGTCCGCGCCGCAGCGCCTCCCACGCCGCAGCGCCAATCCCAAGGCATTATGCCCCACGCCGCAGCGCCAGATTGTGGCTGCTGTTGCCGCGCCGCAGCGCCGGCCTCTGTGTGCAGTTTTCTGCATTCTGCAACAAAACTGTTATGTACTAATTGTTTGATTTTTGTTTAAACAAGCATGGAAGCATGATTAATACATATATATAAACCTAATGAGGCAATGTAAGCATGTTTTAGTATATTAGCATGCATGGTTAACCAAACGACATATAGTTTGGAAACGAACTTAAAGTTTCATAAGCGAACGTTAACATATATGAAGCATGTTAATATTCTGATTTTTCAAGGCATGTCGGTATGAGGTAGAGATGCATGAAAGACATATTAACTTATGTATATATGGTTCATAGTATGACAAGAGCATGTTAGACCTCACTATTGAACATATCTAACAAAAATACAAGTTTTGAAGGTTGATATTGACATGTAAAGACCATGTATACATTCTGACTTTTCGAGCATGTTTATAGGGCCTTGAAATGCATGAAAAGAATGTTAACTTATATATATAGGTTTCATAAGGAAGCATGGACATGATAGACCTTATTAATGAACTAAACTAACAAAGTATAAGCTTTGAACGTAAACTTTGGTATGTTATGACGAGAGTTAGAATCTGATAATTTGGACACATGTGATAGTATTCTTAGACTCATTCATGTGTCATGCATGTATATATACCATGATTAGTTGCCGTGATTAAAGTTTAGCAAAAACGAAGCATGTTTTCAAGATAATAACAATGCTAGCTATATATATGCGATACGAGTACTCATGAGCATGCCTAATACAAGTTATATGAATATCTTATGTGTTTAAAAAGCGAGCATGTTAGACCATATGAGTTCGTGTCCTTGAATGGCTTTAAGTATTAACTTAAGAACCTATACCATGTACGATTGGATTTGGAAAAGTTATACAAGCATGAAAGTATCCTTTAAATATGAATACATGCTACGTGATATTATAGGATGTTACTTGAACCCGATTTTGACGGTTAACTTAAGGGGATGCCGTAACTTGCTAAAATGAAATATATTTAGTATTGATTGCGATCTTATAAGATATGAGAATGTGTTTAAACTCTAAAGGAGGAACGTTAAGGATAGAAATTATATTCTATATAACTGTGTAGCTAGGTAAAACCTAGCTTATGTGTTGATCGTATATTCGAAGATAAAATGTGAAGGTTAATTATATGACTAATGAATATCATATATATACGTAACTGTATTACGATAGGAATTCGAAAGTGTTGATTTGCTTTTCGTGGATAAACTATGCTAAAGGAAAGTTCTCTTACTTACACTCTTTTAAAGTGCAAGTATCCTAACCGACGCATTTACTTTATGCAAGGAAATCTATGATTGTGCAAGTTTCCTAACTTACACTCTTTTACTGTGCAAGTATTCTATCCTTATATATTGCGAACTAGTTTCCTACTTAATCGGTTGAATTGAATTAGCATACTTGAACTCTTATTTCATTAAAGCTATTATTCATGTTGAACTTAGTATTGTTCTTGAATATTGTGAAAGTGTCTATGCCATTTGATTCGGCTAGACTTATATTATTGGAAAGCAACCCAAACTAATTGATTGGTACGGGATCTTGTATTTGACTGAGAAGAACAACCTTCTTTGAAGGGAATATATAATTATCGGAGGACCGACGTGCACACTTGAGTATGATTGATTGTTATGCATAACGATGGTGCTTTAGGCTGATCACCTGTTGTACCTGTTTTTGTTGGATTTTCAGTTTATTACTGTTAATTCTAGTAGAAGTTCATAATCTTTAGCGACTGCTCAGTATTCAGTTATCTTGAAATCTTGAATTGATTTGTTATTGAATCACATTGATATTATTTTATCCTTAGCGACTGTTATTGAAAACTGTTGATATTCTTGTTATCCTTGAATTATCAAACCTTGCTATACCCTTTTTAAGAATTGAGAATTATATTACAAACCCTTATTGTATATTACTTGCTGGGCAATTTGTGCTCATTCTTGCTTTCCCTAAAACATTTCAGTTAAGGTAGAGCATGGTGAACCTTCGGGCGTTGATAAGGGCAAGGGCAAGGCTACCAACTAGCTTGTCTCTTTTATGTTTTTAAATATTTTAATGTTGTGTTAAGATGATGTAGTAAGACTGGATTTAATTATGTTTAAGCTTAAGTTAGATTATGTAATAAGTCGTTAATTGATATTATTATGTAATCTATTAAGTACTTTAGGTTGCGAGACTTGGGGGAATAATTATAATAAATCATTGTAAATTATTCTAGAATGGATTTTCCGCTGTGATTGTGTGATATTTAGTTATTATTATTGTGATGTATTACCATGAGCACGTGATGAACCGAATTCGAGAGACCCCGCGACGGTCCTAGAATTTGGGGGCGTCACATCCATGCCACACATGCTATAGATACTCAACAATCATATTATCTTTGCACTCAGGCCAAAGACAGTTAATTGTAACACCAATGGTCATAATCGTACCAATCAACAGTTCCAAGTTATAATCATGTCAATCAATATTTCCTCTTTGCACCCAGACCAAAGAGAACTTTCATCACTTGTATTTACCACACAGGTTAAAAATACTTAATAATCATACTATGTTTACACCCAGTCCAAAGAAAATCAATTGTAACACCAATGGTCATGATCATACCAATCAATAGTTCCTGATCATAATCATGACAATCAAAAGTTCCTTTTTGCACCCAGGCTAAAGAGAACTTTCACCACATGCCTTTGCCTCACAGACTAAGATACTCAACAAATCATATTATCTTTGCACCAAGTCCAAAGACATTTACAACAACTTAGTCTTGATGATTAATACAAATAACAAAAATATGAATGATGAACAAATATAAAACCTTTAGTGTAACTTATGTTTAAATTGTCTAAATTTAATCCTTGCATTAGCTTAATCAAATGGATGGATAAGTTTGATGAGGATTAGACTAGGTAATCTTGTGGAGCCTAGTAGGAATAAGAGAAGAGGAGGGGATTGACCAAGAAGAGACCAAACTAGAGTGGCTAATTTATAATTCTTTCAAAGTTCCTCTATAAATAGCTAGCCTATACTTCCTTCCCAACACTTTACCTCATTTCACTAAGTAGAGAGTAAGAGAGCAAAAACAAAATAGATCTTGAGAAATAAAGAGAGAGAGGTTCGGATTTTGGGAGGAAGAAAAGAAGAGCAATAGCTACCAAGGGTTAGCCAAGAGGAAGAGGAAAACAAGTTCATAAGAAAAGGTATAAAAGCCCTAACCTTAAAACCTTTAGTTTAACTTATGTTTAAAGTATTTGTTTGTTGTGGGATGTTGTTTGTGATGAGGATCGTGGTGGATCCGAAGGAATAAGATTGTTTGTGATGGAGTTATGTGGTTGTTATGTGTTAACATGCATAAAAAACTAAGAAATCATGAAAGTTACAAAAAAAAGCATGAAGATTAAAAACTGTCAAAACCGAATCCCCAACTAGGCACTCAACCAATGTAGAAAACCTAAAACAGAAACTAAAAATCAAACAATCATAACTTCCATTGTATAGCAATTTTTTTAGTCTAATTAATTTTCTTAGATAGATAAATGAGTCCTCTACACACTTCAATAATAATTTCAGCAAAATATCTTGTAGATTATTTATGGCGATTTTTCTACCAAAGTAGGAAAAACTGAAAGACTTAGTTATAAACTTTTTTTTTCAAATAACATAACTCACTATCCGTAGCTTATTTTAAATTTCTGTAAAAGGTGGTAGATACGTTTATGAGTTATGAAGATAACCCAAGTGGAACGAGGTTAAAATCTATTAAGAAAATTTTATGGAAAATTTTATAGTAAAGCATGATGTTTTGAAAACCCTAAAAATAGTAAGATTTTCAGGCCACTATTTTGACTAATAAATGTTTTTGAAAAAGTAAGGATTTCTTGGGTTTGTTAGTGTATGAACCCAATGAGTCGCTGTCCAAAATTTGAGCTCATTTCGACTTCGAATGAGTGAGATATGAATTATTGAAGCAAGAAAAGTAAAATTGAGAAAAAATTAGAAATTTTAAAGAACTAAGGTTTTTGGTTCTGGGGAAGCAGCATCGCAGCGCTAGCTAGCAGCGCTGCAACGCTGGACTTGCAGTAAGTCAGCACTGCAGTGCTGGCTAGGGAGCGTCGCAAAGCTTGACAGCCAGTAGGTGAGCGCTGCTGGGCTCACATTGGGACACTAGGTGGGGCAGGAAGGCTGGGTGCGTAGGTAGGCACTGCTGGACTCGGCAGCCAAGCGCAATAGTGCTGG
Organism: Panax stipuleanatus; assembly: GCA_020205555.1. NCBI lineage: Eukaryota > Viridiplantae > Streptophyta > Magnoliopsida > Apiales > Araliaceae > Panax > Panax stipuleanatus. The sequence continues at coordinate 113,861,734 of CM035119.1, read as the reverse complement.
TTTCGAGCGTTGCGTCGCCGTGCCAAGTCTTTGAAATTTTGTTGAGTTGTTTCGATTCTTAAAATATGAATATCGTGGAAATTATAGAATTAAAGTCTAGGATATGAATTAAGATAATTAAAAACAAACCAATGTGTAGAGTCAAAATGTGGCTAATTGGTACGTCGACCTTAACTAAATGTGTAGGTCATTCGGAGAGCAAAAAATAGCGTTATCAGTAAAGAGCGTATCAGACAAGTTCTAAACTTATGCAAACCTTATATATTTGTGCAAGCTCTGTAGCTATGATAGTTCTTAAATTATTTAAATTGTGTTGTATGTTAATATTCGCGCTTACATGCCACTGAAAAGATTTGTTCAATTAATAAACTGTTAAAGTTTTTAAAGTTCTGTTTATTCATGAACTGTGTTAAGAACTATGACTATGCAATTAGTTTTAACTAGACAGACATTGAGATGATTTATTGAATTGATAAGAAAATTCTTTGAAGATTATGAATGTACTCCAAACCAAATTATTTTGGTGAGGACTCTTATGTTAAAACTGAGATGAACAACCCTGATAAAGGGGAAAACTGATATCAGTTGTTATGATTCCGGTTTACGCTTATACATTTAGATTTATATGTTGTGCACAATATATGGTACGAGAGGCAGATTTCTTCGTCAACATTTTTGGTGGCCTAATATGAAGAGAGAAGTCACCAAGTGCGTTAGCAGGTGCCTAACTTGTTAGAGAGTCAAGGCTGAACATCAGAAACCAAATGGTTTACTAAAACCCTAGAGATTCCAGAATGAAAGTGGGAACATGTTACTATAGACTTCGTTGTAGGACTTCCAACTACTCAGAAAGGATACAACGTAATATGGATTTCGTTACGGGTCTTCCTAAGGTTTCTCAAGACATATATGCAATTTGGGTCATTGTCAATGATTAACCAAGTCTGCTCATTTCTTGCCTATACGAGAAACTTATTCACTTGAAAGTTTTGGTCGTATGTACATAAATGAGATTGTAAGACTGCATGGTATGCCAATATCCATAGTTTCTGATCGAGATCCTAGATTCACTTCAGAATTTTGGGTCAGTTTGCAGAAAGCTATGGGCACGGATTTATGATTCAGTTCTGCATATCATCCTCAGACAGACGGACAATCGGAAAGGACTATTAAAACTCTTGAAGATCTATTGAGACTCTGCGTACTAGACTTCAAAGGAAGTTGGGACAAGTTCTTACCATTGGTGGAATTCTACTACAACAACGGTTATCAAACAAATATAGGCATGGCTCCATTTGAGGCGTTGTATGGACAAAAGTGACACTCTCCAGTATGCTGGGACGAGGTGGGTGAAGCAACATTGTTGGGACCAGAGTTGGTACGCATAACTACGAAAAAGATTCAAATGATCCGGCAACGTAAACAAACAGCACAAGATCAACAAAAGAGTTATTCTGATCTTCATTAAAGGGACGTGGAATTCAATGTCGGAGGCCATGTGTTATTACGTGTTTCTCCATGGAAATGAGTTACGAGATTCGAAAAGTGGGAAAATCTCAACCCACGATTTATTGGTCCATTTGAAATTCTCGATCGAGTAGGAACTGTGGCCTATAGACTCGCCTTACTGCCAATAATGTCTTGTGTTTGTCGACGTTGGGAAAAAATCCGGTTCGAGTTAGACCTGAATCTTTCTCTCTTTTCCTAAGTTTTGTCTACCCTTATTTTATCTTTTTTTTTTGTGAAAAAGGGTTTTGAAGAGGTTTTTTAGGAAAAGGCCAACATGTATCATGTCGACGATTTGAACATTTTATAGAGTTGCCAATTGGTAGATTTGAAATGGTTGTACCAACTGAACCAAGTTTTGTTTGAAAGGAGGCTCAATTGTTGGACACTGTCGAAGCTGAATCTTTGAAACCGAAGTTTTAAGTACGGGGGCTTGGTTAAGTGTGGGGAAGGTGTTAGGCACCCCACAACTCCTGTGAAAACACGGTACCGCATTTTTTCAATATTTCCCTTTTAAATCTGCAATGTGTGTATGAATGCTGGAAGAAATTGGGCCTACGCTTGATTGATTTGAAAGTATGGACGTGCTTTGTTGAACCTATATACGAAGGGTTTGATTTGATTTGCAAAAGTCTCTTTTTTAGACAAGATTATTAAAATAATATTTTGAAAGCATGTGTTCAAACCCTTACGCTACCATAGGAATTAAAGCATGTTGATACTTCCATTTTATCTTTTTAGCCTTTTGGCTCAATTAAAATGGTGATTGTCGGGTTGCGAAGCATCCTCGACCACAGAATATATATCTCTTCTCATTGACATGACAGCCACCGGAGTGACACTGACACAACAAGCCATTATTTCACTATGTTTAGACCTTAAACCCGGATAACCATTTTATGGTCTTTTGGATGTACATTTTACAGAAAAACTGGCAGGGTACATTTGCAAAGTGGAGTTTGTCCATCGTGGGAATCAGATTCTGATCAGTTTGATCATGAATCCCATAATTCCTAGGCTCACAGAGGGAAGCCAATAAAACCTGCACAGCTCAAATATGCACAGAAAATGTATATTTACATCTAATCGTCATAATAACCAAGGATTCATCAGTAAATCCTGGTAAGTGCGCAACCCAAAGCATCTCGTTTCCACTAGATAGCGATCTAAGGTCCGCGAGATTGCTTCCTGAATTAATATGCCTAGAAAAATGCCAGATTTAAATAAATCTCAGCCATTCTAGCTTCCCGGTTCTGTCTGAACCTATTTTGAACCGTTTGAAAGACAGAATTAGCGAGATTTAAAGAAATCTAGTTCGCCCAAAGAGATGTCAGCACCGATTCATATCAAATGAATATTTACAGCAACAATTTAATCACAATAAATAAAAGATATATATACTGTTATATATATACGAAAGCTGTAAAGGGCGATGGGTTTTCACTTCGATGCCCGGACTGAAATGTAAAAATATATATTTATAAAAAGCTTTAAAAAGCCACGGAGTAATCCAGGCCTGACAGAATGGAAATATATATATATAAAAGCTGTAAATGAGCCACGAAATTGTCCAGGCTCAGCAGAAATAAATATATATATATATATATATATATATATATATATATATATATAAAACTGTAAAGGGTGATGGACATTCTATCCTTTGTCCAGATAGAAATACAAGTATATATATATATATATATATATATTTATAAAAGCAGTAAAAAGGCCACAGAATGATCCAGGCCAAACTGGAATGTAAAAGTTAATATATATAGTTAGTATATATATATATATTAAAGCAATAAAAAGGCCACGAAGTAAAAATTCAGACCCAAATAAGTCAAATATATATATATATATATAGTTATATATATAAAAGTAGTAAACTACCATGGATTTGACATCCGGGCTTGACAGAATTGAAAAGTTAGTATATATATAGTTAAATATATACAAAAAAAAATCAATCTGGGACTGGAAAGATAACCCAGTCCGGTGAAGTCAATATATACGTATATATATATATATATGTATATATATATATATATATATATATAAAAGCTGTTAAAAGCAGCGGATCGACGATCCGAGCTATGGAAATGCCAGAAAACGCGTAAATGTACTAAAATGTACGAAAACGTAAGCAAAAACGACCACAGAACTGAGTTTCAGGCATAATCAGAAAACGAAACTTGACGTGCAAGTGTATAAATGCGCAATGAAGTGTAGGAATGTTATTATCATAAAAATACTCATAATGGACTGCTACACGAGCTTTTTGCCACTTGGTAGGCTTTAAACGTCCGTTTCTACTGGTTAATTTCTGATATGTGATAGTATATGAGTATATCTACGTGTTAGAGTGATAAAATCTGGGTTTGGAGTACAAGAGTGGGGCTGAGAAACGAAACGGGCAGAGTTCTAGAGCGTTTTTCTTTATAAAATGAGCTGGGGGTGCACTTATATTCATAAACCCAATGGAAACGGGCCCACCTGCGGTTGCCTCCACCCTACCTGTGGCTCCACATGGCAGGGTCTGGGTGGTGGGTCCTGTCACATCAAAGTACGTGCACTCCGAGCAATGCAAGGTTAGATTCAAAACTTTCTAACTTTTGATCGGAGCGTCCGTTTGAGGCGTGTTATACCTTTCTGGAAAGCCCTCGCCAAGAGTGTCACAATGACATAGGATTAAACCTTTTCCAAGTCCAAGAAGACGGGTTCATAACCAAACCTTTGTTTCCCCGCAGTTTATCCGTTGAGCTGTCTTGCGCTATTTTCATTCGGGATCAATATTTTGGTTCTTCTTGACCTTCATGGCATCAATTTGGCTTGAGTTTGACTGAATTGGCTTCAAGTTGGTAAAATGACCATTTTTCCCCTCCCGGGGTTGTTTCCAGTATTGGCACGGTCTTCGATTGCTTCCTCGACATCGTCTCCGAGGTTTCAATCCCATCCGACTCGGTTCTTCCTCAAGGTTATGTCCTAGGTTTACTTGGCCTCCCGGGTTATCTTTGGGAATGATGTGATGCTTCGGGTTTGTCTTTGAATACTGAATTGGCTTCCTAGGGTTATCTTTGGAGCTGAACTGGATCTCCCGGTTGTGACCAAGGCTTAACTATACCTCCCGGGTTGTGACCAGGGATGAATTGATATCCCGATATTAAGATCGGGGTTGACCTGACGTCCAGGTATTAAGACCGGGGTTGACCTGATGGCCCGATATTGAGACCGGGGTTGACCGACTGCCCGGTATTGAGACCGGGGTTAATCTGACGGCCCGATATTAAGATCGGGGTTGACCTGATGGCCCAGTATTGAGACTAGGGTTGACCTGATGGCCCGATATTGCGATTGGGATTAACCTGATGGCTCGATATTGAGGCCGGGGTTGACCTGATGGCTCGGTATTGAGATCGGAGTTGACCTGATGGCCCAATATTAAGACTGGAGTTGACCTGATGGCCCGGTATTAAGATCGGGGTTGACTTGATGGACCGGTAGTGAGACCGGGGTTGTGCTGACATCTTGGTATTGGTGACCGGGGCTGAGTTGACATTCTGGTATTGGTGACCAAAGCTGAATTAACATCCCGATATTGGTGACCGGGGCTGAAAAGACGGTTTTGCCCTCCTACAGGGTTAGTAACAGGAAAACAAAATTTTGAGTGTCTACAGATGCCCCTCTTTATCATGTTTATGTAATGCAATGGAATGAACAGGATAAAGATTGCTAGACACTTGAAATATGATAAAATATTAATGATGCAAACCGCAATGCAATGAATGTTAAAATGTTTTTGCATTTCGCACTTTGCAAATCGCATATCGCATATCACATCGCATATCGCTTACCTTTACCAGCCTGTGTTGGGGCTGATTTCAATGGTTTACTTTCATCAGTGCTGCTGATGTCTATGCTGTTGTTGACTCACCCGGTTTGATTTCTATCTGTGTTATCGATGCTTGTTTGATGAAGATAAAATGAAATGTTTTCTACATTTCTGCTTGGGATGATGTTTTGAAATCATCAGATCGTTCTGATGTTTACATTGGTAGTTTATAACGGTGCCTACCCTGCTGGTAGTTTGACAACGAAGCCTACCCTGCTGGTAGTTGACCACAGTGCCTACCCTGATGGTAGTTGACAATGGTGGATCACCGGACTGTCTAGATGCCTACTCGAATGGTAGTTTTCCATAGCAGAATTTTTCCTCGAGTCTGGGTATTTAATGCGTATGCATATTTAACTCTACTGGATATACATGCTAAACTTTTTAATGGAGATGTGCGCTGATATAGCGCTTGTTGCACATGTACAGACCAGGCATGATATGATGATCTTAATTTATCCTAGGTTGATGCATATGCTTAATTGCAGATATGTAGAACCATACCTCACCCTTTCTGAGGCGATTTGGATTTTCTTTTCAGGCATGGATTTTGATAGGTCTATCAGCTTCAACTCCCGTATGGCTCCTTTTGTCATTCGTATAGCAGATTCAGATGTTCCCTTTTCACATATCATCTTTGGTGGGGATCTTGCAGAGGCTGCCATTTTTCTTTCTGAATCGGGACCTGGTGCTGGTCCCTCTGGCGGTTTAGACACTGATAGCTTTACTAGTGAGATATCCTGATATATTTGCTAAAGTAGTGTTCAACGGCTTACATCACCGGATCCTTCCCCGATGCTACGCTGGATTGACGCCAACGATTTGATCATTGAGTGTGAAAAGGGGTAAGATCTTTACTTACTACCCTGCTGGGTTAGATGCTGGCTTAGCTGATGACCCGGGTGGTGCTGACGTCCTGGAGGATGTAGCCGATTCTTTCATTGCCCATATTTGAACTTTGGTGTAGAGGCCCCGACTTGTGAGGACTTGGTGCATGTTGACATGTTTGATGATGTAGATTTTATTTGCTAGACCTTTTGTCCTTGGGCATCTATCTTTTTTTTAGTTAAGGACTCTCTCGAGAATTTTCCCTTCTTTTGACTGGGCAAACTTAGGTCGCCTTGATTTCTTTCAGGAGTTCTTCCTTTTCTTTTGATGAGGAGCTTGGTTCCGCCGTAGACTCCTTCCAGTTCATTGAATGATGAAATGCCCCAGCCCTTTCGCATGTTGTTACTGAGGTTCATAGAAGAAACTTCATTTGTTGACCACATCCAGAGTGATCAATATCCTGCACATTGGACAAATAACAAAATTTGCCAAAAGCTTGATGGCTCGGGCCGTTAGTATTATCTTGTGAATGAAGCCTTTGAAGTTAAAGTTTATGCAATTGAATGCTTGTATTCATTGAGCTTTTATCTTATCGCTAAAGATCTTGAAATTGAAGTTTTCTCAAAGAAATCAAAATTTTCGTTTAACAAGTTATGACATCGCCAAAAAACTTTTAAGCATCCATGGTCATTTTTCATGGGTAGGATTAGACTCAAAAGACTTATCTCCCTTTATCCGAGACACCTCATCTTCGCTCTAGACACTGTTCTTCACAGAATTAACATCATATGACATATGCACTATGAGTAACGCAACCCTTAGCAGGGGTTTCTCTTCTTTGACTTTAGGTGATCTTATTTTTATCTTGCAAAATTTTTTCTTTTCTCGCTTAACTTTGTCTCGTTTTCTTAGGCTATCTAGGGTTACCCATTTAACGAGTTTTGGACCAATGACTCCCAAACCAGATGGCTTTAGGGCACTAGGTGTTAAGACACCCCTTCAGGTTTACTGGCTCGAGTAACAAAGGCCACACTTAGAGATAAGTCAGGCGGACTACTCTTTTTGATCTTCGCCAGAGCTTGTACAAGATTCATTTTCTTAGGCTCTAAATTACCTGTATAGCGAGTGTTGGGCCGGTGACTCCCAAACCAGACGACTTTAGGGCACCAGGTGTAGAGACACCCCTTGGGCTTAATTACTCGAGTAACCTAGGCTATGATTCAGATCTGCTCAGGTTTTTCCTTCTTCTTCTTGTAATGCTCGTTTTCTTAGGCACTGAGTTACCCATGTAACGAGCGTTGGGCCGGTGACTCCGAAACCAGATGGCTTTAGGGCACTAGATGTAAAGACACCTCTCAGGCTTAATAACTCGAGTAACCCAAACCATGATTCGAGACATTAGGCTGGCTACTAATTGTCATCCTTGTCGCCGTAGTTTCATACCCTACAGCTAAGAGTTAGGGCGATCGCAAAGTGCAAACATGTATATGAGGTCAAGTTTGTTCCAAAAAGCGCTTTAAACTAGAATGTCGTGCCTAATTAAAAGGTTGAATTGTCTTAATTCTCTAATCGTTCCCGGGATTCTTACTCCACGGAAGCTTATCAGAATTAATCTAATTCACAACAAGTTAAGCAAAAATCTTCTCTTTTTAAAACCTTTTCCTAAGATTCTAATGCAAGATTTATCTATACTTAACATGTATACCATTGCCAATGAATGTGACTGGAAATTGAAAGCACATAAAGAGATGAAAGAGTCGTACCTTATCAGTGGATCGCAGTATTCTAAAAAAATTATGACCGGAAAAGATAGATTGATCATACCAGATCGCCAATAATGGAAGCTCTAATGATGACAGACCATGCTGATGGTGCCGACTGGTGCACTTTCCTTGGATAGTTGACAAATGCCCCAGTGTTGAGTTGTTGCAATTTTCAAAATTGGTCCAATCTTATTGTAAGGGCCCCAACATCGGGTTATCATTGATTCTGAACTTGCCCCAGCCTTGCTTATTGTATGGGGTAGTCATTTTGATAGATAGACTGATGAGATGCCGAGATTGCACGAGTCTTTTACCTCTAGAACCATATGGTGAACATGTAGTGGATTTGGGTCTTGATGCTTGAATGCCCTAGTCATTGTTTTTGACTTGTGGGCGCAATTGACTTTGATGGTTGATATCGAAAGGCCTGCGAATTCCGCTGAATTGGACTTAAGGACTTGTGATGGTTGGTGATGTGATGGCTTTAACCGAATTTGGTTTGATCTTTGAGATTTAAACCGTGGCCTTTTGCTCTGGGAACAGGTCGTCGGGTATGAGATAGACTTTGCCACGACAGTAGCCTATGTGCTTCTGTTGGTCAAAGGAGATTAACTCTTCTCACACAACAGAAGTGATGAGTTGCTGATAGGTTGCATCCTATGATGATCGCCATTTCATCCCTATGACGGGTAGTATTGATGTATCAATTTTTTTTTCCTTTTCGAGACTTGTGCCGAATTTGATGGAATGACATTTGAGATGCTGTTGGGTCTGTTGACCAAGGAGAATTAATAAAATTTGGGTTTTATCGAGTTTCGGTGTCTTGGGACTGGTTCTTATTAGGTTTTTTATTCTTTCTTTGAAGGTCACACTGTAAGACCCCAATTTTTATGAATAAAGATTTAATTTTCTTTATATATTATTTCGAAACAGTAAGGTGTTGTTTTGATAAATATGAAAGTTATGGGTGAAATGTGCAAATATTTTTAAAATGAGCAAGTGGTTATAAAATATTCTTGTTGTCGGGGAATATTCGTTTGGTCGTGGAATATTCTTGTTGTCGGGGAATATTCGTACGACGGCGCAGCTATTTGTTGGCCCCCACAACGGAATAACTGTCGGATATAGAAAGCGACAGAAATAACTTTTTTACAAAATAACGGCGTAGTTGTTACTGTTAGTACTGTTGAAATACCCGGTGGTTAAAATACAGTGATACGCAGTGTTGCACAGTAGCACACGGTATTGCACAGTATTTCGAATTTTTGAGTTTTATGTGAGAAAGAACTTATTCAATTATTGTTACAGTAATTACTGTTATATATTTTATATTATTGACTCAATAATTGCTACGTTGATATTTTATATTATTGACTCAATAATTGTTACATTGATATTTTATTGACTCAATAATTGCTACGTTGCTATTTTTTATGATTGATTCAATAATGGCTACAGTTGATATTTTGTAGTATTGATTCAATAATTGTCACTGCACAGTATTTCACATTATCAACTCAATAATTCATATTATTTGAATAATATTATTAGATAGCATTATTGACAATGTCTAAGGAAGTTCTGTCTAGGAGGGGTTATTTAATTGCGCGCCAGTAAGGAGAAGTCCTTATCGGAAGGCCCCCTCTTTCCTGGGAACGACCTGGTTGTCAATATTATAGTTCTGTAATATTATTTGTGAATAATTAATTATTGATTTATATGATAAGAAAATATTTATTTTGTGGATATTAAAGAAGGAATTAGCGCTGATGAGTTTTTATCAATATTTTGGTGTGAGAAATCATCTGGTTGTGGATTTCGGATAATTTATGTTTGGAATTTGGAAAAACTTTCTTCTGCAAAGTTGTAGAGAATTAAATTTCCTATAAAAGGACATAGAATTTGTATTTTTCTGACGAAGGGGCTATTTATTATGAATTATTGAAGTTTCGGAAAATAAATATTTTTTAAATAAAATGGTGGGCCCCACTTTTGTTGTTGGTTGAAAAATTCTGATTTTTTTTCTTAGCAGCCGGCGGCGGAGATTTTTTAATAAATAATATTATTTTATTATTTTAGTCTCCTTTGGCATCCTAAGTTTTTCCTATAAATAGGGTGCTTAGGTTAGAATTGAAAATCACACCAGAATCAGAAGTTTTCTCTCTCTATAATATCGAGCGTATTTTTATGAGTATTTAGATACTTTGAGTATCAGTATTCAGCGCAAGTTTCCTTCGGTATTATATCCGATATTCCAGTCAGAAGTACTATTCTTTTGAGGTAAGGGATGTTATTTTCTTTCGTAAATGATGTTATTTTTTTTAATATCATTATACCGAAATATTGGCATGGATTTTATGTTGAAATTCTTACTTTTTCCATCGGGGTTACTATTCACGTATACGGCACTATTCACGGAAAAATTAAATTTTCTTCTATTTGTCCAAATTGCTTGTTAAGGTTACTATCTTTGATTGTATGCAAGTTTTGAGCTCTATTCTTGAATTTTGCTCCATAATTGATTATTACGAGGTATTTTTGAATTGGATATACTAAAATACGAATCCTTAGTCTTTGTCTTTTATCTCACTGGATTCGTTTTTTTTAAAATGTTTTTCATCATTCTCAGTCCTAAAAGGTGATGTAACTGAATATCTTTGGCCTGTAGAGCAAAGATGAATGATTACTTGATCAATATCTTTGGCCTGTAGAGCAAAGATGAATGATTTCCTGATGAATATCTTTGGCCTGTAGTGCAAAGATGACAGGTGTTGAGATGAATATGACTACTGATGATACAAATGAATATCTTTGGCCGTAGTGCAAAGATGAATATTTGATTCGAGATGTATATTGATTGATGTTACAGGGATAAAATATTGATGATGGACTTTTAAATCATAAAAGATAGTAGACTTCATTCTCTGCTTAATTCTTCTAATGATTTGTTATTTTCGCTGCGAATATTGATCTACGATTGGTTGTCCATTATATTTTATCTGATTTATTGAAGGCTAACGATAATTTATTTTCCATTATCTTAGTCATAATATTCTTTACTGGGCTAGTTGAGCTCACCCTTTTCATCTGTTGTCCTCTTCAGGAAATGAGAATGTTGCGGGAACTAGTCGGGGGACAGAGTGATGGTCCGAGTTAGAGCAGTAGTAGTCCTCACTATTTCTGATAAATAGTGTGATAATAATTGTAATGAGGACTTAGTTTGAATTTTAATATTTTCTACATATTTGTGTTGACACTCACCGTTGTGTGGTCGTATTTTGCACGACCGTATGATATAAAGTTTGTATTTGAATTCTGTACCATGTATTTGGCGACTCAGAATGGGTTGGGTTGACTGTACCTATTCTGGGGGGCGTCACAGTTGGTATCAGAGCTTAGGGATATGATCTCTGGCGGAGATCGGGGAATAGAACTAGGAGGGGAGAGACGAGTAAATCCTTCACTAGTATGTCCTACCTAAGCTTATATGGTATTTAATTGGTCAGTCGGAGCATAGGGTTAATATGTGATACGTTGATTTGTTTAATTAACCCTTGTTTTATGGCAGTATTTGAGAATGGCAGCTGAGAATGTTAACAACGAAGTGAATGAGACCGTGGAGACACCTTTAATCGTTAACAAGGAGAACGTGCAACAAGAAGGCAATGTTCATCCTGAAAACAACGCTGGTCAGACGATAAACGATGAGATGTTTAGAAGTTTTCTGCAGTTCATGCAAAACCAGACGAGGGAGACTCGTGTGCAACATATAGGTGGCGATAATAACAACTCGCGAATTGTTATTGCCAAGCAGTTCAAAGAATTGGGACCACCAGAGTTTCTGGGAAAGCCAGATCCGATCAAGGCGGAGACGTGGATTAAACAAATTACCAAGATATTTGATGTCTTGGGATGTACAGAGGAACAGAAGGTTCCATTCGCCACATTTATGTTCCGTGGAGAGGCAGATTACTGGTGGGAATCCGTGAAGCGTACCCAGCCTGCAGCACTCAAGATGTCTTGGGAAGCGTTCCAGAAACTGTTTAATGATAAGTACTTTCCTGAAAGTATTCGTCATATGAAGGAAGTAGAGTTTATCAGACTCGAACAAAATAACATGACGGTATCCCAGTACGAGGCTAAGTTCGCGGAGCTGTCCAGGTTTGCACCTCATTTGGTGGAGAATGAGGAACGTATGACGCGGATGTTTCTAAGAGGTTTGAAACCCGAAATACGTCAATACCTCATTTCTCATAATTTTTCTCTATATTCGGATGTAGTAAACAGGGCCCAGTTATTAGAACGAGATAATGATTATGTTCAACCGAGGGACCACAACCAAGGTCGTACCGGTGGCAGCAGTCATCGGAGCAATGACAACCAGCGAGGAGGAAAGTATGACAGAAGCGGTAACCACTCCGGTGGTTATCGTGGCCATGATAGTAGAAGAAGTGAATCGGGGGGAGATTTTAAAAAGAGAAGGTATAACAATGAGAACGCGAAGATGTCAACATCAGCACCAGCATCAACTGTTTCGAGGGGAGGAGAACGACCGCCGGTCGTATGCTATAAGTGCGGGAAAGAGGGACATATCAGCCCAAACTGCCCACAACAATTCAAAGGATGCTATAACTGTGAAAAAGAAGGACATATAGCTCGAGATTGTCCTATTACGAAACCAAGTTCAGCGGGGGTGGTGATTCCAAAGACGGTTGCAAACAAGTCAAAGTCGGTGATTCCTGGAAGAGCGTTTGTCGTGACAGCCCAAAACGCGAGGAATCCACACGAGGTGATTACGGGTAAGCTGATCATAAACTCTTGCGAAGTTTACACCTTGTTAGATACCGGTGCTACCCATTCTTTTATTTCACCTGCTTGTGCTCAACGTTTGAACTTGACTTCTGATAAATTAGACTTTGACTTATTTGTTGAAACTCCGTTGGGAGAAACCTTTGTTACATCTACAGTTTACAAATCTTGCTTGATTCAGATTGGTACCCTTACCTTACCTGTTGATCTTATATCTTTGAAAATACTTGCATTTGACGTGATTTTAGGAATTAACTGGTTAACCACTTACCATTCCAAAATTGATTGTTTTCGTAAGGTTGTTAGTTTTCATATTCCTAATCAACCTGTTGTGCCAATCCAAATCACCAAACCACTAAAATCAGTCAATATCATTTCAAATCCCAAGGCTATTCGTTTATTAAAAAATGGATGTCAAGCTTTCTTAGCTCATGTCACTGATCTAAACCAGAATACATCAGATTTGAATGATATTTTCGTTGTTAATAAGTTTCCTGATGTATTTCCCGAAGAACTTCCCGGTCTACCCCCAGAACGTGAAGTTGAATTCTTTATTGACCTTGAGCCCGGTACAAAGCCCATTTCTAAAACCCCATATCGAATGGCTCCTATTGAACTTCAGGAGTTAAAGGTCCAATTACAAGAGTTGTTAGACATCGGTTTTATTTGTCCTAGTACGTCTCCTTGGGGTGCTCCTGTTTTATTCGTAAAGAAGAAAGACGGGAGTATGCGACTTTGTATTGACTATCGGGAGTTGAACCATATCACCATCAAGAATAGGTATCCGTTACCTCGTATTGATGACCTGTTCGACCAGTTGCAAGGAGCGCAATTCTTTTCAAAGATCGATCTTCGTTCTGGATATCATCAGTTGAAGATTAAAACTGAGGATATTCCAAAGACTGCTTTCAGAACAAGGTACGGGCATTATGAGTTCTTAGTCATGTCTTTTGGATTGACTAATGCTCCTGCTGCTTTCATGGATATGATGAACCATGTATTTAAGGAGTATTTGGATCAATTCTTTGTTGTCTTTATTGATGACATCCTCATCTATTCTAAAAGCCGTGAAGATCATGAACACCATTTGAAGTTGGTACTTCAAAAGCTTCGTGAGAACAAGCTATACGCCAAGTTAAAGAAATGCGAGTTCTGGCTTGAGGAAGTAGCATTTCTTGGGCACGTGGTATTGAAATGTGGAGTATCTGTTGACCCGGCGAAGATTGAAGCAATACAAAGCTGGGAGCAACCTAAGTCGGTGCCTGAAGTACGAAGCTTTTTGGGCTTAGCTGGTTACTATCGGAGGTTCGTAGAGGGATTTTCTCGAATCGCTACTCCATTAACTCAGTTGACTCGAAAAGATACGAAATTCGTTTGGAGCGAGGAATGCGAGAAGAGCTTCCAAGAGCTCAAGAGAAGACTTATCTTGGCACCTGTTCTGACAATACCATCTGGTTCAGATGGATTTGTTATTTACAGCGATGCTTCGGGCAAAGGGTTAGGATGTGTTCTCATGCAACATGGGAAAGTCATAGCCTATGCCTCGCGACAACTCAAAGAATATGAGAGGAATTATCCTACTCATGATCTAGAGTTGGCAGCTGTCGTTTTTGCGTTGAAGATCTGGAGACATTACTTGTACGGAGAGAAAGTGGAGATTTATACGGATCATAAGAGCCTTAAATATTTCTTCACTCAGAAGGAACTCAACATGCGGCAACGACGTTGGCTTGAGCTGTTAAAAGATTACGATCATACCATCCAATACCATCCTGGAAAAGCGAACGTGGTAGCTGACGCATTGAGTAGAAGATCATATGTGGGAACGAGTGCAATGATGTCAAGTATACGCGTAGAACCAGCTTTGATTGATAAAGTTAAAGCTGCTCAAGCTACGGATGCGGAGCTGATGAAGATGAAGAAGAAGGTGCAAGAAGGTGCAATTCCAGAAGCGAGAATCGATGAAGATGGAATACTTCGAGTCAACTCCAGACTTTGTGTTCATAACGATTCCGACTTGAAGTATAGAATCATGATGGAGGCACACAACACACCGTTTGCAATCCATCCTGGGAGTACTAAAATGTATCGTGATCTTCGACATACATTTTGGTGGGGCAATATGAATAGAGAGATCGCGGAGTTCATCTCGAGATGTTTAACTTGTCAATGTGTAACTGCGGAGCATCAAGTGCCGAAGGGTCCATTGCAACCACTGGAGATTCCGAAATGGAAGTGGGAACACATTACGATGGATTTCGTTACGGGTCTTCCCAAGGTTTCTCAAGGCATAGATGCGATTTGGGTTATTGTTGATAGATTAACCAAGTCTGCTCATTTCTTGCCGATACGAGAGACTTATTCCCTTGAACGTCTTGCTCATATGTACGTGAATGAGATTGTGAGATTGCATGGCATGCCAGTATCCATAGTTTCTGATCGTGATCCTAGATTTACTTCACGATTTTGGATCAGTTTGCAGAAAGCTATGGGTGTGGATTTACGATTCAGTTCGGCTTATCATCCTCAAACAGACGGACAATCGGAAAGGACTATCCAAAATCTTAAAGATCTATTGAGACTCTGTGTTCTAGACTTCAAAGGGAGTTGGGATAAGTATTTACCATTGGTGAAATTCTCCTACAACAACAGTTATCAGGCAAGTATAGGCGTGGCTCGATTCGAAGTGTTGTATGGGAGAAAGTGTCGCTCTCCAGTATGTTGGAACGAGGTGGGTGAAACAACATTGTTGGGACCGGAGTTAGTACGTATGACTACGGAAAAGATCCAAATAATCCGACAACGTATACAAACAGCACAAGATCGACAAAAGAGTTATGCGGATCTTCATCTAAAGGACGTGGAATTTAATGTTGGAGACCATGTGTTATTACGTGTTGCTCGGTGGAAAGGAGTTACGAGGTTTGGGAAGAGAGGAAAGCTCAACCCACGATTCATTGGTCCATTTGAGATTCTTGACCGAATAGGAAATGTGGCCGATAGACTCGCTTTACCTCCAAGCATGTCTCGTATTCATAACGTGTTTCACATATCCGTGTTACGTAAATATGTGAAGGATCCGAACCGCATTATTGAGTTAGAACCAGACGAGACAGCTGAAGATTTAACGTACGAGGAGGTACCTGTCAAAATCTTGGATAGTAAGGAGCATGTCCTACACTCGAAAATTATACCTCAAGTTAAAGTTTTGTGGAGAAACCAGGCTATTGCGGAAATGACTTGGGAGTCGGAATCGAAAATGAGAGCGAGGTATCCTCACCTTTTCGACATACCAGGTACGTACGTCAATTTCGAGGATGAAATTTCATAAGGAGGGGAGGTTGTAAGACCCCAACTTTTATGAATAAAGATTTAATTTTCTTTATATATTATTTCGAAACAGTAAGGTGTTGTTTTGATAAATATGAAAGTTATGGGTGAAATGTGCAAATATTTTTAAAATGAGCAAGTGATTATAAAATATTCTTGTTGTCGGAGAATATTCGTTTGGTCGTGGAATATTCTTGTTGTCGGGGAATATTCGTACGACGGCACAGCTATTTGTGGGCCCCCACAACGGAATAACTGTCGGATATAGAAAGCGACAGAAATAACATTTTTACAAAATAACGGCGTAGTTGTTACCGTTAGTACTGTTGAAATACCCGGTGGTTAAAATACAGTGATACGCGGTGTTGCACAGTAGCACACAGTATTGCACAGTATTTCGAATTATTGAGTCTTACGTGAGAAGAAACTTATTCAATTATTGTTACAGTAATTACTGTTCAATATTTTATATTATTGACTCAATAATTGCTACGTTGATATTTTATATTATTGACTCAATAGTTGTTACATTGATATTTTATTGACTCAATAATTGCTACGTTGTCATTTTATATGATTGATTCAATAATGGCTACAGTTGATATTTTGGTATTATTGATTCAATAATTGTCATTGCACAGTATTTCACATTATCAACTCAATAATTCATATTATTTGAATAATATTATTAGATAGCATTATTGACAATGTCTAAGGAAGTTCTGTCTAGGAGGGGTTATTTAATTGCGCGCCAGTAAGGAGAAGTCCTTATCGGAAGGCCCCCTCTTTCCTGGGAACGACCTGGTTGTCAATATTGTAGTTCTGTAATATTATTTGTGAATAATTAATTATTGATTTATATGATAAGGAAATATTTATTTTATGGATATTAAAGAAGGAATTAGCGCTGATGAGTTTTTATCAATATTTTGGTGTGAGAAATCATCTGGTTGTGGATTTCGGATAATTTATGTTTGGAATTTGGAAAAACTTTCTTCTGCAAAGTTGTAGAGAATTAAATTTCCTATAGAGGGACATCGAGTTTGTATTTTTCTGACGAAGGGGCTATTTATTATGAATTATTGAAGTTTCGGAAAATAAATATTTTTTAAATAAAATGGTGGGCCCCACTTTTGTTGTTGGTTGAAAAATTCTGATTTTTTTTCTTAGCAGCCGGCGGCGGAGATTTTTTAATAAATAATATTATTTTATTATTTTAGTCTCCTTTGGCATCCTAAGTTTTTTCTATAAATAGGGTGCTTTGGTTAGAATTGAAAATCACACCAGAATCAGAAGTTTTCTCTGTCTATAATATCGAGCGTATTTTTATGAGTAATTAGATACTTTGAGTATCAGTATTCAGCGCAAGTTTCTTTCGGTATTATATCCGATATTCCAGTCAGAAGTACTATTCTTTTGAGGTAAAGGATGTTATTTTCTTTCGTAAATGATGTTATTTTTTTCAATATCATTATACCGAAATATTGGCATGGATTTTATGTTGAAATTCTTACTTTTTCCGTCGGGGTTACTATTCACGTATACGGCACTATTCACGAAAAAAATTAAATTTTCTTATATTTGTCTAAATTGCTTGTTAAGGTTACTATCTTTGATTGTATCCAAGTTTTGAGCTTTATTCTTGAATTTTGCTCCATAATTGATTATTACGAGGTATTTTTGAATTGGATAAACTAAAATACGAATCCTTAGTCTTTGTCTTTTATCTCACTAGATTCATTTTTTTTAAAATGTTTTCATCATTCTCAGTCCTAAAAGGTGATGTAACTGAATATCTTTGGCCTGTAGAGCAAAGATGAATGATTACTTGATGAATATCTTTGGCCTGTAGAGCAAAGATGAATGATTTCCTGATGAATATCTTTGGCCTGTAGTGCAAAGATGATAGGTGTTGAGATGAATATGACTACTGATGATACAAATGAATATCTTTAGCCGTAGTGCAAAGATGAATATTTGATTCGAGATGTATATTGATTGATGTTACAGGGATAAAATATTGATGATGGACTTTTAAATCATAGAAGATAGTAGACTTCATTCTCTGCTTAACTCTTCTAATGATTTGTTATTTCCGCTGCGAATATTGATCTAAGATTGGTTGTCCATTATATTTTATCTGATTTATTGAAGGCTAACGATAATTTATTTTCCATTATCTTAGTCATAATATTCTTTACTGGGCTAGTTGAGCTCACCCTTTTCATCTGTTGTCCTCTTCAGGAAATGAGAATGTTGCGGGAACTAGTCGGGGGACAGAGTGATGGTCCGAGTTAGAGCAGTAGTAGTCCTCACTATTTCTGATAAATAGTGTGATAATAATTGTAATGAGGACTTAGTTTGAATTTTAATATTTTCTACATATTTGTGTTGACACTCACCGTTGTGTGGTCGTATTTTGCACGACCGTATGATATAAAGTTTGTATTTGAATTCTGTACCATGTATTTGGCGACTCAGAATGGGTTGGGTTGACTGGACCTATTCTGGGGGGCGTCACACACACCGCACCATAAATGGCTGCCTACGTACTCCCGGGTGGAGGGAGATCAGGTCATTCGTAGTTCAAGTTTTGTGTGAGAGGTTTGAGAAGTGTCTCTTTTGAGTTTGAGTTTGGTTTGATGGGTTTTTGAACTTTTTATTTTGGTTTGACAACACCAGGAATGGCTGCCTACGTACTCCCGTGTATTGAGGAGATCAGGTCATTCGTAGTTCAGGCTTGGACAAGACCTGATTGGTTTGATTTTTGGATTGATTTTTTTTTATTTTTTGATGCATGGAAAATAAAAGGCATAACGCTAAGAAAGTGATAACGTTCTAACATCTCCTGAAACTCGCAACCTTCTCTAGATCTATGTCTTCTTGGCTAGCTGAGGCCTGATAGTGTGGTTATGTTAACTTTGAGGCTCGTGATAGAGGTTACTTCCTGGTTCTGAATATCTTTAATCCCTGCCATAACTTGATCTCCTCCTGAATCAGCGCATCCCTTAAGGAGGCTCAAACTAGACTAGTTGCCGAAAGGGATGAACTCTAGATTCCTCAATGGGTTGGCTTCCCTGACAACTTCACCACTTTTTTCTTTATCTATTCCTTCACCTTTCTCATAGGCTTAAGATGATTTGAGTATGAAATCACTCTCGCACTGTTGTTGTACTTCTCGCAAGGAACTTTCCTTTTTGGCTTTTTCCACCCTGGGAAGGATCAGTATTTCCTCTTCATCATCCAAGAGGGTAAAATCAGGAATGTGGTTGCTGGCTTTGGGAAACAAGATATTTGATGGTGGCGGATGAATTTCCTTAGAGGACTCTCTTGTCTCCTCTGTCACTTCTGGCATTAAGATCAGTCCACCTTGTGTTCTGCCAGGATTGGTGCTTACAGCCGTCACCTCCTTTGAACTGCATGTCTCGAGTGGACATCTTAAGCTCTTTATTTCCCTTTCACCTTTTATGGTCATGGGGACTTCTATCTTCAGTTCTCCATTTTCAATAAGATCTTGGATTTTGTGCTTTAGAGACCAACATTCCTCAGTTGAATGTCTAGGTGAGTTAGAATGGTAGAAACATATCTTGGTGGCATTATAACTTTTCATCTCGGGCTTGGCAGGAGGTAGCAACTCAGTAATCTTTTTCTGCGCCACCAACAATGCTAACATATTTTCCAACGAGTCCCTCAAAGGCGTGAATATTCTTCTCTGCTTACTCTCTCTGACTCTCAGTGCTGTAGGATTTTGAGGGTTTGCCAGTGTTTGGAATGTTGCTTGATATTTCCTATTTGGGAATTCGCATTCCTCCCGACGATTTTTCCTTTGCCAAGATCTTCTAGTAATTTTACCATTCCACCTTTCTTGTCTGCTCAGCATGCTTTGATCTTCTTCATTTATCTGAATGATCTTGGAGGGAGATACGCTTACATTCTGAATAGCCTCCTCTTTCTCTTGGCTTTCTGATAGTTGAGTGAAAAGCTGCCTTGTATCCTAATGTTGGCGCACTATCAGATTAGCCAGCAGAGTTACTTGATGTTGGATTGTATCCAATTTTTGCATCACTGTCATACCCTCCTCTGTATTTTCCAGCTCTAGGACATTTGTTCTGTTCCTTTGGGGGTATTCATCCATCCTTCGTATGTATTTACGATTTGGATGCATTTTCTGACCCGATCATGTTTACTCCCTCCATATCATACGACATTAGAAGGTTGGTATTGACATTTGGATGGTCAGGTTGTTGGACCACAACATCGCCACTTTCGATCAGGTTTTGGATTTTATGCTTCAAGGACCAACAATCTTGTGTATCGTATCCTGGAGATCTTGAATGGTAAGCACATCTCTGGCTAGGATTGTATCTTCTGCTTTTTAGATCCAGAGGTGGAGCCAGTTTGGTAATTTTCTTGTGATCTATTAACATCACCAACATGTTTTCAAGGGAATCGTCTAGTGGAGTGAACACCCAATTCTCTGTTCTTTCAAATTTTCTCTTTATGTCTTAGCATTGGTTGAATACAGTTTGTTGTAATGATAGATTACCTTCCTTCTTCTAAATGGGGGGACTATGGTTGGGTCTCCTGGATTGCCCCTGTACAATAAGAGATACATCTTCATCGCCTTTCTTGGGTATCCTCATGGAATCACTCGCATAGTTGCCAGACTGTATATGATCAACGACTACTTTCAAGGTCGTGAGATCTTTAATCTTGCCTGCTTTTAGGCCCATCTCTGTCATTTCGCCTTGTTTGATCATCTCTGAGAATGGCTTTCCTATTCTAGCTAAGATCCTCTCATAGTAAGGTGCCTCTTGGATGTCTATAAAAGTCATTACCATTTCAATTTTGGTCATAGGCGGGCTGACCTGTGCTGCCAGACGTCTCCATCTTTGGGCAAACTCACGGAAAGACTCGTTGTTTTATTTTTTGACCTTGGTCACTTGATACCGATTCGGAGCCATCTGAGACTGGAAGCTGTATTGAGTTAGGAAGGCATGAGCTAGCTCTTCCCAACTGTGGATTTTTGCATTATCAAGTCGGGCGTACCATGTCCTAGCCTCTCCAGTGAGACTCTTTTGGAAAAGTTACATTCTGAGGCTTTCATCTTCAGCATAAGACCCTAGCTCGCCAATGTATACTTTCAAGTGCGTATAGGGATTGCCTGCCCCATTGTACTTTTCAAACTCTGGGACTTGGAATTTGTCAGGATATCTAGCCCCTGGGAATATGTAGAGATTTGAATAGGTGACACTTCCAAGGTTTCCAGTCCTTTTGATTTCCCGGATGGTTTCTTCCATTTGTTGGACTTTCCTTCGAATATCGCCAGTTTCCCGATCTTCCCTGAGATTTGTGATTTCAGGGGTTTTGTTGGTTCTTTGACTAGATCGAGGTTCAGGGATCTGTATTTCTCCCTTTTTATCAGCACTTTAATTGCCACCCTGTGAGGAGGACTCTATTTGATTGAGCGTTGTCTGGCCCTGAGTGTTTTTACTTTGTTTTCTTAGGAGGATAGCCAACTCTGCTATTTGATTCTTAAGTCCCTCAAACTCCTTTTGAGATACGAAACCTGATTCGTGTTGGCCACTTTCAGCCATGTTGGTGGATAGGCTTTGTGCCTTTTTAGATTGTGATCTGGTAATGAGACCACTCTTACCTACAAGACAAGTAGGTAGTTTAGTCTTGATAAACACTAACTATATACATGTTATGCAATGTGTCATGTTTAGGGGTTTTTTTTTTAATCTTATCTTGCAAAACAAAGGTCAGTTATTTTGATAACAGGATAACATGACAGGCTTTACATGACATAAAATGTACATTATGACATTTACATTGGAATTTGAAAACTTGACATTGAATTGAAAGAGGAAGGCATGAAGAAGCTTCCCTTCGGCTTTGGTTAATCAGAGGCTGACCTATCTTAGGCTACTCTTGCGGCTTTTCGGCATGAAGGTCCCCAGATCATTGCAATCTACTAGAGGGGAAATTAATCCGATCTTTTAACTGGAGCGGATCTGAGTGGTGCTTTTTCATGAGCCCAGAAGACGTAGCCGTCCTCGAAGACATTACCCTGTCACCCGACGGGTTTGCCTCCTGTTAAAGGAATCACACAACATACATTCACATCCATCACGTCTCACCTTATGCATATGATGACATCGGTGCGAAGCACTAATATAAAGCAGTAAAGCATTCATTAACATTCATTCAATGTAAAGACGCAGCATTCACACTTACGCTGATATGAAAGGGAAATTTTGAAAAGATTTGAACGCGGTCTAAGCTCTCTACTGTCCCCAGCAGAGTCACCACCTGTCGATGTTGGGAAAAAATCCAGTTCGAGTTGGAACCGAATCTTTCTCTCTTTTCTTAAGTTTTGTCTACCCTTATTTTATCTTTTTTTGTGAAAAAGGGTTTTGAAGGGTTTTTTTTAGGAAAAGGCCAACATGTATCATGTCGACGATTTGAACATTTTACAGAGTCACCAGTTGATAGATTTGAAATGGTTGTACCAACTGAACCGAGTTTTGTTTGAAAGGAGGCTCAATTGCTGGACAATGTCGAAACTGAATCTTTGAAACCAAAGTTCTAAGTTCGGGGGCTTGGTTAAGTGTGGGGAAGGTGTTAGGCACCCCACAACTCCCGTGAAAACACGATACCACATCTTTTCAATATTTCCCTTTTAAATCTGCAATGTGTGTGAATGCTGGAAGAAATTGGTCCTACGCTTGATTGATTTTAAAGTATGGACGTGCTTCGTTGAACCTATATACGAAGGGTTTGATTTGATTTGCAAAAGTTTTTTTTTTAGACAAGATTATTAAAATGATGTTTTGAAAGCAGGCGTTCAAATCGTTATGCTACCATAGGAATTGAAGCATGTTGATACTTCCATTTTATCTTTTTAGCCTTTTGGCTCAATTGAAATGGTGATTATCGGGCTGCGAAGCATCCTCGACCACAAATATATACAAGTACCGGTCTTCTCATAGGCATGACAGCCATCGGAGTGACACTGACACAACAAGCTATTATTTCACTATATTGAGACCTTAAACCCTGATAAACGTTGTAAGGTCTTTTGGATGTACATTTTATAGAAAAATTGGTAGGGTACATTTGTAAAGTGGAGTTTGTCCATCGTGAAAATCAGATTTTGATCAGTTTGATCATGAATCCCATGATTTCTAGGCTCACAGAGGGAAGCCAATAAAACATGCACAGCTCAAATATACACAGAAAATATATATTTACATCTAATCATCGCAATAACCATGGATTCATCAGTAAATCCTGGTAAGTGCGCAGCCCAAAGCTTCTCGTTCCCACTAGATAGCGATCTAAGGGCCGCGAGATTGCTTCCTGAATGAATAAAACTAGAAAAATGCCAGATTTAAATAAATCTCTGCCATTCTAGCTTTTCGGTTCTGTCTGAACCTATTTTGAACCGTTTGAAAGATAGAATTGGCGAGATTTAAAGAAATCTAGTTCGCCCAAAGAGATGTCAGCACCGATTCATATCAAATGAATATTTACAGCAACAATTTAATCACAATAAATAAAAGATATATATACTGTTATATATATACGAAAGCTGTAAAGGGCGATGGATTTTCACTCCGATGCCCAGACTGGAATGTAAAAATATATATTTATAAAAAGCTGTAAAAAGCCACGGAGTAATTCAGGCCTGACAGAATGGAAACATATATATATATATATATATATATATATATATATAAAAGCTGTAAAAGAGCCATGGGATGATCCAGGCTCGACTGAATATAAATATATATATAAAATGTAAAAGAGCCACAGAATGTTCCAGGCACGAAAGAATTGAAATATATATATATATATATAAAAGCTGTAAATGAGCCACGAAATTGTCCAGGCTCAGCAGAAAGTAAATATATATATATATATATATATATATATATATATATATATATATATAAAACTGTAAAGGGCGACGGACATTCTATCCTTTGCCCAGACAAAAATGTAAGTATATATATATATTTATAAAAGCAGTAAAAAGGCCACAGAATGATCCAGGCCAAACTGGAATGTAAAAGTTAATATATACAGTTAGTATATATATATATTAAAGCAATAAAAAGGCCACGAAGTAAAAATCCAGGCCCAAAAAAGTCAGAAAAAATTATATATATAAAAGCAGTAAACTACCACGGATTTGACATCCGGGCTTGACAAAATTGAAATGTTAGTATATATATATATTTAAATATATACAAAAAAAATCAAACCGGGACTGGGAAGATAACCCAGTCCGGTGAAGTCAATATATGCGTATATGTATATATATGAAAGCTGTTAAAAGCAACGGATCGACAATCCGAGCTATGGAAATGCCAGAAAACGCGTAAATGTACTAAAATGTACGAAAACGTAAGCAAAAATGGCCACAGAACTGAGTTTCAGGCATAATCAGAAAACGAAACTTGACGTGCAAGTGTATAAATGCGCAATGAAGTAGTAGGAATGTTATTATCATAAAAATACTCATAATGGACTGCTACACGAGCTTTTTGCCACTTGGTAGGCTTTAAACGTCCGTTTCTACTGGTTAATTTCTGATATGTGATAGTATATGAGTATATCTACGTGTTAGAGTGATAAAATCTGGGTTTGGAGTACAAGAGTGGGGCTGAGAAACGAAACGGACAGAGTTCCAGAGCGTTTTTCTATATAAAATGAGCTGGGGGTGCACTTATATTTATAGACCCGATGGAAGCGGGCCCACTTATGGCTACTGCTTTCACTCTACCTGCGGCTCCACGTGGCAGGGTCTGGGTGGTGGGTCCCGTCGCATAAAAGTACATGCATTCCGAGCAATGCAAGGTTAGATTCGAAACTTTCTAACTTTTGATCGGAGCGTCCGTTTGAGGCATGCTATACCTTTCCAGAAAGCCCTCGCCGAGAGTGTCGCAATGACATGTGATTAAACCTTTTCTGAGTCCAAGAAGACATCTTCATAACCAGGTCTTCATTTTCCCACAGTTTGTCTGTTTAGCTGTCTTACGCCGTTTCCATTCGGGATCAATGTTATGGTTCTTCCTGACCTTTGTGGCATCAATTTGGCTTGAGTTTGATCGAATAGACTTTAAGTTGGTAAAATGACCATTTTACCCCTCTCGGGGTTATTTTCAGTATTGGCACGGTCTTCGATTGCTTTCTCGACATCGTCTCCGAGGTTTCGATCCCATTTGACTCGGTTCTTCCTCAGGGTTATCTCCGAGGTTGACTTGGCTTCCCGGGTTATCTCTGGGAATGATTTGATGCTTCGAGTTTGTCTCTGAAGGCTGAATTGGCTTCCCAGGGTTATCTCTGGGGCTGAACTGGATGTTTCGATTGTGATCGGGGCTTAACTATACCTCCCGGGTTGTGACCAAGGCTGAATTGATATCTCGGTATTAAGACCGGGGTTGACCCGACGTCCCAGTATTGAGACCGTGGTTGACCTGATGGTCCAGTATTGAGATCGGGGTTGACCTAACAGCCCGGTATTGAGACTGGGGTTGACCTGATTGCCAGGTATTGAGATCGGGGTTGACCTAATGGCCCGGTATTGAGACCGAGGTTGACTTGATGGTCCGGTATTGAGACCGAGGTTGACCTTTATGGCCCGATATTGAGACCGGGGTTGACCTGATGACCCGGTGTTGGGCAGTTTTGGTTTTCACAAAAATGGGCACAAAACACGTTCAAGTATATACGGTCGACAAGTAAAAAATTTGATAAGTCGAGATCGTTCCCACGGAGAAAGGTGTCAGGCTTAAAATATCATACAACAGTCCTATGATTTTTTTCATCTGCTCAAATGTATATCAAAGAGTTCTTTAATTAACTAGACTGATTTAAACATAAACTTAACTAATTAACAAACAAGGGGTTCAAATTAGAGAAACATGGGATCCTAACTTCATCTATTGCGTCATCTAGGTTAACAACACCTCAAGTCATATATGAATAATTACATAGGAATGCTAGCCGAGAGCACGAATGTGAGACATGGCTATCTTTCAATAAACCAAGTCCATATCATATAATATCCACAAAAGAGATAGAAATCACATGAACATCGATAAAACCTAAATTGCTATATGTCTATGCAATTTACAAGCTAAACCGATTTAAGTGCAAGCTCCCTATTGACTACATATGGCAATACGACATATTTCTATCCTGATTACAAATTACAAAACTCATCAATTGCAAGTTTCACAAACACATGCTAGCATTGCAAAATCTAGGTTTACATATCCCTTTTCGATTTCATATAAACTATTACAGTAGATGTTGATCAAGCATCTAAACATAAAATACAACCATACTAGGCAAACCATACATTCTCATCCATACATTTCAAAGAGATATAAAACCCTAGACTAGAAAATAGAATCCATTAGAATCCCATAATGGTATTAGTTCATCTCTGAACCACCAACCATTATGGGATTCAAACCAAGCATTGAAAGCAAGTAAAGGAAGAAAGAGAGAGAGGGAATAGAGAATGCAAATCTTGTGGCTCCACTTCCAATAGAATATTCAAAAGCTCAAGTTCAGACCACACAAGCTCCAATATAAAACCCTAGAAATGTAAATGCTACTTGAACTAGAAGAGAGGAAGAGTTAAGCTCTCAAGCTCTCTTTAGCTCCTAAACCCTATAAATGTAAGACAAAGCTTCCAAATTAAAATGTAGTCTGAGAATAAGATCCGTCCTCTTGGTGTCTAGCAACAAAAGCCTTATATCTATTACAATCAGCCAAGCAAACAAAATGAAAAGTCAAGAAATGTTGACTGGCGCGGTCGTGTGACCTTGCATAGTAATCCTGGAGCGGGCGCGCGTGTCCTCAGATCTGCCCCTCTGCTCTGCAACTCGGCGCGAGAGCGAGGCGACCCTTTGTTTCCTTGGCGCGGCCACGCGAGCTACTTTCTGCAGCTGATGAAATTCTGCTTGTGCCGGCTTTCTTAATGCATCTTTTCTACTTCCTTTGCACTTCTTTGCTGCTTCTAACTCCTTCACACGTGCTTCTTTGAGGTACCGTTTGCTCATGCCAAAACTTACTTTCTAATACCCAATCCATCATCATGCTATCTTCTCATGCCTTATTGCCAGCTCCATGCCATTTTGTTTATTTGCCCCCCATTCCATGCCTTAAACATGCTATTCTACTCCCCAATTGAGTTTCCTTCCCATAATATGCAAAACAAAGCTAAAACACATTAAAAGACACTAAAGTGCTTGAGTTTGAGCCATAGTCATAACAAGTGGGCGTCCAATAAATAGGTATAAAACCTACTTATCAAATACCCCCAAACTTGAACTATTGCTTGCCCTTAAGCAAAAATACAAATGCAACTACATGATATGCAACTAACTACATGAAAATGAATCCCACAGTCTCAGCTATAATATGAATTTTAATCAGATGCGCCTCAGAGAGAATACAAGACAATGAACAATGACTTGGCTCAAGCAATAGCTATAAAGACATACAATCTGTAAATCACAACCTGTTACTAAGATGCAGTGTGTGTGTGTGCAATGCCATAAACAAGCTTGAATGAGGCGAAGATTCCACATGTTATACTTATAAGGAAGGAAAATTGAGGCTTTAAGTTAAGAATTTTTCATTTACACAAAACAATGATCAAACCAACACATAGATACAAGCTGAAGTGCAACAAGGGCTTATTATGCTATTATTCACCCGACTATGCAATGCTAGGCCTTCTTAGGCTTTTGAATGATACCCATTTAACGAGCTTTCGACCAATGACTCCCAAACCATAAAGGCCTTAGGGCGCTGGGTGTAAAGACAATCCCCTAGGGCGTACTTGCTTGAGTATCAAAGGCCACAAGACTTCGCTAGCCAAGGTGTTTATTCTATATTTTTTTTCTTTTTCACAGCTTATTATCTTTTCTTTTTCTTTTAATAGGAGAGTGCGTCTTACGCTCCATCTCTCCCAATAACATGCATACCCAGAGTTTTTCTCAAACTTGTATTCCAGCATTGCTAAGGGCATTATTGCTTCTATTACACAATTCAATGAATTAAAAACAAAATTTTTCCTCTTAGAAGACAAGCATACACTAATCTAGCCAACAAGCAACTAAAGACACACTATGCTATCTGGTGACATCAAAGTAACAGGTATAGTTTACATCATGTATAAAAATATAACTGAGCTTAAGCAACTAACAGAGTTCAAAAATCTATCATATCTCATTGTCATCATCGGCTAGACTGGAATTCAACAGGCTAAACAAGTGGGACTATGCAATGCAATGCAATTAAACACAACTAAACAAACAAAATTAAATAAAACTGAAATCTTTTTATGCGAAATTTAACTAACACACTAGAATGCTAACACCAATTAAAATGCAACTACTATATACAACCTAACATGCAATATGCAATTAACTAAATGCAACTACTATGTAATTAAAACTAGATGCAAACATTTAAAAATTAAACTAAATGCAATAACTACTAATTACACCCAATACCCCCAAACTTAAATTATTCAATGTCCCCATTGAAGGTAAAGGGTCAGGAAACTCTCCTATTGATTGGCATGGTCACCCTCCTTGGGTGGTGTATCTGGAGGTGGGTATGGCAAGTCAGAAGCGAACACAGGCCACTCCAGCACTGTGCCCTGCTGTGTAAAGGCCTCAGCTAGTGCACGTGTCAAACCATCAGCGAACACAGCAAAGCTCTCATGCAGGGAGTCGATCTTCCTCTCTATACGACGAATTTGGCGACCCTGCTGGAGGGGGGGCTGCTGCTTCGGCTGGCTGTGGCTGCGGTGGTGGGACGGGATGAGGAGCTGTCATAATAAAACCTTTTTCGCGTGGGTCTACTTTGCCTCCAGCCCAATCCATAAAATGCTTGATAGTGCTGTGATTGACGTCCCTACTGGGCATCTGAACCTGCTCATCGTCCCAGTCGATGCCTGCCTCAGAACAAAGATGGGCCACCACGGATGCGTGTGGAATGGACCCTATGGTGCTGCCCCTCATGAAACGCAGCATGTTCTGATGAAGAAAATGGCCGACATCGATGTACTTTCTCGTGATATTGCCCTATAATATGATGGCCCTCTCAACTGTGACCTCGTACTGGTGCGTGGATGGCATCAAATTGGCACTGAGGAATAGATTCCATACCTTAGCGTATCAATTCAGACCGGAGGCGAGGAATGTGGTATACTCATCAGTGGTATCTTTCTTTATCTTCCACACTGTGCCTGGTGCACACAACTTACGAAGCAACTGGTCCAAATTAGTTTCAAACCTCTTGGCCTCTACCCAATTTACTTGGCCAGCGGGGGGTGGGGGTACGTTCAAAATTTCTCGAAACGCAGCCGGGCGATAATCCACTATTTTTCCCCTAACAAACAAAAATCCATTCTGCGTCACTTTGGCATTCGCATAGAACTCTCGGACAATAGCCAAAGGAACCGACGGTGGTGTAGCACAGACTCCCTGCCAACGCATCTCGCTGATCATGGCCAATAATTGCCCATCCTCCTTAGCGGGCTTAAAACCCCTCTCCTTCAATACTGTCTTAACGACAATTCGGCAGTACTCAACTTGGGCCTCCAAATTGATGAATTTGGATAAATCAACGGTGATGTCGTCGTCCGAGGCACTGTGAGCGAGCGAAGCAGCGGAAGCAGAAGCAGCGGATCGTGAGCGCTTAGGACCCATTGTAAGTTTCTGAAAATTTCCCTTTGCAAACCCTTAAGTGATGAATTCGGAACCAAAACCCCCAAACTTGCTTCTCGAATATTTGGTAGTGCAAACCCTTGATTCTAAAAATCTATGCCAAATATAAGCAAACCCTAATCTTTGAAAACCAAACTCAGAAATGGAAAAGGGAGGCTTGGGCTGGGATGGTCAGTGGGTAGAATTTGTGTGGGGGAGGGGATAGTATGTGATTGGGATGTGTATGGCTTAATCTGAGAGAGATGATGAGTGGGTAAAGAAGGAGAAGAAAGGAGTTGGAATGCTCTGAGAATGAAGGGCTCGTAGGTTATGAGATTGGAGGCCGGTTATAATAGATATAAGGGTTTGAAGGGATGGAACCATTTTTAAAAACATTTCAGTATGCATCTGTCTGGGGCGTGGCGCGGGCGCGCCGGCTTAGACTTGGTGTGCCGCGCGAGTCAGGGTTATCCTCTGAATTAACTGAACATTGGCGCGGGCGCGCTAGTAGATACCCTGAGGTTGGTGAGGACGCGCGACCCTTTTTTTGGCCAAATTTTTCTGCTTTCTGTTCCTTTTCTGTAGCAACTTGGTGAAGGTATAGGAAGCAACTTTCAACCTTTATCTCACTTGCACATATAGCAATCAAAAATTAAACGTAGCTTGATTCCATTATCCGAAATGCATGTGTAAGATATATACTATTAAATCCTTAGCAATGCTATGTACTTGAATCTTTTCTATATGAATTCCCAAAAAAAAATGCCATATGCTTATATACAACATGCAATCATGGCAAATATATGTTCAATGAGCTTCCCGCTCCAAAAATCAGTGCAACTATGCCTAAGTGCAAAATGTAGGCAATAATCGATTAAATCCCATGAATATATACAAAGAGCTTCTAACTCCCAAAAATGCATGCTACATGCCCAATGTTCAAAAATGTAGGCAATGAGCATCCTATCACCACAATGTTCAAAAATAGGTCCAATTTTTGAAATGCTTATAATTAAACGGGGGAAAGGAAATGTAGAGATTAGTAACCAGAATTAAACATGAGAAAAAGATACAGAGAAATGTTTTGCAAGAATTAAACTTGAGGGAGAGATAGAGATGATGGGGTGCCTCCCATCGAGCGCTTGTTTATAGTCCACTAGCTCGACTTTCTCTGCTTTGATCAAGTTGTAGAAAGGATTAAGGCGACCTTCTGTCTCTTAACCTTACCACCATAGTAATGCTTCAGCCGTTGTCCATTAACCTTGAAGGGCTTATCTGGGTCCTTATCGAAAATTTCTATTGCACCGTGTGGATATACAGTCTTTACAGTGAAAGGTCCTGACCACCTTGACTTGAGCTTTCCTGGGAAGAGTCTAAGTTTGGAATTGAATAACAGCACTGCTTGCCCTGGCTCGAATGTCCTTTCCATAATCTTGCGATCATGCCACCTTTTCACTTTTTCTTTGTACAATTTAGAATTTTCAAAGGCATGCAATCGAAATTCGTCCAACTCATTGAGTTGGAGTAGGCGTTTCTCCCCTGCAACCTTTAAGTCAAAATTCAGCTTATGGATTGCCCAATAGGCTTTATGTTCAAGCTCCATGGGAAGGTGACAAGCCTTTCTATACACAAGCTGAAATGGCGACATACCCAGCCATGTTTTGTAGGAAGTCCTATAAGCCCATACTGCATCATCTAGCTTCAGCAACCAAACTTTTCGCGTGGGGTTCACAACCTTTTCCAGTATTCTCTTCACCTCATGTTTTGACACTTCTGCTTGGCCATTGGTTTGGGGGTGATAAGCTGTAGCTATGCGATGATTTACCCCATATTTAGCCAACAAAGCTGTAAACTGGCGATTGCAAAAATGGGTTCCTTCATTGCTAATGATCGCCCTGGGAGTCCCGAACCTCGTGAAATGGCTCTTTTGGAGAAACCTCAGAACCACCCTAGCATCATTCGTTCGTAGAGCTGCCACTTCCACCCATTGGGACACGTAATCAACTGCCTGAAGGATGTACAAGTTCCCACATGATGAAACAAACGGCCCCATAAAGTCTATCCCCCAGACATCGAAGATCTCCACCTCGAGGATTGTATTCAAGGGCATTTCATTTCTCTTCTATATATTTCCTGCCCTCTGACATCTATCACATCTTTGAACAAAGTTGTAAGCATCCTTGAAGATAGTCAGCCAATAAAAACCTTCTTGCAAAACCCTGGCCGCTGTCTTTTCACCCCCATAATGACCTTCATATACTGATGCGTGGCAATTCTGCAGTATACTCTCCGTCTCGCTATTGGGAATGCACCTTCTAATCATTTGATCCGCACACTGCTTGAACAAGTATGGTTCAGCCCAAATAAACCATTTCACATCGTGTAGAAACTTCTTCTTTTGATGCCTAGTCAAGTTAGAAGGGACGATATTACTTACTAGGAAGTTTGCATAATCTGCGAACCATGGCACTTCGCCTTTCACCATAAACAATTGCTCATCTGGGAAGGACTCATTGATCATAACTTTGTCATTTGCATCCCTTCCCGGATTCTCCAGTCGCGATAAGTGGTCAGCCACTTGGTTCTCAGTCCCTTTTCGATCCTTGATTTCTAAGTCAAATTCTTGTAAAAGAAGTATCCACCTGATCAGACGGGGCTTGGCATCTTTCTTTGCTATCAAATATCGGATCGCTACATGGTCGGTGTATACAATCACTCTAGTTCCAATCAAATAAGCATGAAACTTATTGAATGCGTACACCAACGCTAAAAGCTCTTTTTCCGTAGTAGTGTAGTTTAACTGGGCATCAGTAAGGGTCTTGCTAGCATAATATATAACATAAAAGACCTTGTCCCTACGCTGGCCCAATACAGCTCCCATAACAAAATTGCTTGCATCACACATCAGCTCAAAATGAAGGTCCCAATCCGGAGCTGTAATCACTGGTGCCGTAGTCAACTTTTTTTTCAAGTGCTCAAATGCCGTCAGGCATTCCTCATCAAATTTAAATTGGACATCTTTTTCTAACAAACTGCAAAGTGGCTTTGTAATCTTCGAGAAGTCCTTTATAAACCGACGGTAGAAGCCTATATGCCCCAAAAAGCTACGAACACCTTTTACAGAAGTAGGCGGAGGCAAGTTCTCAATAGTTTCCAATTTAGCCCTGTCCACCTCTAATCCTTTCTTCGAAACATTATGTCCCAAAATGATACCTTCTTGTACCATAAAATGGTACTTTTCCCAATTCAGAATGAGATTCGTTTCAACGCACCTTTTTAACACCATTACTAAATTCTCCAAACACAGGTCAAAGGAGTCTCCAAAAATTGAGAAATCGTCCATGAAGACTTCAACGTTGTGCTCAACCATATCGGAGAAAATAGCCATCATACACCTCTGAAATGTAGCCGGGGCATTGCACAACCCGAAAGACATCCTTTTAAACGCAAATGTACCATACGAACAAGTAAAGGTAGTCTTTTCTTGGTCTTCTGGGGCTATTACTTTTGATTGTATCCTGAGTACCCATCCAGAAGGCAGTAGTATGCATGACCTGCCAGCCTATCCAGCATCTGATCAATGAACGGGAGGGGAAAATGATCTTTCCTTGTAGCCTTATTTAGTCTGCGATAGTCCATACAGACTCTACAACCCGTTACTGTCCTGGTAGGTATAAGCTCGTTCTTTTCATTTTTCACGACGGTCATGCCTCCCTTCTTTGGGATGCACTGCACCGAGCTCACCCAGGGGCTATCTGATATTGGATAAATTATTCCCGCATCCAACCACTTAAGGATTTCCTTTTTGACCACCTCTTTCATGATTGGGTTCAATCTTCTTTGCTGCTCTACTGAAGGCTTTCTCTCATCTTCTAAGAGTATTTTATGCATGCAGTAAGAGGGGCTGATCCCCTTAATGTCAGCTATGGTCCATCCAATAGCTGATTTTTACTCTCTAAGGACCCTCAGCAATTTACTCTCTTGGTCGGATGATAAGGAAGCAATAATGATAACTGGCAATGTAGAAGATTCTCCCAGAGAGGCATATCTTAAATGGTCTGGAAGAGGTTTCAGGTCAAGTGTGGGAGCCACTTCTAGAGAAGTCTTTAGTCGCTCTGAGGACTCCCCCATTTATCCTAGTGGTTCAATGGGAACTTTAAATTTGCTTATGTGCGGCACTGTATTTAACATCTGGATGTATTCTACCACATCTATCTCTTTTATGTTTGAGTCTCCCAGTAGAGCACTCTCCAACGGATCCACACTCAGCAAGTGTTCAGATTCTTCCTGCAGTATTCTGTCGACAGTATCAATTCTGAAGCACTCTTCCTCATCTGTGGGAAACTTCATGGCCTTAAAGACATTAAATGAAACCTCTTGGTCTTGAATCCTCATAGTCAGTTCTCCCTTTTGTACATCTATTAGGGTTCTCTCTGTGGCTAGAAACGGTCTCCCTAGAATAATTGGGATATTTTTCTCTTCCTCAAAGTCTAGAATTATAAAGTCTGCAGGAAAAATGAATTTGTCAACCTTCACCAATACATCCTCAATAATGCCTCTGAGGTAAGTAATGGATCTATCGGCTAACTGTAGAGATATGCTCGTCGGTTTAGGAGCCGGCAAACCCAATTGCATAAACACCGATAGTGGCATTAGATTAATGTTTGCCCCTAAGTCACACAGACATTTGTTGAAGGACAACTCCCCAATGGAGCATGGTATTGTGAAACTTCCTGGGTCCTTAAGCTTTGGAGGTAGCTTACGCTGCAATACTGCACTGCACTCTTTTGTCAAGGCCACTGTCTCAAAGTCCTCTAATCGTTTCTTCCTTGATAGAATACCCTTCATGAACTTTGCGTAACTTGGCATTTGTTTTAATGCCTCAGCGAATGGTATATTTATCTGCAGTTTCTTAAATACCTCAAAACTTGGCAAACTGTCTATCTTCTCTTTTCTTTTGCAATCTTTGTGGATAAGGAACAGGAGGGTAGACAATTTGTGGTGCGACCATGGGTTTCTCTGTGGCTACCTCTTTTTTTGCCTCAACTTCATTACCCGCATCATTCCCATCAGTCAAAACTGTCTCAGAATTTTTTGCACCTTGGCGCGCCCGCGCCAGGTTTTGGTCTTCCTGGGGCGCGGTCGCGCCAGTCTCCAGATCAGAAGTTTGCTTCCCAGATCTTAAGGTGATAGTTTGGCATTGCTCTTTGCCATCCCTTTTCCCCGGATTCGCTTTTGTACTGCTAGAAAGAGTCCCTTGTGGTCTATTGAGGACTGCATTGGTAATTTGGCCAATTTGAGTCTCTAAAGTCTTGAGAGATACCACTTCACTCTTAACCAACAACTTAAGCTCTTCGATCTCAGCTCTCTCCTCTGATTGATGACTAAGAGCTGGAGCATGCTGATGTTGTGACTGTTGAAATTCGGGTGGGTGTGACTGTCTTGGGGCATACTGATGTTGTGACTGTTGTGGTTGCGATTTTTGTTGGTAGGGTTGATATTGGGTATTATGGGCATTTGGGTGTGTTTGTTGTTGTGGTTGTTGAGAAGGTTGGTATTGATTTTGTTGTGGTGGTGCGTGGTATTGAGTTTGAGATGTTTGAGGTTGGGATGATTGAGTATTTTGGTAGGGTTGGGGCTATTGAGCATTCTGGTTGTTACTCCAACTGAAGTTAGGATGGTTCCGATTGTTGGGATGGTAGGAGTTTGGGAATTGATTCTGTGGCTTTTGGTAGTTACTGACAAACTATACTGACTCGGTAGTGATGGCACATGTGACGCCCCCAGAATAGGTCCAGTCAACCCAACCCATTCTGAGTCGCCAAATACATGGTACAGAATTCAAATACAAACTTCATATCATACGGTTGTGCAAAATACGACCACACAACTGTGAGTGTCAATACATATATGTAGAAAATATTAATATTCAAACTAAGCCCTCATTACAATTATTATCACACTATTTATCAGAAATAGTGAGGACTACTACTGCTCTAACTCGGACCATCACTCTGTTCCCCGACTAGTCCCTGCGACATTCTCATTTCCTGAAGAGGACAACAGATGAAAACGGTGAGCTCAACTAGCTCAGTAAAGAATATTATGACTAAGATAATGGAAAATAAATTATCGTTAGCCTTCAATAAATCAGATAAAATATAATGGACAACCAATTTTAGATCAATATTCGCAGCGGAAATAACAATTCATTAGAAGAGTTAAGTAGAGAATGAAGTCTACTATCTTTTATGATTTAAAAGTCCATCATCAATATTTTATCCCTGTAACATCAATCAATATACATCTCGAATCAATATTCATCTTTTCACTACAGGCCAAAGATATTCATTTGTATCATCAGTGGTCATGTTCATCTCAACACCTGTCATCTTTGCACTACGGCCAAAGATATTCATCAGGTAATCATTCATCTTTGCTCTACAGGCCAAAGATATTCAGTTATATTATCACTTAGGACTGAGGATGATGAAAAACCATATAAATAACGAATCCAGTGAAATAAAAGATAAGATTAAGGATTCGTATTTTAGTTTATCAAAGTTCAAAAATATTCCATAATAATACTTTGTGGAGTAAAATTCAAGAATAAAGCTCAAAACTTAGATCTAATCAAAGATAGTAACTATAACAAATAATTTGGACAAATAGAAGAAAATTTAATTTTTTCGTGAATAGTGCCGTATACGTGAATAGTAACCCCGACGGAAAAAAAATAAAAATTTCATAATAAAATCTATGCCAATATTTTGGTATAATGATATTGAAAAGAATAACATCATTTATGAAAGAAAATAACATCCCTTACCTCAAAAGAATAGTACTTCTGACTGGAATATCGGATATAATATCGAAGGAAACTTGCACTGAATACTAACACTCAAAGTATTGAAATACTCATAAAAATACGCTCGATATTATAGAGAGAGAAAACTTCTGATTCTGGTGTGATTTTCAATTCTAACCTAAGCACCCTATTTATAAGAAAAACTTAGGATGCCAAAAGAGACTAAAATAATAAAATATTATTATTTTCAAAAAATTTCCGCCGCCTGGCGGCTAAAAAAATTTCAACAAAAGTGTGGCCCACCCATTAAAAAACTATTTATTTTCCGAAACTTCAATAATTCATAATAAATAGCCCTTTTGTCAGAAAAATACAAATTCTATATCTTTCCATAGAAAATTTAATTCTCTACAACTTTGTAGAAGGAAGTTTTTCCAAATTCCAAACATAAATTATCCGAAATTCATAAACAGATAATTTTCCACACCAAAATACTGATAAAAACACATCAGTGCTAATTCCTTCTTTAATATCCACAAAATAAATATTTTCTTATCATATAAATTAATAATTAATTATTCACAAATAATATTATAGAACTACAATATTGTCAACCAGGTCATTCCCAGGAAAGAGGGGGCCTTCCGATAAGGACTTCTCCTTACTACCGCGCAATTAAATAACCCCTCCTAGATAGAACTTCCTTAGACATTGTCAATAATGCTATCTAATAATATTATTCAAATAATATGAATTATTGAGTTGATAATGTGAAATACTGTGCAATGACAATTATTGAATCAATAATATCAAAATATCAACTGTAGCCATTATTGAATCAATCATATAAAATGGCAACGTAGCAATTATTGAGTCAATAAAATATCAATGTAACAATTATTGAGTCAATAATATAAAATATCAACGTAGCAATTATTGAGTCAATAATATAAAATATTGAACAGTAATTACTGTAACAATAATTGAATAAGTTTCTTCTCACGTAAGACTCAATAATTTGAAATACTGTGCAATACCGTGTGCTATTGTGCAACACCGCGTATCACTGTATTTTAACCACCGGGTATTTCAACAGTACTAACGGTAACAACTACGCCGTTATTTTATAAAAAAGGTTATTTCTGTCGCTTTCTATATCTGACAGTTATTCCGTTGTGGGGCCCACAAATAGCTGCGCCTTCGTACGAATATTCCCCGACAACAAGAATATTCCACGACCAAACGAATATTTTTCGACAACAAGAATATTTTATACCCACTTGCTCATTTTAAAATATTTGCACATTTCACCCATAACTTTCATATTTATCAAAATAACACCTTACTGTTTCGAAATAATATATAAAGAAAATTAAATCTTTATTCATAAAAGTTGGGGTCTTACAACCTCCCCTCCTTATGAAATTTCGTCCTCGAAATTGACGTACGTACCTGGTATGTCGAAAAGGTGAGGATACCTCGCTTTCATTTCCGATTCCAACTCCCAGGTCATTTCCTCAATTGCATGGTTTCTCCACAAAACTTTAACTTGAGGTATAATTTTCGAGCGTAGGACATGCTCCTTCCTATCCAAGATCTTGACAGGTACCTCCTCGTACGTTAAATCTTCGGCTATCTCGTCTGGTTCTAACTCAATAATGCAGTTTGGATCCTTCACATATTTACGTAACACGGATATGTGAAATACGTTATGAACACGAGACATGCTTGGAGGTAAAGCGAGTCTATAGGCCACATTTCCTATTCGGTCAAGAATCTCAAATGGACCAATAAATCATGGATTGAGCTTTCCTCTCTTCCCAAACCTCGTAACTCCTTTCCACGGAGCAACACGTAATAACACATGGTCCCCAACATTAAATTCCACGTCCTTTCGATGAAGATTGGCATAACTCTTTTGTCGATCTTGTGCTGTTTGTATACGTTGTCGGATTATTTGGATCTTTTCCGTAGTCATACGTACTAACTCCGGTCCCAATAATGTTGCTTCACCCACCTCATTCCAGCATAATGGAGAGCGACACTTTCGTCCATACAACGCTTCGAATGGAGCTACGCCTATACTTGCTTGATAACTGTTGTTGTAGGAGAATTCCACCAATGGTAAGTACTTATCCCAACTCCCTTTGATGTCTAGAACACAGAGTCTCAATAGATCTTCAAGAGTTTGGATAGTCCTTTCCGATTGTCCGTCTATTTGAGGATGATAAGCCGAACTGAATCGTAAATCCGTGCCCATAGCTTTCTGCAAACTGATCCAAAATCGTGAAGTAAATCTGGGGTCACGATCCGAAACTATGGATACTGGCATGCCATGCAATTTCACAATCTCATTCACGTACATATGAGCAAGACGTTTAAGGGAATAAGTTTCTCGTATCGGCAAGAAATGAGCAGACTTGGTTAATCTATCAACAATAACCCAAATCGCATCTATGCCTTGAGAAACCTTGGGAAGACCCGTAACGAAATCCATCGTAATGTGTTCCTACTTCCATTTCGGAATCTCCAGTGGTTGCAATGGACCCTTCGGCACTTGATGCTCTGCCTTTACACGTTGACAAGTCAAACATTTCAAAATAAACTCCGCGATCTCTCTCTTCATATTGCTCCACCAAAATGTATGTCGGAGATCACGATACATTTTGGTACTCCCGGGATGGATTGCAAACGGTGTATTGTGTGCCTCCATCATGATTCTATGCTCCAAGTCAGAATCGTTAGGAACACAAAGTCTGGAGTTGACTCGAAGTATTCCTTCTTCATCGATTCTTGCTTCTGGAATTGCACCTTCTTACACCTTCATCTTCATCTTCATCAGCTCCGAATCCGTAGCTTGAGCAGCTTTAACTTTATCAATCAAAGCTGGTTCTACGCGTATACTTGACATCATCGTATTCGTTTCCACATATGATCTTCTACTCAATGCGTCAGCTACCACGTTCGCTTTTCCAGGATGGTATTGGATGGTATGATCGTAATCTTTCAACAGCTCAAGCCAACGTCGTTGCCGCATGTTGAGTTCCTTCTGAGTGAAGAAATATTTAAGGCTCTTATGATCTGTATAGATCTCCACTTTCTCTCCGTACAAGTAACGTCTCCAGATCTTCAACGCAAAAACGACTGCTGCCAACTCTAGATCATGAGTAGGATAATTCCTCTCATATTCTTTGAGTTGTCGCGAGGCATAGGCTATGACTTTCCCATGTTGCATGAGAACACAACCTAATCCTTTGCCCGAAGCATCACTGTAGATAACAAATCCATCCGAATCAGATGGTATTGTCAGAACAGGTGCCGAGATAAGTCTTCTCTTGAGCTCTTGGAAGCTCTTCTCGCATTCCTTGCTCCAAATGAATTTTGTATCTTTCCGAGTCAACTGATTTAATGGAGTAGCGATTCAAGAAAATCCCTCTACGAACCTCCGATAATAACCAGCTAAGCCTAGAAAGCTTCATACTTCGGTCACCGACTTAGGTTGCTCCCAGCTTTGTATTGCTTCAATCTTCGCCGGGTCAACAAATACTCCACGTTTCGATACCACGTGCCCAAGGAATGCTACTTCCTCAAGCCAGAACTCGCATTTCTTCAGCTTGGCATATAGCTTGTTCTCACGAAGCTTTTGAAGTACCAGCTTCAAATGGTGCTCATGATCTTCACGACTCTTTGAATAGATGAGGATGTCATCAATAAAGACAACAACGAACTGATCCAAATATTCTTTAAATACATGGTTCATCATATCCATGAAAGCAGCAGGAGCATTAGTCAATCCAAAAGACATGACTAAGAACTCATAATGCCCGTACCGTGTTCTGAAAGCAGTCTTTGGAATATCCTCAGTTTTAATCTTCAACT
Organism: Panax stipuleanatus; assembly: GCA_020205555.1. Taxonomy (NCBI): domain Eukaryota; kingdom Viridiplantae; phylum Streptophyta; class Magnoliopsida; order Apiales; family Araliaceae; genus Panax; species Panax stipuleanatus. Next base: position 113,821,174 of record CM035119.1, on the reverse strand, counting down.
GATGATATCCAGAACGAAGATCGATCTTTGAAAAGAATTGCGCTCCTTGCAACTGGTCGAACAGGTCATCAATACGAGGTAACGGATACCTATTCTTGATGGTGATATGGTTCAACTCCCGATAGTCAATACAAAGTCGCATACTCCCGTCTTTCTTCTTTACGAATAAAACAGGAGCACCCCAAGGAGACGTACTAGGACGAATAAAACCGATGTCTAACAAATCTTGTAATTGGATCTTTAACTCCTGAAGTTCAATAGGAGCCATTCGATATGGGGTTTTAGAAATGGGCTTTGTACCGGGCTCAAGGTCAATAAAGAATTCAACTTCACGTTCTGGGGGTAGACCGGGATGTTCTTCGGGAAATACATCAGGAAACTCATTAACAACGAAAATATTATTCAAATCAGATGTATTCTGGTTTAGATCGGTGACATGAGCTAAGAAAGCTTGACATCCGTTTTTCAATAAACGAATAGCCTTGGGATTTGAAATGATATTGACTGATTTTAGTGGTTTGGTGGTTTGAATTCGCACAACAGGTTGATTAGGAATATAAAAACTAATAACCTTACGAAAACAATCAATTTTGGCATGGTAAGTGGTTAACCAGTCAATTCCTAAAATCACGTCAAATGCAAGTATTTTCAAAGATATAAGATCAACAGGTAAGGTAAGGGTACCAATCTGAATCAAGCAAAATTTGTAAACTGTGGATGTAACAAAAGTTTCTCCTAACGGAGTTTTAACAGATAAGTCAAAGTCTAATTTATCAGAAGTCAAGTTCAAACGTTGAGCACAAGCAGGTGAAATAAAAGAATGGGTAGCACCGGTATCTAACAAGGTGTAAACTTCGCAAGAGTTTATAATTAGCTTACCCTTAATCTGTAACAACCCGAATTTTCAGATATTATTAAATAAGGATTTAATAAATAAAATTCTTAAACCGTGAGATGGGTTCGAATAATAATATATATATATGTGATATGAGGTATGTGGTATTATATTACATAGGATAATATGGACTATGTAATATGTGTTTTTGTGATTTATAAATATATTATTAATATATATTTGTTATTTAGCGTAGAGACGATTCAGTGGAGATAAAGGAAGTGGATAAATTCCTATCGATATTAAATAATTTATAGAATTATTTTATAGTAAGTTGGTGACATTAAATATCCTTAATGTATAATCACCATATTCTTGAGTATGTGTATTAATAACTAGTATGTTTATAATATAGGTTATTAATAGCACTTAAGCTATCCGTGAATAGGTTTGGATAGTGAAGCATGAGTTAGTTAAGGAATTAACTAATAAGAATAAATATTAGTTAATATAAGTTGTGAGTTATATTATGGAATAATATAATGTCAGTATTGAATCTTAATTAACTATGATGATATAGTACAATGTTTAATTTACTTAAGTAAAGGAGTGAATTAATATGTGTGTTGAATATGTAATTATAGTTGATACTTTTTATATATATTACTTAGAGTGGTAATATGTGAGAAAGTCTAATGTACGAATAACGTTAAATATATATACGTTATTAAAGGGAGATGGAAATCATTATATGATTAAATGTATATTTGAAGAAATTATTTTGGGAACAATTTATAGAAAAGAAAGAGAAATAGTTATTATATATTTCTAATAAAGGATATTAAAATAATTTTTAATATTGAATTATTTTAATAAAAGGAGAAAATGTTATTTTTGAATAATAATATTACCTTATATGTTTTTGTATGAGGTGTGTTTGGTTAATATAGTAAATATATTAAAACGTATTTGCTATATGTAATTAAATTGATGGAAACAATTTATTATAATAGAAAATAAACTTATTATCTATTTTCTATATATAATATATGTACATGTGTCGTACATATAGTTATTTGGTATTATATTAAAAATAATATCATGAGACAATAAGTAAATTATTTTCTAATAACGAATGTGCTTATTTGGAGAAAACATAATATTTTATGATATGGCTAAATACATAATTTTAAATGTATTTTCAAGGGAGTTTAATTAATGAAAGAAAACTAAGTTATTTTAATATATTAAATAACTTAAGTTATTATTTGATCGTGAATATTATTATTGGAATAATTAATAGAGTATATATTAATTATTATAAGCGTAAAGGTTATACTTATTATAAGTATAATTAATTGAAGTAGTTTAGCATTTTAATAGCTTGAGTTATTATATTTTCGTAAAGGTTATATATAATATTTGAATATTCGATTTGTAAAATATTTATATGTGGACCTTGGATTTAATAGTTCTAATTTAATTGAACAGGTTATAAGTAGTAATGTGGTGAGAAATGAGTAAGTGATGAGAATAATGATAAGCTTAAGTTTGAGCTTGTGAGAGATGCCTTGTGTGGCACAATAATAGATTCAGTAATGAATTGACTAATTTAATGATGAAGGAATTATTAATTAAACAATTAATCTAAATTAATTGTTAATTGTTATTATGATAGTATGTTAAATTATTATGGCTAGTGATAGTATAATAATAAGGAAATCGATTATAAGTATAATCGGATTTGTGATGAGATAAATTGTCTTCTAATATTAATTATTATTATGAACAATATACTATTATCAAGTAATTATTTGATAATATGATGATTAATGAGTAAATGATTTATAAATATAAAAAGATTTATATTTATTTAACGTGATAATAAATCATATAAAGTGTTAATCAATTAGCGTGGGAATTATAATTCCATGGATTAATAAGAAATGGATTAATTAATATTATTATTAATTAATTGATAAGATAAGTAATTTATTAATTTCTATGTGCAATCATGCGATATTAAAGTATAACGTATGATAGTTAACTATATGTTATGCGAAGTATAAAGTGCAATGCGACTATGCTATATATGAATATAAACTATATAGTAAAGTTATTGAGTTGTAATAGGTACATGAAATGTGGGTGTGACAATGTGTATATTAAGTATACAATAAAATAATATATCATGAATATATAGCAAACAATTATTGAATTAATGAAATTTAATAATAAAGGAGACAATACACTGTGATGATACCCGATAGAATTATATTCGGTGTTAATAAGATGTACATGGATTATATATTGAATATATGTATCCCTACTTGCTACATTGTAATATTAGTTATATATTGAAAGTACATTGTGACTCAAATTATAACCTAAGTATATGTTATGTGTATAATAATTTAAGTGTTGTGTGTTGCTAGAATGCTGAGTATGTGCATTGTCCCATAATGAGAGGCACATTTCCCTCTCACGTGATTAACTCAATTGCTAGTCTACCCCCTATTGCTCTCAACCTCAGCATTCCATAGCAAATGATGAGCAAGGGTGAGGAATTCATGATGAGTTCCAACAACTCTCACCAACTAATTGCTAACCTCCATATAATTCTACAATCTATTGGTTTGATTTGGGAGATTTTGCATTTGTCTAGGTATTGATTTGGTTATAAATATGAAGCTCTCCTTCTTCATGTTTTCATTGCTGAGATTTTTGCTTAAGTGATATTGAGAGCATATTAAAGTAAGAATGCATTAGTAATATAGCAACATTTTGAGTTGAAGATTTCAGCAAGCTTGATACACATTAGCAGAGGTATAACACCTCATGTTCTTCAATTCATGTTTTCTGCAATTTCTAAGATTTCTAATTTCTTGATTCTTGAATTAAGCATAGATTTATTGATAACTTGATTGGAGTATGATTATTAGTTGCTATGCTAACTTATAATCATGATAGAACTGTAATGTAGTAGCTTAGAATGATAATCTTTGCGAAATTCTGAGTTTGGCTTGAGGTACTGTCGAAGCAGACACTGCTCTGTTTCTGGCCGACCAACTGCGCAGCTGCGCCAGTTTTGTACTGGCCAGCAGCGCAGCTGCGCCGGTACCAGACTTGAGTTGGGCAAGGCCCTGCGCAGCTGCGCCAGTTTTGAACTGGGGCTCTGCGCAGCTACGCCGATTCCAGATTCTGGAATTTCGTTTTCTGTTGCAGGTTCTGTTATGTACTAGCTTATGGCATGTTATTAGGCAAGTATAGGAACATGATTAAAATACATACATGAGTGCAATAACGTAGTGTGAACAAGTATAACTATGTGAGTACACTCAATTGAAGAAAGGATTTAAAGTTTACAAAATGAACTTAGAATTTTTAAAGTAAACTTGTCGTGAGCATATATGTTCCATTGTATATTCTGAGTTTTGTGAGCATGACCGTATGGTTTTTATTGATATAAAATGTATGTTCAAGGTGTTGAACACACTAGCATACGTGATTGATAAATTCAAGTGATTTCAAAGGTGAAACTTAAGGACTTTTTGAAGTGAACTTGACCAAGATTTAGGTCTTGTAATTTCTGACCGTTTGAATACATTTATGTGGTTTAGCTAAGTGTTCAAGAGAAAGTGAGTTATGATTTCAAGACACTTTGGTTATACTAAATGACCTTTGTGGACTTCATGTACTTTTCAATAAAAATTTAGAGTTTTAAGATAATATCATCAAACACCGTGCGAGTTACGTTCTAAGCATGCAAGCATGAAGATTAGGAGTCCATTATGCCTATAGACATATTGACATGAACATCATTTGTTTATACATGGATTTTTGCATATGCACGCTTATTCATAGAAAATGAATTTCTAAAGCATAGACTCTGTGATTAAAGTGTACATGAGTAGTATACACACGAGCATGCTTACTACATATTGTTAAGCCTCTTTATGTAGTAATATGACATTAGTGGTTTACCCTTGAGGCATGAACTTAATTTACTTAAGGTATATAAAAGTCCGGCATGAATGCCATATGATTTTGACTTATAATGAGCATGCTAGGTTTTAAAACTTGAGTTAATGCCCTTATATACATGTATACATGATGAACATAGTAGCCTTGCATGACTAGTTAAGTATGACAAGGATTTTGAAAGGTGAAACTTAGAAAAGTTTGAATGTAATGGTTTCGATAAGGTTTGAGAAACATGAAAGCAATATAGATCATGTATCTATGAGCTTTAAATACGTGTCGAACACATAGCGAGTCGAGTAAAGGTGTATGAATGTTGATATTAAAAGTATACCTATACTAGCTATTATAGGAGTATGTTAAGAAAGTGAAACAAGGTTCTAAGAAACAAGTTAGACAACAATGTAACCTTTATTATTACATTGAGAATGTGTGGATGCATATAACTGATGAGTGTGATCTCTATGATTAATATAACTGTGTAGGATTACACAAAGTGCAGAGATTCTTAAGCAGTTAAGTCGTAGTTGTTAAACTACGAATCAGGCAAGTCTTTCAGTTCCTATTTGATATATGAATTCAATAACTGTTAGTTGAATTATATTATGCTGTGATAATGTGAACTTATATATGAACTGTATATGAGATATAAATGAGATTGAAAGTTGATCTTTGATGATATACTTGTTATGTGAAAATTAACATGCGTAGTAAATATAAATTATTTATAAATGCATGAACTGAGTATAATGTTGTATGCTATGTGATGCATGAAAACTGTTAGAATTGCTGAGCTGTCAAGCTCACTCTTGCAAATAACCACTTTTGCAGGTTAAGGACTTACGATAAGACTTCGTGCTTCTTGATTGATAAAGATAGATAGTATCACAACGAAGAATACTGATTAAATTATTACTCGAACCATGTCTAGGTTCTAGTAGTTGTACTTGATATTTGTTTACGAGGTTTAATGCTTGTCGTACTATAAAGATGTATTAGATAATACATAGAGGATATCGAGTTGAGTTGTAAACCTTTATACGATAGTTCTAATAGAATGAATCATAGTATATAGTTGATTCAAGGATTGTATTTGATTCAAAGTTATGGAATCAATAAAAAGATTTTTATTCAAAGGATATTGAAAAGTTTAAATTATTCCGTATTTTAGTAATATCGAATATGATGTAAAGACGAGATCTTGGATATGAATAGAATTTATATTCTAAATTATAATAAACAAAGTTGTATTCTTTTACTAATGATTAAAAGATGTAATAGTTTGACGATAGTAGTATCGTGACTGCACCGAATTCGAGGTTTCGAAGGAACGTGGATTTGGGGGCGTCACATAATCACCTCGTGTGGGTTCCTCGCGTTTTGAGCTGTTACGACAAACGCTCTTCCAGGAATCCCCGACTTTGACTTGTCTGCAACCGCCTTTGGAATCACCACTCCCGCTGGGCTTGGTTTCGCAATAGGACAATCTCGAGCTATATGTCCTTCTTTTCCACATTTATAACATGCTTTGAACTGTTGTGGGCAGTTTGGGCTGATGTGTCCCTCTTTCCCACATTTATAGCATACGACCGATGGTCATTCTCCTCCCCTAGAAACAGTTGATGCTGGTGCTGATGTCGACGTCTTCACGTTCTCATTGTTGTACCTTCTCTTCTTGAAATCTCCCCCCGATTCGCTTCTTCTACTATCATGGCCACGATTACCACCGGAGTGGTTACCGCTTCTGTCATACTTCCCTCCTCGCTGGTTGTCATTGCTCCGATGACTGCTGCCACCGGTACGACCTTGGTTGTGGTCCCTCGGTTGAACATAATCATTATCTCGTTCTAATAACTGGGCCCTGTTCACTACATCCGAATATAGAGAAAATTTATGAGAAATGAGGTATTGACGTATTTCGGGTTTCAAACCTCTCAGAAACATCCGCGTCATACGTTCCTCATTCTCCACCAAATGAGGTGCAAACCTGGACAGCTCCGCGGACTTAGCCTCGTACTGGGATATCGTCATGTTATTTTGTTCGAGTCTAATAAACTCTACCTCCTTCATATGACGAATACTTTCAGGAAAGTACTTGTCATTGAATAGGTTCTGGAACGCTTCCCAAGACATCTTGAGTGCGGCAGGCTGGGTACGTTTCACAAATTCCCACCAGTAATCTGCCTCTCCACGGAACATAAACGTGGCAAACGGAACCTTCTGTTCTTCCGTGCATCCCAAGACATCAAATATCTTGGTAATTTGTTTAATCCACGTCTCCGCCTTAATTGGATCCGGCTTTCCCAGAAACTCTGGTGGTCCCAATTCTTTGAACTGCTTGGCAGTGACAACTGTTGTTATTATCTCCACCTGTATGTTGCACATGAGTCTCTCTCGTCTGGTTTTGCATAAACTGCAAAAAACTTCTAAACATCTCATCGTTTATCGTCTGACCAACGTTGTTTTCAGGATGAACATTGTCTTCTTGTTGCACGTTCTCCTGGTTAGTGATTAAAGGTGTCTCCACAGTCTCATTCACTTCGTTGCTAACATTCTCAGCTGCCATTCTCAAATACTGCCATAAAATAAGGGTTAATTAAACAAATTAACATATCACATATTAACCCTATGCTCCGACTGACCAATTAAATACCACATAAGCTTAGGTAGGACACACTAGCAAAGGATTTACTCGTTTCTCCCCTCCTAGTTCTATTCCCCGATCTCCGCCAGAGATCATATCCCTAAGCTCTGATACCAACTGTGACGCCCCCAGAATAGGTCCAGTCAACCCAACCCATTCTGAGTCGCCAAATACATGGTACAGAATTCAAATACAAACTTTATATCATACGGTTGTGCAAAATACGACCACACAACTGTGAGTGTCAATACAAATATGTAAAAAATATTAATATTCAAACTAAGTCCTCATTACAATTATTATCACACTATTTATCAGAAATAGTGAGGACTACTACTACTCTAACTCGGACCATCACTCTGTTCCCCGACTAGTCCCTGCGACATTCTCATTTCCTGAAGAGGACAACAGATAAAAAGGGTGAGCTCAACTAACTCAGTAAAGAATATTATGACTAAGATAATGGAAAATAAATTATCGTTAGCCTTCAATAAATCAGATAAAATATAATGGACAACCAATTTTAGATCAATATTCGCAGCGGAAATAACAATTCATTAGAAGAGTTAAGTAGAGAATGAAGTCTACTATCTTTTATGATTTAAAAGTCCATCATCAATATTTTATCCCTGTAACATCAATCAATATACATCTCGAATCAATATTCATCTTTGCACTACAGGCCAAAGATATTCATTTGTATCATCAGTGGTCATGTTTATCTCAACACCTGTCATCTTTGCACTACGGCCAAAGATATTCATCAGGTAATCATTCATCTTTGCTCTACAGGCCAAAGATATTCAGTTATATTACCACTTAGGACTGAGGATGATGAAAAATCATATAAATAACGAATCTAGTGAAATAAAAGATAAGATTAAAGATTCGTATTTTAGTTTATCAAAGTTCAAAAATATTCCATAATAATACTTTGTGGAGAAAAATTCAAGAATAAAGCTCAAAACTTAGATCCAATCAAAGATAGTAACTATAACAAACAATTTGGACAAATAGAAGAAAATTTAATTTTTTTCGTGAATAGTGCCGTATACGTGAATAGTAACCCCGACGGAAAAAAATAAGAATTTCATAATAAAATCCATGCCAATATTTTGGTATAATGATATTGAAAAGAATAACATCATTTATGAAAGAAAATAACATCTCTTACCTCAAAAGAATAGTACTTCTGACTGGAATATCGGATATAATATCGAAGGAAACTTGCACTGAATACTAACACTCAAAGTATTGAAATACTCACAAAAATACGCTCGATATTATAGAGAGAGAAAACTTCTAATTCTGGTGTGATTTTCAATTCTAACTTAAGCACCCTATTTATAGGAAAAACTTAGGATGCCAAAGGAGACTAAAATAATAAAATATTATTATTTTCAAAAAATTTCCGCCGCCTGGCGGCTAAAAAAATTTCAACAAAAGTGGGGCCCACCCATTAAAAAAATATTTATTTTTCGAAACTTCAATAATTCATAATAAATAGCCCTTTTGTCAGAAAAATACAAATTCTATATCTTTCCATAGAAAATTTAATTCTCTACAACTTTGTAGAAGGAAGTTTTTCCAAATTCCAAACATAAATTATCCGAAATCCATAAACAGATGATTTTCCACACCAAAATACTGATAAAAACACATCAGTTCTAATTCCTTCTTTAATATCCACAAAATAAATATTTCCTTATCATATAAATCAATAATTAATTATTCACAAATAATATTATAGAACTACAATATTGACAACCAGGTCGTTCCCAGGAAAGAGGGGGCCTTCCGATAAGGACTTCTACTTACTGGCGCGCAATTAAATAACCCCTCCTAGACAGAACTTTCTTAGACATTGTCAATAATGCTATCTAATAATATTATTCAAATAATATGAATTATTGAGTTGATAATGTGAAATACTGTGCAATGACAATTATTGAATCAATAATACCAAAATATCAACTGTAGCCATTATTGAATCAATCATATAAAATGGCAACGTAGCAATTATTGAGTCAATAAAATATCAATGTAACAATTATTGAGTCAGTAATATAAAATATCAACGTAGCAATTATTGAGTCAATAATATAAAATATTGAACAGTAATTACTGTAACAATAATTGAATAAGTTTCTTCTCACGTAAGACTCAATAATTCGAAATACTGTGCAATACCGTGTGCTACTGTGTAACTCCGCGTATCACTGTATTTTAACCACCGGGTATTTCAACAGTACTAACGGTAACAACTACGCCGTTATTTTATAAAAAGATTATTTCTGTCGCTTTCTATATCCGACAGTTATTCCGTTGTGAGGCCCACAAATAGCTGCGCCGTCGTACGAATATTCCCCGACAACAAGAATATTCCACGACCAAACGAATATTCCCCGACAATAAGAATATTTTATACGCACTTTCTCATTTTAAAATATTTGCACATTTCACCCATAACTTTCATATTTATCAAAACAACACTTACTGTTTCGAAATAATATATAAAGAAAATTAAATCTTTATTCATAAAAGTTGGGGTCTTACAGCACACTGCTCTGTCGGGTGTGCTCCGGTACACAACTCACAAACAAATGCAACTTGCAGAACTCTACTCTCAGCTATAGAATCTATTTTCTTGTTCATTGCTGCCAATTGGGCTGACAATGATGTGATTGCATCAACATCCAATACTCCTGCCACTTTGGGTTGAACCATTCTCGCTGTTGGATTCTGATACTCATTGGTCGCCATGGTTTCAATCAACTCATAGGCTTGCGGGAAGTCTTTAGTCCATAGAGCTCTTCTCAATGCGACATCAATGATTGGCCTTGACTGCCACCCTAATCCATTATAAAACGAGTTTATCACCATCCATTCAGGCATTCCATGGTGCGAGCACTTCCTTAGCATTTCCTTGTAGCGTTCCCAAGCTTCATACAACGTTTCCCCTTAGAGCTGTGCAAACTGACTCAAAGCACTCCTTACGGAAGCAGTGTTAGCCATAGGGAAGAATTTGGTTAGAAATTTCTGAGCACAGTCTTCCCACGTGGTAATTGATCTTGAGGGTAATGAGTGCAACCAACTTTTTTCCTTATCCCTCAAGGTGAAAGGGAATAATCTAAGTTTTACCGCCTCATCAGAAATGTTGTTAAACTTAAACGTGTCGCATATCTCTAGGAAATTCAGGATATGCTCATTTGGATCTTCGGAAGGTGTACCCCCAAACTGGAGATTGTTCTGAATCATCTGCAGGGTCCCTGGTTTTATCTCGAAAGTATTTACAGCGATTGCTGGCCGCACTATACTGGACTGCAGAACGGTGATTTTTGGCATGGAGTAATCCTGTAAGGCCCTATTATTGGCCCTCTGCTCTTCAGCCATTTGATGAGGTGGTTCAGGTTCTACTTGCGGATTGGTGTTTCTGATGTTTGCTCTCCACGCTCTACCGTTAATGTGCTCTTGTCGAGGAACTAACTCAAGATTTGAGGCTCGCGTGTGCATAACCTATCCACAAGTACCTGAAACACAAATAAAAATAAAGTTAGAAATGAGATAAGAAGAGATTTGTTCAAGTCAGTCAAATCTAACAAAAACTGATGTAAATAGTATTAAGCTAAAACCGTAATCCCCGACAACGGCGCCAAAAACTTGTTGGGCCATTTCGGTTGTCACAAAAACGGGCACAAAACACGTGCAAGTATACATGGTCGACAAGTAATAAATTCGATAAGTCGAGATCGTTCCCACGGAGAAAGGAGTCAGGCTTAAACTATCATGCAACAGTCCTATGGTTTTTTTCGTTTGCTCAAACGTATGTCAAAGAGTTCTTTAATTAACTAGACTGATTTAAACATAAACTTAACTAACCAACAGACAAGGGGTTCAAATTAGAGAAACATGGGATCCTAACTTCATCTATTGCGTCATTTAGGTTAACAACACCTCAAGTCATGTATGAATAATTACATAAGAATGCTAGTCGGGAGCACGAATGTGAGACGGAGCTATCTTTCAATAAACCAAGTCCATATCATATAATATCCACAAAAGAGATAGAAATCACATGAACATCGATAAAACCTAAATTGCTATATGTCTATGCAATTTACAAACTAAATCGATTTAAGTGCAAGCTCCCTATTGACTATACATGGCAATACGACATATTTCTATCCGGATTATAAATTACAAAACTCATCAATTGCAAGTTTCACAAACACATGCTAGCATGGTAAAATCTAGGTTTACATATCCTCTTTCGATTTCATATAAACTATTACAGTAGATGTTGATCAAGCATCTAAACATAAAACACAACCATGCTAGGCAAACCATACATTCTCATCCATACATTTCAAAGAGATATAAAACCCTAGACTAGCAAATAGAATCCATTAGAATCTCATAATGGTAGTTGGTTCATCTCTGAACCACCAACCATTATGGGGTTTAAACTAAGCATTGAAAGCAAGTAAAGGAAGAGAGAGAGAGAGAATAGAGAATGCAAATCTTGTGGCTTCTTTGCTGCTTCTAAATCCTTCACACAAGCTGCTTTGAGGTACCCTTTGCTCATGCCAAAACTTGCTTTCTAATGCCTAATCCATCATCATGCTATCTTCTCATGCGTTATTGCCAGCTCTATGCCATTTTGTTTATTTGCCAGCCATTCCATGCCTTAAACATGCCATTCTACTGCCAAATTGAGTTTCCTTCCCACAATATGCAAAACACAGCTAAAATGCATTAAAAGACACTAAAGTGCTTGAGTTTGAGCCATAGTCATAGCAAGTGGGCGTCCAATAAGTAGGTATAAAACCTACTTATCACCCGGTATTGAGACTGGAGTTAACCTGATGGCCTGGTATTGAGATCAGTGTTGACCTGATAGCCCGGTATTAAGACTGGGGTTGTGCTGACAACCCGGTATTGGTGACCGGGGATGAATTGACATCCCAATATTGGTGACCGAGGCTGAGAAGACGATTTTGCCCTCCTGCAGGGTTAGTAACTGGAAAACAAAATTTTGAGTGTCTACAATGTTCATAACGTTTATTACATATCCATATCACGTAAACATGTGAAAGACCCAAACCACATTATTGAATTAGAACCACACGAGATAGTTGAAGATTTAATGTATGAGGAGGTACCTGTCAAAATCTTGGATAAGAATGAACATATTCTACACTCCAAGGTTATATCTCAAGTCAAAGTTTTATGGAGAAACCATGATATTGAGGAAATAACCTGGGAGTTAGAATCTAAAATGAAAGCAAGGTATCCTCACCTCTTCAAAATATCAGGTACGTACATCAATTTCGAGGATAAAATTTTATAAGGAGGGGAGGTTATAAGACCTCAACTTTTTATGAATAAAGATTTAATTTTCTCTAATTATTATTCTAAATAGTAGGGTGATAATTTAATAAATGTTATAGTTATGGGTGATATGTGCAAATTTTACAAAGTAAGCAAGTTGTCATAAAATATTCGTTGTGTCGAAAATATTCTTTTTTTCGGAGAATATTCGTACGTGGGCGCAATTATTGGTGGACACCACAACGGAATAATTATCGGATATAGAAAGCGACAGAAATAATCTTTTTATAAAAAATAACGGCAAAACTCTTACCGTTAAACTGTTAAAATATCAAGTGATAAAAGTACAGTAATACGCGTTGTTGCACAGTAGCACACAGTGTTGCACAATATCTCTGATTATTGATTCTTACGTAAGAAGGCACTCAGTATTCAATAATTGCCACAGTAGTTGCTGCATAGTATTTCATATTATTGATTCAATTATTGTCATAGTATCATCTGCACAATATTTTATATTATTAAATCAATAATTGACACGACACAGTTATTCATATTATTATTTGCATTATTGACAATGTCTAGAAAGTTCTGTCGAGGAAAGGGATTAGGTTATTAATTGCGCCCCAATAAGGAGAAATTCTTATCGGAAAGCCCCCTCTTTCCTGGGAACAATCTAGTTGTCAATATTGTGAGTTATAATATTAATAATGAATATTTGTTGAAAGAGTAAAAATGTGTTGATTAAAGATAAGTGAATTGTGGTAAATATTTATTTAATTTTTGATATAAATAGTGGGGTTTGTCATTAGGCGTTTGTTGTAAGGTTAGCTTATTATTCTATGGGGAGACGTGCTAATTTTATGAACCATCGGTTGAAGTTTTAATATTAAATCAATATGGACCGTCGATTGAAGTTTTAATAGTAAATCAATATGGACCGTCGGATTAAAGTTTTAATAGTAAATCAATTTGGACCGTCCTTGAATCAGTTACTATTTAGTCCATTCTCATATAAATAGAAGCTTATTTCTTCCTTCTTTCTCACCAATTCACTAAAGTTATGGAGAGAGAATAAGAAAGAAATAGAAGAGTATTCTGCTACTACACTATTACAGTATCTAATCTCCTATTAAGGTAAATAATGTTATTTTTTTCAATACTCGTAAGGGTTGTCATTTTATTACTTATTAACCTGTGGGAATAACCTATCTACGCGAATTATCGCATGCCTGGTGAATAACCCTTCGTATTCATTCATTACTAAGTTGTGGGAATAACCTGTCTACGCGGATTACCGCATGTCAGGTGAATAACCCTTCGTATTCATTCTTTATTAAGTTGTGAGAATAATCTGTCTACGCGGATTATCGCATGACGAGTGAAAATCCATTTGCAGGTTCTTATATTATTTCATTTCATATTCCTAAATCTAAACTTACTATTGCTTCTATAACTTCTGAAATGATTAAAAATTCCTTGAGGTTTGCGCTTTATCTAATATCATTTCACTGGAATATTGGTCTGAACTTTATTATTAAATTTTTATCTTTTCATGTAGGGGTACTATTCATCCAGGGTATTATTTATACGTTACTATTCACCCAGGGTACTATTCATATAGTACTATTCATACGGTACTATTAATGAGTACTGTTCACAACGAAATTTAATTTTCCTTTCTTTTTCCAAGTTATCTTTTATGAATCTTATTCCTGAAATTGGATCCATATTTTGATCTTCATGTTGACAATTTGGACATTCTTGAACTCTGGATAAATTGAATTATAAATCTCTAATATTTATCATTGATCTCACTGGATTCATTCTTTATATCATTGTCATAATCCTCAGACTTAAATTGTGGTTAAATTTATTTTTGGCCCGTAGTGCAAAGATGAACTGTTGATTGATGAATATCTTTGGCCCGTAGTGTAAAGATGGCAGGTGTTTGGCATGATCATGACCACTAGTGATACAAATTAATATCTTTGGCCAGTAGTGCAAAGATAAATTATTGATTTGAAATATTTATTGATTGATGTTACAGGTATAAAATATTGATGATGGAATTTTAAATCATAGAAGATAGTAGACATCATGCTCTACTTGACTCTTCTAATGGATTGCTATTTTTGCTGCAGTTGTTGATCTAAAACTCATTGTCTATCATAATCTGTCAGATTTTTCACTGTTGAGGACTAAGAATAATTTATTATTTATTATCTTAGTCATAATATTTTTTACTGGGCTAGTTGAGCTCACTCTTTTCCTTTTGGTTCCATTGTTCTTCTTAGGAAATGAAAGTGTAGCTGGGACTAGTCGGGGAGTGGAGTAAAGATCCAAGATAGTTATGATAGAAGTCCTCCCTATGTTGTAAAATAGTGTGTTAATAATCGTAATGAGGACTTAATTTGAGTGTGTATATTATCGTATTATATCCAACATAATATTTGTATTAAAACTCACAGTTTATGTGTGGTCATATTTTGCACGACAGAGTAATATATGGAATATGAAGATTTGAATTTGAATTCTGTACCATGTATTTTGGCGACTCAAAATGGGTTGTGTGGACCTATTTTGGGGGCGTCACAGTTGCTATCAGAGCTTAGGGATATGATCTCTGGCGGAGATCTGAGGCTAGAACTAGGAGAGGAGAGACGAGTAAAACCTTCGCTAGTGTGTCCTACCTACTCTTATTTGTTATTTAATTTGTCGGTCGAAATATAGGGATAATATATGATATGTTAATTTTTTTAATTAACACTTGTTTTGTGGAAGTATTTGAGAATGGCATTTTAAAATCTAGAGTTAAGCAATGGAGCATATAAGACCATTGAGACACTGCAATCAATAACCAAAATAATGTGCATCAGGAAGGCAATAATCCTCATGTAAACAACACCACCGACCAAATGATGAACGATGGGGGTGTTTAGGAGCTTTCTATAATTCATACAAAACCAGACGAGAGAGACTCCTGTTCAAAATGCAGGTGGAAATAATGATAACTCACGGCTGGTCACTGCTAAGCAATTCAAGGAGTTGGGACCGCCGAAGTTTTTGGGAAAGCCAGAGGCACTCAAGGCAGAAGCTTTGATTAAGCAGATCACCAAAATATTTGATGTTCTGGGATGCACAGAGGAGCAAATGGTTCCCTTCTCCACCTTTATGTTGCGTGGAGAGGCAGATTACTGGTGAGAATCTGTGAAACGTACTCATCTTTTTGCACTTAAGATGTCTTGGGTGAAGTTTCAGGAATTATTCAATGACAAGTATTTTCCAGAAAGTATTCGTCATATGAAGGACGTGGAATTCATCAAACTGGAACAGAACAATATGAATGTATCACAATACGAGGCCAAGTTTGCGGAATTATCTCGGTTTACATCCCATTTGGTGGATAATGAGGAACGAACGACACTAATGTTTTTGAGAGGTTTGAAACCTAAAATTCATCAATACCTCATTTCTCATAAACTTTGTTTGTATTCAGGTGTTGTTAATAAGGCTCAATTATTGGAACGAGATAACAAGACTATTCAACCAAAGGACAATAACCAAAAATACGATAATAGTAGTATCGGTGGCAACAGTCACCGGAATAATGATAACCAGCGTGGAGGAAATTATCATGCCAGAAATGGTAACCACTTCGGTGGTAATCTGGCCAAGATAATAGAAGAAGTGAGTCAAGTGGAAATTTTAGAAAGAGAAGATTCAACAATGACAACAGAAAGACATTTGCAGCAGCACCAGCACCAACACCCATTTTTAGGGGAGGAGAACGACCACCCGTCATATGTTACAAATGCGGATAAGAGGGACACATTAGTCCAAATTGTACACAACAATCCAAAGTGTATTACAATTGCGGAAAGGAAGGTCACATAGCTCGAGTGTGCCCTATAGCAAAGTCAAGTCTAGTTGGGATGGTGACACCAAAGGCTATCCCAGACAAGTCAAAGTCGGTGGTTCATGGGAGAGCTTTTGTCGTGACTTCCCAAAAAGTAAGGAACCCGAACAAAGTTATCACAGGTAACTAATCATAAACTCTTGCGAAGTCTATACCTTACTAGATACCGGTTCTACCCACTCTTTTATTTCACCTGCTTATGCTCAACGTTTGAACTTGAATCCTGAGAAATTAGACTTTGACTTATCTGTTAAAATTCTGTTGGGAGAAACCTTCGTTACATCCAAAGTTTAAAAATCTTGTTTGATTCAAATTGGCACCCTCACATTTCCTGTTGATCTCATTTGTTTGAAAATACTTGCATTTGATGTGATTTTAGGAATCGACTGGTTAACCACTCGGCATGCTAAAATTGATTATTTTTGTAAGGTCGTTAGCTTTCATATTCCTAACCAACCTGTTATGCGAATTCAAGCAACCAAACCACTAAAATCAATCAATGTCATTTCAAGTCATAAAGCCATTCGTTTATTGAAAACGAATGTCAAGCTTTCTTAGCCCATGTCACCGATTCAAAAAAAATGTCAGATTTGAATGATATTTCTGTTGTTAATAAATTTCCTGATGTATTTCCCGAAGAACTTCCTGTCCTACCCCTAGAATGTGAAGTTGAATTTTTTATTGACCTTGAACCCGGTACAAAACCCATTTCCAAAACCCCATATTGAATGAGTCCTATTGAACTTCAGGAGTTAAAGGTCCAACTACAGGAGTTGTTAAACATCAAACTTATTCGTCCTAGTACATCGCCTTGGGGTGCTCCTGTGTTATTCGTAAAGAAGAAAGACGGGAGTATGCGACTTTATATTGACTATCGAGAATTAAACCATGTCACCATCAAAAATACGTATCCGTTACCTCGCATTGATGACTTTTTTGACCAGTTGCAAGGTGCTAAATTCTTCTCAAAGATCTATCTTCGTTCTGGATATGATCAGTTAAAGATTAAAACTGATGACATTCCAAAAACTGCCTTCAGAACTCGAAACGGGCATTATGAATTCTTAGTCATGTCTTTTGGATTGACTAACGCTCCTGTTGCCTTCACGGATATGATTAATCGAATATTCAAGGAATATTTGGATCATTTTGTGGTTGTCTTTATTGATGACATCCTCATTTACACCAAAAGTTGTGAAGATCATGATCAACACTTGAGGCTGATACTCCAAAAGCTTCATGAAAACAAACTATATGCCAAGTTGAAGAAATGTGAGTTCTGGCTTGAGAAATTAACATTTCTTGGGCACGTGATATCAAAACATGGAATATCAGTTGACCCGACGAAGATTTAATAAATACAAAGTTGGGAGCAACCTAAGTCAGTAACCAAAATACGTAGCTTTCTGGGCTTAACTAGTTATTATCGAAGATTCATGGAAGAATTTTCTCGAATCGCCACTCCATTAACTCAGCTGACTCGAAAAGATACAAAATTTGGATGGAGCAAGGAATGTGAGAAGAGCTTCACAGAACTCAAGAGGAGACTCATTTCAGCACCTGTTCTGACAATACCATCAGGTTCGGAGAAATTTGTCATCTGTAACGATGTTTCAGGCAGAGGTCTAGGTTGTGTTCTCATACAACATGGAAAAGTTATAGCCTATACCTCTAGACAACTCAAAGAATATGAGATGAATCATCCTACTCATGATCTAGAGTTAGCAGTAGTTGTTTTCGCGCTAAAGATATGGACGCACTAGCTGTATGGAGAGAAAGTGGAGATCTATACAGATCATAAGAGCCTTAAATATTTCTTCACTAAAAAAGAACTGAACATGCGACAACGACGTTGGGTTGAGCTGTTGAAAGATTACAACCATACCATCTAATACCATCTTGGAAAAGCGAACGTGGTAGCTAACGCGTTGAGTAGAAGATCATATGCGGGAACGAGCTGTCAACACAAAGACCCATTTTGTATGACTTACAAAGGATGGAGATAGAGTTAAAGACTCCAGGGATCCACGTGAAGATGACAAATATACACGTAAAACCAGCTTTAATTGATAAAGTTAAAGCTTCTCAAGCTACAGACCCGAAGCTGATGAGTATGAAGAAGAAAGTACAAAAAGTTGTTATTCCAGAAGTAAGAATCGACTAAGAGGGAATACTTCGAGTCAATTCTAGATTTTTTGTTCCTAACGACTCTGATTTAAAGTATAAAATCACGATGGAGGCACATAACACACCGTTTGCAATCCATCTTGGAAGTACCAAAATGTATCGTGATCTTCATCATACATTTTGGTAGAGAAATATGAAGAGAGAGATCGCGGAGTTTATCTCAAGGTGTTTAACATGCCAACGTGTAAAGGCAGAGCATCAAGTACCAAAAGGACCATTACAACTACTTAAAATTCCAGAATAGAAGTGGGAACACATCAACATGGATTTCGTTATGGGTCTTCCTGTGACACCCCCAAATTCGGATCGTCACTGATCTCGAATTCGGTTCGTCACGTACTAATTCTAATAACAATTAAAATCTCAAACAATGGAATAACAAAATAATTTATATTGATATAAGATAAATATTCTCGTCCCAAGTCTCGGAACTATTACTAATACACTTCATAACTTAAACCAAACATATCTTAATACATAATATTAAATAAGTCTTAATACAACATAAAGAAAACATCCTAATATAAAAGAGCACAGATACTTCATAGCTTTGCCTTCGCTCTTGTCCTGTCCTGGGTTTCCACCTTGCCCTGCCCTAACTGAAATGTTTTAGGGAAAGCAAGAATGAGCACAAATTACCCAGCAAGTAATATAAGATAAGGGTGAAGATTTTTATAAATCGAGTTTGAAATATCAAGGTATAATCTTGATGATAATCAAGAGTTTGAAGAATAACATCATGAACAACGAGTATCAACAATTCTCAAATTAAAACCTTGGAATATGAAACGATAGTTCATTATAGATCAACAGATATATATGAATTCAAAGGCTATCAACGTATCCAACTGGATAAAGTAATTTATACTGAGCAGTCACTAAGTACTATTGAACATCTACTAGAATTATCAATATTAAATTGATAACCCAAAAATAAGTACGATTGATGATCAGTCTACAATACTCTATGTTATGCATAACACCACAATAATTTTCATGCGTGTGTTGGGGCTTCCAACAATATATACACTCCCCTTACCATAAGGGTTTTTCAACTCAGTTTTCAAAGATTCCGCACCAGTCAATTGGTTTGGATAGACACTTCCGCAATATTCAAGAGAAATGCTAAGTTCAACATGAATTACTAGCTCAAATGAAACAAGAGTTTATTCAATAAGCATACTAACTCAATTTAAACGAGTAAGTAAGACAGCTTGCTTTCACAAGGGTCCATTGCAAAGGTTAGGATACTTGTAATTAACAACACAAGAACGAGTTCAAGGAAACATGCACAATAAAAGAGTGTAAGTCGAAGAAACTTGCTTACAATATCCGTTGAATAAAGTAATGCAAGGGTTTAAGATACTTTCCTTATGTGTAGTCTATCCACGTAAAGCTAATCAACACTTTTGAATCCTATTATAATATATTTACATGTATAGGACACTCATTAGCTAAGCATATTCAGTACACAAGCTTGATATGTAATTCCAGTATACACATAGGGTTCTAACTTAGTCTTGTAACTTTATACGTATGTCATTACGTACTTGTACACACATAGCACGAAATTAGTTTATGCAATCACGGAACATAGTTATACTACGCATGACATTGCATTTAATCACAACGCTCAATTAATTATTATTATCCATGGACTTCCTTTTTACAAGTTAAACATCACTATGTTATATTGTCATCCCATATAAATATATATTGGTAGAGATTAGACCATGATCAGTAGCTTAAGTAACATTACAAGTCAGTTAATACAATCAGAAAACAAGCAGGCTGCATAAATTTTGAAAACAGACTGGCGCAGCTGCGCCCTGGTTAAGCCTAGAGACGGCGCAGCTGCGTTGTCCCCTAGCCAGACCAGGGTTAAGCTTTTGCCTCAATGCTTCTGTCCAATATGTAACCATACATTAACACATAGTTTATTCATATGTTAAAGGGTCTTAGATGCCTACATAACCTTTATAAGTCTAATCTTTCATGCAATGGTTCAAGATTAATATCTTTGATAACTTAAGGCTATATAAAGTCATGAAATCATAAAGGCTGTCATGTTTGACATGCATACATGGAAGGTGGTCATATAATCTATCAATAAGCATGCTCACATATTTCTACATCCTATACGCATAAATAGCATTGTTATTTGTTTGAAAACTTAATCAACCTCATACTCGATTAACTCGCATTGTTTCTAACAAGTATGTGCACATACATGATATATTAGCGATGTTAAAAGCACTATTAAGCATGTTAAAAATATCAGAATGCTATTACACTATGATCATGCAACTTAGTTTGCAAAAAGTCCGAACTTTACTTTTGAAATCGTTACGACTTAACCCATGTAGGCTAGCGTAAACTCAACACCTTGTATTCACATTTCATATGTAGTTAAGTCATGTTTACATGCTCACAAAGTTAGAATATCTCTCATGTGGTATTCATGGTTATTAGTTTCAAATATATCAAGTTTCCTTTAGTTAAAAGCCAAACAATTTAGACATGAACAAGGAAACCATGTATCAGTAATCATGCTAGCTTATGTTCATAATTTAGTCATATAAGTATATTATCATGCTAATATGGTCAAAATATGAATATCATACTTATATGTCAAAGTCCATTTTCAAAACTTATACTTTCTTTAGTAAATGTTCACTAATGAGGTCAAATATGTTCATGCTATATCATGACACATAAATTCACATGTTAACATGATCTTCATGTATATCTAGACCACACAAACGTGCTTACAAAGTCAGAACATAAACATCAACATAATATGTGAAAGTCTATTTTAGAAACTTTAAGTTTATTTAGCAATGTATACTAACGACGGCAAAGCAACTCATGCCACATCAAGAGTCACATATGCACAAGTTAAACATGTTCTCCAAGCATTGCTTGATAGTAGTGTGCATACAAGCCAATCATGTATGATGATAAAGCACGTACTTTGTAAATAATCTTATTTATTTATTAATAAAATATTCATTTATTAAAGACATTTAATTATCTACATGGTGCTGTTTTTATAATATGTAAATAACCCATAGTTTTAAGCAATGCTTTTAGAATCATGATGATGATCATGCTAATGAGATCTAAATTCTTAGAAAGCTCTAAAACTAAAATAGTTCCCAATTGTGGGATTACTAAAAAGGGGATTAGTAAATCTGGATAGATTGGTACATATGTTGCTTGCTCATCGGATGAGGTTGATTGATCTCATGATCATTTGTGTGGAGACACTAAAGCAAGTATGTAGGTGCTTATTGGAGAATAAGTTCACTGAACGTGACTCGCTATGGAATACCTAATGGAGTTTTACTCGCCTGTCAATAGGAATTCCTAATGTGATAGTAGTACAAGTGATCCTTGGACTTGAGATCATCATAGTATCTTGTATGTAATGAATTATACTTTGACTTATTCCTTAAAGTCCTTTAGGGTATATAAAAGGGTATGCTTGGGTATAATGAGTTACATATGGAGATAATGAATGATCAATAAAGAATCTACCACCTCTAGTGAAAGAGGAGATATGTCCTATGTGATTCGTTAAATGACAACCCAGGAATCCTTGGCCAAGGTAAAATGAAATTAGAAAGGAGTTTCTAATTCGCATTATTTGGAGTTGTGCATTTTCTAATCGAAATACATATAATTAAATAAAATAAAACTTGACAGTAAATTCATGTCTTATATTTAATTGGGACATTGTATGGTGGAAGGATTGAATTGTATGGTAACTATTTACTCACAGGTTCTTTTATGATTAATGTTGAAATCTATATTATTTGAAAAGTCGTTGATCGCTAGGGAGGCTTATCCCTATTGTAGAATAAATATTATTTATTTAAATAGATTATTAGTTTAATTTATTTATTTAAATAAGATTAGAATTGTTCTAATTGATTTATTCACAACCGGTTTAATATAGAGAACCTAAAGGGTCACACCATAAAAGGAAGAATAATTATTTAAGAAGGTAATGGCATAATCGTAATAATGTATTTAGTGTAATTACTTTAATCTATAGTGATAGAATAAATTAAATAGCTTAATATTTATTATTTAATATTTTGGAAATATTAAATATAAATTAATAAGAGGAGTCTTATTAATATTATTACAATTATTATTATTTTAATTTCTAAAGGAGTTTAGTAATTAATTTAATATTAGTACTCTCATTTATTCCTAATAAGATTAAGAGATAAATTAATTAAATGAATTTAATTAATTATTCCCCATGTGATGGGAAGCCTAAATTAATTAAAGGAGTTTAATTAATAAAAAGAAATCCCATGTCTAATAGGATTAGAAGGGTTAACCAATATCTATATAAGAGGAGTCTTATAATAGATATCAGTTGAGGCAATTCTAATTGTTGGAGAGTACTCCTTTTCTATAGAGGATAGAAAACTAAGCCAACCACCCTCCTTCTTGATAATTCATCTTCCTTGGTGGATCACCTCTAGAGGCCAAACACTTGGGTGGCTAACGTTGATCAAAGGAAGGAATCTAACCCAGAAATTCAAGGAGATCACGAAGAACAAGGAGTTGAACTCGTACATGTTGAAGCTTCGTTTTACAAGGGTATGATTCCATAACTTCTTATTTATCGTTTTAAATTAATAATTTGCATAAAGGATGATCCGGGTAATGGTTTTGTAGAAATTTTTTAAACTCTGATATACCATGCTTCCGCTAATTTTTACAATTTGATTGCATCACGATTTCGTACAAACCCAACAGTGGCATCAGAGCCAAATATTTATGCAATTATTAATTTATTTTTGATTTCATATACATATGGGTATGTATTTAAAAATAATTTATTGGGCATAATTTTATTGTATAAAATTATTTTTTTTAAGAAAAAAAAATGACGTTTTTTTTTTTGGGACGAATCACAATTTTTTTTTTGGGGTGCTAATCTTGAATTCTGCAAGGAAAAGGTGTTGTCTCTTTCTTACTCCAAAAAGAAGGTGACCCATCAGGAAAGGACTATTTTAATAAACCTGCAGGACTCTTTTAATAAAAGAAGGTGACTTCTTTTTAAAAAATAAATGTGAATTTATATTTTATATATATATATATAACCTGATTCGTTATATAAATATATATAATATATACGGTAATATCAAATATATATATATATATATATGATATATATATATATATGATATATTTATATATTATATTCTAAATAATTTTATAATTAAAATAAAGAGTTTATTTTAATCTTGAAATTGGATTTCATGCAATTTAAAATTGCCCATTAAATGATACTCATATATATATGGAATGTTTTAATTCATGAGATGAATATTTATTTATTGATATATATATGGTGATATGTATGATAATAAATGGGGATTGATTATGGACTATTTGACCAATGTGATTGGATTTTATTTTAGTTGAATGCTTGAATGAATGGGTTTTATTAAATGGGGTCTGTGTACCTCGTCTTCTCTAATTTTTTTTTCTTGATGTAAAATTCTATCTCCCTCCTATGTACTCCCCCTTGACTGCTGATCAAGGTTTCTATTTAAATTAAATAGTTTAATGTAATAGAAATAGTTAGAATTATCTTGAAGAAATTGGATACCAAGGAGCAAGGAGCGCATGAAGACCCGTTTGTATGGAGCCCGGGTTTAAATGTAATAGTTATATTTAAATTTAAATTCTTGCACTCCTAGGTTTGACCTTTTGGTTCACTTGGTGGCTCTAGTGAACCAAACTAGAATAAAAGTCCATAATCAATCCGGGTAGAATACAGTATTCTATATTGCATGCTAAATATTATATATATATTATATTTTATACAAACATGCTTCGCATGTTAAATAAAATGACGCGTATTATATATATATATATATGTGTGTGTGTGTGTGTGTGTGTGTGTGTGTGTGTGTGTGTTCATGCGCGCTAAATAAGATGAGACAAATAATAACAAACCCCTCAAAGAAATAATATTGAGTCCGAAGCGTTCAAATGATATTTGGAATATCAAACGTCGCCTTCTAGCATGATAAATTAATAGAGTATTAAATATTTAATATGAGCTTGTTGTGTTATCCACAAGGCGAGTATTGCATATTTAAGATGTTAATTAATCACATTTGATGCTTATCAAGAAAATTGAACGATCTAGTCTTGTTGTGCTATCCACAAGGACGAACATTTTTCTTTTTTGAATTTATGGAAGTGCTAGGCTGGACTTAACTTAAATCATTTTAGTTCGGATGTGCACACACTTGACCATTATGATTTAAGAGGCAAAATAAAAAGAGTTATATAGTGATGTAATTGACAAGAGTTGTTTACCTATTTATTTGTATATCGCTTGTTGTGCTATCCACAAGGTTATATACATTTGAAATGAGATCCTTATTCTCACTAGCAAATCTTTAATTAGATGTTGCCGAACTATATAAGTGAGGGTAATATAGTTTGATAAAAATAGTGGGAGATACCAATTTAAAATAAAGACCTAAATTTATTTTGGTATGCAAAATTAATAAAATGAATGTTTGCTAAAATGTTGTTTTTCACATGCAGAATTTTAAAAAATGTCAAAATCACTAATTTCACTGCGAAGCATACTTGATGCTAATAAGCTTACCGGGCCGAATTATACGGACTGGCTAAGAAATCTGAGAATAGTTCTCACTGCTGAAAAGATTTCTTATGTCCTAAACTCACCTGTCCCTGGAACTGTTCCAGAAACAGCCTCTGAGGAAGAGATTGCCACCATTGTAAAGTGGCAAGATGATGCATCTGTGACTCAATGCATCATGCTCGCATCCATGAATAACGAGCTTCAGCGTCAGTACGAAAATATGGATGCTCCTACTATGTTGATTCACCTCAAAGAGTTGTATGGTGAACAAAGTAGGACTGCTAGATATGAGATATCTAAGGAGCTCTTCCGATCTCGGATGACCAAGGGCAAAGTGAACATAAAGGAACAAAAGAAATCTGATCCAGCTAGCAAAGGAATGTGCTTTCATTGCAACGAGCCGGGTCATTGGAAGAGGAACTGCAAGAAGTTTCTGGCAAAGAAGAAGCTTGGAGAAGCTTCGACTTCCAATCAAGGTTTGTTCATGATTGAAATTAATTTTTCAGAAAGTCAAAATTCTACTTGGGTATTGGATACCGGCTGTAGTTCTCACATATGTAATATTGTGAAGGGACTGGTCAGAAGTAGAAAGCTGAGCAATGATGAGGTCATCCTACGAGTGGGGAATGGAGCAAAGGTTGCTGCATTAGCTGTAGGGACTTATTGTTTAGTAATGCCTTCGGGCAAGTCCATTTATCTTAATAATTGTTATTATGTTCCGAATATTATTAAAAACATTATTTCAATTTCTGTATTGGATATGTTAGGATTTAACGTTGTTATAAAAAATAATAGTTGTTCTATTTATAAAGACGATGTTTTATATGGTATTGAAAATTTGCGAAATGGACTTTATACACTTGACTTACAAGAAAATATTTTTCAAATTGAACAAACTAAGAAAAGGAAAAGAGATGATATTAATTATACTTACATGTGGCACTGTAGACTCGGTCATATCAATGAAACAAGATTATCCAAGTTGCATAAAGATGGGCTCCTTGAGTTATCTGATTATGAATCATATCCAACTTGTGAATCTTGTTTCATGGGTAAAATGACTAAATCTCCTTTTAGTGGAAAAGGAGAAAGAGTTACAGAGTTGTTGGCATTGATTCACACAGACATTTGTGGACCTATGACAACAAGTGCACGGGGTGAGTATTCTTATTTTATTACTTTCACTGATGATCACTCAAGATTTGGATATGTGTATTTAATGAAATACAAGTCAGAATCATTTGAAAAGTTCAAAGAGTTCAGAAGTGAAGTAGAGAAACAAACGGGCAAGAGTATAAAGATACTTTGATTAGATCGAGGTGGAGAATACTTAAGCGGTGAGTTTCTCAATTGTCTCAAAGAAAATGGTATAATCTCACAATGACTCCTCCAGGTACACCACAGTTAAATGGAGTATCTGAAAGGAGAAATCGAACACTGTTGGACATGGTTCGATCCATGATGAGTTTTACCGACCTTCCAATTTCTTTCTGGGGATATGCCCTAAAAACGGCTGCATACCTACTTAACAAGGTACCTACCAAATCCGCCCCAAAGACTCCATATGAGATGTGGAAGGGGAGGAAACCAAATCTTAAGCATGTTAAGACTTGGGGTTGTCCAGCTTATGTCAAAAAGTTTGAAAATGATAAGCTACAGACTAAATCCGATAAGTGTAGATTTGTGGGATACCCTAAAGAAACTTTAGGGTATTATTTCTATCATCCAACTGATCAAAAGGTGTTTGTTGCAAAACATGCTGCCTTCTTGGAAAAGGAGTTTATCCATGAAGGGGTCAGTGGGAGTAAGATATATCTTGAAGAAATTCAAGAACCACAAATTACCACGGATCAAAGTCAGGAACCCGACCAAGTAGAAGAACCTACTATACCACACCCTGTTCGTAAATCTGGAAGAGTACCGAAGATACCTGAGAGGTATGGATTCGTTATAGAGGATGACGATGAGGTACACATCATGAATGATGATGATCCATTGAATTACGAACAGGCTATGAGTAATAAAGACTCAGGAAAATGGCTTGAAGCTATGAAATCCGAAATGGACTCCATGTATGAAAACAAAGTATGGACTTTGGTTTCACCACCTGAAGGCATTAAGCCTATTGGGTGTAAATGGGTCTTTAAAAGAAAGACTGGAGCGGACGGCAAGGTAGAGACCTATAAGGCCCGACTGGTTGCAAAAGGTTTTAAACAAAGGCAAGGAGTTGACTATGATGAAACCTTCTCACCAGTAGCCATGCTCAAGTCCATTCGGATTTTTCTTGCGATTGCAGCTTACAAAGACTATGAGATCTGGCAGATGGACGTGAAAACGGCCTTCCTCAATGGGAAACTTGAGGAAGATGTGTATATGACACAGCTAGAGGGATTTGTTTCAAAGGTTGGAACAAATCAAGTCTGTAAGCTGCAACGATCCATTTATGGATTGAAGCAAGCTTCTCGTAGATGGAACATTCATTTTGATGAGACAATCAAAGAGTTTGATTTTATCAAAAATGACGATGAACCATGTGTGTACAAGAAGGTTAGTGGGAGCGCAGTTTCATTCCTTGTATTATATATTGATGATATATTACTGATAGGGAATGACATTCCTATGCTACAATCGATTAAAATCTGGTTATCTAAACACTTCTCCATGAAGGACTTGGGAGAAACATCCTATATTTTGGGGATAAAGATCTATAGAGATAGATCTAAAAAGATGCTTGGTTTATCCCAAGGAACGTACATTGATGCAATGCTAAAGAGATTTAGCATGGAAGATTCCAAAATAGGTCTCATGCCGATGAGCCATAGAATATATATCTCCAAGAAACAGGCCCCAAAGACACCTGAGGAGAGAGCCCGTATGAGTAAGATCCCTTATGCTTCTGCAATAGGATCTATCATGTACGGTATGATATGTACTAGACCAGATGTTGCTCATGCACTTAGTGTAACGAGAAGATACCAGTCAAATCTAGGAGAAGAGCACTGGAAGGCAGTGAAGAATATCCTAAAATACTTGAGAAGGACTAAGGATATTTTTCTTGTCTACGGTGGGTCTGAATTAAAACTCGAGGGCTTCACAGACTCAAGTTTTCAAACTGACCAAGATGACAGTAAATCTATTTCGGGGTATGTTTTTACCTTGAACGGAGGCGCAGTGAGTTGGAAGAGTTCCAAGCAGCAAACAGTTGCTGATTCAGTGACAGAGGCAGAGTATATAGCTGCAAGTGAAGCTGCAAAGGAAGCTGTTTGGATGAAGAAGTTCATAACTGAACTTGGTATGGTTCCTAGCATTGGAGAAGCAGTTCCCATTTACTGTGACAACACAGGAGCAGTTGCACAGGCTAAGGAACCAAGGTCTCATCAAAAATCTAAACACATGTTGCGGCGATTTCACTTGATCAGGGAGATCATTGAAAGTGGAGACGTCACCTTGGAGCGTGTAGACTCTCGGAGCTTGTAGACTCTCAAGACAACATTGCAGATCCATTTACTAAAGCTTTAACACAACAGCAGTTTGATCGTCACTTAGAGAAGATGGGTATGAGATACCATGGCGATTGGCTTTAGTGCAAGTGAGAGATTGATAGTAGTGTGCATACAAGCCAATCATGTATGATGATAAAGCACGTACTTTGTAAACAATCTTATTTATTTATTAATAAAATATTCATTTATTAAAGACATTTAATTATCTACATGGTGCTGTTTTTATAATATGTAAATAACTCATAGTTTTAAGCAATGCTTTTAGAATCATGATGATGATCATGCTAATGAGATCTAAATTCTTAGAAAGCTCTAAAACTAAAATAGTTCCCAATTATGGGATTACTAAAAAGGGGATTAGTAAATCCGGATAGATTGGTACATATGTTGCTTACTCATTGGATGAGGATGATTGATCTCATGATCATTTGTGTGGAGACACTAAAGCAAGTATGTAGGTGCTTATTGGAGAATAAGTTCACTGAACGTGACTCGCTATGGAATACCTAATGGAGTTTTACTCGCCTGTCAATAGGAATTCCTAATGTGATAGTAGTACAAGTGATCCTTGGACTTGAGATCATCATAGTATCTTGTATGTAATGAATTATACTTTGACTTATTCCTTAAAGTCCTTTAAGGTATATAAAAGGGTATGGAGTTACATATGGAGATAATGAATGATCAATAAAGAATCTACCACCTCTAGTAAAAGAGGAGATATGTCCTATGTGATTCGTTAAATGACAACCCAGGAATCCTTGGCCAAGGTAAAATGAAAATAGAAAGGAGTTTCTAATTTGCATTATTTGGAGTTGTGCATTTTCTAATCGAAATACATATAATTAAATAAAATAAGACTTGACAGTAAATTCATGTCTTATATTTAATTGGGACATTGTATGGTGGAAGGATTGAATTGTATGGTAACTATTTACTCACAGGTTCTTTTATGATTAATGTTGAAATCTATATTATCTGAAAAGTCGTTGATCGCTAGGGAGGCTTATCCCTATTGTAGAATAAATATTATTTATTTAAATAGATTATTAGTTTAATTTATTTATTTAAATAAGATTAGAATTGTTCTAATTGATTTATTCACAACCGGTTTAATATAGAGAACCTAAAGGGTCACACCATAAAAGGAAGAATAATTATTTAAGAAGGTAATGGCATAATCGTAATAATGCATTTAGTGTAATTAATTTAATCTATAGTGATAGAATAAATTAAATAGCTTAATGTTTATTATTTAATATTTTGGAAATATTAAATATAAATTAATAAGAGGAGTCTTATTAATATTATTACAATTATTATTATTTTAATTTTTAAAGGAGTTTAGTAATTAATTTAATATTAGTACTCTCATTTATTCCTAATAAGATTAAGAGATAAATTAATTAAATGAATTTAATTAATTATTCCCCATGTGATGGGAAGCCTAAATTAATTAAAGGAGTTTAATTAATAAAAAGAAATCCCATGTCTAATATGATTAGAAGGGTTAACCAATATCTATATAAAAGGAGTCTTATAATAGATATCAGTTGAGGCAATTCTAATTGTTGGAGAGTACTCCTTTTCTATAGATGATAGAAAACTAAGCCAACCACCCTCCTTCTTAATAATTCATCTTCCTTGGTGGATCACCTCTAGAGGCCAAACACTTGGGTGGCTAACGTTGATCAAAGGAAGGAATCTAACCCAGAAATTCAAGGAGATCACGAAGAACAAGGAGTTGAACTCGTACATGTTGAAGCTTCGTTTTACAAGGGTATGATTCCATAACTTCTTATTTATCGTTTTAAATTAATAATTTGCATAAAGGATGATCCGGGTAATGGTTTTGTAGAAATTTTTTAAACTCTGATATACCATGCTTCCGCTAATTTTTGCAATTTGATTGCATCACGATTTAGTACAAACCCAACATTGCTAAGCCATACAAACATGCTTAAAAGTCAGAATGTGAACCTCACATGCATATGTGAAGTTTGTTTTAAAAACTCTAACTTTCATTTCGAAAACTATAACTTTCTTTAGTAATTATATACTATCATAGTCAAACATGCACATACTATGTCAATGTACTCATATATACATGTTAACCATGTTCTCGTGCTTGTCTAAGTAGTATTAACACGTTGGTACTTAACAGATTTGTTAACAGAAGCAGGATCTAAAATCAGGTACCGGCGCAGCTGCGCTGCACCCAAGAACAAATTGGGCGCAGCTGCGCCACTTCCCGGCCAGAACTAGAAAGGCCTCTGTTCGGCAGATTTCAAAGCCAAACACAAAATTCTCCTACAAAATTCATTCCAACACAGTCACATTGCTATATTAGATGCATATAAACTTACATAACAACTAACAATCATTCTCCAATCCAATTATCATGTAATTCATGTATAATCAATAATCTATCAAGTTTTAAAAATGAAGAACAATGAAATAAGAGTTACCTCTGCTAAGCTTGGATTGGGTTCACTGCTATATCAGACTTTCTCAATTCACAGGCCCTCACCTCAATGATATACTCCCTCTCAACTCTTAGTTAACAGAAACTCTGCAAATGAAAAATAGAAGGAGGGAGCTTCATTTATAGAGAATGAATTACACAGATAATAGCTTTGTTCATAAATTTCAACCAACGAGAAAAGCAAAAACTCAGAGGTTAAGGGAGAGTTGTTGGGTAGTTGGTGAATTTCACTATTGGAGCCACTCCCCTTGTGATCATGATGGCTAGAATGCTGAGTTTGAGAGAAGAGACAATAGGCTAGCCATTGAGTTATACACGTGAGGAGAGAGATGACAATCAATTTGGGACAAGCTTATGTAGAACTCATCATTTGGCAAATGAAATAAATACAACACTTAGGTTTATTTTATGTTCACATTATATATACTTAGGCTAAATACACATGTATGTATACATAGGTTGTAATTTTATTTAGAGTCACAATGTAGTTTTTAATAAGGTAATAATATTACAATGTAGTAAGTTGAGGTACATGTATATCTCTCAATATATAATCCATGTACATTTATAATACCGAACATAATCCAATTGGGTATTATCTTTTCACATGACCACAAACAATATTATTTTAATTATTTATATTTATTAAAATTATTATTATTTTAATTCTACATTAATATTTAATATTAAAATAGATAACCATTTATTTGTTTCCTCACATATTATTAAGTATACACTTAGTTTAATAATACATAAGTACACCTTTAATGTCCTTACACATACATATAGTCACATATACATTATTATATAACTTCCACAATTCCTTAAACCTTAATATATAATTCTCATATATTATATAGTCTTATTAAAGTGTCACCCTACACTTTATATAATGTTGTTTGACTTAGTATTGCACAATGTACACATAGCATGTATTCATGTAACTTACACCATTTAACCAATCTTAATATATAATTCTTGTATATTATATGAAATCACATGTTACTATCACATTACACTTTATATAATATAATTGTAACTACTATACATTATGAGTCTAATTATCACACACTTTGCACACAACAATTAGTCGAGTAAATATAATCTTATTATATTTATAAATCATTTATTTACTCATAAATGTTTTGTTGCTCACAATAACAAATTATTAATAATTACTCATTAATAGGCTATCACTAATCACAACGATTAATTAACAATGTAATATTAATTAATCCTTCACTTATTGATCTCCCTCTTTAATTAATTAAATCATTATCATTTTCATTCTCATGCCACACAAGGCATTCTACGAGTTCGTCGCAATTCCCCATATTTCCTCAATTATTATAAATTTAATTTAATATAATCGAATTACTTTTCTCATAACTCATAAAAATTTATGTTCAAATAAGTATTCATTTTCTTATTATATCAATAAAAAAAAAAAAATTATTCATGAAATTCACGGTTCTTACATCCTCCCCCCTTATAAAAATTTTGTCCTCGAAATTGGTACAGGGTCACACAAATAAATGGGGATAATCCCTCATCGTCCTATCTTCTAATTCCCACGTGGCCTCCTTGGCATCGTGGTTTTGCCAAAGCACTAACACAGAAGATATAATTTTATTTTTTAATATCTGTTCTTTCTTATCTAGTATTAGGACAAGAATTTCTTCATATACTAGATTCTTCTCTACTCGAATGGGTTCATAGGGTATTACACGCTTATAATTAGGCTTATATGGTCGTAAAACACACTGTGGATGTGTTCCAGTTCAAGAGGTAAGGCTATCTCGTACGTCACTTTGCCTACTCTCTTCAATACTTAAAAAAAAATTCACGAACCCCAGTCTCAATTCCTCTTTCTTATCTAATCTTATCTTCCCTTTACAAGGAAACATTTAAGAAATACAACTACCGACTTCAAAATCTTGATTGTGACGATGCCAATCTTCGTGTTTCTCATGTTGATCTTGAGCTGCTACTAATCTGGCTCTTTTGTCTTCATAACGCCTGCCATTCGTCATACTAAATTCGGTCCCAATTGAAGTCGTCGTTCTCTAACCTCATCCCAACATAGCGGTGTTCTGCACTTTCTTCCATGGAGAGCTTCGTATGATGGCATACCAATATTCGTATGATAATTATTACTATAAGCGATTTCCACTAACGGTAAGTGATCTTCCAAGTTACCTTTAAAATCCATTATGCAAACTCTTCCAAAATTTTGAAGTGGAGCGCGGGTTTCGATCGAAAATATTTGACACCGATATTTCGTGTTGCAAAATAATTTCCTTAACGTATAATTCTGCTAACTGATTTAAATTGAATCGAATATTTATTGGTAGGGAGTGCGTCGTCTTTTTCAATCGGTCGACGTATTCTACAACTTCTCGTCTCATATTGACCACTAAAAGTGTCTTCAAAGATCCCGATACGTTTTTGTGCTTCCTGGGTGAGCAAAATTATGCCAAATTACACGCCTTATGAAAATTTTTATCTCGCAATTTAGTTACAGTTGACTTTCACACTCTATCCAACAGCGTTGGACAAACCTCTATTACAAAACTTCCCTTTGGACTTTCTGGGTCCCTTCACTTCTATTTCCAATCTCTCCATCTTCCTGATTAATTCCTCTTTGACTATCAACTTGAATAACTTCTCCATTCCCTTTTTCTACTTAGCATGTCAGCTACTACGTTTTCCTTTTCCAGGTGATAGAGAATTTCGCAGTGGTAGTCTTTGATTAGTTCCAACCACCTCCTTTGTTGAATATTTAACTCCTTCTATGTGAAGATATATTTCAGACTCTCGTGGCTCGTATATATCTCACATCTCTCCCCAAATAATGTCTCCAAATCATTAATGCAAAAACTACTGCCACTAACTCTAAGTTGTGAGTAGGGTATTGTCTCCCTTAGTCCTTTAATTGTCGTGATGCATACGAAATGACCTCGCCATGTTGCATAAGCGCACAGCCAAGTCCCTTGTGCGATGCATCACTATACACCACAAAACCTCCCGTATTATTTGGTAAGGATAATACAGGCGCCTCGCTCAATCTCTTTTCTTCAACTCATTGAAACTCTCTTTATACTTCTCCGCCCAATTAAACTTCACCGTCTTCCTCGTTAGATTGGTCTACGGGATCGCTATCTCAGAGAAATTTGGGGATAAATCTTTAATAGTACCCAGCTAACCCTAACAAACTTCATACTTCCGTCAGCGTCTTGGACTGCTCCTAATTACCTACCGCCTACACCTTTGCCGGATCTGACGTGCTCTAAAACTAACCTTCTTCATCCAAAATTTGCACTTTGAAATTTCACGTACATCTTCTCCTTTCTTAATGCTTCTAATACCCTCTTCAGATGTTTAGCGTACTCTTTCTAAGCCTTGTTGTCTATTCTTGGTAACAGATACCTATTCTTAATAATCACTTTGTTCAACTCCTGATAGTCGATACAAAGCCTTCTCGATCCATCCTTCTCCTTGACAGACAACACTGGTGCTCCCCAAAGGAAACACACTCGGCTGAATATATCCTTTATTTAACATTTCTTGTAATTGCATTATTAAATCCTTCATTTCCTACCGGCGCCATACTTAATATCGAGCTTTCGAAATCGATGCAGTTCCTGGTACTAAATTTATTACAAATTTGTTTTCTCTATCTGGCAGAAGGTCGGGCAGATCGTCTGGGAATACGTCTTGAAATATTCTTTCTAGTGATATATTCTTTAGTTCTACTCCCGCTCTCTTAGTATCTACAATAAAGGTGAAACAATCTGCATAAACTTTTCTTAACAATATCTTGGCTTGCATCATCGTAAGGCAACACAATTACCTAAACGACGAGCTACCATAAAACACTTCCTTAGACCGGTTTGGAGTCTGAAGGTTCACACTTTCTTCTGACAGTCAATTATCGTATCATGGTTATATAATCAATCCATTCCTAGTATCCCATCAAACTCTCCAAATTTTATCGAAATTAAGTCTATGCTTATCTTATGTCCCCTAATTTATGCGCAATAATATCGGCAACCGAATTCTAGAGGAATTACTTCCTTATTCACAACTTCTATGTTCAAAGAATTTCCTAGTTGTTCTTGGGGTAACTTAGTCGTCAGATGCAAAGGGAAAGATAGCACTCGAATCAGATAATATATACACATTTATATTATTGATTAAGATAGCACCTGACATCACAACTTGGAACGCCACTGCATCATGTATCATAACGTTAGTCGTACATGGCATTGGTTCACTCGATTGAGCTGGTTCAATTATCGTCATCTCCCCGCTATGGCTTCCCTTGTTGCCATCTTCTTCCTTCCTTCCTTTCTTTGGGCAGTTCTTAACCTGATAATCCGTTTACCTACAAGCAAAGCATCCTTCGATCTTCTTCGGGTTTGGGCAATTCGGGGAAATATGCCCTTCCTGGCCGCAGCTATAGCAAACGCCTCGTCCCTTCCAGCACTCTCCTTGATTACTCTTTCCATATTTTGGGCAAACCTTGTTCTTTTTCTTGAGTCCTTCCTGGTGACTTCTTATCGGATTGTTGTTGATGTTTTTGTTGTCCCGTCTTCTTTTGTTTCCGTTTCCCTTCTCGTTCGTTTCCTTCTGCCAATTACGTATTTGACGTTTTTCAGATCCATACGCAAAACACTCTTTGGAACTGGGACGTATTAGACGAAAGTGCCATTTTCAAGTATACTGGGATGAGGTGGGTGAAGCAACATTGTTGGGACCAGAGTTGGTACGCATAACTACAGAAAAGATTCAAATGATCCAGAGACGTATAAAAATAACACAAGATCGACAAAAGAGTTATGCTGATCTTCATCGAAGGGACACGGAATTCAATGTCAGAGTCTATGTATTGTTATGTGTTGCTCCATGGAAAGGAGTTACGAGATTCCGAAAAAGAGAAAAGCTCAACCCACGATTTATTGGTCCATTTGAAATTCTAGATCGAGTAGGAACTATGGCCCATAGACTCGCCTTACCGCCAAGCATGTCTCGTGTTCATAACGTTTTTTACATATCCATGCTACGTAAATATGTGAAAGACCCAAAACACATTATTAAATTAGAACCACACGAGATAACTAAAGATTTAACGTATGAGGAGGTACCTGTCAAGATCTTGGATAAGAAGGAATATATTCTACGCTCAAAGGTTATACCTCTAGTCAAAGTTTTATGGAGAAACCATGATATTGAGGAAATGATCTGGGCGTTAGAATCTGAAATGAAAGTAAGGTATCCTCACCTCTTCAAAATATCAGGTACGTATATCAATTTCGAAGATGAAATTTCATAAGGATGGGAGGTTGTAAGACCCCAACTTTTTATGAATAAAGATTTAATTTTCTCTAATTATTATTCTAAATAGTAAGGTGATAATTTAATAAATGCTATAGTTATGGGTGATATGTGCAAATTTTACAAAGTAAGCAAGTTGTCATAAAATATTCGTTGTGTCGGAGAATATTCGTTTGGTCGGAAAATATTCTTTTTGTCGGAGATAATTCGTACGACGGCGCAATCATTGGTGGACCCCACAACGGAATAATTGTCAGATATAAAGCAACAGAAATAACTTTTTTATAAAAAATAACAGCAAAACTCGTACCGCTAAACTGTTGAAATATCCGGTGATAAAAGTACAGTAATACGCATTATTGCACAGTAGCACATGGTATTGCAAAATATCTCTGATTATTAATTCTTACGTAAGAAGTCACTCAGTATTTAAAAATTACCACAGTAGTTGCTGCATAGTATCTCATATTATTGCTCAATTATTATCACAGTATCATCTGTACAATATTTTATATTATTAAATCAATAATTGCCATGACACAGTTATTCATATTATTATTTGCATTATTGACAATGTCTAGAAAGTTCTGTTGAGGAAAGGGGTTATGTTATTTAATTGCGCCCCAATAAGGAGAAACTCTTATCGGAAAACCCTCTCTTTCTTGAAAATGATCTGGTTGTCACTATTGTGAATTATAATATTAATGATGAATAGTTGTTGAAAGATTAAAAATGTGTTGATTAAAGATAAGTGAATTGTGATAAATATTTATTCAATTTTTGATATAAATAGTGGGGTTTATCATGAGGCGTTTGTTGTATGCTTGACTTTTATTTCATGGGGAGAAGTGCTAATTTTATAGACCGTTGGTTGAAGTTTTAATAGTAAATCAATATGGACCGTCGGTTGAAGTTTTAATAATAAATCAATATGAATCGTCATATTAAAGTTTTAATAGTAAATCAATCTGGACCGTCCGTGAATCAGTTACTATTTAGTCCATTCTCCTATAAATAGAAGCTCATTTCTTCCTTCTTTCTCACCAATTCACTAAAGTTATAGAGAGAGAAACTATAGAGAGAATAAGAGAGAAAGAAAAAAAGTATTCTGCTACTACGCTATTGTAGTATCTAATCTCCTACTAAAGTAAATGATGTTATTTTCTTTCAATACTCGTAAGGGTTATCATTCTATTCCTTTTTAAACTTTGGGAATAGCATGTCTACGCGGATTACCGCATGCCTGGTGATAACCCTTCTTATTCATTCTTTATTAAGTTGTGGGAATGATTTGTCTACGCGGATTACCGCATGACGGGTGAAAATCTATTTGCAGTTTTTTATATTATTTCATATCATATTCCTAAATCTAAACTTACTATTGCTTTTATAACTCCTGAAATGATTAGAAATTCCTTGAGGTTTGCGCTTCATCTAATATCATTTCACTGGAATATTAGTCTGAACTTTATTATTAAATTTTTATCTTTTCATGTTGGGTTACTATCCATCCGGGGTACTATTCATACGGTACTATTCATTCGGGGGTACTATTTATATGGTACTATTCACGAGTAATGTTTACAACAAAATTTAATCTTCCTTTCTTTGTTAAAGTTATCTTTTATGAATCTTATTATTGAAATTGGATCCATGTTTTGATCTTCATATTGACAATTTGGACATTCTTGAACTCTGGATAAATTAAATTATAAATCTTTAATATTTACCCTTGATCTCACTGGATTTATTCTTTATATCATTGTCATAATCCTCAGACTTAAATTATGGTTAAAATTATCTTTGGCCCGTAGTGCAACTATGAACTGTTGATTGATGAATATCTTTGGCCCGTAGTGCAAAGGTGGACATGTGTTTGTCATGATCATGACCACTGGTGATACAAATTAATATTTTTGGTCCGTAGTGCAAAGATAAATTATTGATTTAAAATATTTATTGATTGGTGTTACGTGTATAAAATATTGATGATGGACTTTTAAATCATAGAAGATAGTAGACATCATGCTCTACTTGACTCTTCTAATGGATTGTTATTTTCGCTGCAGTTGTTGATCTAAAACTCGTTGTCTATCATATTTTGTCAGATTATTCATTATCTTAGTCATATTATTCTTTACTGAGCTAGTTGAGCTCACCCTTTTCCTTTTGGTTCCATTGTTCTTCTCAGGAAATGAAAGTGTAGTTGGGACTAGTCGGGAAGTGAAGGAAAGATCTAAGATAGTTATGATAGAAGTCTTCACTATGTTGTAAAATAGTGTGTTAATAATCGTAATGAGAACTTAATTTGAGTGTGCATATTTTTGTATTATATCCAACACAATATTTGTATTGAAACTCACAGTTTATGTGTGGTCGTATTTTGCACGACAGAGTAATAGATGGAATAGAAAGATTTGTATTTGAATTCTGTACAATGTATTTTGAAGACTCAAAATGGGTTGTGTGGACCTATTTTGGGGGCGTCACAATACGAGTATAGGCATGCCTCCTTATGAAGCTTTATATGGAAGAAAGTGTAGAACACCACTATACTAGGATGAGGTAGGAGAACGTCGACTGCTTGGACCAGAATTGGTTCAGTAGACTGCAGAGATTGTCAGAGTAGTAAGAGCGCGGCTAATAACGACACATGACAGACAGAAGAAATATGCAGATTATCATAGACAAAAGCGAGATTTTGACGTCGGAACCTATGTATTTTTGAAGGTATCTCTATATAAAAGGAAGATAAGATATGGGAAGAAAGGAAAATTAAGTTCGAGATTTATAGGACCTTTTAAAGTGTAAAAGAGAATAGGAGAAGTGGCGTTTGAGGTAGCCTTACCTCCTAAGCTGGAGCATATTCATAACGTGTTTTATGTGTCAGTTTTGCGACCCTATAAGCAGGATTACAAACATGTAATAGAATATGAACCTATTCAGCTTGAAAAAAACTTAACGTACAAAGAAATTTTTGTTCAGATAATTGATAGGAAAGAACAAGTTTTAAGAAATAAGGTAATACCTTCTGTAAAGGTTGTATGAAGGAACCATAATGCCGAAAAAGCTATAAGGAAACTCGAAAAAAAGATGAAGAAGAATTATCCTCATCCATCTTTTTTATTAACCTTGTAATAGTGATTCCGGGGATGGAATACTTATAAGGGGGAAGAATGTA
This sequence comes from Panax stipuleanatus, assembly GCA_020205555.1. Taxonomy (NCBI): domain Eukaryota; kingdom Viridiplantae; phylum Streptophyta; class Magnoliopsida; order Apiales; family Araliaceae; genus Panax; species Panax stipuleanatus. Next base: position 113,781,119 of record CM035119.1, on the reverse strand, counting down.
ATAACTGAGAAGATCATGTAACATTATAAATAGGGTTAAGTATATTTATTTAATCAAATGAAATTTTAATTAAAATTATCTTGTGCAAATGTTATGAATGAATAAATATATGTATTTTATATATTTATTAGCCAAATAAGTGATGTAAATTAATAGTCAATCAAGGATAATTAATTTAATTAGTTGAACAATCTAATGAACAAAAAGGAAAGTTAAGAGAACTTAATTAATCAAGTGAATTAAAGCTCAAGTTAGTAATTAACAAGCTTTGATGCTAGCCTTGTGTGGCAGAATAAAAAAGGCAAGATAATTAAATAATTAACCTAGTTGGCAAGCCCAAGTTGTACGGACCGAGAATTTCACATGATTATATGTGTAATTTTTACGAATAATTTTTTTAAGAAAGTATTTGAATCATATAAGTAAATATGTGAATTAAGCATGATAGTTAATTTAGTTAATAACTAAGATGAATACTAAATCATTTTGATTAAGGAAGAGTAAGATAAGTTATGTTAAAAATTAACATAGCTTGCATGTGAATTTTGATTATTAAATTAAAAAAATTTATAATCTTTAAGTGATTAATAATATGAATTATATATGATGATTATGTGAGTGTTTAAAATTTATTAAGCCAATTAGGGCTATTAAGTTAATAAACTAATAGAATATGTGATGACTTATGTGAATTATGTATGTGATTAAATAAATATACATTAGATAATGTGTATACATTTATTTTGTATATATAAAGAGAATTAAGAATAAAGTTATATAACCTAATACATATATTAGGTATGGTAATTAAAAACCTAAGGGATTATAATATGAGAGAATGTTAGTATTTAAAAATATATACTAATCCTAAGAGATTTATTTTATATATCTCAATTAATTAATTTTATAATCTAAGAATAGCAAGTCTAATTGGGTTATGAAATTAAAGATACATGAGTAAGGATTTAAATTATAAAGGATGGGAATGAAAACCCTAACTAAATGATTAGGGTAAGATAAAAATAAAAATATAAACTATGTGAATTACATGGCCCAAAAGAATTAATTTGCAAGCCCAAAAGAATTTATTTAAAAGCCCAAACTTAGCCCAATGGGAGATGGGACATTTTGGACCTTTAGCAAGCTAAATGAGACATTAAAAAGAAAACAAAATTGGGCCAAAAAGGGCCATCATGGCTGGATTTTAGAAAGAGGAGGAAGGGGTGAAGAATGTAATGATTTCATCACTTTAGTAGGTGAACAACTTCTCTTAGGTGTCACTTCTTTAATGGAACCAACACTTTTGGCTATTTCTGCAAGAAACCACTAACTTAATGATGAGAGAGAGGAAGAGTAAGAGATTGGTTAATAATAATAGATATAAACAATATATCTATTTACTTTTTGCTAAAAACAAATCAAATATAACATTTGTTCTTTTTTATTTCATTTACTAAGCTAACTAAAGAAAGGAACTAAAGAAAGCAAGCAAGTGAGAGAGAGAGCCAAGAGATTTCAGTGAGAAGAAGAAGAAGAGAGAGAGGGAGAGTTTTTTTAAGTTTCATAGTTCTCTAATCAAATATAGGAAGAAGAGAGGGAAGGAAAAGCTAAGGTATAATAAAATTCCTACTTATATAGTCTAATTTTCTTTTTGTTTGATTTGATATTTTTTATAATATAAAGTTATGATCTTGAGATTTAAAACCTTAGATCTATGTGTATATAAGTGTTTCATGTTTAGGTCTAACCCTTTTGTGGATCAAAAGTTGGATCTAAACTAAGAAATGGAAACTAGGTTTTTCAAAAGTTAGAAAACCTAATTTTTCTTAGCCTTGATTGTGTTTAATCTTGTGTTTGGTGATTGTTTGATGAAATAGATCATGGATCATGGTAGATCCATGAGTATATGAAGTATTAGTAGGTATTATGATGAGTTATGTTGGTTAATATGTGAGAACATGGAACTTTTCTTAGAAATCACAAAGGATTGAAAATCAGATTTTTGAGAAAACTGTATATGAAATTCAAACGACCATATCTCTCATTATATTTTGAATTTTTGAGTGTGTTCAAGTCCTAGAGTTAGATCTATGAGTCTTCTAACATTTACTAGTGGAATCACTAAAAAAGGTATTGTATATTTTTGTGTGAACTATTTTTAGCAAAGGAGGCAAAATCTAAAAAATGACAAAAAATAATTTGCCCAAAACTGCTAGGGGCAGTTTCGGTAACTTAATTAATGAAATAAATTCACACCTTTTTGGAAATGAAAATATATGTTATAAATTAGCTTCTGTCCAAAAAATGAGCTTATTCCGACTTAAATCAATTGAGTTATGGCCATTTCAATATTTAGGTTTTTTCCACAAAAACCGCTATAACTGGAGTTCTATAACTCCGATGGCTACGAAATTTAAACTGAAAGTTCACTTTAATACGTGTAAGATTCTGCCAAGATTTTAAAATTGTTGAAGTTGAGCATGATATAGCTAATTTCTTAAGCTATGAACTAAAAATGAATTTTTGAAAAATACTTAAGGGAGTTGAAAAATTCCATAAAAATTATTTTTGTGTATGGAATATATGTATATGTGTGTGGCCAAATGATAGAAAAATTGTAACGACCCCAAAATTCGTACAATATAATTCCCCTTCTCAATCGTTAACAATACAACTTTATTCTAACTTTATATCATGATTCGATATTAAAATCACTAAAAATGCGGAATAATTAAAATTTTTATATAATCATTTCTTTATTGCCATGAATCTCAACCTTTACATAACATCTCCTCGATTCAAATCTATATCATGAATCGTTACAACAAAATGACCATACAAGTCTTACATCATGAAGCAATATCCATATACATCGGATAGCTCAACTTCCAATTTATCAATCATGTTACATTTAAAACAATACATATATCCTTGCATCGCTATTGATCTCAATTAAAATTTAACTAGCATATATCATTACTTTGCATTCTTGACCTGCAAATATAGTTATTTGTAAGAGTGAGCTTGACAACTCAGCAAGTTCTAACAGTTTTCATGCATCATATAGCACATAATAACATGCTCAACATACATCTCATAATAATTAAAGTAACATGACATACATGCTTCAATTCACATAGCAGATATAAAGATTGAGTTCCTTACTCAATCAACATTCTTTAATCAATCAATGTAGTCATAAATTGACTTTAACATTTATATTTATAACATATATAACATATCATACTCTTTGCAAAATAATTTAAAACAGTTCATAATATCATCAAGTTCACATAGAAAATAGGAACCGAAAGACTTGCCTGGCTCGTAGATTACCAAATACCGAAAAACAGCTTAATATAATCTGCTTCATGATCCTACATAACGTATTACCATACGCGTCAATTATTAATCACCTAGCAATGCTTATCAAACGTCTAAGTAAATACTACTTTATACTTTCTAATTCTCTTCTACTTACTCGTTTGACACTCGCTGTCAAACCATATATATAATTAACAATATCAGTTAATTATCACATAGCTAATCCTCATCGTTAGTTAACCAATCTAGGTTAACTCATTTCTCATTACTATTAAATTAATAATTGATTATCACATCACATAATCATATAACTTCTCACATAATTAATCAATTAATAATTACATACTCATATTAAATTATAACTAAACAAATTATAATTTAAACATCCACTTTAATTATAACTAATCAAATTACATCTTATGTTAATCAAATTATAATTATCAATCACTCTACATCATGCATAATTAAACAAATTACAACTTCTAATTATTCAGGCATTTATTAAACTATAATTAAATAAATTATAATTTAAATTACACATTCATCTTAATTATAATTATCCCAAATTATAATTACATATTAATCAATTAAATTATAATTACACAATTATAATTTAAGTTAAACATTTACTCGATAAAATAAATCAACTAATCTTCATTATAATTTAACAACTTATAGATTAAATTAAATCCTTACTCTAATTATAATTATTCAAATTATAATTGCATATCATGTTCACTACATTATAACCAAACAAATTATAACTTAAGTTAAACCTTTACTTAATTAAAATGAATTAACTAATAACAATTTAAGGTTTTCATCACCTTCTTCCTTTTCTATTTTGAAATAGTCAAATACATACTCATAACATCTTATTGCAAATCTTGGTTCATGTTAACACATAACCAAATCAATTTAGGTTTTAAAACTGTACAAATACTTTAAGTTTTCTGCCTCTGCTCAGGTACTGGCGCAGCTGCGCCACCTTAAGCTTTGGAACCGGCGCAGCTGCGCTGGTGCACGATCTGGGAAACTCAGCCGGCGCAGCTACGCCGTTTCTGCCTTTGTTACTCGCGTAGCTGCGCCGTAACGCAGACAGAAACAGTGCAGACTGCTTCCTTGCTTCACTTTTCTTCCCCAATATACCAACAATTGGTAATTCTAAACTACTCAGACAGTGTAAAGCATACATGTGCAACCATACACATGTACAACATAATTCAAATCACAAAAATCATAAAAGTAATCAAAATCAAAGGTTTTAAAACCAAATTTTGTTATTTTCACAAAAACTCATACTTTTACAAAACCATTCACTGTAAAACAATTTCTTAAGAAATTCATGCATTATTTTCATTATTGAAGATAGTATCATACAAAAATCTAAATATGCATATATCACATAAGTAATTATAAATTTTTCATTCTAAACTCAACCAAAATATGAAAAATTTCTTAAGAACACAAATTCTTCATAAAAACTTATTTTATAACAAATTTTGATTTCTGAAAATCATACATAGCATACAATTCACTTATATGAACACAACTTATATATTCAATTCATGGTTATACAAATTTCTCGTTAACTCACAAGCACAGAGAACTAATACTTATGAAGAATCATAAAAATATATTTAAAAACAATAATTGAGATTATAACTTTGCTTTGCTTATAAGAACAAGATGAAGATGATAATGGTGAGGTGTTTGAGTCTTTCAAACTTCTTCTTCCTCTACCTTCTTTCTCTCTTCCTCTTCTCTTTTCTCTCTATCTTTCTATGTGTTTTTCTTTTTGTCTTTCTCTGCTCTTTCTTCTTTGTTTTGTTCTAACTTCTAACACTAACTAACATATTTTATTTTAACTAACGTATATTGTAATATACATATATCTATATACATATAATATAATCATAAATATAAACATAATAACCCTTATTAATTATAATAATTACAATTAATATATAAGTTACAAATTTGAATTTTAAAAGCATTAAGGCTTGTTTAGCAAAACAAGTTATTTTAAAAATAGGTTTTAATAGTTAAGGCCCCGTTTGGCAAAACGGATTTAAAACAAAAGTAAGGGCCTTGTTTGGGAAAACGATTTTAAAAACTCTTTTAATAAATCTTTTAACACATATTCTTAATGTTATACTTTAATTAATTAAATCTTAACATTAATTTAATTAATTAAAAGTTTAACATCAATTAATCACATAAAATTATCACATTATAATTACTCGCTAATTATAACTTCATGTAACAATTACCACATCATTACATCTAATTTAATTATCTCAATTAAATTAGAACTATAACATAAAATTATTACATATTAATTACATTAAATATTAAATAATTATTTAATTAATATAATACACTTAATTACATTATTCCATATTAATCACATAATTATTTATTTAACTCAATAAATAATTTAATTAAAATATTTATTTTAATTTAATAAATATTAAAATTAATATCTAAAATCCTCTTCACATCAATTCACATATTTCACAATATATGATACGTATACACATACTCAAACTCAAAACATCAAATAATAAGAATTTTATTTATTAAATTCTCATTTATAAATTTTTAAAAATTCGGGATGTCACAAAAATAATAAGATGATTTGGTATTTTTGTGAAAAGGATAATTCAGCCAGCTGAATTGAACAATTCAGGTTGCTGAATTGGAAAATGAAAATGTTAGGAAGGGAAGACAGTTTGAATTCGACTTGCTAAAATGATGTATTCAGTTTGCTGAATTCGTAAACAGTTTATCGAGCTATAATAAGAACTTATAAAATAAATGAATATGTGTTAAGTCTAAAGTAGTACACTTGTACTCTTTAATGGTTGATGTATAGTATTTGGGCTAAACAATTCCTTCAGTAAGCGGAGGTATATACGAATTAGCAACCGATCTAACTCGCTGTGAAAATAGTGTAGACGAGACGAAAACTAATTTATTGGTTGTTTGTGGGAAACCACTCAGTATACTATATTGAATACTATTAAAGACACGATGTGTGCTAGGTTTAGACTTGTGAATACGTATGATGTTATTTAATGTTTAATTATATGATTACATGTTAGATAAATATTATAAGTGAGATATGTAATGCTAATTAAGAGATCGATCTTATTAATGATAGGTCTTACAAAAGTAGTTAATTTAAATTACGTAGCAGTAGTCAACGAATCAGGTAAGTTTTCTAACTCAAACTCGAGTTATTATTTTTCAAGCATGGTAGTGGAAAATTATTGTTGATTATTCCACATCTAAGATTATTATTGAATATTCGCATTTATTGCAAGTTTCCTAACTCAACTTGAGTTATTAATTTCAAAGCGTGATTAGTGAATAATTATTGATAGTTATTCACATCTATAATGATTATTGTGATTCACACATAGTGCAATTGATTATTGTTCTATTGTTGGAACTGTTTATGAGCCATGTCTCAGCTAGTTATTTTGGCGAGATTAATATTTGTTAAAGCATGAAACGTTCTACTTATTATGAATTGATTTATTATTGGAATATCTATGCTATTGAATTCGGCTAGATCAATATTGATATTATATGTTGAAATCATAGTATTTCTTTGAAAGCAATCCAAACTATATTGTTGTGGTACAGACTCATGATGTAAGATTGAGCTGAACAAACTTTATTGTCGTAAAATGACTATTGCGCTATTTTTTAGTATTATGCATAATATAAGGTACAAAGAAGCTGATCACTTCAGGTACTTGCAGAGAAGTATAGTTTAGTTTTTATAACTAACTTATATTCATGAGGTAATTTAGTTTTAATAACTAATGATTCCTCTATTAGTTCATGATCCATTTGTGATCACTCAGCATGAAATCTGGGAACATCCCACTTTATTGAGTATTGTTGCAGTATTGTTAATTCTTCTTATTCACTTGAATATGATTGAATCTTTGAAAGAATTTTACTCTTTCATTCTTGATATGTTATTCAGCATGAAATTTAAAAAAGTCTTGTTATTGAAAATGAATTATTATTCAGCTACTTCAAAATCATTTGATTGTTATTGAAGTTCGATAGAAGCTAGACTCTTCTATTCATGATATATATCCTTTATTGAATACTTTAACTTGCTGAGCAAACTTGTTGCTCACCCTTGCTTAAATAAAATATTTTAGCTAAAGATGAGGTAGCCGAGGAATCTAGCAAGGATGAGGGCAAGGCAAAGGTGACCGAGTAGTAGCAGTTATGTAATAATGAATATTATATTATATGTTTGGTTTAAGCCTTTTGTATTATAGGCATGTAATATTAAGGTTAGTTAACTTGGGATGATAATATAATTAGGTTTTAAAGTATGTTTTTATTAAGGACATGTAACGAATGATGTACTTCATTAATGAATGGGTAGTTAGAATGTGATATGTATAATGGATCGTGAGCACCAAACCCGAGATTAGGGAACCCGGATTTGGGGGTGTCACAAGTTGGTATCAAAGCTGTAGGTTATAAACCTTAGGTGGGGGAAAAGTCTTAGGAATATAACCATAAGAAGGATGGAGAAAACTCATTTAGAGTTCTGAGTGATGGATTAGGAAAATTCGTTAATAGTAAGATATGTAGACACTTATTGTTTATGGATTGTGTTTAATGGTGATGTACTAATTAAGTTATTTAAAACTGATTATAGGATGTCAAGAGATGATGAGATAGTTACGGCGGTGTTACCAGCTGCACCAATGCCATTAGCTGAGGTGCCAACTCAGAGTGATTTGGTAGGTGAATCAGAGAATGATTTTAAAGAAGAAGAGACAGATGAAAAGGTCCTAAAAGGGGAACCTATGGTAAATCTAGGAAGTGATTATGAAGAATACCCTGTGATGGAGTTGAATGAAGAGGAAGAAGTATATTCCAAAGAAACTAAGGTGGAGCCAAAAACAATGATCAAAGATGGAGAAAAAGACAGTGTAGTAATAGAAGAAGGTCAAGTATCTGCAGAAGTTCAAGAACTAAGGACTAAGGTTTTTCTCCTGGAGGAATTATGGAAGGAGAAAAGTGCATTGCGTAAGATGACAGAAGAATGAAATAATTTGAAGGCACAAGTTGATAAAAGGAGGGTTGAGTGTAGTGTATCGTTTGAAGATGTAAGCAAGAAAAAGAAGGGTAATAAAAGGAAAAGGAACAATGACAGTGACAACAACTCAGGGAATTCACATTCAAAGAAGAAACAAGCATGTGGCAACTGTGGAAAGAACCATTTGGGGAAATGTATGAAAGAAAAGAATGTGTGTTACAATTATGGTCAGGAAGGACATATATCACCAAATTATCCTAAGCCAAGGAAAGAAGGATGTTTTTCATGTGGTGGAATGGGTCATAGGTTTAAAAATTATCCTAAGACGAAGACAGGTGAAAGAAGTGGACAGAAGAAAGATTAAGTGTGAGGAGTAGAATCTTTTGCAGTAAGATAATATGCTAGGAATATAGTATCCTAGACGATGAGTAGGTATGTGTAAAATATATATATATATATATATATATATATATATATATATATATATATATATAATCCATGCTCTTGTATGAATATCAAGATAACTTTTGTATGTCTCAACTTTTTGTATAAAGTTGTAGTATTGAATCCCGACTTTTGTCGTAAAGGGATAGTAAATGTTTGTAGCAATATGCACTGTATGATAAAAGTACTATGTTCTATTTAAATGAATATGAATATGAATGCAGTGATATGATTATATGTTTGATTAAGTAAATTTTGAGAATAAAGATAATAAGCTGTCTAATTGATAAATTATTATTTCAGCAAGCTGAATGTGGTAACTTAGCAAACTGAATTTGAATAATTCAGTAAGTGGAATTAGTTAATTCAATGATTGTGATTGTCAAAGTTTGCATCACATGTTATATTTTAAAACACTTAGAAGATATAACATATAATGAAACTCAAAGTAATAATAGATTTTGTTTAACCAGATAATGCCGCCTAGGAAGGGAAGTATGAAGAAAAATATGGAAGTACATTTTTTAAATCTGAAGCAGGATCACATGTTAGTGTCGGAGTACTTCGTCAAATTAAACGTGCTAGCTAGGTTTGCTCCACATCAAGTGGACACCGAGGAACTCAAGAACGACATTTTAAGAACGAACTAAAACCATCGATATTCAACAAGATAGATGTATTGCGAATTGATTCATTCTTGACTCTATTAGAAAAGGCGATCATCGTCGAGGGAGGAAGCAAATCTGCATCAGAGTATAATCAAGAACAAAAGAAGAAGGAGGCTGAAGGCGGTAATAAGGTAAATAGTAATGAAGGCAGAAACTCTAACAAGCGTAAGTGGAATGACAACACCCAATCGGGAAACAAATCAGGTGATAGTAGGAAAAGAGGTGAGCTGTGTGCAGTTTGCAGTAAGAATCATCAAGGAATATGTTTGAAGGGAAAAGGAATGTGTTTTAACTGTAGACAAGAGGGACACATCTCTCCCAATTGTCCTAATCCAAAGAAGATACAAGGTTATTTTTCGTGTGGATCGCCAGATCATCAAATTCGTAATTGTCCAAAGAAGAATGCAAATAAAGGAAGCAATTACAAAGGAAACAACAGTGAAACACTGATGATTAAAGAACCAACTCAGCCAAGAAGTTCAACAGCACACACGTTCAACATGTTGGTTCAAGACGCAGTGGCTGCAAAGGAAGTGATGACAGGTAAAGATTTCACTTAGTAATATAATCGTGTACGATTTATTTGATAAAAATCACTGCGAGGTACTATTTCTTTACGAATTTGAGTTACAAGATTGGTATCTGAGTCACAAGTTGGTATTACGTATATATAGAAATGAAAGAATTGATGATACAACTTTAAAAAGTTATTAGAACACGAGTATGCCCATGAGGTCTTTGGTAACCCTTAGAGGTTCCAAAGTAGAGTGAGAGAAAGCACAAGTTGCTTAATATATTAAAGGAATACCATTGTGAATATGATGTTGATACCTAAATACAACAGGTAAATATGAGCTATGCCAAGTCAAATGAGACTTGAAGTAAGCTAAGATTTTTTTGCCCTGAATTGGGATAAGAAAGAATAAATGAAGTAATAAATACGAGGAGAGTAATTCAATAAAATTTAGTGATTAATAAATGAGTGTCTATGGATAGACCTAATTTGAGTGTAAGGATATAGTGATTTTGGGGACGGGATCCTTATAAGGAGGGGAGAATGTAAGGACCGAGAATTTCACATGATTATATGTGTAATTTTTACGAATAAATTTTTTTAAGGAAGTACTTGAATCATATAAGTGAATATATGAATTAAGCACAATAGTTAATTTAGTTATTAACTAAGATGAATACTTAATCATTTTGATTAAGGAAGAGTAAGATAAGTTATGTTAAAAATTAACATAGCTTGCATGTGAATCTTGATTATTAAATTAAAAAGATTTATAATCTTAAAGTGATTAATAATATGAATTATATATAGTATTTGTGTGAGTGTTTATAACTTATTAAACCAATTGGGGCTATTAAGTTAATAAACTAATAGAATATGTGATGACTTATGTAAATTATGTATGTAATTAAATAAATATATATTAGATAATGTGTATATATTTATTTTGTATATATAAAGAGAATTAAGAATAAAGTTATGTAACCTAATACATATATTAGGTATGGTAATTAAAAACCTAAGGGATTATAATATGAGAGAATGCTAGTATTTAAAAATATATACTAATCCTAAGAGATTTATTTTATATATCTCAATTAATTAATTTTATAATCTAAGAATAGCAAGTCTAATTGGGTTATAAAATTAAAGATACACGAGTAAGGATTTAAATTATAAAGGATGAGAATGAAAACCCTAACTAAATGATTAGGGTAAGATAAAAATAAAAATATAAACTATGTGAATTACATGGCCCAAAAGAATTAATTTGCAAGCCCAAAAGAATTTATTTAAAAGCCCAAACTTAGCCCAATGGGAGATGGGACATTTTGGACCTTTAGTAAGCTAAATGAGACATTAAAAAGAAAACAAAATTGGGCCAAAAAGGGCCATCATGGCTGGATTTTAGAAAGAGGAGGAAGGGGTGAAGAATGTAATGATTTCATCACTTTAGTAGGTGAACAACTTCTCTTAGGTGTCACTTCTTTAATGGAACCAACACTTTTGGCTATTTCTGCAAGAAACCACTAACTTAATGATGAGAGAGAGGAAGAGTAAGAGATTGGTTAATAATAATAGATATAAACATTATATCTATTTATTTTTTGCTAAAAACAAATCAAATATAACATTTGTTCTTTTTTATTTCATTTACTAAGCTAACTAAAGAAAGGAACTAAAGAAAGCAAGCAAGAGAGAGAGAGAGAGAGCCAAGAGATTTCAGTGAGAAGAAGAAGAAGAGAGAGAGGGAGAGTTTTGTTAAGTTTCATAGTTCTCTAATCAAACATAGGAAGAAGAAGAGGGAAGGAAAAGCTAAGGTATAACAAAATTCCTACTTATATAGTCTAATTTCTTTTTTGTTTGATTTGATATTTTTTATAATATGAAGTTATGATCTTGAGGTTTAAAACCTTAGATATATGTGTATATAAGTGTTTCATGTTTAGATATAACCCTTTTGTGGATCAAAAGTTGGATCTAAACTAAGAAATGGAAACTAGGTTTTTCAAAAGTTAGAAAACCTAATTTTTCTTAGCCTTGATTGTGTTTAATCTTGTGTTTGGTGATTGTTTGATGAAATAGATCATGGATCATGGTAGATCCATGAGTATATGAAGTATTAGTAGGTATTATGATGAGTTATGTTGGTTAATATGTGAGAACATGGAACTTTTCTTAGAAATCACAAAGGATTGAAAATCAGATTTTTGAGAAAACGGTACTCGTTAATGGTTGATGTATAGTATTTGGGCTAAACAATTCCTTCAAGGAGATGATGTATATACGAATTAACAACCGATCTAACTCGCTGTGAAAATAGTGTAGAAGAGACGAAAACTAATTTGTTGGTTTTTTATAGGAAACCACTCAATATACTATATTGAATACTATTAAAGACTCGTTGTGTGCTAGGTTTAGACTTGTGAATACGTATGGTGTTATTTAATGTTTGATTATATGATTACATGTTAGATAAATATTATAAGTGAGATATGTAATGCTAATTAAGAGATCGGTCTTATTAATGATAGGTCTTACAAAAGCAGTTAATTTAAATTACGTAGTAGTAGTCAACGAATCAAGCAAGTTCCTTAACTCAAACTCGAGTTATTATTTTTCAAGCATGGTAGTGGATAATTATTGTTGAATATTCCACATCTAAGATTATTATTGAATATTCGCATTTATTGCAAGTTTCCTAACTCAACTTGAATTATTAATTTCAAAGCGTGATTAGTGAATAATTATTTATAGTTATTCATATCTATAATGATTATTGTGATTCGCACATAGTGCAATTGATTCTTGTTCTATTGTTGGAACTGTTTATGAGCTGTCTCAGCTAGTTGTTTTGGCGAGACTAATATTTGTTAAAGCATGAAACGTTCTACTTATTATGAACTAATTTATTATTGGAAGATCTATGCCATTGAACTCGGCTAGATCAATAATGATATTATATGTTGAAATCATAGTATTTCTTTGAAAGCAATTCAAACCATATTTTTGTGGTACGGACTCATGATGTAAGACTGAGCTGAACAAACTTTATTGTCGTAAAACAACTATTGCGCTATTTTTGAGTAGTATGCATAATATAAGGTACAAAGAAGCTGATCACTTCAGGTACTTGCAGAGAAGTATAGTTTAGTTTTTATAACTAACTTATATTCATGAGGTAATTTAGTTTTAATAACTAATGATTTCTCTATTAGTTCATGATCCATTTGTGATCACTCAGCATGAAATCTGGGAATAGCCCACTTTATTGAGTATTGTTGCAGTATTGTTAATTCTTTTTATTCACTTGAATATGATTGAATCTTTGAAAGAATTTTACTCTTTCATCCTTGATATGTTATTCAGCATAAAATTTAAGAATGTCTTATTATTGAAAATGAATTATTATTCAGCTACTTCGAAATCCTTTGATTGTTATTGAAGTTCGATAGAAGCTAGACTCTTCTATTTATGATATATATCCTTTATTGAATACTTTAACTTACTGAGCAAACTCGTTGCTCACTCTTGCTTAAATAAAACATTTCAGCCAAAGTTGAGGTAGCCGAGGAATCTAGCAAGGATGAGGTCAAGGCGAAGGTGACCGAGTAATAGCAGTTATGTAATAATGAATATTATATTATATGTTTGGTTTAATCCTTTTGTATTATAGGCATGAAATTTTAAGGTTAGTTAACTTGGGATGATGATATAATTAGATTTTAAAGTATGTTTTTATTAAGGACATGTAACGAATGATGTACTTCATTAATGAATGGGTAGTTAGAATGTGATATATATGATGGATCGTGAGCACCAAACCCGAGGTTAGGGAACCCGAATTTGGGGGCGATACACAAGTGCTATGCCAATTGGGAGAGTCCAAGAGATGATTTAAGAAGTCTAGTGCATGTTAGTTTGTATGGTCGAATAAGAGGATTTAAGTGAGCCCAAGGCAAGTGATCAGTGGGTTTTATACATATTATTTGGATACTTTTAGATTTATTATTATGTTATATTTAAGTAATTTTAGTGTATTTTATTTGTTTTTTATGTTATTTTGTAGGAAAATGCAAAAGAGGGACGAATCTGGAATTTTTGAGAAAGCGGTGGCATTTTGATAAAGAAGTTGAAGTTGGATGCTGGGGCTTCCATTTGGAAGTCGGGGCTTCCAAGAGCAGAATGTTGACGGGTTATTTTTGCAAGCTGGGAAAATTTTTGGTGTTTCCTAGTTGGATTTGGTTGTTCTAATGCCTACTTTTTGCATGAGAATTAATAGTTGATTTGGAAAAGGAATTATATTATAGAAGTTTATTAAAATTAGGATATTTTGTATGTAATTTTTAATTAGGAATGTAATTCTATTAGGGTTAGGAAAAATAAACTCTTACAAATAATCTTATTTTGGGATTGTAAAAGTTGTTGGGAAAAAGTCCAATGAACACCATATGGGGCTAATTATCTTCCAAGTTCAGGAGCAAGCAAGATATCAATGGAGATGGAGGTCATGGATTGATGAAACTTTGACATAAAAGACTTGAGGGAGACAGTTTTTCTTCTCAAAACCTTTATTTATTTTTATCTTTCATTGATGTTGAATATTTTATGGATTATAATTTTATCTGCTATGAACATGTTTTAATTTAAGTTTTTAATGGAATCCCATGTATAGTTTGAATTGAATATCTTTTTATTTGATTGGCACCATATGGATTGACTTATCAAATTTTGTGCATATTGATTAATTGTATGACCAACAATTAGCGTGATACTTTAGATGAATTCGGGAGATGAAATCTAGAGTTAGATCTGAATATGATAACATATGTTTGTGTTTTTTGCATGGGATGAAATTCATAATTCATGTATAGGATAAGGATATACCTATATGCCATGTGTAACCAATTGGAGAATCTATGCTTAAAATACTTGTTAATTTAATTTACATAGGAATATAGTGAGTTATTTAGCTAGGATGTTCCTTTCCGATTCTATTCCCATTGTGGTGGATTTATAAAGGATATGTTTATATGACCATCGGAAGAGGCATATAAATACTAACGAATTCTCGGTTAACAAGTCATCGTGACCGTATATTTAAATGGAGAGATATGATAATTGAATGAAGCATGGGATGAAATTGAATTCTTAAATTTATTTATCTATGTAATTATATTTTATTATTTAGTTATTTATGTTTAGTTAAATTATTCATTTTAATTAATTCATCCGTTTAAATATGATTGACTTGATATAAAATTGGTATTTGGGAGAATGTTAAAATTAATTCCTCGTGAGAACGATACTTTACTTATCACTTTATTACTTGTTGACCACGTATACTTGTATGTAATTGTCAATATCAATTTTGGACAACAGCAAGTCCCTAACAATTCTTGTGCAATACTTGTAAGCCCAAAGCCTAATCAACTAAGCCCAACAAGTCCAAACAATGAGATAAGCAAGTAAGTAATCAAATGATGCAATAAAGGAAACTATAAAAAAAAGGAATTGGGAGGGGGAAATTGTTAGATTTTTATATAGCGCGATTAAGTAATCAAATCACATAAACATAGCGGAAGCGCGAAAAAGAGAGTTTTCAAAATTTTATACAAACCCTCACCATGATCATAAGTTATGCTTAATTATCAATCTAAGCAAAGAAGAAAGAAAATCAGATTCATACCCTTGTAGAATCGAGCTTCCTCAGGTATGAGTTCAACTCCTAGTCCTTCGTGCTCTTCTCAAATTCGTCGGTTTAAATTCCTTCTATTGATCAACGTTAACCACCCAAGCGTTTGTCCTCTAGAGGTGATCCACCAAGGAAAAACATGTATTCAAGAAGATGATTGTGTGGCAAAACCCTAATTTTATCTCTATAGAATATGTGTACTCTCCCAACTCTTGGAATTGTTAGTGTGTAACTTGTGTAACCCTAATCTATAATAAGACTTTCTTATTTATAGATGTAGATAACCCTCCTAAACAATTTAGGATTAGGGTTTTGTTTTAATTAATTAAACTCTTTTAATTAATTAGGCTTCCTAATTTTATTAAGAATAATTAATTAAACTCTTTTAATTAATTAGTCTCCTAATCTTATTAGGAATATATAAGAATACTTATATTAATTAATTCTCAAACTTCTTTGGAATTAAACTAATAATAATATTAGTAATAATAATAAGACTCCTCTTATTAATTTATATTTAATATTTTTAAAATATTAAATAATAAATATTAAGCCATTTAATTTATTCTATCATCATAGATTAAATCAAATACACTTAACTTATTATTATGATTATGCCATTTACTTCTTAAATAAATATTTTTCTTTTATGGTGTGACCCTTTAGGTTCTCCATATTAAATCGGTTGTGAATAAATCAATTAGAACAATTCTAATCTTATATAAATAAATAAATTAAACTATTTAATTTATTTAAATAAATAACATTTATTCTACAATAAGGGTAAGTCCCCTTAGCGATCAACGACTTTTCAGATAATATAGATTTAAAAATTAATCATAAAAGAACCTTTGAGTTAATAGTTAAACGTACAATTCATTCATTCCACCATACAAAGTCCCAATTAAATATAAGACATGAAATTATTATCAAGTCTTATTTTATTTAATTATATGTATTTCGATCCTTAAATGCACAACTCTAGATAATGCAAATTAGAAACTACTTTCTAATTTTATTCTGCCTTGGCCAAGGACTATTGAGTTGTCATATATCGAATCACATAGGACATTCTCTTCTTTTACTAGAAGAAGTAGATTCTTTATTGATCATTCATTATCTCCATGTATAAATTATTATACCCAAGCATACCCTTTGATATATTCTTAGGGTCTTAAGGGACATGTCAAAGTATAACTCATCATACACAAGATACTATGATGATCTCAAGTCTAAGGATTACTTGTACTACTATCACTAAAGGAATTCCTATTGATATGCAAGTAAAACTCCATTAGGTATTCCTTAGCGAGCTACGTTCAGTGTACTTATTCTCCAATAAGCACTTACATACTTGCTTTAGTATCTCCACACAAATGATTATGAGATCGATCATTCTCTTCCAAAGAGCAAGCAACGTATGTACCAATCTATCCGGATTCACTAACCCCCTTTTTAGTAATCCAACGATTGGGAACTATTTTAGTTTTTAAGCTATCTAAGAATTTAGATCTCATTAGCATGATCATCATCATGATTCTAAAAGTATTGCTTAAAACTATGAGTTTATCACATTTAATATAACAGCATTATGTAGATAAATTAAAAGCCTTTAACAAATAATTCTTTTATTAATAAATAAATAACATTATTACAAAGTATATGCTTCATCATATCAAATATAATTAGCTTGTGTGCATACTACTTTCATATATTTGGCTACCCCATGTGGAGGAGGGGCCAAGGGGTCAAGCTTAGGCCAAAAGTAGAAGGCAACCACTCTTCTAACCTCTTTGAATTGGTTCCCCAAAAAAGTGGATCATGTTTCCCCAACTTGTCTAACTTTAACCCTTGCATTAGCTTAATCAAATGGATGGTTAAGGTTGATGAGGATTAGACTAGGTAATCTTGTGGAGCCTAGTAGGAATAAGATAATAGGAGGGGATTAACCAAGAAGAGACCAAACTAGAGTGACTAATTTATAATTCTTTCAAATTTCCCCTATAAATAGCTAGCATATACTTCCTTCCCAACACTTTACCTCATTTCACTAAGTAAAGAGAAAAAGAGCAAGCGCAAAAGAGAGCTTGCGAGATAGAGAAAGAGAGAGGCTCGGATTTTTGGAGAAAGAAAAGAAGAGTAAGTGCTACCAAGGGTGAGCCAAGGAGGAAGAGGAAAATAAGTTCACAAGAAAAGGTACAAAAACCCTAACCTTAAAACCTTTAGTTTAACTTGTGTTTAAGTATTTGTTTGTTGTGGGAGGTTGTTTGTGATGAAGATCATGGTGAATCCAAAGGAATAAGGTTGTTTGTGATGGATTTATGTGGTTGTTATGTGCTAACTTGCATTAAAAACTAAGAAATCATGAAAGTTACAAAAAGGAGCATGAGGGTTGAAAACTGTCGAAACCTAAAACAAAAACTGAAAATCGAACAATCATAAATTCCATTGTATAACGTATAGATATATGAGTCCTCTACACACTCCAACAAGAATTTCAGTAAAATATCTTGTAAATTATTTATGATGATTTTTCTACCAAAGTAGAAAAAACTAGAAGACTTAGTTATAAACTGTTTTTCCAAATAGCATAACTCATTGTACGTAGATTATTTTTGAGTTCTGTAAAAGGTGATAGATGCGTTTATGAGTTACGAAGATAACCCAATTGGAATGAGGTTAAAATCCATTAAGAATAATTTCTGACAAATTTTCTAGTAAACCATGTTGTTTTTAAGGTTGTGTGCGTAAGCAAGAGCACGTGGATGCGGGCGCGTGGGCAGGTGCTGCTGGGCTCGGTATCTAGGCACTACAGTGCTGGTCCCGAGCGCCGCGTCGTCGTGCCAAATCTTTGAAATTTTTTTGAGTTGTTTCGATTCTTAAAATATGAACATCGTGGAAATTATAGAATTAAAGTTAAGGATATGAATTAAGATAATTAAAAACAAATTAATGTGTAGAATTACAATGTGACTAATTGGTACGTCGACCTTAACTAAATGTGTAGGTCATTCGAAAAGGGAAAAAATACGTTATTAGTAAAGAGTGTATTAGGAAAGTTCTAAACTTACGCTAACCTTATATATTTGTGCAAGTTCTCTAACTATGCTAGTTCTTAAATTATTTAAATTGTGTTGTATGCCAATATTAATATTCGCATTTACGTGACAGTGAAAAAATTTGTTCAATTATTAAACTGTTAAAGTTTTTAAAGTTCTGTTTATTTATGAACTGTGTTAAGAAATATGTCTATGTCATTTGTTTCGGCTAGACAGACATTGAGATGATTTATTGAATTGATAAGAAAATTCTTTGAAGATTGTTAATGTACTCCAAACGAAATTATTTTGGTGAGGACTCTTATGTTAAAACTGAGATGAACGGCCCTGATAAAGGGGAAAACTAATATCGGATGTTATGATTCTGGTTTACACTTATGCGTCTAGATTTATATGTTGTGCACAATATAGGGTACGATAGGTTGATCCCTTAAAGTACTTGCAGATAATATTTTTAGTCTTTGTGATTGTTAAATATTTTGTTGGTTTACAATTGAATAATTGTTAAACATTGTTCAAGAGTTTAAGGTTTTTACGACCACTCAATATGATGTTAAAGATGTTTAAGTTAAAAGGAATCTCTTATATTCCTATTTATTCAAACTACTTCACAATTATTGTTTCAATTGTTGAAAATTTTAGGAAAAAGATTATTTTATTCTTGGGATGTTGTTCATTAACCTTTTTTATTACTTGTTGAGCAAATAGTTGCTCACTCTTGTTTAAATTAAATATTTTCATTTAAACTAGAGAGGACCGAAGGATCCGATAAAGACAAGTGAAAATAAAAAGTTAATGAATAGAAGATCTTATGTATTTAATAATTTAATATTTTGGATGATATTATGTTTGGGGTTGCATCCACAGAAATCGGTTGCTGGGAGCAACCACTTTATATGGGGTTTGGGAATCATTATTATAATGGGGCCCACTGTACTTGGAGGATAAATTGAGTCAAAAGCTCCTACAAGTAGTGGGATAAAGTGATTGCTCCCAGCAACCGGTTGTTGTGGATGCAACTCCATTATGTTTTGTATTTGTAAAGGTTTAAGAAACTGGGAGTAGACTAAGACTTATTGTAAAGATATTGTAATTACTTTTTTGTCTTTAAGAAATGCCTAGATAGATGTGTTGAATGAGTAGTACCGTGAGCACCATACCTAGTGATATTTAATTCCAATTCATTTATCTTTCTATATTTTTTATTATTCAATTTAATATTAATGAGTAGATATTTAATTCAACTCATTACTAGAAAAATAAGAATATGTGACGAAACTTTATGACTATTTTTAAAAATAATAACAAAATATAATAATTTGTGATGAACTTTTTAAGCAATCACAAAATAAGAGTATATATGATAGCTCTTAGTGATGACTAATTTCGCCATCAATATATTATAATTGTGATAGTCACGACAATCACCAAATTTTTTATGAAAAATAAATTTTCTTCTTGTGACACATTAAGCCATCACTTATGAATAATACCCTTTTTGTTATTGCATTTAAGTTAGCACTAATATCTAAATTAAAAAAAATAAGCAAAACAATATTTTATGACGATCATGATAATCATTAAAAAAGAGAGATTTTTGTGACTACTTTTATTTGCAATTACAAAAAAAAAGTTTTTTGTGATGAAATTTTCAAACCATCATAAAATAATAAAAATATATAATGGTTCTCGGTGATGACTAATTTTATCATCATTAAAGAGTATGTGTGCATGTCATTACAATCACAGAATCTTATGTGGACTAATTGTGTTTAGTAGATCAACTCATATGTGTTTTATTTTATATTTTGTTTTAAATTATAATCATGATTTGACATTTAATGTAGTGGTAATACTCATCATTTAGTTTGTAAATTGGGGGAATTCTGCAATTATCTATTAATATAGTGGAAAATATTCTCTGTAAAAAGAGATTCACGTTTTACATTTGATCTCTAAAGTCTTGTGTTTTTTTGTGTGTGATGAATTTGACAATCACAATAGTTTATGTGCTAATGCGATTACTTTAACCATCACTTACGTGTTAATGTAATTGTATTAATCATCACAAAAGAACTACGCGTTTGTGTGATTGTCAAAACCGTCACGAAAGACTTTCATGATGGATATATACAAGACGACCTCTGTGACGGCTAAAATCATCCTTTTTAATTTTATGTGATGGATTTGAGCCATCACAAAAGACTATTTTTTTTGTAGTGACTTAAAGTCTATAATTACTCAGATGGATTCAATTGAATATCAATAAATGTCTATAATATTTTTTAAAAAGTATATTGCTCAATATTATCCTAACTTTACAATCTTTATTTTGTTTTTGGACTATTGAATTTGAAGATATGTAATTACTTTTTTAAATCAATGCTTTTGTAAGAACGATATTGCAAATTTTAAATATATTGCAAAAGTGCATATTTTTATTAATTATAATATATTGTTACAAATAAAGTATATATTATATATTAAAAGGTGATATGTGTCCACTATAAATTTCTTATTAAATTCGAAACAATCTTCATACGCTTCTTTAGTGAATTAAACTTTATAACTTTATAAAAACAACTTAAAATAGTATATTAAAAGTTTAATCTATATCATTAGTTGGTAAAATAAACCATTAGAATGTATTTACAGTTCAAATATAAAACTATTAAGTAATCTCAAAAATTAATATCTATATATAAAAGCTGGAAAGAGTTATAATAAGTATTTATTGATAACTCGACAGATACCATTGATCTTCGACAACAGCAAAAGTAAAATGTTATATATTTAATTATAATATATGCAAGAAAAGAATCTAATGTTATGTTTGAGCTAAGTTTGGTTAAGGCTACTTAATTAAAACGACATAGTTTTATCTATTAGGGTTAAGTTTTTCATTTATAGTTTTTTTTTATAAAAAAAACTAAGTATAAATTTTATGCAAAACTACGTCGTCATCGAAATTATTATATATCCTTAGTTAAATTGGCTAAGGCATGCCTTAAATTCTATTTTTTTCATACTATGTATATATATAATGTAGTAATAAGTGTGCAAAAGTAATTTAAAATTTTTATTTTTCAAAAACTTTCATAAGTTTTACAAAAATTTAAGAAAATAATAATAATAATAATAACTGTTACATCAATGAAATTAATATTCTATTCAAAATAGAATAAAAAGTCATATCGAACAGGTAATGTAATTTATTTAAATATTGAAGTTAAATTTACTTATATTCTTATATCAATATCATGTATTTTAAATCAATTTGAGGTTTAAAAAAGTTGTATAAATAATGAATAATGAATTTTTTTTTTGTTGTGAGATATTAATGTTATTATCATTATTTAATAATAATTATTTTTTTTATATAAAATAGCCCGTGCCTTGCATGAGAATTAGATTAGTATTGGTAAAAGATGAGGAGAGAGAAGTAGATAAATAGACAAAGGAAATGGTGTTTTGGGTATTTGGTAGGAATTTTAATTAGGAGTACTTAAGTTTTTTAATATGTGCATAAATCTAGAACGTCAAATATAAATGAATGGAGAGAGTGGTATTTAAGATGGGTCTTAAACTCATCCTAAAATACGTGACATGTATCCTAAAAAAGGGAACAACTAAATTGGTAAGTATGGTTTTTCTTTTTCAGAAAAGGGGAGGGATTACAGTATTACTCTTTCTGTTCCTAAAAGATTGTCGTTTAAGGTTAATGCACACAGATTAAGGAATATAATTAATACCTAGTGAAAATACTATACTACCCTTATTAATTGTCTCAACCAATTTTTCTCTTCTCAATGTTTCTTATTCAATTCAACCAATTACTACTTGGATTATAACATTGAATTGAATAAGAATCATTTGAAAGGGAAGAAAGCTTTAAATAGGAGAAAGTTTTAAATAAGGGTAAAGTAGGAAAAAAAAAGCTAATGTGTATTGATAAACTCAAAACGACAATCTTTTTGGAATAAAAATTACTTCCTAAAATGACAATCTTTTAAGAACGGAGGAAGTAAGATTTTGGATTTTACGACTAACATTGTTCAATTTAAAATATCAAGTTAATAATAAAGGTTCATTCATCTTTGGAAGATGTTTCCCATGGTTGATGGTATGTGCAAAAAAGAAAGAGAAGCAGCACTTTAAGTGCCCATTTCCAGAGATTTTCAATTTTATTCAATTAAAAAAAAATTACGTGGGAAAGTGTTTAGTAAGGAAAAGGTTTTGATTGTTAAAATTCTAAGTGTAAAAGCACCTTTGGATAAATTAAAATTTACACTCTCTGTTCCAAAATTAGATAAATATTTATAAAATAACAATTTTTAAGGATAATTTTATGTTCACAAATATAGCCTAGTATTAGCAAAGAATTCCGCTGTGGTGACTTGATATTGAAAATTATAGTAAAAAAGTAATAGCAAATTAGGATCTGTTGGATTTTTTGCTATAAAAATCTTATTTATCTATTTATTTAATGTTTATTTATTTATGTTAGAAATTGATTTATTAATAAAAGCTCATCATTTATCATTCATTAAATGATTATTTAGTTTTATATATATATATCTCCATATTATATATGTTATGGTTTATGTGTATAAATAAATGTTGTACACAGAAGATATAAATTATATGTAATATATAAATAAAGAAATAATGGTTTATAACCTAGGATAATTCGGAGATATTTTTCTGTAGGTTATAGTACTTTAACATAAATGAGGAGATATTTAAAGTACTAGTGCATTAACAATGTGCATTAAACGGATCATGTGATAATATTTTATTTCTAAAATATTTTCGCATAAATACTAATTTGTAAAATTTCTTAATTTTGAAATAATAGTGGACTTAATATTGTTATATATTAATTTGATGTTCCAATGAGTGAGATTACATCGTGTTAATTAATACTCCATCCGTTCCTAAAAGATTGTCGTTTAAGATTTTGGCACATGGATTAAGAAAGTCATTTAATACTAGTAAAATTTATTTGAAATTCCATCACTACCCCTTTTTGGGAAATTGAAAACTATTAATACAAGAGAGAGAATTTATTGGGACAATGAGAGAACATAGGGGTAATATAGGAAAGTAAATAATTTATTCTTTTAGGAAGTTGTAAACGACAAACATTTTGGAACAAATTTTTTTTTTTTAAAACGACAATCTTTTAGGAACGGAGGGAGTACCTCGGAATGTCAATTAATATATTTAATTAATATTACGAACATTATTGTTGTCAAAAACATCTATAAAAATTTTCATAAGATAATTTATCATTGATCATAGAATCTTGGCCGAGTTTTTTAATATTTATTATTAAAAGGATTTATTTAATTTTATGATCAAATAGAGATAAATTATGGACTTATGAAATTAGTTTAAATGTATCAAAATTATATTAATTGATTATGAAATATTTATGTACATTTATAGAGGAAATATTTACAGTTTATTAGTAAAGAGTTTATTTAATCAATTTATGGACTAAAGTGCAATTACAAATATTTAGTGGAATTAATTGTAATTAATATTTATTTTGATTATTATTATTAGATAATAATATCTAGATAAGTATTGGAGTGAGAAGAGGAATCCCTTAAAAATTCCTTTCCTAACCTAATATGGACCAGATTCATAAGAGAGGGTAAGTATCAATGTTAATAGAATATATCATTGATCAGAGACGTATTGGGTGACTTTTCTATCAAGAGAAAACACAAAATTTATGTATTCTCTTTTTCAACCTTTGGAAAAACAAAGTTAGGATTTTTTCCAGAAGGTGATTTGGAGACCACACTCCAGGTTCAGCATAAGGTCATAGGAAAGAAGATCTTGGGGATACAAGAGATTGTACTGATATTAAACGTGCTAATCCAACCAAGCACTAGGTAATAAGTTCGTACTTTAGATACATGATATATATATTTGTTGTTTCGTATAAAACCATAAAGATGATCCGGATTTTATTTTATTTATTTTTTTAAGAACTTATTTTCAAAAAAAATTTCCTACAATACATTATGTCACTTTATACATATCTCTAATTTTGTAACGGACTAAAAAAAAATATATTTCTAATTTTAGAACAGGTGGAGTATTACTTTTCTTTTTGGAGTTGAAATTTTGGTTGTGAAAACACCTTTTGGAGAAGCTATTAGCACCTTTTGAAAATTGAGTTTAAACAATTGAAAACAAACTTTGACAACCTTCTTATAAAGCAATGTAATTTGACTTTTAGATGAAACATTTGTTCTGAAAACCTAATTAATATAAGTGTCTATCGAACCTATATGGTGCCTAATGGCTGCTAGCTATTTATGGCAGAGGCAAGAATGTTAAGAATTCAGCTTGAATTAACAAAAAAGAAAAAAAAAAGATTTCTTTTCTTCCCTTAATTTTCCTTTTTCCATGATAAGTGCTTATAATGTGTTCTGCTTTTCAAGGACATGAAGCTTCACTTTTATTATTTGTGAACAGAAAAGGGGATCTCCTTTGTGTTCTTTGATCGTGATTTAAGTGTTCTTTCATGCTTTAGTGCCCGTTTTGCGGGGTTGTGTAGTGTGGTGTATTGAGATAAAACAATTTTAGACGTAAAGTGTTTGACAAAAGTGCTTTTATAAAATAATTAAAATAGTGTTTAGGTACATAATAAAAGTTCTTTTGAGGTAGTAATGACAAATTTAAGGTAAATGTATGATATGAGTTTAAATAATATATATATATATATATATATATATATTAAATAATTTTGTAATTTTGTCAAAAGTGTTGGAGTTAAAAGCACAAATTTTATTTTTAAACTAAAAGTGCTTTTAAACCCTGATCTCTATTTTTTAAAAGTATTTTCAGATGGTTACTGTTAACGTCAAGATCCGTTCACGCGCTCCAATCACTAAAGTACATCCAATCCTGCACAGAAATGGATAAACACCGAAAGCTTAGCTGTTTGGGCCGTCGGGGGATAGCTCCAGTGTGAAAATAAGTACAGACTGAATAAGGTTAACAATGGAAGCGTAATGCTCTAATGCTGAAAAATAATAATGAATATGTACCTTAAAATCAGGATAAAATCTGGTATTTATAATGTTCTCACCACCTCCATAGAGTCCTTCTCCATATTGGATTAGGGTTCCCCCATATATCATTCTATAAAAAGATTTCACCAAATCTCATGGAAATAAGGAAGTTGGCTCAAACCCCTACACCTCTTTCCTTAATTAGAATCCATATATAAACAGGAACCACCAGAATATTCCTTCAGCCCCAAACATGAAAGTAGTGTGCATACAGGCCAATCATATATGATGATAAAGCATATACTTTGTAATCGATCTTATTCATTTATTAATAAAAGTATTCATTTATTAAAGTCATTTAATTATCTACGTACATGATGCTGTTTTTATAATATGTAAATAACCCATAGTTTTAAACAATACTTTTAGAATCATGATGTTGATCATACTAATGAGATCTAAATTCTTAGAAAGCTTAAAACTAAAATAGTTCTCAATCGTTGGATTACTAAAATGAGGATTAGTAAATCCGGATAGATTGGTACATATGTTGAACGTGACTCGCTATGGAATACCTAATGGAGTTTTACTTGCCTGTCAATAGAAATTCCTAATGTGATAGTAGTACAAGTGATTCTTGGACTTGAGATCATCATAATATCTTGTGTGTAATGAATTATACTTTGACTTATTCCTTAAAAACTCTTAGGGTATATCAAAGGGTATGCTTTGGTATAATGAGTTACATATAGAGATAATGAATGATCAATAAAGAATCTACCGCTTCTAGTAAAAGAAAAGATATGTCCCATGTGATTCGTTAAATAACAACCCAATAGTCCTTGGCCAAGACAGAATGAAATTAGAAAGGAGTTTCTAATTTGCATTATTTAGAGTTGTGTATTTTCTAATCGAAATACATATAATTAAATAAAATAAGACTTGAAAATAATTTCATGTCTTATATTTAATTAGAACATTATATGGTGAAAGGATTGAATTGTACGGTAACTATTTACTCACAGGTTCTTTTATGATTAATGTTAAAATCTATATTATCTGAAAAGTCGTTGATCGCTAGGGAGACTTATCCCTATTGTAGAATAAATATTATTTATTTAAATAGATTATTATTTTAATTTATTTATTTAAATAAGATTAGAATTATTCTAATTGATTTATTCATAACCGATTTAATATGGAGAACCTAAAGGGTCACACCATAAAAGAAAGAATAATTATTTAAGAAGGTAATGACATAATTTTAATAATGCATTAAGTGTAATTAATTTGATCTATGGTGATAGAATAAATTAAAAAGTTTAATATTTATTATTTAATATTTTAAAAATATTAAATATAAATTAATAAGAGGGGTCTTATTAATATTATTACAATTATTATTATTTTAATTTCTAAAGGATTTTAGGAATTAATTTAATATTAATACTCTCATTTATTCCTAATAAGATTAGGAGATAAATTAATTAAATGAATTTAATTAATTATTCCCAATGTGGTGGGAAACCTAAATTAATTAAAAGAGTTTAATAAATTAAATGAAACTCTATGTCTAATAGGATTAGAAGAGTTGACCAGTATCTATATAGGAGGAGTCTTATCTTAGATATTAGTTGATGCAATTCTAATTATTGAAGAGTACTCCTTTTCTATAATTAATGGATAGAAACTTAGGTCATGTTTGTTTACTAGGATAACCCTTGGGATTGGACTAATAATCCTTAATCACTTGTTTGTTTTTTAAATTAGATTCCGGACTATTAATCCCGGGATAACAAAATGACTTAAAATGAGGGATTATTTAATACCATGTCTAACATGGTATTATAATCCCATGAGGAGGAATTAAAAATTTGTGGACAAAATTAACCTTTGTCTTTTCTAATATGACTAACGTATCCTTAAATTAGATTGAACGTCTTAGTTGTGATTGATTATCACAAAAAAAATTAAAAAAATAATATTTATGGATTATATATATACCCCCACCCTACTCCCCACGCCCGCCCACCCCCCACCCCCACACCCCCACCACAAAAATAAAAAAAATATTTACTGATTATATATACACCCTAAGCTACCCCACCCACCCACTCACCCACCCACTCACTCCACCCCACCCCACCCCACCCCACCCCACCCCATAAAAATTAAAAAAATAATATTTATTGATTATATATACACCCCCAGCTACCCCACCCCACCCTCGCCACCCCCATCCCACCCCACCCCACCCCACCCCACCCCACACCACAAAAATTAAAAAAATAATATTTATTGGTTATATATACACCCCCACCCTATCCCACCCCACCCACCCACCCACCCCCACCCCACCCCACCCCCACCACCACCACCCACACCACAAAAATAAAAAAAAATATTTATTAATTATATATACACCCTCACCCTACCCTACCCTACCCCACCCCACCCCACCCTACCCTACCCCACAAAAATTAAAAAAATAATATTTATTAATTATATATACACCCCTACCCTATCCCACACTACCCCACCCCACCCCACCCCCCGACGCACCCACGCACCCACCCCCACTCACCCCACGCACCCCACCCACTCCACCCCACCCCACTCCACCCCACCCCACTCCACACCACACAAAAATTTAAAAATTAATATTTATTGATTATATATACACCCCCACCCTACCCCGTACCCCACCCACCCACCTTACCCACCCCACCCCCCACCCCATAAAAATTAAAAAAATAATATTTACTAATTATATATACACCCTACACTACCCCACCCCACCCCACCCCCCCCCCCACGGCACCCACCCCCACCCCCAGTACCCCACTCTAAAAAAAATAATATTTACTGAATGATATAACTACTTTTTTAAAAGTTTTTAATTAATTTTTTATTATTTTTTGATGTATAAATAAGTTTAAATTATAGTTTAAAATATGTTATTATTGGTAAGGATATACTAGTCCAAACGATATTTTTTAATCCAATCCTTTAATTAATCATGAAAAAAACAAACATAACATGGGATTATTTTAAATTATCCCCTGAATAATTCCGTAAAAAATAAACATGTGACTAGGATTATTTAATCCTAGGATTAATAGTCCTGGATTATAATCCTTGCAAACAAACATGGCCTTAGGGTTTAGCCAATCACCCTCTTTCTTGATAATTCTTTTTTCTTGGTGAATCACCTCGAGAGGCCAAACACTTGGGTGACTAACGTTGATCAAAGAAAAGAATCTAACCCAAAAATTCAAGGAGATCACGAAGAACAAAGAATTGAACTCGTACCTGTGAAAACTTCGTTCTACAAGGGTATGATTCCATAACTTCTTATTTATCGTTTTAACTTAATAATTTGCATAAAAAATGATCCGGATAATGATTTTGTAGAAATTTTTAAACTATGATATATCATGCTTCCGCTAATTTTTGCAATTTGATTGCGTCACGATTTCGTATAAAAATAACAGTGCTATCGGAGCCAAACTTTCTGTAATTATTAATTATTTTAATTCTATATATGTATGAGTATGTATTTAGAATAATTTATTGGACATAATTAATTGTATAAAATTATTATTTTTTTGAAAGAAAAGAAAAATAAAAATCTAAATGCTTTCAATTTGCGGAATTTTTTTTTCTTCCGCTATGATTTTTTTTTTGAGACCCACGTGATCAATTTTTTAATAAAAAAGTAACGAAATTGCTTTGAAAAAGAATCCTGCCGAATTCCTTTTAAAAGAAAAAGTGATCCCATGTAGCTTTATATATATATAAACGTGGAACTACTTTAGGATTTCAAAACAGGAAGTCTATATATATATATATATATATATATATATATATATATATATATATATATATATATTTTTTTTAATAATTTTATAATTAAAATAAAGAGTTTATTTTAATCTTAAAATTGAATTTCATGCAATTTAAAATTGTCCATTAAATGATACTCATAATATATGGACTGTTTTAATTCATGAGATGAATATTTATTTATTGATGCATATGGTGATATGTATAATAATAAATGGGATTGATTATGAGACTATTGACCAATATGATTGAATTTTATTTTAGTTGAATGCTTGAATGAATGAGTTTTATTAAATGGGGTCTGCGTATTTCGTCTTCTCCTATTTTTTTTTTTTGATGTAAAATTCTATCTCCCTCCTATGTACTTCCCCTTACTGCTGATCAAGATTTTTATTTAATTAAATAGTTTAATGTAATAGAAATAGTTAGAATTATTTTGAATAAATTGGAGACCAAGGAGCGCGTGAAGACCCGTTTATATGGAGTCCGAGTTTAAATATAATAGTTACGTTTAAATTTAAATTCTTGCACTCCTAGGTTTGGTCTTTTGGTTCACTTGGTGGCTCTAGTGAACTAAATTAGAATAAAAGTCCATAATCAATTCGGATAGAATATAGTATTCTATATGTGCATGCTAAGTATTATATATATTATATTTTATGCAAACATGCTTCGCATGTTTTAATAAAATAACGCGTATTTTATATATATATATATATATATATATATGTACATGCGCGCTAAACAAGATGAGATAAATAATAACAAACCCCTCAAAAAAATTATATTAAGTCTAAAGCATTCAGATATATTTAAAATATCGAACGTCGTCTTCTAGCATGATAAATTAATAGAGTATTAAATATTTAATACTTGTTTGTTGTGCTATCCACAAGGCAAGTATTGCGTATTTAATATATTAATTTAATCACATTTGATGCTTATCAAGAAAATTGAACAATATTATTTTGTTGTGCTATCCACAAGGACAATATTTTTCTTTTTTGAATTTATAGAAGTGCTAAGTTGGACTTAAATTAAATCATTTTAGTTTGAATGTGCACACACTTGACCATTATGATTTAAGAGACAAAATAAAAAGGAGTTACATGTTTATGTAATTGACAAATAGTTGTCTACCTATTTATTTATATATCGTTTGTTGTGTTATCCACAAGGCTATATACATTTAAAATGGGATCCTTAATCTCACTAGCAAATCTTTAATTAGATGTTGCCGAACTATATAAGTGAGGGTAATATAGTTTGAAGAAAATAGTGGGAGATACCAATTTAAAATAAGACCTAATTTATTTTGGTATATAAAATTAATTAAATGAATGTTTGCTAAAATATTGTCTTTTCACATGCAGAAATTTAAAAATGTCGAAATCACTAATTTCACTGCGTAGCAGACTTGATGCTAACAAACTGATCGAACTGAATTACACGGAATGGTTAAGGAATCTGAAAATAGTTCTCACTGCTGAAAAGATTTTTTATGTCCTAAATTCACCTGTCGCTAGAACTGTTCCAGAAACAGCCTCTGAGGAAGAGATTGCCACTATTGTAAAGTGGCAAGAAGATGCAACTGTGGCTCGATACATCATGCTCGCATCCATGAATAACAAGCTTCAGCGTCAGCATGAAAACATGGATACTCCTACTATGTTGCTTCACCTCAATGAGTTGTATGGTGAACAAAGTAGGACTGCAAGATATGAGATATCTAAGGAGCTCTTCCGATCTCGGATGACCGAGGGCATTGCCGTTGAGACTCATGTCTTAAGAGTGATCAATCTGATTGAATGACTTGGATAGCTTGAGTTCGTCATGGATGAGGAGTTGAGTTAAAACTTGGTCTTGCAGTCACTTCCTTAGATCTTCTCGCAGTTCGTTGTAAATTTTTACATGAATAAGTTAGATGTCAGCTTGCCTGAAATACTTAACATGTTGAAAACTGCAGATAGTCACTTCCCATCCAAGAAGAACCATGTCTTAATGGTGGATTCTTCTAAGAAAAGGAAGAGGCTCAAGGTATCTTCTGAAAAGAAGAAATCTAAGAAGGCTAATGGCAAAGTGAACATAAAGAAACAAAAGAAACCTGATCCAGCTAGCAAAGGAATGTGCTTCCATTGCAAAGAGTCGGGTCACTGGAAGAGGAACTGCAAGAAGTTTCTGACAGAAAAGAAGCTTGGAGAAGCTTCGACTTCCAATTAAGGTTTGTTCATCATTGAAATTAATTTTTCAGAAAGTCAAAGTTCTACTTGGGTATTGGATACCGGCTGTGGTTCTCACATATGTAATACTGTGTAGGGACTGGTCAGAATTAGAAAGCTGAACAAGAATGAGGTTATCCTACGAGTGAGAAATAGAGCAAAAGTTGCTGTATTAGCTGTAGAAACGTATTATTTAGTACTGCCTACGGGCAAGTCCATTTATTTAAATAATTATTATTTTTTCGAATATCATTAGAAATATTATTTCTGTTTCCGTATTAGATATGGATGGATTTGACATTATAATAAAGTACAACAGTTGTTCTATTTATAATAACAATATTTTATATGGTGTTGGTAATTTGCGAAATGGATTTTACATATTTGACTTGCATGAAAATATATTTCAAATAGAACAAACTAAAAAAAGAAAAAGAGATGATGTTAATTATACCTATATGTGGCACTGTAGACTCGGTCATATCAATGAAACAAGATTATCCAAGTTGTATAAAGATGGGCTCTTAGAGCTATCCGATTATGAATCATATCCAACTTGTGAATCATGTCTCATGGGTAAAATGACTAAATCTTCTTTTAGTGGAAAAGGAGAAAGAGTTACAGAGTTGTTAGGGTTGGTTCACACAGACGTTTGTTGTGACGCCCCCAGAATAGGTCCATTCAATCCAACCCATTTTGAGTCGCCAAATACATGGTACAGAATTCAAATACAAACTTTATATCATACGGTCGTGCAAAATACGACCACACAACTGTGAGTGTCAATACAACTATGTAGAAAATATTAAGATTCAAACTAAGTCCTCATTACAATTATTATCACACTATTTATCAGAAATAGTGAGGACTACTACTGCTCTAACTCGGACCATCACTCTGTCCCCCGACTAGTTCCCGCAACATTCTCATTTCCTGAAGAGGACAACAGATGAAAAGGGTGAGCTCAACTAGCTCAGTAAAGAATATTATGACTAAGATAATGGAAAATAAATTATCGTTAGCCTTCAATAAATCAGATAAAATATAATGGACAACCAATCTTAGAACAATATTCGCAGCGGAAATAACAATTCATTAGAAGAGTTAAGCAGAGAATTAAGTCTACTATCTTCTATGATTTAAAAGTCCATCATCAATATTTTATCCCTGTAACATCAATCAATATACATCTCGAATCAAATATCCATCTTTGCACTACAGGCCAAAGATATTCATTTGTATCATCAGTGGTCATATTCATCTCAACACCTGTCATCTTTGCACTACAGGCCAAAGATATTCATCAGGTAATCATTCATCTTTGCTCTACAGGCCAAAGATATTCATCAAGTAATCATTCATCTTTGCTCTACAGGCCAAAGATATTCAGTTACATCACCTTTTAGGACTGAGAATGATGAAAAATATTTTAAAAAAACGAATCCAGTGAGATAAAAGACAAAGACTAAGGATTCGTATTTTAGTATATCCAATTCAAAAATACCTCGTAATAATCAATTATGGAGCAAAATTCAAGAATAAAGCTCAAAACTTGGATACAATCAAAGATAGTAACCTTAACAAGCAATTTGGACAAATAGAAGAAAATTTAATTTTTCCATGAATAGTGCCGTATACGTGAATAGTAACCCCGACGGAAAAAAAATAAGAATTTCAACATAAAATCCATGACAATATTTCTGTATAATGATATTGAGAAGAATAACATCATTTACGAAAGAAATAACATCCCTTACCTCAAAAAGATAGTACCTCTGACTGGAAAATCGGATATAATACCGAAGAAAACTTGCACTGAATAGCAACACTCAAAGTATTGAAATACTCACAAAAATACGCTCGATATTATAGAGAGAGAAAACTTCTGATTCTGGTGTGATTTTCAATTCTAACCTAAGCACCCTATTTATAGGAAAAGCTCAGGATGCCAAAGGAGACTAAAATAATAAAATAATATATTTTTTTCAAAATTTCCGCCGCCTGGCGGCTAAAATTTTTTTCCAACAAAAGTGGGGCCCGCCCATAAAAAATATATATATTTTCCGAAACTTCAATAATTCATAACAAATAACCCCTTTGTCAGAAAAATACAAATTCTATGTCCTTCCATAGGAAATTTAATTCTCTACAACTTTGCAGAAGGAAGTTTTTCCAAATTCCAAACATAAATTATCCGAAATCCAAAAACAGATGATTTCTTACACCAAAATATTGATAAAAACTCATCAGCGCCAATTCCTTCTTTAATATCCACAAAATAAATATTTTCTTATCATATAAATCAATAATTAATTATTCACAAATAATATTATAGAACTACAATATTAACAACCAGGTCGTTCCCAGGAAAGAGGGGGCCTTCCGATAAGGACTTCTCCTTACTGGCGCGCAATTAAATAACCCCCCTCCTAGACAGAACTTCCTTAGACATTGTCAATAATGCTATCTAATAATATTATTCAAATAATATGAATTATTGAGTTGATAACGTGAAATACTGTGCAACGACAATTATTGAATCAATACTACAAAATATCAACTGTAGCCATTATTGAATCAATCATATAAAATGGCAACGTAGCAATTATTGAGTCAATAAAATATCAATGTAACAATTATTGAGTCAATAATATAAAATATCAACGTAGCAATTATTGAGTCAATAATATAAAATATTGAACAGTAATTACTGTAACAATAATTGAGTAATGGCTTCTCACGTAAGACTCAATAATTCGAAATACTGTGCAATACCGTGTGCTACTATGCAACACCGTGTATCACTGTATTTTAACCACCGGGTATTTCAACAGTACTAACGGTAACAACCACGCCGTTATTTTGTAAAAAAATTATTTTTGTCGCTTTCTATATCCGACAGTTATTCCGTTGTGGGGGCCCACAAATAGCTGTGCCGTCGTACGAATATTCCCCGACAACAAGAATATTCCACGACCAAACGAATATTCCCCGACAACAAGAATATTTTATAACCACTTGCTCATTTTAAAAATATTTACACATTTCACCCATAACTTTCATATTTATCAAATTAACACCTTACTATTT
Organism: Panax stipuleanatus; assembly: GCA_020205555.1. Classification (NCBI taxonomy): domain Eukaryota; kingdom Viridiplantae; phylum Streptophyta; class Magnoliopsida; order Apiales; family Araliaceae; genus Panax; species Panax stipuleanatus. The sequence goes on along the minus strand of CM035119.1, from coordinate 113,746,143 downwards.
TGAAATAATATATAAAGAAAATTAAATCTTTATTCATAAAAGTTGGGGTTTTACATTTGTGGACCTATGACAACGAATACACGAGGAGGGTATTCTTATTTTATTATTTTCACTGATGATCACTCAAGATATGGATATGAGTATTTAATAAAATACAAATCTGAATCATTTGAAAAGTTCAAAGAGTTTAGAAGTGAAGTAGAGAAACAACCTGACAAAAGTATTAAGATTCTTCGATCAGATTGAGGTGGTGAATACTTAAGCGATGGGTTTCTCGATTGTCTCAAAGAAAATGGTATAATCTCACAATGAACTTCACCAGGTACACCACAGTTAAATGGAGTATCTGAAAGGAGAAATCGAACATTGTTGGACATGGTTCGTTCTATGATGAGTTTTACCATTCTTTCAGTATCATTTTGGGGTCATGTCCTAGAAACAGCTACATATCTACTAAATAAGGTCCCCTCAAAATCCGTCTCCAAGACTTCATATGATATGTGGACAGGGAAGAAATCCGGTCTTAAGCATGTTAAGATTTGGGGATGTCCAGCTTATGTGAAAAGGTTTCAAAATGATAAGCTTGGGACAAGATCTAATAAGTGCACATTTGTGGGATATCCTAAAAAAGTTTGGGATACTATTTTTACAATCCTATTGAGCAAAATGTGTTTGTTGCGAAACACGCTGCCTTCTTGGAAAAGAAGTTTACCTTTGAAGGGGCTAGTGGGAGGAAAATAGATCTTGAAGAAATTCAAGAACCATAAACCACTACAGATCAATTGGATGAACCTGTCCAAGTAGAGACACTTACTATACAACACCCTATTCATAAATCTGAAAGAGTACCGAAGATACCTGAAAGGTATGGATTCGTCATAGAGGATAACGATGAGGTACACATCATAGATGATGATGATCCATTGAATTACGAACATACTATGAGTAATAAAGACTCAGGAAAATGGTAGATGATCATAAAATATAAAATAGATATTTGAAGCAATGCTCAAGTCCATTTGGATTTTACTTGCTATTGCAGCTTATTATTACTAGATCTGGCAAAATGGACGAGGAGACGCCCTTCCTCAAATATAGTTTTTAGAGGAGAATGTATGTATGATACAGCCAGATGAATTTATTTCAATGGTTGAAGAAAATCATGTATATGAGCTACAACAATCCATTTATGAATTAAAGCAAGCTCTTCGTAGATGGAACAACCGTATTGATGAGACAATCAAAGAGTTTGATTTTATCAAAAATGAGGATGAACCATGTGTATACAAGAAGGTTAGTGGGAGCGCTGTTTCATTCCTTGTATTATATATTGATGATATATTACTGATAGCGAATGACATTCTTATGCTACAATCGATCAAAATAAAGTTATCTAAACATTCCTCCATGAATGATTTGGGTAGAACATCATACATTGAGGATATAAATCTGTATAGATAGATTTAAAAGGATGTTCGGCTTAACCCAATGAATGTATATTCATTAGATGCTAAAGGCGTTTAGCATAGCAACCTCCAAAAAGGTGTCTCATGATAATGGGCCATGGAGTGTATATCTCTAAAATTGTCCTCAATAAAAGAGAGATCGCATGAGTTACTATCATGTATGCAATGAAATATATGAGACTTGATGTTGATCAGTCAAATTCTGGAGAAGATTACTGTAGGACAGTGATAAACATCCTAAAGTACTTAACTGACACCAAGGATGTCATCATGACACATGATGGGTCTAATTAAACTACAGGACTAAACAGACTCAAGTTTTCAAACTGACCGAGACGATAATAAATCCATATTAGGGTAAGCCGTTACCTTGAAAGGTGGTTCAGTGAAGTGGAATGGTTCCAAACAGCAAAAGGTTGTTGGTTTAGTGACAAGACATAGTATATAAACTGTAAGTGAAGCTGCAAATTAATATTTCAGATGAAAAGTTCATTACAGAACTAGAAATAGTTCCTAAGTCTCATCTTGAATCCAAACATGTGTTGCGGTACTTTGATTAAATAAATCATTGAAAGAGGAGACGTCACCTTGGAGCGTGTAGACTCTCAAGACAACATTACAGATCTATTTACTAAAGCCTTAACACAACAACAGTTTGATCGTCACTTAGAGAAGATGTGTATGAGATACCATGACAATTGGCTTTAGTGTAAGTGAGAGATTGAAAGTAGTGTGCATACAAGCCTATCATGTATGATGATAAAGCATATACTTTGTAATTGATCTTATTCATTTATTAATAAAAGTATTCATTTATTAAAGACATTTAATTATCTACATGATGCTTTTTTTATAATATGTAAATAACCCATAATTTTAAGCAATGCTTTTAGAATCATGATGTTGATCATGCTAATGAGATCTAAATTCTTAGAAAGCTAAAAACTAAAATAGTCCTCAATCATTGGATTACTAAAAAGGGGATTAGTAAATTCGGATAGATTGGTACATATGTTGCTTGCTCATTGGATGAGGATGATTGATCTCATGATCATTTGTGTGGAGACACTAAAGCAAGTATGTAGGTGCTTATTAGAGAATAAGTTCACTGAACGTGACTCGCTATGGAATACCTAATGGAGTTTTACTCGCCTGTCAATAGGAATTCCTAATGTGATAGTAGTACAAGTGATCCTTGGACTTGAGATCATCATAGTATTGTGTGTGTAATGAATTATACTTTAGCTTATTCCTTAAAAACCCTTAGGGTATATTAAAGGGTATGCTTGGGTATAATGAGTTACATATGGAGATAATGAATAATCAATAAAGAATCTACCACTTCTATTAAAAGAAGAGATATGTCCTGTGACGCCCCCAGAATAGGTCCATTCAACCCAACCCATTCTGAGTCGCCAAATACATGGTACAGAATTCAAATACAAACTTTATATCATACGGTCGTGCAAAATACGACCACACAACTGTGAGTGTCAATACAAATATGTAGAAAATATTAAGATTCAAACTAAGTCCTCATTACAATTATTATCACACTATTTATCAGAAATAGTGAGGACTACTACTGCTCTAACTCGGACCATCACTCTGTCCCCCGACTAGTCCCTGCGACATTCTCATTTCCTGAAGAGGACAACAGATGAAAAGGGTGAGCTCAACTAGCTCAGTAAAGAATATTATGACTAAGATAATGGGAAACAAATTATCATTAGTCTTCAACAAATAAGATAAAATATAATGGACAACCAACTTTAGATCAATATTCGCAGCGAAAATAACAATTCATTAGAAGAGTTAAGTAGAGAATGAAGTCTACTATCTTCCATGATTTAAAAGTCCATCATCAATATTTTATCCCTGTATCATCAATCAATATACATCTCGAATCAAATATTCATCTTTGCATTACAGGCCAAAGATATTCATTTGTATCATCAGTGGTCATATTCATCTCAACACCCGTCATCTTTGCACTACAGGCCAAAGATATTCATCAGGTAATCATTCATCTTTGCTCTACAGGCCAAAGATACTCAGTTATATCACCACTTAGAACTGAGAATGATGAAAAACCATATAAATAATGAATCCAGTGAAATAAAGGATAAGATTAAGGATTCGTATTTTAGTATTCAAAAATACTTCGTAATAATCAATTGTGGAGCAAAATTCAAGAATAAAGCTCAAAATTTAGATTCAATCAAAGATAAGAACTTTAACAAGTAATTTGGACATATAGAAGAAAATTTAATTTTTTCGTGAATAGTACCGTATACGTGAATAGTGCCGTATACGTGAATAGTAACCCCGACGGAAAAACTAAGAATTTCATAATAAAATTCATGCCAATATTTTGGTATAATGATATTGAAAAGAATAACATCATTTATGAAGAAAATAACATCCCTTACCTCAAAAAGATAGTACCTCTGACTGGAATATCGGATATAATACCGAAGGAAACTTGCGCTGAATACTAATACTCAAAGTATTGAAATACTCACAAAAATACGCTCGATATTATAGAGAGAGAAAACTTCTGATTCTGGTGTGATTTTCAATTCTAACCTAAGCATCCTATTTATAGGAAAAGCTTAGGATGCCAAAGGAGACTAAAATAATAAAATATTATTATTTTTTTATAAAAATTCCGCCGCCGGCTGCTACCACAACATCAGAACTTTTCAACAAAAGTGGGGCCCACCTTTTTATTAAAAAAAATATTTATTTTCTGAAACTTCAATAATTCATAATAAATAGCCCCTTCATCAGAAAAATACAAATTCTATGTCCTTTCATAGGAAATTTAATTCTCTACAACTTTGCAAAAGGAAGTTTTTTCAAATTCCAAACATAAATTATCCGAAATCCACAACCAGATGATTTCTCACACCAAAATATTGATAAAAACTCATCAGCGCCAATTTCTTCTTTAATATCCACAAAATAAATATTTCCTTATCATATAAATCAATAATTAATTATTCACAAATAATATTACAGAACTACAATATTGACAACCAGGTCGTTCCCAGGAAAGAGGGGGCCTTCCGATAAGGACTTCTCCTTACTGGCGCGCAATTAAATAATCCCTCCTAGACAGAACTTCCTTAGACATTGTCAATAATGCTATCTAATAATATTATTCAAATAATATGAATTATTGAGTAGATAATGTGAAATACTGTGAACTGACAATTATTGAATCAATACTACAAAATATCAACTGTAGCCATTATTGAATCAATCATAAAAAATAGCAACGTAGCAATTATTGAGTCAATAAAATATCAATGTAACAATTATTGAGTCAATAATATAAAATATCAACGTAGCAATTATTGAGTCAATAATATAAAATATTAAACAGTAATTACTATAACAATAATTGAGTAATGGCTTCTCACGTAAGACTCAATAATTCAAAATACTGTACAATACCATGTGCTACTATGCAACACCGTGTATCACTGTATTTTAACCACCGGGTATTTCAACAGTACTAACGGTAACAACCACGCCGTTATTTTGTAAAAAAGTTATTTCTGTCGCTTTCTATATCCGACAGTTATTCCGTTGTGGGGGCCCACAAATAGCTGCGCCGTCGTACGAATATTCCCCGACAACAAGAATATTCCACGACCAAACGAATATTCCCCGACAACAAGAATATTTTATAACCACTTGCTCATTTTAAAAATGTTTGCACATTTCACCCATAACTTTCATATTTATCAAAACAACACCTTACTGTTTCGAAATAATATATAAAGAAAACTAAATCTTTATTCATAAAAGTTGGGGTCTTACAACCTCCTCTCCTTATGAAATTTCATCCTCGAAATTGACGTACGTACCTGGTATGTCGAAAAGGTGAGGATACCTCGCTTTCATTTCCGATTCCAACTCCCAGGTCATTTCCTCAATTGCATGGTTTCTCCACAAAACTTTAACTTGAGGTATAATTTTCGAGCGTAGGACATACTCCTTCCTATCCAAGATCTTGACAGGTACCTCCTCGTACGTTAAATCTTCGGCTATCTCGTCTGGTTCTAACTCAATAATGCGGTTTGGATCCTTCACATATTTACGTAACACGGATATGTGAAACACGTTATGAACACGAGACATGCTTGGAGGTAAAGCGAGTCTATAAGCCACATTTTCTATTCGGTCAAGAATCTCAAATGGACCAATGAATCGTGGGTTGAGCTTTCCTTTCTTCCCAAACCTCGTAACTCCCTTACATGGAGCAATACGTAATAACACATGGTCTCCAACATTAAATTCCACATCCTTTCGATGAAAATCCGCATAACTCTTTTGTCGATCTTGTGCTATTTGTATACGTTGTCGAATCATTTGGATCTTTTCTGTAGTCATACGTACTAACTCTGGTCCCAACAATGTTGTTTCACCCACCTCGTTCCAACATACTAGAGAGCGACACTTTCTCCCATACAATGCCTCGAATGGAGCTACGCCTATACTTGCCTGATAACTGTTGTTGTAGGAGAATTCCACCAATGGTAAGTACTTATCCCAACTCCCTTTGAAGTCTAGAACACAGAGTCTCAATAGATCTTCAAGAGTTTGGATAGTCCTTTCCAATTGTCCGTCTGTTTGAGGATGATAAGCCGAACTGAATCGTAAATACGTGCCCATAGCTTTCTGCAAACTGATCCAAAATCGTGAAGTAAATCTGGGATCACGATCCGAAACTATGGATACTGGCATGCCATGCAATCTCACAATCTCATTCACGTACATATGAGCAAGACGTTCAAGGGAATAAGTCTCTCGTATCGGCAAGAAATGAGCAGACTTGGTTAATCTATCAACAATAACCCAAATCGCATCTAAGCCTTGAGAAACCTTGGGAAGACCCGTAACGAAATCCATCGTAATGTGTTCCCACTTCCATTTCGGAATCTCCAGTGGTTGCAATGGACCCTTCGGCACTTGATGCTCCGCCTTTACACGTTGATAAGTTAAACATCTTGAGATGAAATCCGCCATCTCTCTCTTCATATTGCTCCACCAAAATGTATGTCGAAGATCACGATACATTTTAGTACTCCCAGGATCGATTGCAAACGGTGTGTTGTGTGCCTCCATCATGATTCTATACTTCAAGTCGGAATCGTTAGGAACACAAAGTTTGGAGTTGACTCGAAGTATTCCATCTTCATCGATTCTCGCTTCTGGAATTGCACCTTCTTGCACCTTCTTCTTCATCTTTATCAGCTCCGCATCCGTAGCTTGAGCAGCTTTAACTTTATCAATCAAAGCTGGTTCTACGCGTATACTTGACATTATCGCACTCGTTCCCACATATGATCTTCTACTCAACGCGTCAGCTACCACGTTCGCTTTTCCAGGATGGTATTGGATAGTATGATCGTAATCTTTCAACAGCTCAAGCCAACGTCGTTGCCGCATGTTGAGTTCCTTCTGAGTGAAGAAATATTTAAGGATCTTATGATCCGTATAAATCTCCACTTTCTCTCCGTACAAGTAATGTCTCCAGATCTTCAACGCGAAAATGACTGCTGCCAACTCTAAATCATGAGCAGGATAATTCCTCTCATATTCTTTGAGTTGTCGCGAGGCATAGGCTATGACTTTCCCATGTTGCATGAGAACACATCCTAACCCTTTGCCCGAAGCATCGCTGTAAATAACAAATCCATCCGAACCAGATGGTATTGTCAGAACAGGTGCTGCAATAAGTCTCCTCTTGAGCTCTTGGAAGCTCTTCTCGCATTCCTCTCTCCAAACGAATTTCGTATCTTTCCGAGTCAACTGAGTTAATGGAGTAGCGATTTGAGAAAATCCTTCTACGAATCTCCGATAATAACCAGCTAAGCCCAAAAAGCTTCGTACTTCAGTCATCGACTTAGGTAGCTCCCAGCTTTGTATTGCTTCAATCTTCGCCGGGTCCACAGATACTCCACGTTTCGATACCACGTGCCTAAGGAATGCTACTTTCTCAAGCCAAAACTCGCATTTCTTTAGCTTAGCATATAGCTTGTTCTCACGAAGCTTTTGAAGTACTAACTTCAAATGGTGTTCATGATCTTCACGGCTTTTAGAATAGATGAGAATGTCATCAATAAAGACAACAACGAATTGATCCAAATACTCCTTAAATACACGGTTCATCATATCCATGAAAGCAGCAGGAGCATTAGTCAATCCAAAAGACATGACTAAGAACTCATAATGCCCGTACCGTGTTCTGAAAGCAGTCTTTGGAATATCCTCAGTTTTAATCTTCAACTGATGATATCCAGAACGAAGATCGATCTTTGAAAAGAATTGCGCTCCTTGCAACTGGTCGAACAGGTCATCAATACGAGGTAACGGATACCTATTCTTAATGGTGACATGGTTTAACTCCCGATAGTCATTACAAAGTCGCATACTCCCGTCTTTCTTCTTTACGAATAAAACAGGAGCACCCTAAGGAGACGTACTAGGACGAATAAAACCGATGTCTAACAACTCTTGTAATTGGATCTTTAACTCCTGAAGTTCAATAGGAGCCATTCGATATGGGATTTTAGAAATGGGCTTTGTACCGGGCTCAAGGTCAATAAAGAATTCAACTTCACGTTCTGGGGGTAGACCGGGAAGTTCTTCGGGAAATACATCAGGAAACTCATTAACAACGGAAATATTATTCAAATCTGATGTATTCTGGTTTAGATCAGTGACATGAGCTAAGAAAGCTTGACATCCGTTTTTCAATAAACGAATAGCCTTGGGATTTGAAATGATATTAACTGATTTTAGTGGTTTGGTGGTTTGAATTCGTACAACAGGTTGATTAGGAATATGAAAACTAACAACCTTACGAAAACAATCAATTTTGGCATGGTAAGTGGTTAACCAGTCAATTCCTAAAATCACGTCAAATGCAAGTATTTTCAAAGATATAAGATCAACAGGTAAGGTAAGGGTACCAATCTGAATCAAGCAAGATTTGTAAACTATAGATGTAACAAAGGTTTCTCCTAACGGAGTTTCAACAGATAAGTCAAAGTCTAATTTATCAGAAGTCAAGTTCAAACGTTGAGCACAAGCAGGTGAAATAAAAGAATGGGTAGCACCGGTATCTAACAAGGTGTAAACTTCGCAAGAGTTTATGATCAGCTTACCCGTAATCACCTCGTGTGGATTCCTCGCGTTTTGGGCTGTCACGACAAACGCTCTACCAGGAATCACCGACTTTGACTTGTCTGCAACCGCCTTTGGAATCACCACCCCCGCTGAAATTGGTTTCGTAACAGGACAATCTCGAGCTATATGTCCTTCTTTTCCACAGTTATAGCATCCTTTGAATTGTTGTGGGCAGTTTGGGCTGATATGTCCCTCTTTCCCGCATTTAAAGCATACGACCGGTGGTCGTTCTCCTCCCCTCGAAACAGTTGATGCTGGTGCTGATGTTGACATCTTCGCGTTCTCATTGTTGTACCTTCTCTTCTTGAAATCTCCTCCCGATTCGCTTCTTCTACTATCATGGCCACGATAACCACCGGAGTGGTTACCGTTTCTATCATACTTTCCTCCTCGCTGGTTGTCATTGCTCCGATGACTGCTGTCACCGGTACGACCTTGGTTGTGGTCCCTCGGTTGAACATAATCATTATCTCGTTCTAATAACTGGGCTCTGTTTACTACATCCGAATATAAAGAAAATTTATGAGAAATGAGGTATTGACCTATTTCGGGTTTCAAACCTCTTAGAAACATCCGCGTCATACGTTCCTCATTCTCCACCAAATGAGGTGCAAACCTGGACAGCTCCGCGAACTTAGCCTCGTACTGGGATACCGTCATGTTGTTTTGCTCGAGTCTAATAAACTCTACTTCCTTCATATGACGAATACTTTCAGGAAAGTACTTGTCATTGAACAGTTTCTGGAACGCTTCCCAAGACATCTTAAGTGCGGCAGGCTGGGTACGTTTCACAGATTCCCACCAGTAATCTGCCTCTCCACGGAACATAAACGTGGCGAATGAAACCTTCTGTTCCTCTGTACATCCCAAGACATCAAATATCTTGGTAATTTGTTTAATCCACGTCTCCGCCTTGATTGGATCTGGCTTTCCCAGAAACTCTGGTGGTCCCAATTCTTTGAACTGCTTAGCAGTGACAGCTCGTGTGTTGTTATTATCTCCACCTGTATGTTGCACACGAGTCTCCCTCGTCTGATTTTGCATAAACTGCAAAAAACTTCTAAACATCTCATCGTTTATCATCTGACCAACGTTATTTTCAAGATGAACATTGCCTTCTTGTTGCACGTTCTCCTGGTTAACGATTAAAGGTGTCTCCACGGTCTCATTCACTTCGTTGTTAACGTTCTCAGCTGCCATTCTCAAATACTGCCACAAAACAAGGGTTAATTAAACAAATAACATATCACATATTAACCCTATGCTCCGACTGACCAATTAAATATCACATAAGCTTAGGTAGGACACACTAGCGAAGGATTTACTCGTCTCTCCCCTCCTAGTTCTATTCCCCGATCTCCGCCAGAGATCATATCTCTAAGCTCTGATACCAACTGTGACTCTTGTCCCAAACTTGGACAGCACCTCACAATGATACCTATCAGTTTGCCACCGCAGAACGGCGTCCCCTACGGAGAGTCTGACTTCGGTGCATCCCCCATACACAGGAAATCACCAGATAGAGGCTCGGGGCTCTTTACTTATGGCTCTGATACCAACTGTGACGCCCCCAGAATAGGTCCATTCAACCCATCCCATTCTGAGTCGCCAAATACATGGTACAGAATTCAAATACAAACTTTATATCATACGGTCGTGCAAAATACGACCACACAACTGTGAGTGTCAATACAAATATGTAAAAAATATTAAGATTCAAACTAAGTCCTCATTACAATTATTATCACACTATTTATCAGAAATAGTGAGGACTACTACTGCTCTAACTCGGACCATCACTCTGTCCCCCGACTAGTCCCTGCGACATTCTCATTTCCTGAAGAGGATAACATATGAAAAGGGTGAGCTCAACTAGCTCAGTAAAGAATATTATGACTAAGATAATGGGAAACAAATTATCGTTAGTCTTCAACAAATATGATAAAATATAATGGACAACCAACTTTAGATCAATATTCGCAGCGGAAATAACAATTCATTAGAAGAGTTAAGTAGAGAATGAAGTCTACTATCTTCCATGATTTAAAAGTCCATCATCAATATTTTTTCCCTGTATCATCAATCAATATACATCTCGAATCAAATATTCATCTTTGCACTACAGGCTAAAGATATTCATTTGTATCATCAGTGGTCATATTCATCTCAACACCTGTCATCTTTGCACTACAGGCCAAAGATATTCATCAGGTAATCATTCATCTTTGCTCTACAGGCCAAAGATATTCAGTTATATCACCACTTAGAACTGAGAATGATGAAAAACCATATAAATAATGAATCCAGTGAAATAAAGGATAAGATTAAGGATTCGTATTTTTGTATTCAAAAATACTTCGTAATAATCAATTGTGGAGCAAAATTCAAGAATAAAGCTCAAAATTTAGATCCAATCAAAGATAAGAACTTTAACAAGTAATTTGGACATATATAAGAAAATTTAATTTTTCCGTGAATAGTACCGTATACGTGAATAGTGCCGTATACGTGAATAGTAACCCCGACGGAAAAAGTAAGAATTTCATAATAAAATCCATGCCAATATTTTGGTATAATGATATTGAAAAGAATAACATCATTTAAGAAGAAAATAACATCCATTACCTCAAAAAGATAGTACCTCTGACTGAAATATCGGATATAATACCGAAGAAAACTTGCGCTGAATACTAATACTCAAAGTATTGAAATACTCACAAAAATACGCTCGATATTATAGAGAGAGAAAACTTCTGATTCTGGTGTGATTTTCAATTCTAACCTAAGCACCCTATTTATAGGAAAAGCTTAGGATGCCAAAGGAGACTAAAAAAATAAATTATTATTATTTTTTTATAAAAATTCCGCCGACGGCTGCTACCACAACATCAGAATTTTTCAACAAAAGTGGGGCCCACCTTTTTATTAAAAAAAAATATTTATTTTTTGAAACTTCAATAATTCATAATAAATAGCCCCTTCATCAGAAAAATACAAATTCTATGTCCTTTCATAGGAAATTTAATTCTCTACAACTTTGCAGAAGGAAGTTTTTTCAAATTCCAAACATAAATTATCCGAAATCCACAACCAGATGATTTCTCACACCAAAATATTGATAAAAACTCATCAGCGCCAATTCCTTCTTTAATATCCACAAAATAAATATTTTCTTATCATATAAATCAATAATTAATTATTCACAAATAATATTACAGAACTACAATATTGACAACCAGGTCGTTCCCAGGAAAGAGGGGGCCTTCCGATAAGGACTTCTCCTTACTGGCGCGCAATTAAATAATCCCTCCTAGACAGAACTTCCTTAGACATTGTCAATAATGCTATCTAATAATATTATTCAAATAATATGAATTATTGAGTAGATAATGTGAAATACTGTGAACTGACAATTATTGAATCAATACTACAAAATATCAACTGTAGCCATTATTGAATCAATCATAAAAAATAGCAACGTAGCAATTATTGAGTCAATAAAATATCAATGTAACAATTATTGAGTCAATAATATAAAATATCAACGTAGCAATTATTGAGTCAATAATATAAAATATTGAACAGTAATTACTATAACAATAATTGAGTAATGGCTTCTCACGTAAGACTCAATAATTCAAAATACTGTACAATACCGTGTGCTACTATGCAACACCGTGTATCACTGTATTTTAACCACCGGGTATTTCAACAGTACTAACGGTAACAACCACGCCGTTATTTTGTAAAAAAGTTATTTCTGTCGCTTTCTATATCCGACAGTTATTCCGTTGTGGGGGCCCACAAATAGCTGCGCCGTCGTACGAATATTCCCCGACAACAAGAATATTCCACAACCAAATGAATATTCCCCGACAACAAGAATATTTTATAACCACTTGCTCATTTTAAAAATGTTTGCACATTTCACCCATAACTTTCATATTTATCAAAACAACACCTTACTGTTTCGAAATAATATATAAAGAAAACTAAATCTTTATTCATAAAAGTTGGGGTCTTACATGTCCTATGTGATTCGTTAAATGACAACCTAGTAGTCCTTGGCCAAGGCAGAATGAAATTAGAAAGAAGTTTCTAATTTGCATTATTTGAAGTTGTGCATTTTCTAATCGAAATACATATAATTAAATAAAATAAGACTTGACAGTAATTCCATGTCTTATATTTAATTGGGACATTGTATGGTGGAAGGATTGAATTGTACGGTAACTATTTACTCACAGGTTCTTTTATGATTAATGTTAAAATCTATAATATCTGGAAAGTCGTTGATCGATAGGGAGACTTATCCCTATTGTAGAATAAATATTATTTATTTAATAAATTATTAGTTTAATTTATTTATTTAAATAAGATTAGATTTGTTCTAATTGATTATTTCACAACCGGTTTAATATGGAGAACCTAAAGGGTCACACCATAAAAGGAAGAATAATTATTTAAGAATGTAATGGCATAATCATAATAATGTATTAAGTGTAATTAATTTGATCTATGAGGGTAGTATCCCTCATCAAACCCACAACAATCGACTGAAGGGATTTGGAAGACTTCCTAACAGGTAAACCCTCTGAAAAATCTGCTGAAGCACAAGCTGCAGAAGTATAAGCTACCGAAACACAACCTACCAAAGCCACCCACATCGAGTCCACTTCTGCTGAACCGACAACATCCTCTCAAAAGAAAAGGAGGGCGGTCAAAAGGCATCAAAATCAAAAATAGCTCAGCTCTCTATCATCACCGTGAGCCTCCTTGACATGCCAGCTACAGAGTGAACAAAGATCATTCGCATAAAAAAGAAACGTGCCAAAATCACTCCCCTGACCACTGAGGAACTAAGGGTCCCTTCTATACAAATTTCAACCCCTACCATCGAAATCAACCCTAATACTGAAACCACACCTTCTCATTCCGACCAAAAATAACAAACAAGGGCCAAAAATGAAAAGAAACAGAAAACCTGAACACCGAACTTCCTCACAAAAAGGTTAACACAGAGAAGTCCCCCGAACGCTATCCTCTATCTCCCCCTTTAAAATAACCTACTCCTCCCCGAACTGAACAAAGCCCAGCTCCCTCCTCCTTTTTCACCAAGAATCTTGACGAATATCCTCTTGAAGCCTTTGACAGCTTTGTCTTCCTAGCCGATGAGGAGAGATTTAAGGACATCTCCACCATCGACCTCGTACTTGCCGGTATTATGCAACAAGGCAGGGTAATTCCAACTATTCCAACCCCTTTTTCTCATAACCATATCCTACTTTGTCTAATCTTTATACTTTTATCTTTCAGGCCGACGCTATCTGGGGTCGCGTCATCAGGAGATGGAAAGAGCTCCAGGACGAAGAAAACCAACTCAAATAATATAATTAACTTCTGCAGACCACTCTCACCCGGGAACGTAGTGAACATGCCAACACCACCTTAGCCTATGACACCCTTCAGAGTAAGGTTTCTATTCTGAAGGACGTGGTTGCCAGAAGCGAAGCCCGGTGCAAAACCTTTTTAGAGGAATCTGAAGCCAACTGGGCTAAGAACGAAAAGCTAAAGCAAAATAACCTGGTGCTCCTTCGTCAGAATGTTGATTTGAAGAAACAGGAAGAAAAGTCATGCCAAACATGCACTGCTCTAGAGAAGTAATTTTCAGAGTATAAAGCCTCGGGGCCCATCATGACCAATGAGTTGAGACATCGGATTATCTAAGAATATCGCAAATCCTCCGAATTGGGCGAAGAGATAACGCAAATGTTCACCGAAGGGTATGAGGCTTGCCGAAACAAAGGTAAGGCCAAGCTATCAGATGTATCGCTGAACCTTTACTTTCTTGACTCTTCGGACAGCGAAACGGACAACGAGCACGATTCCCCATCAGCTTAAGATTTAACTTGTAATTTTGAACCCTCTATGTACATGTTTCATATTTATCAATGGAATCACCTATCTTTTCAGGATTTATAGAATTTTCCTTATGTAACAAACATTCAAAACAACTGAAAGAATTTCGCTATAACAACCACACAACATAAAAATCTTGAACAATTAATTAATCACAATAAATTTTAGTATTCTCAAGAAATCAACTCCACATAAATCTCGTTCGCTCCTAGTAGCAGAACAAACTCCACCAAAAATCAAAAAATCCTGTTCGCTCCCAAGAGTCGAACAGATTCCACCAAGCACCAAAAAATCTCGTTTGCTCCCAGGAGCTGAACAGATTCTACAAAAAACCAAGAAATCTCGTTCGCTCCCATGAGACGAACAGACTCCACTGAACACCAAAAAATCTCGTTCGCTTCCAGGAGCCGAACAGATTCCAACGAACACAAAAAAATCCTGTTCGCTCCCAGAAGCCGAACAAATTCCACCAAACACCAAAAAATCTCGTTCGCTCCTACGATCCAAACAGATTCCATAGAACATCAAAAAATCCTGTTCGCTCCCAGTAGTCGAATAGATTCCACCAAACACCAAAAAATCTCGTTCGCTCCTACGAGCAGAACAGATTCCACCAAACACAAAAAAAATCTTATTCGCTCCCACGAGTCGAACAAATTCCAACGAACAAAAAAAAAATCTTGTTCGCTCCTAGGAGCCGAACATATAATTAATCACATAGAGCAACACTGTTGAGAAAAATGCTTCTTTTATTGATAATCTTTTGAAGAATTACAGACTAGAGACTCTGACTTCTGCCCTACTGAAAATATTTCTGAAGTCTACCCGCATGCCATGTGTTCTTGATCTTAGTTCCATCCAGTGCTCACAGCCGATAGGTTCCTGACTTTGGTACTTCAACAATTTCATAGGGACCCTCCCAATTTGGCATCAACTTTCCCAAATTCTGAGGCATAAAAGATTCCACTTCTTGAAGAAATAGATCCCCTATCTCAAATCTCTTGAGCTTCACCCCTTTGTTATAATACCTGGCCACTCTCCTCTGATATGCTACAAGTTTTACCAAGGCCGCTCCCCTGACCTCCTTTAACAAATCCAAATTGACACGAAGTCCATCCTCATTGTATACTTCTTTGAATTGACTGACCCGAAGAGACATAGAACTAATCTCCACCGGGACCAAAACATCCGTACTATAAGCCAATCTGAATGGTGAGCCACTCGTGGTGGACCTTGGTGTGGTCCGATAGGCCCATAATACACTGAGCAACTCTTCAGACCACCTTCCTTTCGCCTCATCAAGTCTTCTTTTTATTCCATTCAACAGAGTCCTATTGATTACCTCGACTTGACCATTCGACTGAGGATGAGCCACCAAAGTCTTCCAATGCTGTATACCCAACTCCTTTAAAAACGCCTCAAACTTTGACCCCAAAATTATCCGACCATTATCCGAAACCACTACCAGGGGAATGCCAAACCGGAAGAAAACATATTCTTTCATAAATTTTAAACACTCCTACTCCGTGATCTGTCGAAGAGGTTTGGCTTCCACCCACTTGGTCATATAGTCAATAGCTATTATGACGAAACTAACCTGCCCCTTAGCTTTTGACAATGGGCCCAGAATATCCACTCCCCATCCCCAAACAGAAAAGGGAATTGGGGATAAAACTGAATACAACTCCTCCGGCGGATGATGAGGGATCAGGCTATTTAACTGATATTTTGAACACTTCTTTACATATTCAGTTGCTTCCTTGAAAATTGTGGGCTAATAGTACCTCTGCCAAAGTACCTTGTACGCTAACAACTTTGCTGCCATGTGATCACCACAAATCCCCTCATGAACTTCTCGAAGAACATACTTCACTTTGGATGGAATCAAACACTTCAGCAAAGGGGAAGAGTAGGCCCTTCGATATAGGTCCCTATCTATAAGTACAAAATTTGAACTCCTGTGTTTGACTTTCTTTGTTAACAGCCGATCTAAAGGCAGAACACCGTCAGCCAAATAATCGAGGTAAGGAGTCATCCAATAATTTGACCATTCCACACTCATTACCACTGCATGTTGAACCGACTAATTCAAAACCTCCAAGTAAATCGATCCACTGAACGTACTTGCCTCGATCGTGGCAAACCTTGCTAGGGCGTCAGCTATAGTGTTATCAGATCTGTCTATTCCTTGAAAAGCATATGAATCAAAGTATTGCAGTCGATCCTTCACCTCTGCCAGATACTTCACCATTCTCGCCCCCTGAGCTTTATATTCCCCTGAAACTTGCTTGACGACCAGCTGAGAATCACTGAAGATAATCAACTTTTGTACCTCGAGACTCTTCGCTAGCCGTAGCCCTGCTAATATTGCTTCGTACTCGGCCTCATTATTTGTTGCCTTAAACCCCTATGGATTAGTCAAAATGATACCAGCGCCACTGACATCTGAATTAGTCGACCCATTTGTATACAATGTCCACGAGTTTTGTACCGGCTAAACCACCATAACCAACTGTTCGGCCACTTCGATCTGATCCAAGCTACAGTCCGCCTCGGAGAACGAGCACTCTATCACAAATTCAGCCAAGGCCTGCCCCTAAATTGTTGTCCGAGGATGATACTCCAATATAAATTGTGATAACTCCATAGTCCATGCTGCAAGTCTTCTTGAAACCTCTGGCCTTCCCAATACCTTCTTTAAAGGTTGATCAGTATACAACACTATTAATCGACCGTGGAAGTATTACCGAAGCTTTCGACTGGATATTATCAGAGCATAGGCAAACTTTTAAAGGTTCGGATACCTTGTTTCTGCGTCCCTAAGGGCATGGTTTACATAGTAAATTGGGTGCTGCTTACCCCCAATCTCCCGCACCAAAACTGCTCCTACGGTAACAAAACTTGTCGCCAAGTACAAATACAAAGGCTCAGCAGGAGCTAGCTTCACAAACAAAGGAGCCGAAGACAAATATCTCCTTATCCCCTAAAAAGCATCTTCACATTCTGAAGTCCACTGGAAACACTTTGCATTCTTCGGCCCTT
The DNA here is from genome assembly GCA_020205555.1 of Panax stipuleanatus. NCBI lineage: Eukaryota > Viridiplantae > Streptophyta > Magnoliopsida > Apiales > Araliaceae > Panax > Panax stipuleanatus. The sequence continues at coordinate 113,728,510 of CM035119.1, read as the reverse complement.
TTAATGTAGCAAAGAACGACAGACATCTCTCTGCCGATTTAGACATGAATCTTCTCAATGCTGCTATCCGACCCGTAAAACGCTGAGCATCCTTGTATGACTGTGGAGACTTTATATCCAAGATAGCTTGTATTTTCTCAGGATTCGCCTCTATCCCTCTCTTGCTGACTAAATAGCCATGGAACTTCCCTGCACCCAGAGCAAAGGTACACTTAATCGGATTCTACCTTAAATTATAGTTCTGAATAGTCTAAAAACAATCCTCCAAGTCGTCCAAGTTGTAAGACCCCAAATTTTATGAAATAAAAGTATTCAATTTTTCTTATAATTATTATTCTATTCAGTAAATGGTTAAATTGATAAAGGGTTAAAATTAAGGGTGATATGCGCAAATTTTATAAAGTAAGCAAGTTGTCATAAAATATTCATTGTGTCGGGGAATATTCGTTTGGTCGGGGAATATTCGTTTGGTCGGAGAATATTCGTATGACGGCGCAATCATTGGTGGACCCCACAACTGAATAACCGTCGGATATAGAAAAGCGACAGAAATAACTTTTTTATAAAAATAACGACAAGACTTTTACCGTTAAACTGTTGAAATACCCGGTGATAAAAGTACAATAATACGCGTTGTTGCATAGTAGCACACGGTATCGCACAGTATCTCTGATTATTGATGCTTACGTAAGAAGTCACATAGTTTCATTCAATAATTGTCATAGTAGTTGCTGCTTAGTATCTCATATTATTGATTCAATTATTGTCACAGTATCATCTACACAATACTTTATATTGTTAAATCAATAATTGACACAGCACAATTGCTCATATTAATATTAGCATTATTGACAATGACTAGAAAGTTCTGTCAAGGAAAGGGGTTAGGTTATTTAATTGCGCGCTAGTAAGGAGAAATCCTTATCGGAAAGCCCCCTCTTTCCTAGGAACGATCTGATTGTCAATATTCTGAGTTATAATATTAATGATGAATTATTGATAAAAATATTTTCATTGTGTTGGGAATATTAATGTTAGTGAAAATCAACATTTATTTCGATAATAGTTGATTTCTATATATTAAATTGACCAAGCGGACAATTAATCGGATAAATGAGAAATTAATTGATATTGGTTCACATGCAAGGAACTATAGGTTCACATGCATTTACTATTAGGGGATGTTATGCAAGATTGATAATACTTGAGGGACTAAATTAAAAATGGAGGTAAAGATGAAATTACTAAATAATAATTAACCTTGTAATTTGCCACCTTTTCCTAGCCTATAAATACTCCTCCATCTATTCATTATTTCCTACCATTTTTAAGAGCAAAGTTATAATCACAAGCTATAGTGAGAGAAACTATAGAGAGAGAATAAGAGAGAAAAAAGAAGAGTATCCTGCTACTACATTATTGCAGTAGCCAAACTTCTACTAAGGTAAGGGGTATTATTTCTTTCGTATTCGTAAAGGATGTTATTTTTTTAAATACTCGTAAGAATTGTCATTCTATTCCTTATTAAGATGTGGAAATAACCTGTCTACGCGGACTACCGTATACATGGTGAATAACCCTTCGTATTCATTTCTTTATTAAGTTGTAAGAATAACCTGTCTACGCGGACTACCGCATGCTTGGTGAATAACCCTTCGTATTCATTCTTTATTAAATTATGGAAATAATCTGTCTACGCGGACTACCGCATGACGGGTGACAATCCATTAGCAGTTTCGTATATTATTTCATTTTAGATTCCTAAATCTAAACTTACTATGGTAAGTATTGCTTCTATAATTCCTGAAATGATTAAAAATTGTTTAAGGTTTTCGCTTCATCTAATATTAATTCACTGGAATATTGGTCTGAACTTCTTATTGAAATTTTAATCTTTTCATGTCGGGGTACTATTCATTCGAATACTATTCATAGGGTACTATTCACGAAAAAATTAGTTTCTTTTTTTTGTCCAAATTATCTTTGATTTTTGAATCTTATTCTTGAAATTGGATCCATGTTTTGATCTTCATGTTGACAATTTGGATATTCTTGAACTCTTAATAAATTGAATTATAAATCTTTAATATATATCCTTGATTTTACTGGATTCATTCTTTATATCATTGTCATAATCCTCAAACTTAAATTGTGATGAAAGTTATCTTTGGTCGTAGTGCAAAGAAGAACTGTTGATTGATGAATATCTTCTGCCCATAGTGCAAAGATGAACAATTGATTGATGAATATTTTTGGCCCGTAGTGCAAAGATGGACAGGTGTTTGGCATAATCATGACCACTGGTGATACAAACGATTATCTTTGGCCCGTAGTGCATAGATAATTCGTTGGTTGGAAATAATTATTGATTGGTGTTATAGGGATAAAATATTGATGATGGACTTTTAAATCATAGAAGATAGTAGACATCATTCTCTATTTGACTCTTCTAATGGATTGTTATTTCCGCTGCAGTTATTGATCTAAAATTTGTTGTCTATTGTATTCTATAAGATTTTTCTCAGTTAAGGACTAAGGATATTTTTTCTACATTATCTTAGTCATAATATTTCTTACTAAGCTAGTTGAGCTTACCCTTTTCTTTCATTATTCTCTTCAAAAATGAGAATATAGCTGGGACTAGTCGGGGAATGGAGTGATGGTCCGAGATAGTGCTATAATAGTCCTCACTATTTAATAAAATAGTGTGATAATAATTGTAATGAGGACTTAATTTGAGCGTTAATATTTTCGTATTATATACGATATAATATCTGTATTGAAGCTCACAATCTGTGTAGTTGTATTTTGTACGACAGTTTAATGTAATAAGAGTTGTATTTATATTTTGTACCATGTATTTGGCGACTAAGAATAGGTTGTATACTGGACATTTTTTGGGGCATCACAGTTGGTATTAGAGCTATGAGTAAAGAGCTCCGAGCCTGTCGCTGATGACTCCCTTGTGTGGGATGCATCGAAGCCAAACTCTCCGTAGGGGACGCCGTGAATAACGGTGCCAAGCTAATAGGTATCACTGTGAGGTGCTATCCAAGGTTGGGATGTGAGTCACAATTGGTATCAAAGCTTAGAGATATGGTCGCTGGCGGAGATCTGAGACTAGAACTAGGAGGGGAGAGACGAGTAATATCCTTCGCTAGTGTGTAACTTACCTAAGCTGAATTTTCTTAATTAATAAATTGACAAATTATGATATGTCAATTAACCTTTGTTTTGAAGCTGTATTCTGGAATGATATCTGAAATCCAAGAGATGAGCAATGGAGAAATCATAATACAAAGGAAATGAACGGAAAAATAGAATCTGAAATGAAAGCAAGGTATCCTCACCTCTTCGAACTACCAGGTACGTAAATTTCGGGGATAAAATTTCATAAGAAGGGGAGATTGTAAGACCCCGAATTTTATAAAATAAAAGTATTCATTTTTTTATAATTATTATTCTATTCAGTAAATGGTTAAATTGATAAAGGGTTAAAATTAAGGGTGATATGCACAAATTTTACAAAGTAAGTACGTTATCATAAAATATTCGTTGTGTCGGGGAATATTCATTTGGTAGAAGAATATTCTTTCTGTCGGAGAATATTCGTACGATGACGCAATCATTTGTGGACCCCACAACGGAATAACCGTCTGATATAGAAAGCGACAGAAATAACTTTTTTATAATAATAACAGCAAGACTTTTATCGTTAAATTGTTGAAATACCAGTGATAAAAGTAAAGTAATATGCGTTGTTGCACAGTAGCACGCGGTATTGCACAGTATCTCTGATTGTTGATGCTTACGTAAGAAGTCACTCGGTTTCATTTAATAATTATCATAGTAGTTGCTGCATAGTATCTCATATTATTGATTCAATTATTGTCACAGTATCATCTGCACAATACTTTATATTATTAAATTAATAATTAAAATGACACAGTTACTCATATTATTATTAGCATTATTGACAATGACTAGAAAGTTCTGTCAAGGAAAGGGGTTAAGTTATTTAATTGCACGCCAGTAAGGAGAAATCCTTATAGGAAAGCCCCCTCTTTCCTGGGAACGAGCTGGTTGTCAATATTGCGAGTTATAATATTAATGATGAATTATTGATAAAAATATTTTCATTGTGTTAGGAATATTAATGTTAGTAAAAATCAACATTTATTTCGGTAATAGTTGATTTCTGGATATTAAATTGACCAAGTGGGCAATTAATCGGATAAATGAGCAATTAATTGCTATTAGTTCACATGCAAGGAACTATTGGTTCACATGCATGTACTATTAGAGGATGTTATGCAAGATTGATAATACTTGAGGGACTAAATTAAAAATAGAGATAAAGATGAAGGTACTAAAGTATAATTAACCTTGTAATTTACCATCTTTTCCTAGCCTATAAATACTCCTCCATCCATTCATTATTTCATACCATTTTTGAAGAGCAAATTTATAATCACAAGCTATTGTGAGAGAAACTATAGAGTGAGAATAAGAGAGAAAGAAAAAGAGTATTCTGCTACTACACTATTGCAGTATCCAAATTTCTACTAAGGTAAGGAGTATTATTTCTTTCGTATTCGTAAAGGATGTTATTTTTTTTAAATACTCGTAAGGATTTTCATTCTATTCCTTATTAAGTTGTGGGAATAACCTGTCTACGCGGAATACCGTATGCATGGTGAATAACCCTTCGTATTCATTTCTTTATTAAGCTGTGGGAATAACCTGTCTATGCGGACTACCGCATGTCTCGTAAATAACCCTTCGTATTCATTGTTTATTAAATTATAAAAATAATCTATCTAAGCGGACTATCGCATGATGGGTGAAAATCCATTTGCAGTTTCGCATATTATTTCATTTTAGATTCCTAAATCTAAACTTACTATGGTAAGTATTGCTTCAATAATTCCTAAAATGATTAGAAATTGCTTAAGATTTTTGCTTCATCTAATATTATTTCACTGAAATATTGGTCTGAACTTCTTATTGAAATTTTAATCTTTTCATGTTGGGGTACTATTCATTCAGGCACTATTCACAGGGTACTATTCACAACAAAATCGATTTCTTTTTTCTGTCCAAATTATCTTTAATTTATAAATCTTATTCTTGAAATTGGATCCATGTTTTGATCTTCATGTTGACAATTTGGATATTCTTGAACTTTGGATAAATTGAATTATAAATCTTTAATATCTATTATTAATCTCACTTGATTTATTTTTTATATCATTGTCATAATCCTCAAACTTAAATTGTGGTGAAAGTTATCTTTGGCCGTAGTGTAAAGATGAACTATTGATTGATGAATATTGTTGGCCCGTAGTGCAAAGATGAATAGTTAATTGATGAATATCTTTGTCCCGTAGTGCAAAGATGGACAGGTGTTTGGCATGATCATGACCACTGGTGATAAAAACGATTATCTTTGGCCCATAGTATATTTATAATTCGTTGATTAGAAATAAATATTTTATTGGTGTTACATGAATAAAATATTGATGATGGACTTTTAAATCATAGAAGATAGTAGACATCATTCTCTACTTGACTCTTCTAATAGATTGTTATTTTCACTGCATTTGTAGATCTAAAACTTGTTGTCTATTGTATTCTATCAGATTTTTGCCTGTTGAGGACTAAGGATAATTTGTTCTACATTATCTTAGTCATAATATTTTTTACTGGGCTAGTTGAGCTCACCCTCTTTTTTCATTGTTCTCTTCAGGAAATGAGAATATAGCTGGGACTAGTCGGAGAATGGAGTGATGGTCCGAGATTGTGCTATAGTAGTGCTCACTATTTTGTAAAATAGTGTGATAATAATTGTAATGAGGACTTAATTTGAGCGTTAATATTTTCATATTATATACGACATAATATCTGTATTGAAGCTCACAGTCTGTGTGGTCGTATTTTGCACGACAGTTTAATGTAATAAGAGTTTTATTTGGATTTTGTACCATGTATTTGGCGACTCAGAATGTGTTGTGTATTGGACATTTTTTGGGGGCGTCACAGTTGGTATCAGAGCTATAAGTAAAGAGCCCCGAGCCTGTCGCTGGTGACTCCCTTGTGTGGGATGAATCGAAGCTAAACTCTCCGTAGGGAACGCCGTGAATAACGGTGGCAAGCTAATAAGTATCACTGTGAGGTGCTATCCAAGGTTGAAATGTGAGTCACAGTTAGTATCACAGCTTAGGGATATGGTCGCTGGCGGAGATCTGAGACTAGAACTAGGAGGGGAGAGACGAGTAATATCCTTCGCTAGTGTGTAACTTACCTAAGCTGAATTTTCTTACTTAATAAATTGACAAATTGTGATATGTCAATTAACCTTTGTTTTGAAGCTGTATTCTGGAATGATATCTGAAATCCAAGAGATGAGCAATGGAGAAATAATGATATAGAGGAAATGAACGGGAAGATAGAATTTGAAATGAAAGTAAGTTATCCTCACTTCTTCGAACTATCAGGTACGTAAATTTCGGGGAAGAAATTTCATAATAAGGGAAGATTGTAAGACCCTGAATTTTACGAATTAAAAGTATTCAAATTTTTTTTATAATTATTATTCTATTTAGTAAATGGTTAAATTGATAAAGGGTTAAAATTAAGGGTGATATGCGCAAATTTTACAAAGTAAGCAAGTTGTCATAAAATTTTCGTTGTGTCGGGGAATATTCGTTTGGTCGGGTAATATTCTTTTTGTCAAAGAATGTTCGTAGGACGACGCAATCATTGGTGGACCGTACAATGGAATAACCGTCGGATATAGAAAGTGACAGAAATAACCTTTTATAAAAATAACGGCAAAACTTTTACCTTTAAACTATTAAAATATCTAGTGATAAAAGTACAGTAATACGCGTTGCTGCATAGTAGCACACTGTATTGCACAGTATCTCTGATTATTGATGCTTACATAAGAAGTCACTCGGTTTCATTCAATAATTGTCACAGTAGTTGCTGCATAGTATCTCATAGTATTGATGCAGTTATTGTCACAGTATCATCTGCATAATATTTTATATTATTAAATTAATAATTAACACGACACAGTTACTCATATTATTATTAGCATTATTGACAATGACTAGAAAGTTCTGTCAAGGAAAGGGGTTAGGTTATTTAATTGCGCACCAGTAAGGAGAAATCTTTATATGAAAGCCCCTTATTTCTTGGGAACGATCTGGTTGTCAATATTGTGAGTTATAATATTAATGATGAGATGTTGATAAAAATATTTCTATTATGTTGGAAATATTAATGTTAGTGGAAATCGACATTTATTTCGATAATAGTTGATTTTTGGATATTAAATTGACCAAACGGGCAATTAATCGAATAAATGAGAAATTAATTGCTATTGGTTCACATGCAAGGAACTATTGGTTCACATGCAAAGAACTATTGGTTCACATGCATGTACTGTTAGGGGATGTTATGCAAGATTGATAATACTTGAGGGACTAAATTAAAAATAAAGGTAAAAATAAAGGTACTAAAGTATAATTAATCTTGTAATTTACCACCCTTTTCTAGCCTATAAATACTCCTCCATCCATTCATTATTTCCTACTATTTTTGAAGAGCAAAGTTATAATCACAAGCTATAGTGAGAGAAACTATAGAGAGAGAATAAAAGAGAAAGAAGAAGAGTATTCTGCTACTACACTATTGCAGTATCCAAACTTCTACTAAGGTAAGGAGTATTATTTCTTTCGTATTCATAAATGATGTTATTTTCTTTAAATACTCGTAAGGGTCGTCATTCTATTCCTTATTAAGCTGTGGGAATAACCTGTCTACGCGGACTACCGTATGCATGGTGAATAACCCTTCGTATTCATTTTTTATTAAGCTGTGGGAATAACTTGTCTATGAGGACTACCGCATGCCTAGTGAATAATCATTCGTATTCATTCTTTATTAAATTGTGAAAATAATCTGTCTACGCGGACTATCGCATGACTGGTGAAAATTCATTTGCAGTTTTGTACATTATTTCATTTTAGATTCCTAAATCTAAACTAACTATGGTAAGTATTGCTTTTATAATTCCTAAAATGATTAGAAATTGTTTAAGGTTTTCGCTTCATCTAATATTATTTTACTGGAATATTGGTCTGAACTTCTTATTGAAATTTTAATCTTTTTATGTCGGGGTACTACTCATTCGAGTACTATTCATGGGGTACTATTCATGGGGTACAATTCACAATAAAATTGGTTTCTTTTTTCTGTCCAAATTATCTTTGATTTATGAATCTTATTCTTGAAATTAGATCCATGTTTTGATCTTCATGTTGACAATTTGGATATTCTTGAACTTTGGATAAATTGAATTATAAATCTTTAATATCTATCATTGATCTCACTTGATTCATTCTTTATATCATTGTCATAATTCTCAAACTTAAATTGTGGTGGAAGTTATCTTTGGTCGTAGTGCAAAGATGAACTGTTGATTGATGAATATCTTTGACCCATAGTGCAAAGATGAACAGTTGATTGATGAATATTTTTGGCCCGTAATGCAAAGATGGACATGTGTTTGGTATGATCATGACCACTGGTGATACAAACGATTATCTTTGGCCCGTAGTGCATAGATAATTCGTTGATTGGAAATAATTATTAATTGGTGTTATAGGGATAATATATTGATGATGGACTTTTAAATTATAGAAGATAGTAGACATCATTCTCTACTTGACTCTTCTAATGGAATGTTATTTTTGTTGCAGTTGTTGATCTAAAACTTGTTGTCTGTTGTATTCTATCAGATTTTTCTCTGTTGAGGACTAAGGATAATTTGTTCTACATTATCTTAGTCATAATATTCTTTACTGAGCTAGTTGAGCTCACCCTTTTCTTTCATTGTTCTCTTCAGGAAATGAGAATATAGTTGGAACTAGTCGGAGAATAGAGTGATGGTCCGAGATAGTGCGATAATAATTGTAATGAGGACTTAATTTGAGGGTTAATATTTTTGTTTTATATACGACATAATATTTGTATTTAAGCTCACAGTCTGTGTGGTCATATTTTGCACGACAGTTTAATGTAATAAGAGTTTTATTTGTATTCTATACCATGTATTTGGAGACTCAGAATGTGTTGTGTACTGGACCTATTTTGGGGGCGTCACACAAGTGACCCCGAACTGTCATGCTTTTGACGATCATGTCATTCACATAAACCTCCATGCTCCGCCCCAGCTGCTTTGAGAACACATAGTTCATCATCCTTTGATATGTGGCCCCGCATTCAATAAGCCAAAAGTTATCTTCTTGTGTGCATAAACTGACCGATGGGTGATGAAGGTTGTCTTTGGGATCTCCTCCTTGCACATAGAAATCTGGTGGTACCCCGAGAAAGTATCCATGAAGCTAATTAAAGAATACCCCGAAGTCGCCTCAATAAGTTGGTCGATGTGTGGTATGGGATAGAAGTCCTTCTGGCATACTTTGTTCAGATCGGTGTAGTCTATACAAACCCGCAATTTCCCATTCTGCTTCTGTACCAACACAACATTCGCTATCCACTCTGGGTAATCAATTTTAAATATGAAGTCTGCGGCCAAAAGCTTTGCAATTTCCTCATCAATTATCTTTTGCCTCTCTGGGGTGAAAATCATCCTTTTCTGTCGAACCGATTTCTTTGTTGCGTCTACATGCAGCCTGTGTTCAGCAACCTTCAAATCCACCCCTCGCATGTCATTGGGAACCCATGCGAAGATATCTGCATAGCACTGAAGCATCTCCACTAAGTTTGTTCGAAGGGTTCCGGCAATCTTGACTCGATCCTTATAGTCTTATCCTTTTTTCCAGGAATTAACTCCACCTCTTTGATTTCTCCAGCCGACATGACTAGGGGTTCAATGCTGCTTTTCGTAAGCGGTTCAATTTCAATTGCCATGGTCTGCTTCTGTTTGCTGACCCCTACCTCTGAAGTGATTAATGCGTTCCGGTAGCATTTCCTCGCCAAATCAAAATCCCCAGCTACTTCTCCAATTCCGTGTGGCGTAAGAAACTTAATTTTAAAGTGAGGAATTAATTTCACTGCCTGGAGAGCTGTTAAAGTGGGTCTTCCCATAATTGCATTGTATGACAAATTCGCATGTACCACAAAGAACTTGCACATGATTTCCACTTGTTGAGGTGACGTTCCGAAGACGACTGGGAACTCAATTATCTTGATAACTCTGACTGGCTCGTTACTAAATCCATATAACAGAGACTCCTGACCGATCTCCATCTTTCTCTCATCCAGTTTCATCCTCTGATAGGCTTATGTATACAAAATATCCACCGACGACCTATTATCTATCATCATCTACTTCATATCTATCGAACCCACCTGTGCAGTAATTACCAGTGCTCCCTCGTGCGGTTCGATCGGCTCTGTGGGGAAATCTTCATCAGTTAATGATATCACCAAACCTGGGTATGATCTTTCACGCCTTGCGGGTTGGTCGGCCATTGATAATACCGTATCCAAATATCCTTGTCGCTTCTTCCCTGTTACTTTACTAACGGTTCCTCCCTTGATTACATCGTATAACTTGAGTCTGATTTTGTTGCTCGGGTTGAGTGGCCTGGGAAGGGGAATTATTCATCTGCTGAGCCCCCAAAGCTTCTTGCCCTGCGACATACTGAACCAACGCCTCGTTCTACACGTTCTTTTCTATCAGGTCCATTAAGCTCTAGCAAGCCTTTGTAGCATGCCCCACTGCTTCATGGTAGTCGCAATACTTGCTCATGTTTCCTTTGTTTCCCTTTATATTATCCCTAGGTGGCTTGAAACAAGGTTTTCCTTTCATCTGCTCAAGTATTATGGCCCGATCAATGTTGAGCTTTGTGTATACTTTTTTCACCTTCTGACTCGGGAAAGGCGGGCATCCTCCTCCCAAACCACCGGTGTTACTACTGTACCTCTTCTGATAGCCGTCAGACCTGTCGTTGTTACTTCCATACCTTTTCTGGTTCCCATCCGTCTTGCTGTTCTTATCTTTTTCCTTCGGCTTCTCAGTCGTACTCTGTTTTAAATTGTTCATGGCTTCTTCCACCACTATAAAGTCTTCGACTTTCTCTAATGCTTTAGCCAAGCTCTTCAGGTGGTTGAACATCAACTTTTTCTCCAGCTTCTCTAATTTTATAGATCCAATCCGTTCTGAAAAGCCCCACTGCCTGGACGTCGTTGAGATCTGTCACTTGGCCCACTGCTTCCCGAAACATTTTCACATACTGGCCCAACGTTTCGTTAGAGTGTTGTCTGATCTGAGATAACGATCCAGTTGGCTTTCCCCTCCTCTTGTTACTTTCGAATTGGGTATGAAATTTATCGCACAGCTCTTCCTATGACGAAACCGAGTTCGGGGCCAAGGTCATCATCCATTGTCTGGCATCCTTCCTCAAAGTTGTCATGAAAGTATGACACTTGGCCGCATCTAAATAGTTATAGTATTCCATTAACCTTCGTACGCTTGACTATGTTCATACGGATTGCCCGAACCATCGTAGCTTTCCATGTGGGGGAGTTTTTTGCTGGGGTCTGCCTTTTCCCGAGTAATATCAGGAGAGAATGGGGAAGATTTCCTAGCCGAACTTACTTTCACATGTCTGACTTCGGCCAGCTCTTTCTGAATTTCCTCCAACTTCTTGGCCAATGCCTCTATTCCCTTTTGCTTCGGAGGCACTTCTTTCTTTGGAGAATCCTTCTTTCTTTGGTTTGCCCGCCATCCGACTTATCAACCCTAGAAAGGCTTCGGCGTCTTCTTTCGATGTACCGGGAACTTTTAGGACGATGTGCCCTAGATCGGTTCCCGGATGTGCGACCACCAGATCTGCTCCTGTCTCGAGAGCGGCTCCAAAGTCTGCTCTCGGTTCGCCTTGTACCCTCTAGATGTTGTGTCCTGGATTGTCTGTCTGGGGACCTCCCCCGCCTTCTGGTCCTACTGTGACTAGAGGCTTCGTTTTCCTGTTCTGCCATATGTACCATCTGCTTAGCAATCTCTTCCTTCTGTAGTAGCATTACTCTCAGCACCTCCTCTGTCTCCTGCTCTTTCTTGGCTAAAATAGACTTCCTCTCCTCCTGATCGTCCCGGAGTCGTGTTCGAGGCGATGTGCCTCCTACACGCCTCAGATCCTTAGTCTCCTTGCTGGCCGTTGAGAACAACCTTCTCCTAATGTCTTCCTGATCTTTTCCTTTGGGTTCTATCAAAAGACTTTAAGGCCCGAGTCTTTCATGGATGCTCTTCGACGGTCCCAGTCTGTCTTTAACTGACCCCCTCTGTTGGGAAGAAACTCCTGCCGTTGATTGTCCCATGTCCGAAACTGTTCTGTTGTTCATCATGATTTCAGGCAAAGGAAGTTAATGCTCGTGATTGAAGATCCAACAACACTAGAAAAACCCCTCCTTCTAGCGCCAATGTTAACGTTAAGATCCGTCCACGCGTTCCAATCACCTAACTGCGTCCAATCCTGTACAGAAACGGGTAAACACCGAAAGCTTGGCGGCTTGGGCTGCTGGGGGATAGCTCCGGTGTGAGAATAAGTATAGGCTGAATAAGGTTAACAATGGAGGTCTAATGCTCTAGTGCTGGAAAATAATAATGAATGTGTACCTTAAAATCAGGGTAAAGCCTTGTATTTATAATGTTCTCACCACATCCATAGATTCCTTCCCCATATTGGATTAGGGTTCCCCCATATATCATTCCATAATAGGATTACACCAAATCTCCTAGAAATAAGGAAGTAGGCTCAAACCCCGAAACCTCTTTCCATAATTAGAATCCATATATAAACAGGAACCACCAGAATATTCCTTCAGCCCCAAATAGCCCCTACTCGGGCCCAAACACGCCCAAGAAGGCTATAGCCCAACATACAACCTAAGACAAAATATTCATGGCCCAACAGTAATCAAACAGAAAATACTTTCGTATTTAATCTAGAATTGTTTTTAAACTATTTTCCAAAATTAAGGGTGGTTTTTGCACCTTGTCTGAAGTTTTTTTTTTCATTTTTTTTGGACGAAAAAGAAGAGAGGCAAATAAAATAAAAACATGTGTATATCGTTGAATTTGTTTTAGGAAAGAATTTTAGTATGTGTTATTGAGTTTTTTGGGGGGAGATAAAGGGAGAAAAAGGACCCATATATCAATAAAAATCTGTAGGTTGTGCTTCCTATTCTCTCTTGACTTATGAAAGGTCAATAATAATCTAGAGGGGAGAGGGGAGAATAGATTATTATTAATTAAAAATTTCTTGGAATTTGTATATTATTTAATTTTAATTAATTAATGTGTAATTAATAAATATGTGGAAGAATTAAAGAGAGAAAATCCAATCACACATGACACAGATATTTAGCTGGTTCACAACATATATCAGGGGTATGTTGTTATATCCAGTCCTAAGCTCATCTTCAGGACTTGAGATTCTATTACTATCAGTAATAAATTTTAAATCAACTTTCAACTTTTCCTCCACCTACTTCTCTTGGACAATAGCTCCCCACTGCTCCTTCAGACATAGATGTACATGTTTCCTGAGTTGAGTTATATCTTATAACTCTTTTTTAAAAAAAACTCCACTTTTTGGGGAGTATAATATAATTTATAATCGAGTACATCATCGCTATTAAAATATCAAGAACTAATCAAATCTCACTAGAAGATGAAAAAAATAAACTCACAAACCAAACAAGTCTCACATAAAGGAGGAAACACACTTCACATTAAGGAAGAAATAAATTCACCTAAGTGAGAATCAAACTTAAGATTTAGAGGTCACAACACCTTAGTCTTGACCACTAGAATAAAACCTCATTGACTGCGAGACTGATATTGGTTCTAGGATCACTCTTTTTTTCATAGATATATAAAATAAACTAACTCACCAAAATCATTTTCAATAAAAAGTTTGTTTTGAAATATGTTTCTTCACATAAGCAAATATATTTTTCATTGCAAGTTTATAAATGTTCAATCTCCTTCATAAAGAATGTGCTTCTATAGTAAGCAGATGTATATATTAGTTCACATATATAAAAGTTCAAATAACTTTTATATGATAAAATCATGCTTCTTGATAAGTAGATATAATATAGAAGTTTAAATATAAAAGTTTAAGTTAACTTTTATATTAGTGGAAATTACTTCTTTTTAAGCAAATATATAATTAATGATCAATTATAAAATTTTAATAAATTTTACGTGTGAAATGATAGTAAGTAGATGTATGTTTTAGTTCACATATATAAAAATTCAAATAACTTTTATATGATCGAAAAATGCTTCTTGATAAGCATATATAATATTTTCAGTTTAAATATTAAAGTTTAAGTTAACTTTATATTAGTGAAAAATACTTCTTTTTAAGAAATAATATAATTGATGATCAATTATAAAAGTTTAATGCCTTTTACGTGTGAAATGAATGCTTTTTGTTTAAATAAATCAATCTTTATATATAAAGGCAGTAAGATCGATCCTTCTAATTTGAAAAACGGGTGAATCAACTCACTTAATTTGAAAATCAGCTGCCTTTCAATTTGAAAACCAGGGTGAGTCAACTCAATTAATTTGAAAAATAGCTGAGCAATCTAGATTAAAAATTAAATCGACCGATACGCTTTCGCTATTTCATTTCTCTTCATCTCTTTATCGATCTTTATCCGAATCGATTCCTTTTCCTCCACTTCTGTAAATCCCCTCCAATTCAATTTTGTTTGGTCTTCCGAAGAGAAACGATCCTTGATTAGTATAGTTATCTATAAATCTCTATATTGTTGGGTTTTGTATATTACGCATACATGTAATCAAATTACACAATAAGGGCGGAAGCACGATAAATTAGGTTTTAAAATTTTTATACAAACTCTCACCAAGATCATGCTTTGTGCTCAACTATCAATCAATAGAAAGAGAAGGATAAATCAGTATCATACCTTTGTAGAAATTAGCTTCCACAGTTACGAGTTCAACTCTTTGCTCTTTGTGATCTCCTTGAATTTCTTGGATTGATTCCTTTCTTTATCAACGTTAGCCACCCAAGTGTTTGGCCTCTAGAGGTGATCTACCAAGAAAGAGGAATTGTTCAAGAAGGAGAGTGGTTGGCTAAATCCTTGTTTTCTATTCTCTGTAGAAAAAGAAGTACTCTCCAACTATTAGAATTACGTATGCTGATATCTAATATAAGACTCCTCTTATATAGATATTGGTCAACCCTTCTAATCTAATTAGAAATTGGGTTTCATTTAATTAATTAAACTTCTTTAATTAATTAGGCTTCCCAACAAATTGGAATTAATTAATTAAACTCCTTTAATTAATTTGCCTCCTAATCTCATTAGAAATAATTGAGAGTACCAATATTAATTTAATTCCTAAACTCCTTTAGAAATTAAAATAATAATAATTGTAATAATATTAATAAGACTCCTCTTATTAATTTTTATTTAATATTTCCAAAATATTAAATAATAAATATTAAGCTATTTAATTTATTCTATCACCATAGATTAAATTAATTACACTTAACATATTATTACGATTATGTCATTACCTTCTTAAATAATTATTCTTCATTTTATGGTGTGACCCTTTAGGTTCTCCATATTAAACCGGTTGTGAATAAATCAATTAGAACAATTCTAATCTTATTTAAATAAATAAATTAAACTAATAATTTATTTAAATAAATAATATTTATTCTACAATAGGGATAAGCCTCCCTAGCGATCAACGACTTTCCAGATAATATAGATTTTAACATTAATCATAAAAGAACCTGTGAGTAAATAGTTACCGTACAATTCTAAATGCACAACTCTAAATAATGCAAATTAAAAACTCCTTTCTAATTTCATTCTGCCTTGGCCAAGGACTACTAAGTTGTCATTTAATGAATCATATAGGACATATCTCTTCTTTTACTAGAAGTGATAGATTCTTTATTGATCATTCATTATCTCCATATGTAACTTATTACACCCAAGCATACCCTTTGATATACCCTAAGGGTCTTAAGGAATAAGTCAAAGTATAATTCATTACACACAAGATATTATGATGATCTCAAGTCTAAGAATCACTTGTACTACTATCACATTAGGAATTCTATTGACAGATAAGTAAAACTCCATTATGTATTCCTTAGTGAGTCACGTTCAGTGAACTTATTCTCCAATAAACACCTACATACTTGCTTTAGTGTCTCCACATAAATGATCATGAGATCAATCATCCTCATTCAATGAGCAAGCAACATATGTATCAATCTATCCGGATTTACTAATCCCCTTTTTAGTAATCCAACGATTGGGAACTATTTTAGTTTTAAGCTTTCTAAAAATTTAGATCTTATTAGCATAATCAACATCATGATTCTAAAAGCATTGCTTAAAACTATGGGTTATTTACATATTATAAAAACAGCGTCATGTAGATAATTAAATGTCTTTAATAAATGAATACTTTTATTAATAAATAAATAAGATCATTTCCAAAGTATATGCTTTATCATCATACATGATTGGCTTGTATGCATATTACTTTTAATCTCCCACTTGCACTAAAGCCAATCGTCATGGTATCTCATACCCATCTTCTCTAAGTGACGATCAAACTGTTGTTGTGTTAAAGCTTTAGTAAATGGATCTGCAATGTTGTCTTTAGAGTCTACACGCTCCAAGGTGACGTCTCCTCTTTCAATGATCTCACTGATCAAGTGAAATCGCCGCAACACGTGTTTGGATTTCTGATAAGACCTGGGTTCCTTAGCCTGTGCAACAGCTCCAGTGTTGTCACAGTACAAGGGGACTGCTCCTCTAATGCTAGGAATCTCACCAAGTTCGATTATGAACTTTTTCATCCAAACAGCTTTCTTTGCAGCTTCACTTGCAGCTATGTACTCTGCCTCTGTCACTGAATCAGCAACTGTTTGTTGCTTGGAACTCTTCTAGCTCATTGCGTCACCGTTTAAGGTAAACACATACCCCAAAATAGATTTACCGTCATCTTGGTCTGTTTGAAAACTTGAGTCTGTGAAACCCTCGAGTTTTAATTTAGACCCACCGTAGACAAGAAATACATCCTTAGTCCTTCGTAAGTACTTTAGGATATTTTTCACTGCCTTCCAGTGCTCTTCTCCTGGATTCAACTAATATCTGCTTATTACACTAAGTGCAAGAGCGACATCCAGTCTAGTATATATCATACCGTACATAATAGATCCTATTGCTGAAGCATAAGGAATCTTACTCATACGGTCTCTCTCCTCAGGTGTCTTTGGGGCTTGTTTCTTGGAGAGATGTATTCCTTGGTTCATCGGCATGAGACCTATTTTGGAATCTTCCATGCTATACCTCTTTAGCATCGAGTAAATGTACGTTCCTTGGGATAATCCAAGTATCCTTTTAGATCTATCTTTATAGATCTTTTTCCCCAAAATATAGGATGCTTCTCCCAAGTCCTTCATGGAGAAGTGTTTAGATAACTAGATTTTAATTGATTGTAGCATAGGAATGTCATTCCCTATCAGTAATATATTATCAACATATAATACAAGAAATGAAACAGCGTTCCCACTAACCTTCTTGTACACACATGGTTCATCCTCGTTTTTGATAAAATCAAACTCTTTGATTGTCTCATCAAAAAGGATGTTCCATCTACGAGAAGCTTGCTTCAATCCATAAATGGATCGTTGCAGCTTACAGACTTGATTTGTTCCAACCTTTGAAATAAATCCCTCTGGCTATGTCATATACACATCTTCCTCAAGTTTCCCATTGAGGAAGGCCGTTTTCACGTCCATCTGCCATATTTCATAGTCGTAATAAGCTGCAATCACAAGCAAAATTCGAATGGACTTGAGTATAGCTACTGGTGAGAAGGTTTCATCATAGTCAACTCCTTGTCTTTGTTTGAAATCTTTTGCAACCAATCGGGCCTTATAGGTCTCTACCTTGCCGTTCGCTCCATTCTTTCTTTTAAAGACTCATTTACACCCAATAGGCTTTATGCCTTCAGGTGGTGAAATCAAAGTCCATACTTGGTTCTCATCCATGGAGTCCATCTCGGATTTCATGGCTTCAAGCCATTTTCCTGAGTCTTTATTACTCATATACTGTTCGTAATTCAATGAATCATCATCATTCATGATGTGTACCTCATCGTCATCCTCTATGACAAATCCATACCTATTAGGTATCTTCGGTACTCTTCCAGATTTACGAATAGGGTGTGGTATAGTAGGTTCATCCACTTGGTCAGGTACTCGATGTAAGAACCCGGATTTTCAGAAATTATTAAATAAGGATTTAATAAATAAAATTCTTAAACCGTGCGATGGGTTTGAATAAAAAATATATATATATATATATATATATATATATGTGATATGAGGTATGTGGTATTATATTACATAGGATAATATGGACTATGTAATATGTGTTTTTGTGATTTATAAATATATTATTAATATATATTTGTTACTTAGCGTAGAGACGATTCAGTTGAGATAAAGGAAGTGGATAAATTCCTATCGATATTAAATAATTTATAGAATTATTTTATCATAGTAAGTTGGTGACATTAAATATCCTTAATGTATAATCACTATATTCTTATGTATGTGTATTAATAACTAGTATGTTTATAATATAGGTTATTAATAGCACTTAAACTATCCGTGAATAGGTTTAGATAGTGAAGCATGAGTTAGTTAAGGAATTAACTAATAAGAATAAATATTAGTTAATTTAAGTTGGGAGTTATATTATGGAATAATATAATGTTAATATTGAACCTTAATAATATGGTACAGTGTTTAATTTACTTAAGTAAATGAGTAAATCAATAAGTGTGTGGAATATGTAATTATAGTTGATACTTTTATATTACTTAGAATAGTAATATGTGAGAAAGTCTAATGTGCGAATAACGTTAATAAATATATATACGTTATTAAAAGGGAGATGTAAATCATTATTTTATTTAAATAAATATTTAATATTTGAAAAAATTGTTTTGGGGACAATTTATAGAAAAGAAAGAGAAATAAATATTATATATTTTTAATAAAGGATATTAAAATAATTTCTAATATTGAATTATTTTAGTAAAGGAGGAAATGTTATTTTTGAATAATAATATTACCTTATATATTTTTGTATGAGGTAATAGGTATGATTAATTAATATGGTAAATATATTAAAACGTATTTGCTATATGTAAATAAATTGATAGAAATAATTTATTATAATAGAAAATAAACTTATTATCTATTTTCTATATATAATATATGTACATGTGTCGTACATATAGTTATTTGATATTATATTAAGAACAATATCATGAGACAATAAGTAAATTATTTTCTAATAATGAATGCCTTTAATTGGAGAAGACATAATATTTCATATCATATTATGGCGGAATACATAATAGTAATTATATCTTATGTATTTCCAAGAGGGGTAAAAGTATATAAGAATACTAAGTTATTTCAATTTGCTACATAACTTGAGTTATTATATTACCATAAGTATTGTAAAGAATATTTGAATATTTTTATTCACAATATATTTTTACACGTGAACCTTGTGATTTAATAGTTTTAAGTAAATTGAACATATTATAAGTAAAAAAATGGTGGGAAAGGAATAAATGATGAGAATGATAATAAGCTTAAGGTAAGCTTGTGAGATATGCCTAGTATGGCAAAATGATGGAATAAACATTCATTAAATAATTTAATGAATGAATAATTAAAGGAATTAATTATTATTATTATGTGAATAAATTCCTATGTGTAATGATGTGTAATTATAAGTTATATAGTAGATACATCTATATAATATGGAATGAAGTGTGACACTTCAAGGTAACTATATAATATAGGAAACTATATGATTAAGTGTAATAATAAAATTTACAATAATGGGGTGTGACACTATTCAATTAAAATATATTCGGTATTGTCAAATGTACATGGATTATATGATGGGGTGTATGTGTGACCCTATCATATCATATGGTAATAACATTAAGTTATTAGATATAAGCTTGCAAGTTAGTCCATGTGAGAACAATAATAGTCAATCAAGTGGTTAGGGTACATGAATAGTGGTAGTTGGTGGGAGTTAGCCACCAACTTCCCTTTTGCTCTTTGGGTAATAACCATAGGAGAATAATAGCTTGATAATGAATAGATACAATACATTAGTGTGTAGAGTTTGTTAATTCAATTACTACATTGTTGCTAAGAAAGCATATAATAAGAAATGTAATTACATCATGAGCATGTTATAAGGTGTAATGATGAGAAAGGACCATGAATAGTAGTAGTTGGTGGAGTTAGCCACCAACTCTTCTTTAACCATTGGGTATTACCGATAGGAGGGTAATAGATTGATTATATTAGAGAACATGTAAATTAGTAATGTAATGGTATTACATTATGAACATATTATAAGATATAACATTTAGTATAATATTATTTTAGGAGATTATATTATTATAAGCTTGTGGACTATTAAGTACTAAGTTCACATAATTATGCCTTGTGTGGCATAAATACTGAAGTTAAATCAAGGGGATTTAATTGGAAGTATTAGAAGAAAATGAATAATTGATATTAATTATCATTATAATATTTGGTGTTAATAAAAGGTACATGGATTATATGTTTATATATCTACGTATACCTACTTGATACATTTCATTTGTAATTCATTTATAACCTAAGTTATATGAAATGAAATTTGTATATATATTATACCCTAAGTGTATGAAATGTAATGTGCATATATTATATATAACCTAAGTGAACTACTACACTTGCTAGTTGCTATTTTGCTGAGTTTTATTGTTTGTCCCATAACAAGAGTCCATTTCATTCTTCACGTGGGAACTCATGAAGGCTACTATACTACTCCTATATTCATCAAACTCAGCATTCTAGCCAAAATCATTATAAGGGAGTGGGATTCATGATTAATCCACCAACTCTCAACCACTCCCTCTTATCCATTGAACAAACTTGCATTCCTTTGGTTTAATTTGAGGTGGAATTGTAATGTCTGTATAAACATTTGCCTATATAATGAACTCATATCCTCTCTTTTTATTCTTGCTGGGAATTCTGTTAAGCAAGGCTAGTGTGAGTATAACATTATAGTGAGTAAGTTGATTGAGAGAATTATCAGTATAGGAGAAACTTGTTATAGCAAGAATCATCAATTGCAGAGGTATAATCATTTATACTCATGTTCTTCTTTTTTTTGTAATTCTTGATTCTTGAATTTATCATGAATTGATTGATTAAGTGATTGGAATATGTTTATCAAGTGTTTAATGAATTAGTAAACATGTTCGGGTTACAATATTGTATGTTAAGAATTGAATTGTTGAACAATTTCTGAGTTGGCCTTAAGTTCTACCGAAACAGAACTGTTTCTATCTCTGGCCGGCCACCTGCACAGCTGCGCCAGTTTTGTATTGGCCAGCAGCGCAGCTGCGCCGGGCCTGAACCAGGAACTTATTTTTCTACAACCTGCTTGATTCCGTTAAGTAATAATTGTTTAAAGTAGCTTAAACAAGCATGCTAGAAGGGTTAACATGCCTATATGAGTATAACATGACATGCACCCGCGTTGCTATGATTCCATGCAAGAATTATGAAACGACATAGAGCGTTGAAGTAAACTTAAAGTTTTCTAAACGAACTTTAACATATATGGAGCATGACTACAATCTGACTTTGCAAGCATGTTTAGATAACTTAGAAATGCATATCGGACATGTTAACATATGTATGTAGATGGCATGAACATGTTAGGTCTTGTTAGTAAACTTCACTAATGAAAATATGAGCTTTGGTTGTGAATCTTGACATGTTATTGCGAGTTTCGTATTCTAAAAATTTTGGACATATGTGATAGCACACTTGGACTCTCTCATGTATCATACATGTATATACCCCATGACTACATGTCGTGAAACCAAGTTTAGCATAAACGAAGTATGTTTTCAAACTAATAACTATAATAGTTATATGTATGAAATATGAATATTCATGAACATGCCCAATATGAGTTATATGAATACTTTATGTGTTTAAAGAGCTAGCATGATGTACTTTGAGATGTTCATGACCTCGAGTGGCCTTAAATTGTTGAAATGTTGACTTAGGACCTATATCATAAACGATTGAACTTAGAAAGGTTAGACAATCATTGAAATGCCTTTTAATAGGTATACATGCTATGTAGGACCATATGTTAATACTTGAATCCGACTTCGACGGTTAATAAAGTATATTTGCTTTGTTATGGTCTTATGTGTTAGTAATGATATATGAGAATGATTAACTCAAAAGATGGACTAGACTAGCTATATGTAAATAGATTAGTGGTAGACGGGCGTGTGTATGTGAAGAATGGTAGTAAGTACGTAAGGTTAAAATATACTTATACATACATAATTATTCTAAGAATACGATAAGAAAGTGAAACAAAGGTTCTAAGAACCAAGTTAGACGACAATGTAACCTTTATTATTACATTGAGAATGTGTGGATATATATAACTAATGAGTGTGATCTCTATGGTTAATATAACTGTGTAGGATTACACAAAGTGCAGAGATTCTTAAGCAGTTAAGTCGTAGTTGTTAAACTACGAATCAGGCAAGTCTTTCAGTTCTTATTTGATATATGAATTCAATAACTGTTAATTGAATTATATTATGCTGTGATAATGTGAACTTATATATGAACTGTATATGAGATATAAATGAGATTGAAAGTTGATCTTTGATGATATACTTGTTATGTGAAAAGTAACATGCGTAGTAAATATAAACTGTTTATAAATGCATGAACTGAGTATGATGTTATATGCTATGTGATGCATGAAAACTGTTAGAATTGCTGAGCTGTCTAGCTCACTCTTGCAAATAACCACTTTTGCAGGTTAAGGACTCACGATAAAGTTACGTGCTACTTGATTGATAAAGTTCAATAGTATCGCAAGAAGATTATTATTTTGTTGAAGTTATTGTTTTGAACCATGTTTAAGGTTCTAGGAGATGTACATGATAGTGGTTACAAAGATTGCTACATATTGTGTTGTATAGATGTATTGGTAATACATAGGGGATATCGAATTGAGAGGTAAACGTTTATACAATAATTCGGATATAGTGAATCATATTATATAGTTGATTCAAGATTTGTAATTGATTTAAGATTTTAAAATCAATAAAAGATTTTATTCAAGGATATTAAAACGTTTTAAATTATTCCACATTTTAGTAACATCGAATATGATGTAAAGACGAGATCTTGGATATGAATAGAATTTATATTCTAAATTATAATAAACAAAGTTGTATTCTTTTTATTAATGATTAAAAGATGTAATAGTTTGACGATAGTAGTATCGTGACTGCACCGGATCCGAGTAAAGAGAGGAACCCGAATTTGGGGGCGTCACACTTGACTTTGATCCGTAGTAATTTGTGATTCTTAAACTTCTTCAAGATATATCTTACTCCCACTGACCCCTTCATGGATAAACTCTTTTTTCAAGAAGGCAGCATGTTTCGCAACAAACACCTTTTGATCAGTTGAATGATAGAAATAATACCCTAAAGTTTCTTTAAGATATCCCACGAATCTACACTTGTCGAATTTAGTCTGTAGCTTATCATTTTCAAACTTTTTGACATAAGCTGGACAACCCCAATAAGACCCCGAATTTTATGAAATAAAAGTATTCAATTTTCTTATAAATATTATTCTATTCAGTAAATGGTTAAATTGATAAAAGGTTAAAGTTAAGGGTGATATGTGCAAATTTTATAAAGTAAGCAAGTTGTCATAAAATATTAATTGTGTCGGAAAGTATTCGTTTGGTAGGGGAATATTCTTTTTGTCGAGGAATATTCGTACGACGACACAATCATTGGTGAACCCCACAACGGAATAATTGTCGGGTATAGAAAGCGACAGAAATAACCTTTTTATAAAAATAACGGCAAGACTTTTACCGTTAAACTGTTGAAATACCTGGTGATAAAAATATATTAATACGCGTTGTTCCACAGTAGCACACGGTATTGCACATTATTTCTGATTATTGATGCTTACGTAAGAAGTCACTCAGTATTTTATTCAATAATTGCTACAGTGATTATTGTATAGTATTTTATAATTATTGATTCAATAATTGTCACACATATTATTTAAATGATATTATTGATTAGCACTATCGGCAATATCTAGAAAGTTCTGTCGAGAAAAGGGGTTAGGTTATTTAATTGCGCGCCAAGAAGGAGAAATCCTTATCGGAAAGCCCCCTCTTTTCCTAGGAACGATCTGGTTGTCAATATTGTGAATCTATAATATTAATTATGAATAAATATGGAAGGATTAAAAAGCGTTGACTAATTGTGTGATGAGTAACATAACCATTAGAAGAAGTTGCCGACACTCGAAGGAAATAATGGTGATATGTGGCATTTTGTAAGTTTGGCATGTTCGCGGAACCCATAATTTTATTTTCTCCGTGAATTTAATTTATCCCGTGGGACCCACAGATCATCTAAGAGCCACTTGTCTCTTCACATTGCTAAGAGTCACTTTCGTAAATAGTAATTCAAATAGTAACTCAAATAGTAACATGCCTCTTCGTTTTTCCAAGAGTTACTTGTCTCTTCGTTTTTCCAAGAGTTACTTGCGACTTCGCTTTTTCAAGATTTATTTGCCCCTTCGCAAATAGTAGTTGCCTCTTCAATATTACTAAGAGTCATTTTGACCCTTCGTTAAAGCCAAGGGCCACTTTCAGTTCTTCTATAAATAGAAGTTCAATTCTTCATTATTTCTCACCAATTCACAAAGTTATATAGAGAGAAGCTTTAGAGAGAGAATAAGAGAGAAAAAAGACGAGTACTCTGCTACTACACTATTGCAGTATCTAAACTTCTACTAAGGTAAGGGATGTTAATATGTTTTGTAAAGAAGGTTATTTTTCGTAAGTGATATTATTTTCGTAAATGATATTATTTTCGTAAAAGATATTTTGATAAAAGATATTATTTTTCTTGTAAGGGATATTATTGTTGTAAAGGGTGTTATTTTCGTTTAATATTTATAAAGGATATTATTTTGCGTAAAGGATATTTGATAAATGATATTTTGGTAAATGATGTGATTTTATACTCGTAAGGGGTATTATTTCTCTCGTATTTGTAAAGGATATTATTTTCTCGTAAGGGATGTTATTATTCTCGTAAGGAATATTATTTTTCTTGTAAATGATGTTATTTCTTTTAATATCATTTCACAGAAATATGGGTATGAATTTTATTATAAAATTTTTATCTTTTCATGTCGGAGTTACTTGTAATACCCAAGAATTTCCATATATTATTAAATAAATATATTAATGGAAATGAGAATTTATTTGAATATAAATGATTTTGTGTTATGAGATGAATTAATTCAATTATATATAATTGAATAATTATAATAATTGAGAAATTGGTGGAGTTTGTGATAAACTCGTTGATTGCCTTGTGTGGCACAGTGACGTAATATAAGAATGATTATATTAATTTAAGCGAACAATTAATCTATATTAATTGTTAATCGAAGAATATTAATTAACTGTTATAAAATACTAATGAGGATTGATTAATAATATGTGATTATTATTATTGCAAGAAACATAATAATAATGAGCAACGTGTTTATAAATATAATAAGATTTATATCAAAGTGATAGTTAATCATATAAAGGTTAATTAAATTGTTATGGAGGTTAACAATTATATTGATTGATGTAGGATATGTGTATATTATTAATTAATATTCAATTTATAAGATGAGAAATTATATGTGCAAGCATGCGAATTAAATGTATAGTAACTATATGTTATGATATGTGTAGGTGACAAATGATGTGTGGATATACATTAAAATAATGTATCATGGATCTATTATAAATAATTGTTGAGTAATACAATTTAATAATATATGATATAATGTAATGTGGTAGTATCCGATTGTATTATATCGGTAAGATAAAATGTACATAGATTATATGTATTCAAATTGCATTTATTACATTATGGGGAGAACATTGTAATTATCACCTAAGAGTACATATAATATATAACATAAGTGTAGCATATAGTCCATTTGTAAGAATGTTGAGATTTGTTTGGCTTGTCCCAATATAATAGTCACTCTCCTTTCCCTCATTCACGTGCACAGCCATTATGGCCTAAGCCTATTGCTTCTCCTTAAACTCAGTAAATTTCCATAGCCTTGTAGCAATGATGAGCAAGGGAGTGGTTTTAATGATGGATTCTAACAACTAAATACCTACCATTCTATAACCTTCATGCAATTTGTCAATCCGTTAGTTTGATTTGGGAGTTAGAAGCTTGGACTGTGTATTCATTCTTCTATATAAAGGAACTCCCTGCACCTTCATTTCATTGCTGAAATATTTCTAAGAGAAGAGAGTATACTGTGATTGTCTATTTAATTCAGAAGGAATTTCTATAGTAGCATCAGCAAGCTTACTCCATAACAGAGGTATAAATCCTCTTCGTGTCTTCATTTTCATTTTCTGTCAAAAGAACTCCATTGTTGTTCTCTGAGTTTTGTTGAAATTCTTGATTATGCCAAATTGGTTCATGATTGGTTCGTAGAACCCTTATATTGTTGTTATATGAACATACACACATGATGGAACCACTGAATAGTCTTTCATTTCCATTGTTTCTCTTCAATTTCTGTAAATACATGAAATTCGTAAATTAGTTAGAGTTCATGAAATTGGGAATTGATAATTGCTATTGACTGTTATATAAGCATATATGTATGTGTTAGTAAGTTAAACAAGTCTAATATCTGGGTATGTTGAAATCGATGAAATGGGAGGTTTTGGGTAGGTTTTCGCTGCAGTCTGAAC
This sequence comes from Panax stipuleanatus, assembly GCA_020205555.1. Taxonomy (NCBI): domain Eukaryota; kingdom Viridiplantae; phylum Streptophyta; class Magnoliopsida; order Apiales; family Araliaceae; genus Panax; species Panax stipuleanatus. Next base: position 113,701,486 of record CM035119.1, on the reverse strand, counting down.
CGCAGAAAACTGCCTCGACGCCGCAGCGCCGCAGCGCCACACGCGCCGCAGCCCGCGCCGCAGCGCCGCACGCAGCGCCACTCGCGCCGCAGCGCCAGTATTAAGCTACTGTTGCCGCGCCGCAGCGCCAGCCTCTGTGTTCAGTTTTCTGCATTCTGCAACAAAACTGCTATGTACCAATTGTTTGATTTTTGTTTAAATAAGCATGGGAGCATGATTAATACATATATATAAACCTAATGAGGCAATGTAAGCATGTTTTAGTATATTAGCATGCATGGTTAACCAAACGACACATAGTTTGGAAACGAATTTAAAGTTTCATAAACGACGTTAACATATATGAAGCATGTATACATTCTGACTTTTCGAGCATGTTTATAGGGCCTTGAAATACATGAAAAGCATGTTAACTTACATATATAGGTTTCATAAGGAAGCATGAACATGATAGACCTTATTAATGAACTATACTAACAAAGTATAAGCTTTGAACATGAACGTTGGTATGTTATGACGAGAATTAGAATTTGACATTTATGGACACATGTGATAGTACTCTTAGACTCATTCATGTGTCATGCATGTATATATACCATGATTAGTTGCCGTGATTAAAGTTTAGCATGAACAAAGCATGTTTTCAAGATAATAACAATGCTAGCTACATATATGCAATACGAGTACTCATGAGCATGACTAATACAAGTTATATGAATATCTTATGTGTTTAAAAGCAATCATGTTAGACCATATGAGTTCGTGTCCTTGAATGGCTTTAAGTATTAACTTAAGGACCTATACCATGTACGATTGGATTTGGAAAAGTTATACAAGCATGAAAGTATCCTTTAAATATGAATACATGCTACGTGATATTATATGATGTTACTTGAACCCGATTTTGACGGTTAACTTAAGGAGATGCCGTAACTTGCTAAAATGAAATATATTTAGTATTGATTGTGGTCTTATGTGATATTAATAATATGCAAGCATGTTTGCTAATTGTTGAGATCTTATATAATATGAGAATGCGTTTAAACTCTAAAGAAGGAACGTTAAGGATAGAAATTATATTCTATATAACTGTGTAGCTAGGTAAAACTTAGCTTATGTGTTGATCGTATATTCAAAGAGAAAATGTGAAGTTAAATTATATGACTAATGAATATCATATATATACGTAATTGTATAACGATAGGAATTCGAAAGTGTTGATTGCTTTTCGTGGATAAACTACGCTAAAGGCAAGTTCTCTTACTTACACTCTTTTAAAGTGCAAGTATCCTAACCGACGCATTTACTTTATGCAAGAAAATCTATAATTGTGAAAGTTTCCTAACTTATACTCTTTTACTATGCAAGTATCCTATCTTGTGTATTGCGAACTAGTTTCCTATTTAATCGGTTGAATCGAATTAGCATACTTGAACTCTTATTTCATTAAAGCTATTATTCATGTTGAACTTAGTATTGTTCTTGAATATTGTGAAAGTGTCTATGTCATTTGATTCGGCTGGACTTATGTTATTGAAAAACAACCCAAACTAATTGATTGGTGCGGGATCTTGTATTTGACTGAGAAGAACAACCTTCTTTGAAGGGAATATATAATTATCGGAGAACCGACGTGCACACTTGAGTATGATTGATTGTTATGCATAACAAGGGTACTTTAGGCTGATCACCTGTTGTACCTGTTTTTGTTGGATTTTCAGTTTATTACTGTCAATTCTAGTAGAAGTTCATAGTCCGTAGTGACTACTCAGTATTCAATTATTTGAAATCTTGAATTGACTTATTATTGAATCATATTGATATTATCCTGTCCTTAGCGACTGTTATTGAGAACTGTTGATATTCTTGTTATTCTTGAACTATCAAATCTTGCTATACCCTTTCGAGAATTGAGAATCTTATTATTCACCCTTATTGTATATTACTTGCTGAGAAATTTGTGCTCATTCTTGCTTTCCCTAAAACATTTCAGTTAAGGCAGAGCATGGTGAACCTTCGGGCGTTGATAAGGGCAAGGGCAAAGCTACCAACTAGCTTATGTCTGTTATGTTTTAAATGTATTAATATTGTATGAAGATGATGTAGTAAGACTGGATTTGATTATGTTTAAGCTTAAGTTAGATTATGTAATAAGTCGTTAACTGATATTATTATGTAATCTATTAAGTACTGTAGGTTGCGAGACTTGGGGGAATAATTATAATAAATCATTGTAAATTATTCTAGAATAGATTTTCCGCTGTGATCGTATGATATTTAATTATTATTATTGTGATGTATTACCATGAGCACGTGATGAACCGAATTCGAGAGACCAAGTGGCGGTCCTGGAATTTGGGGGCGTCACAGGTTGGTATCAGAGCCGTAGTTATAAACCTTAGGAACGAGTGTCCTTAGACTATAACTTAGGTGAACTTAGAAGTTAGGAAGGAGATAAAACTCATGTAGAGTTTTCCTTGAGAGACTTAGTCTGTTATGAAATGTAACTTCATTCTATACAATGAACTTATATTTTATTTAACATTCTAATGGAGATGCTATTTCGTGTCTTGTGTTTGTGATTATAGGATGACAGACACAGGTGTACCTAGTAGAGTGGCCGAGGAGGAGCCCAGGGATATACATGTAGTGTACGAGGCACCTCTAGAGGCTACACCAGTGCAGGCTGTTGCACCGATCGAGTCCGACGACGAGGACGAGATTGAGATAGAGACTGATCCAGAGGAGGAGCCGATGGAGGATGAGCCAGTAGAGGACTCTGATGAGGCTACTATAGAGGAGCAGATGCTAGGAGAGTATGAGGAGCGGATCCTAGAGTTAGACTGTAGAGTTCAGGAGCTGGAGGCAGAGGCCCACGAGAGAGAGTCTGAGTTCCAGAAGCTGAGGGACGAGGACCACCAGAGGAAGCTGGCTATGCAAGAGTTAGAGGTGGAGATTGCCTACCGTAGGGAGGCAGGGATCCAGATGGGGACTCTGTTTCACAGGTCAGTGGCTAGGAATGCAGATTTGGCAGAGAAGCTAGAAGAGGTTGAGCAGAGGGAACTGAGTGAGAAGACTGAGAAAGAGGCACTCCGTACTCAGCTAGAGTTGGAGGTGATGGATAGGTTACACTTCGAGGAGAAGTGGGAAGCGTCCAATGAGAGAGCTGACGACCTTGAGGATGAGGTCAGGTGCAAAAAGAGAAAGATGAACAAGATGGGGTATGTGTTCCGTTCAGCTTTTGAAAGGGTGATTGATGGTGTGTACCACTACCCGGCAGAACAGGGACAGACTCTACATACCTTGAGCCGAGAGCTGTTTGCGTATATAGCACAGTTGGAGTACAAGAGCGCAGTGGAACGCGGGATGATGGGATGAGATTTCCTTAGTCAGTCTAGTGGTAGTACTAGTTGTGTCTTTATGTATTGTATATACTATGTTGTAATTCCGATCTTTTGTGTAAGATGTGGGATGATGATGTAAACCCCGAGTTAGCTTCTGTTAGAGGGGTAGTATGGTAGTAGGTTGGTATATTCCCCGTCTTTTGTGATATTAGGGGATATATGTGATAACATTTATAGCAGTATGCTAGGAAAATCATGTAATGAAATGAAATGGCATATGAATATAAATGGAGTTGATTTTAGAAACGTGTTATAAATTTATTCTTTTAGTATTAAAAGAAATACTTAAGTAATATACTTGAATAATAATAAAATGAAAAAAATTGTGATGCAGATAATGCCGCCCAGACGTAGATTGACTGCACCCGAAGAATCCGTTAACAATGAGAGAGAACAAGTAGACCCGATCCAGAAACTGGTAGACTTGTTAGGAGAAGCCTTAAGGGGAAGGAACAATGAACCCGTTCGCCCGAACCCTCAAACTGTGTCAGTAACAACCTTTAAAGACTTTAAGAGTGTAGGACCCCCGGAGTTCGAGGGAGCTACCGACCCAATCGTCGCACAAACGTGGATCAAAGAGATCAAAAAAGCTTTCACTATAGCTAGCGTAGGCGAAGATCAGAAGACGGTGTTTGCCACGTACATGATGAGGGGAGAAGCGAACTACTGGTGGGAGGCTAATCAACAAAGAGCTGGAGAAGGGATAATAGCTTGGGATAAGTTTAAGACACTGTTCTTCGAGAATTACCTTCCGAAAAGTATGAAGAATAGGATGGAGGTGAAATTCCTAGAGTTAAAACAAGGTGAAATGACAGTGGCGCAATACGCGGCTAGGTTTAACGAACTAGCGCGATTTGCGGAGCACCAAGTTGGTGATGAAGAGAGGAAGGCTAGACGCTTTGAACAAGGGTTGAAGCCATGGCTGTTCAATAAGGTATCAGTTCTTCAAATTGATTCCTTTGCAGCATTACTGGAGAAGGCAATCATTGCGGAAGGTGGCAGTGAGGCCTTAAGTCTGTATAACAAAGAAAAGAAAGGAAAGAATACTGGAGGAGAGAATCGTATGGGAGGAAGCAGTAGCGGAGGAAGCAACTTGGGAAAGAGAAAGTGGGAGAACAACAACAACAACAACAAAAACAACAATAATAATCAATCAGGGAATTTTCATGGAGGTTTCAAGAAGAGGGCTGAAGGATGCCCGAAGTGTGGGAAGAATCACCAGGGCGAGTGCTGGAAGGGACGTGGCACTTGCTACAACTGCGGACAAGAAGGGCACATCTCGCCCAACTGTTTGAAACCGAAAAAGATACAAGGATGCTTTGCGTGTGGCTCGACGGAGCACCGAATTAAGGACTGCCCAAAGAAGGGAAGTGGCGGGGGTAGTAATCAGCAAGGAGGCAACAAGCTGATGATCGGTGGACCGGCACAATCCAACCGCCCAATCGCCAGAACCTTTAACATGACCGTCCAAGACGCAGTGGCTGCGAAGGATGTGGTGTCAGGTATAATCCCAATCAATGATATAAATGCTTATGTATTATTTGATTCGGGTGCCACCTGTTCTTTTGTATCTGAAGAATTTGCTAGTAGACTTAGTACACCTCGAGAACTATTAGAAAATCCTTTGATCATAGAAGTTGCTAATAAGGAAGTGATCCCTGTAGAATACGTTTATCAAAATTGTCGCGCAAATATTAGTAAACATGAACTGAGCGTAGACTTGATTCCTATTAGACTGGGAGAATTTGACGTAATATTGGGAATGGATTAGTTGTATAACCAAGCTGCGATAATTGACTGTCAGAACAAATGTGTGAACCTTCAGACTCCGAGTAAGTCTAAGGTAGTGTTTTATGGTAGCTCATCGCTTAAGCAATCGTGTTGCGTTACGATGATGCAGGCCAAGAAATTGTTAAGGAAAGGATGTGGAGGATATTTAGCTTACATCGTTGATACTTGGAAGAAGGGAGTAGAAATTAAGGATATATCCGTAGTTAATGAATTTCAAGACGTGTTTACGGACGATCTGCCTGGTCTTCCGCCAGACAGAGAAATCGAATTCGTAATAGACTTAGCACCGGGAACGGCACCGATTTCGAAAGCTCCATATCGTATGGCGCCAGTAGAAATGAAGGAATTGATGATACAATTGCAAGAATTATTGGATAAGGGTTACATTCGACCGAGTGTTTCTCCTTGGGGAGCACCAGTACTATTCGTTAAGAAGAAGGACGGATCGATGAGGCTCTGTATCGATTATCGAGAATTGAATAGAGTAACGATCAAGAATCGGTATCCGCTACCGAGGATAGACGACTTATTTGATCAACTGAAGGGAGCAAAGTGTTTCTCAAAGATCGACCTACGAACAGGATATCATCAACTGAAGGTACGGGATGAGGACATACCAAAGACTGCGTTTCGAACCCGTTATGGACACTACGAGTTTTTGGTAATGTCATTCGGATTGACTAATGCTCCGGCAGCATTTATGGACTTGATGAACCGAGTTTTCAAGCCATACTTGGATAAATTTGTAGTGGTTTTTATCGACGACATTTTGATCTACTCAAAGACAGAGGAAGAACACGCCGAACATCTAAAGATTATTTTGGAGGCACTAAGGAAGGAGAAGATGTATGCAAAATTTTCTAAGTGCGAATTTTGGATGGAGAAGGTTCAATTCTTAGGCCACGTGGTGGATAAGAATGGAATCTCTGTAGACCCTGCGAAGGTTGAAGCAGTAAGTAATTGGGAACAACCGAGAACACCGACGGAGGTGAGAAGCTTTCTAGGGTTAGCTGGGTACTATCGAAGATTCATCCAAGATTTTTCTAAGATAGCAACCCCGTTGACCAATTTGACTAGAAAGACGGTGAAATTTGTATGGACCGACAAATGCGAAGAAAGTTTTCAAGAACTGAAAAGGAGATTGAGCGAAACACCTGTGTTATCATTACCAGATGATGCGGGAAATTTTATGGTGTATAGTGATGCATCGCACAAGGGGCTTGGTTGTGTGCTCATGCAACATGGCAAGGTTATTGCATATGCGTCACGACAATTGAAGGATTACGAAAAACGATACCCTACTCATGACTTAGAGTTAGCGGCAGTAGTTTTTGCGTTAAAGATATGGAGACATTATCTATACGGAGAAAAATGTGAGATATACACGGACCACAAAAGTCTGAAATATATCTTCACACAGAAGGAGTTAAACATGCGGCAGAGAAGGTGGTTAGAATTAATCAAAGACTATGACTGCGATATTCTTTATCACCCGGGAAAGGCAAATGTGGTTGCCGACGCTCTGAGCAGGAAAGGAAGGGAGAAGTTGTTTAATTTAACAACTCAGGAAGAGTTGATAAGAGAGATGGAGAAATTGGAGATAGAAGTAAAAGGACCAGAAAAGTCTGGTGAGAAGTTAATTGTAATGGAAGCTTGTCCGACGTTGTTGAATAGAGTAAAGGAAGCTCAGGAAAAGGATGAAGAGTGTGAGAAAATCCAAAAGAGGATCACAGAAAGTGAGGAAGAAAAATTTCGAATGGATAAAGATGGTATTTTGAGATTTGAAGGGAGAGTGTGGGTACCAGCGGTAACCGAGTTGAGGGAAGAGATTTTGCACGAGGCACACAATACGACATATTCCGTTCATCCGGGAGGCACAAAGATGTACCGAGATCTAAGGCAACATTTTTGGTGGCCTAATTTGAAACGGGAAGTCGCAGAGTGCGTCAGTAAATGCTTGACTTGCCAACGCGTTAAAGCAGAGCATCAGCGGCCAAGTGGTTTACTACAACCGTTAGAAATACCAGAGTGGAAATGGGAGCATATTACCATGGACTTCGTGGTAGGACTTCCAGTTACACAGAAAGGTTATGATGCTATTTGGGTTATCGTGGATCGACTAACGAAGACCGCACACTTTCTACCAATCAAGATCCGCTACAGTTTGAACCAATTAGCAAGCCTATATGTAAAAGAAATTATTTCACGACATGGAGTGCCGGTGTCAATTGTCTCTGATCGAGATCCGCGCTTCACGTCCAATTTTTGGAAGAGTTTGCAGGAAAAAATGGGAACGCAGTTGAGGTTGAGTACAGCTTATCATCCTCAAACAGACGGACAAAGTGAGCGAACAATACAAACGCTAGAAGACATGCTTAGGACTTGCGTGATGGATTTTAAGGGAAATTGGGACGACCACCTACCCTTAGTAGAATTCGCATATAATAATAGCTACCATGCGAGTATTGGCATGCCACCGTACGAAGCTCTTTACGGGAGAAAGTGCAGAACGCCGTTATGTTGGGACGAAGTCGGAGAACGACGAATACTCGGACCAGAGTTAGTTCAACAAACCGCAGACGTGGTGACAGTGATAAGAGCCAGACTTGTAGCAGCTCAAGATCGCTAGAAGAAATACGCAGATTTGCATCGGCAGGACCGAGACTTCAAAGTCGGCAGTTTCGTATTCTTGAAGATATCTCCATGGAAGGGAAAAATCCGTTTCGGCAAGAAAGGAAAATTGAGTCCAAGATTCATAGGACCGTTCGAGATACTGAAGCGAGTGGGCGAAGTGGCATACAAAGTTGCGTTACCACCCGAGTTGGAGCATATCCACAACGTGTTCCACATTTCCGTGTTGCGACCGTACAAGGCCGACTACAAGCACGTGATTTCTTACGAGCCCATTCAAGTGGAGAAGAACTTGGCGTATGAAGAAATTCCTGTCCAAATATTAGATAGGAAAGAACAAACTTTGAGAAATAAAGTTATTTCATCTGTAAAAGTACTTTGGCGTAACCACGATGTCGAGGAGGCAACGTGGGAGTTAGAAGATAGGATGATGAGGGACTATCCCCATCTATTTGTGTAACCTTGTAGCAATTCCGGGACGGAATTTTTATAAGGGGGGGAGGATGTAATACCCGAGAATTTCCATATATTATTAAATAAATATATTAATGGAAATGAGAATTTATTTGAATATAAATGATTTTGTGTTATGAGATGAATTAATTCAATTATATATAATTGAATAATTATAATAATTGAGAAATTGGTGGAGTTTGTGATAAACTCGTTGATTGCCTTGTGTGGCACAGTGACGTAATATAAGAATGATTATATTAATTTAAGCGAACAATTAATCTATATTAATTGTTAATCGAAGAATATTAATTAACTGTTATAAAATACTAATGAGGATTGATTAATAATATGTGATTATTATTATTGCAAGAAACATAATAATAATGAGCAACGTGTTTATAAATATAATAAGATTTATATCAAAGTGATAGTTAATCATATAAAGGTTAATTAAATTGTTATGGAGGTTAACAATTATATTGATTGATGTAGGATATGTGTATATTATTAATTAATATTCAATTTATAAGATGAGAAATTATATGTGCAAGCATGCGAATTAAATGTATAGTAACTATATGTTATGATATGTGTAGGTGACAAATGATGTGTGGATATACATTAAAATAATGTATCATGGATCTATTATAAATAATTGTTGAGTAATACAATTTAATAATATATGATATAATGTAATGTGGTAGTATCCGATTGTATTATATCGGTAAGATAAAATGTACATAGATTATATGTATTCAAATTGCATTTATTACATTATGGGGAGAACATTGTAATTATAACCTAAGAGTACATATAATATATAACATAAGTGTAGCATATAGTCCATTTGTAAGAATGCTGAGATTTGCTTGGTTTGTCCCAATATAATAGTCACTCTCCTTTCCCTCATTCACGTGCACAGCCATTATGGCCTAAGCCTATTGCTTCTCCTTAAACTCAGTAAATTTCCATAGCCTTGTAGCAATGATGAGCAAGGGAGTGGTTTTAATGATGGATTCTAACAACTAAATACCTACCATTCTATAACCTTCATGCAATTTGTCAATCCGTTAGTTTGATTTGGGAGTTAGAAGCTTGGACTGTGTATTCATTCTTCTATATAAAGGAACTCCCTGCACCTTCATTTCATTGCTGAAATATTTCTAAGAGAAGAGAGTATACTGTGATTGTCTATTTAGTTCAGAAGGAATTTCTATAGTAGCATCAGCAAGCTTACTCCATAACAGAGGTATAAATCCTCTTCGTGTCTTCATTTTCATTTTCTGTCAAAAGAACTCCATTGTTGTTCTCTGAGTTTTGTTGAAATTCTTGATTATGCCAAATTGGTTCATGATTGGTTTGTAGAACCCTTATATTGTTGTTATATGAACATACACACATGATGGAACCACTGAATAGTCTTTCATTTCCATTGTTCCTCTTCAATTTCTGTAAATAGATGAAATTCGTAAATTAGTTAGAGTTCATGAAATTGGGAATTGATAATTGCTATTGACTGTTATATAAGCATATATGTATGTGTTAGTAAGTTAAACAAGTCTAATATCTGGGTATGTTGAAATCTATAATTGTGAAAGTTTCCTAACTTATACTCTTTTACTATGCAAGTATCCTATCTTGTGTATTGCGAACTAGTTTCCTATTTAATCGGTTGAATCGAATTAGCATACTTGAACTCTTATTTCATTAAAGCTATTATTCATGTTGAACTTAGTATTGTTCTTGAATATTGTGAAAGTGTCTATATCATTTGATTCGGCTGGACTTATGTTATTGAAAAGCAACCCAAACTAATTGATTGGTGCGGGATCTTGTATTTGACTGAGAAGAACAACCTTCTTTGAAGGGAATATATAATTATCGGAGAACCGACGTGCACACTTGAGTATGATTGATTGTTATGCATAACAAGGGTACTTTAGGCTGATCACCTGTTGTACCTGTTTTTGTTGGATTTTCAGTTTATTACTGTCAATTCTAGTAGAAGTTCATAGTCCGTAGTGACTACTCAGTATTCAATTATTTGAAATCTTGAATTGACTTATTATTGAATCATATTGATATTATCCTGTCCTTAGCGACTGTTATTGAGAACTGTTGATATTCTTGTTATTCTTGAACTATCAAATCTTGCTATACCCTTTCGAGAATTGAGAATCTTATTATTCACCCTTATTGTATATTACTTGCTGAGAAATTTGTGCTCATTCTTGCTTTCCCTAAAACATTTCAGTTAAGGCAGAGCATGGTGAACCTTCGGGCGTTAATAAGGGCAAGGGCAAAGCTACCAACTAGCTTATGTCTGTTATGTTTTAAATGTATTAATATTGTATGAAGATGATGTAGTAAGACTGGATTTGATTATGTTTAAGCTTAAGTTAGATTATGTAATAAGTCGTTAACTGATATTATTATGTAATCTATTAAGTACTGTAGGTTGCGAGACTTGGGGGAATAATTATAATAAATCATTGTAAATTATTCTAGAATAGATTTTCCGCTGTGATCGTATGATATTTAATTATTATTATTGTGATGTATTACCATGAGCACGTGATGAACCGAATTCGAGAGACCAAGTGGCGGTCCTGGAATTTGGGGGCGTCACATTACTATTCACGTATACGATACTATTCACATATAACACACTATTCACAAATACGGTAGTATTCACAGAAAAATTAAATTTTCTTTTCTTTGTGCAAGTTGTCTGTTATGGTTCCTATCTTTCATTGTATCCATGTTTTGATCTCCATTTTTGAATTTTGCTCCACAATTGATTATTATGGAGTATTCTTGAACTTGGATAAACTAAATTACGAAACCTTAATCTTTGTCCATTATCTCACTGAATTCGTTATTTAAAATATTTTTCACCATTCTCAGTCTTAAATGATGATACAAATGAATATCTTTGGCCTGTAGTGCAAAGATGAACTATTGATGAATATCTTTGGCCTGTAGTGCAAAGATGAGCTGTGGATTTGTGAATATCTTTGGCCTGTAGTGCAAAGATGAACTATTGATGAATATCTTTGGCCTGTAGTGCAAAGATGAGCTGTGGATTTGTGAATATCTTTGGCTTGTAGTGCAAAGATGAACTATTGATGAATATCTTTGGCCTTTAGTGCAAATATGAGCGGTGGATTTATGAATATCTTTGACATGTAGTGCAAAGATGAATTATTGATGAATATATTTGGCCCGTAGTGCAAAGATGAATTGTTAATGATATCTTTGGCCGTAGTACAAAGATGAGTAATTAATTGTTGAATATCTTTGGTCGTAGTGTAAAGATGAATTGATTAGTATGATTATGAACATGAACTGTGATTTGGTCTAACTATGATCTTTGTTGTTTCAGGTAAAGACAGGTGATGAAAATTATCTTCGTCCTGGGTGCGAAGAGAAATTTATCAACATAATTATGATCATGAACTATTTACATGATTATGAGCAAGAACTGTTGATTGATGTTATAGGGATTAAATATTGTTGGTGAACTTTTGACATGGAGAAGATAATAGACATCATGTTCTATTTGACTCTTCTAATGGATTGTTCATTCCGTTGCAATTATGGTTGAAACTTTTATCATCTACCATATGTTCTAAATCTCTGATTTATTATTGATGAAGATTATTGATAATTTAATTATTTTTAGTCATGATATTCTTTACTGAGCTATTTGTGCTCACCCTTTTGCTTCACAATTCCTTTCAGGTAATAAGAGTATAGATGGATCGAGCGGGGATAACAAGGGAATAGAATGATGGTCTATAACTGTTGAAGTTTTCTATAAAACAGTATAAAAATAATTGTTTTGAGAATTTAAAATGTGTGTGTTGTATTTATACGTCATTTAACAATTGATTTTGGTGAATCAAATAGGGTGAGATGAACCCAACTTTGGAAGGGTGTGTTGTCACCATCATACAAGATGTCTAATCACCTACGACTTCGTGTTATTATAAGACAGGGTTGTGCATATCCACTTGTTGATAATATATATGAGCACTACCTATATAATCTTGGAGTATGATTGGAATACAATTCTCAGTTTGAGACAATTGAGATAATTATATGGCAAGAGAATACCCACCATTAGAATGAACAAGATAGTAATCTTCTCGTTCTTCTTTGGGGTCTATTGGGTCAACCAAGGATAATTCTCAAGTCATATGATATCTATTTTAACTTAGATGCATGGCCTCTCATGTACGAATATTTTCTTGAGCATTTTCTAAAGATTTTAATTTCTAAAACAGTTATTGACTGTACCTTTCTGTAACGTATCATTGATTTGGAGTGTGGGTACTATATTTGTATTGAAACTCACAGTTTAACTGTGGTCGTATTTTGGTTCGACAGTTTAAAAGTTAGAATTTGAAAATTTGTATTTGGATTTTGTACCATGTATTTCTTGGAGACTCAGAATGGGTGGGAAAGTATTGAACCTATTTTGGGGGCGTCACAAATGGTATCAGAGCTTAGGGATATGGTCGCTGGCGGAGATCTGAGTCTAGAATTAGGAGGGGAGACGAGTAATATACTTCGCTAGTGTGTGACTTACCTAACCTGAAATTTGTTACTTGATAAATTGACAAATTGTGATATGTCAATTAACCTTTGTTTTGAAGCTGTATTCTAGAATGTGCAATGGAGAAATTATGATACAAAAGAAATGACCGGGGAGATAGAATTTGAAATGAAAGCAAGGTATCCTCATCTCTTCAAACTACCAGGAACATAAATTTCGAGGACGAAATTTCATAAGGAGGGAGATTGTAAGACCCCGAATTTTATGAAATAAAAGTATTCAATTTTCTTATAAATATTATTCTATTCAGAAAATGGTTAAATTGATAAAAGGTTAAAGTTAAGGGTCATATGTGCAAATTTTATAAAGTATAAGCAAGTTGTCATAAAATATTCGTTGTGTCGGAGAATATTCGTTTGGTCGGGAAATATTCTTTTTGTCGAGGAATATTCGTACGACGGCGCAATCATTGGTGAACCCCACAACGGAATAATTGTAGGATATAGAAAGCGACAGAAATAACCTTTTTATAAAAATAACGGCAAGACTTTTACCGTTAAACTGCTGAAATACCTGGTGATAAAAATACAATAATACGCGTTGTTGCACAATAGCACACGGTATTGCACAATATTTTTGATTATTGATGCTTACGTAAGAAGTCACTCAGTATTTTATTCAATAATTGCTACTGTGATTATTGCACAGTATTTTGTAATTATTAATTCAATAATTGTCACACATATTATTTAAATGATATTATTGATTAGCACTATCGGCAATGTCTATAAAGTTCTGTCGAGAAAAGGGGTTAGGTTATTTAATTTTCTCCAATAAGGAGAAATCCTTATCGGAAAGCCCCCTCTTTCCTGGGAACGATCTGGTTGTCAATATTGTGAATCTATAATATTAATTGTGAATATATATGGAAGGATTAAAAAGCGTTGATTAATTGTGTGATGAGTAATATAACCATTAGACGAGGTTGCCGACACTTGAGGGAAATAATGGTGATATGTGGCATTTTCTAAGTTTGGCTTATTCGCAGGACCCACAATTTTATTTCCTCCATGAATTTGATTTCTCCCGTGGGACCCACAAATCATCCAAGAGCCACTGTCTCTTCTCATTGCTAAGAGTCACTTTTGTAAATAGTAACTCAAATAGTAACTTGCCTCTTCGTTTTTCCAAGAGTTACTTGTCTCTTCGTTTTTCTAAGAGTTACTTGCCTCTTCACTTTTTTAAGAGTTATTTGCCTATTCGCAAATAGTAGTTGCCTCTTCAATATTACCAGGAGTCATTTTGACCCTTCGTTAAAGTCAAGGGCCACTTTCAGTTCTTCTATAAATAGAAGTTCAATTCTTCATTATTTCTCACCAATTCACAAAGTTATATATAGAGAAGCTTTAGAGAGAGAATAAGAGAGAAAGAAGAAGAGTACTCTGCTACTACACTATTGCAGTATCTAAACTTGTACTAAGGTAAGGGATGTTAATATGTTTCGTAAAGAAGGTTATTTTTCATAAATGATATTATTTTCGTAAAAGATATTTTGGTAAATGATGTTATTTTTCTCGTAAGGGATATTATTGTTGTAAATAATGTTATTTTCGTTTAATATTCGTAAAGGATATTATTTTGCGTAAAGGATATTTGATAAAGGATGTTATTTTATCTTCGTAAGGGGTATTATTTCTATCGTATTTGTAAGGGATGTTATTTTCTCGTAAGAGATGTTATTATTCTCGTAAGGGATATTATTTTTCTTGTAAATGATGTTATTTCTTTCAATATCATTTCACAAAAATATGAGTATGAATTTTATTATGAAATTTTTTCCTTTTTATGTCAGAATTACTATTCACGTATACGACACTATTTACGTATACAACACTATTCACAAATACGGTACTATTCACAAAAAAATTAAATTTTTTTTCTTTGTCCAAGTTGTCTGTTATGGTTCCTATCTTTGATTGTATCCATGTTTTGATCTTCATTCTTGAATTTTGCTCCACAATTGATTATTATGGAGTATTCTTGAACTTGGATAAACTAAATTACGAAACCTTAATCTTTGTCCATTATCTCACTGAATTCGTTATTTAAAATATTTTTCACCATTCTCAGTCTTAAATGATGATACAAATGAATATCTTTGGCCTGTAGTGCAAAGATGAACTATTGATGAATATCTTTGGCCTGTAGTGCAAAGATGAGCTGTGGATTTGTGAATATCTTTGGCCTGTAGTGCAAAGATGAACTATTGATGAATATTATTGGCCTGTAGTGCAAATCTGAGCTGTGGATTTGTGAATATCTTTGTCCTGTAGTGCAAAGATGAACTATTGATGAATATATTTGGCCTATAGTACAAAGATGAATTGTTGATGATGTCTTTGGCCGTAGTGCAAAGATGAGAGATTAATTATTGAATATCTTTGGCCGTAGTGCAAAGATGAATTGATTAGCATGATTATGAATAGGAACTGTGACTTGGTATAACTATGATCTTTGGTGTTTCAGGTAAAGATAGGTGATGAAAATTATCTTCGGCTTGGGTGCGAAGAGGAATTTATGAACATAATTATGATCATGAACTATTTACATGATTATGGGCAAGAACTGTAGATTGATGTTACAGGGATTAAATATTATTGGTGGACTTTTAACATGGAGAAGATAATAGATATCATGGTCTATTTGACTCTTCTAATGGATTGTTCGTTATGCTGCAACTATGGTTGAAAACTTTTATCATCTACCATATGTTCTAAATCTCTGATTTATTACTGATGAAGACTATTGATAATTTAATTATCATTAGTCATGATATTTTTTACTGAGCTATTTGTGCTCACCCTTTTGCTTCATAATTCCTTTCAGGTAATAAGAGTATAGATGGGTCGAGTGGGGATAACAGGTGAATTAAATGATGGTCTATAACTGTTGAAGTTTCCTATAAAATAGTATGGAAATAATTGTTTTGAGAATTTAAAATGGGTGTGTCGTATTTATATGTCATTTAACAGTTGATTTTGGTGAATCAAATAGGGTAAGGTGAACCCAACTTTGGAAGGGTGTGTTGTCACCATCATACAAGATGTCTAATCACCTATGACTTCGGGTTATCATAAGACAGGGTTGTGCACATCCACTTGCTGATTATATCTATGAGCATTACCTATATAATTTTGGAGTATGGTTGGAATACAATTCTCAGTTTGAGACAATTGAGATAATTATATGGCAAGAGAATACCCACCATTGGAATGAACAAGATAGTAATCTTCTCGTTCTTCTTTGGGGTCTATTGGGTCAACCAAGGATAATTCTCAAGTCATATGATATCTATTTTAACTTAGATGCATGGCCTCCCATGTACGAATGTTTTCTTGAGCATTTCCCAAAGATTTTAATTTTTAAAACAGTTATTGACTGTACCTTTCTGTAACGTATCATTGATTTGGAGTATGGGTACTGTATTTGTATTGAAACTCACAGTTTAACTGTGGTCGTATTTTGGTACGACAGTTTAAAAGTTAGAATTTGAAAATTTGTATTTGGATTCTGTACCATGTATTTCTTGGCGACTCAGAATGGGTTGGAAAGTATTGAACCTATTTTGGAGGCGTCACAAATGGTATCAGAGCTTAGGGATATGGTCGCTGGCGGCGATCTGAGTCTAAAATTTGGAGGGGAGACGAGTAATATACTTCGCTAGTGTGTGACTTACCTAAGCTGAAATTTGTTACTTGATAAGTTGATAAATTGTGATATGTCAATTAACCTTTGTTTTGAAGCTGTATTCTAGAATGAGCAATGGAGAAATCATAATACAGAAGAAATGACTGGGGAGATAGAATTTGAAATGAAAGCAAGGTATCCTCATCTCTTCGAACTACCAGGTACATAAATTTTGAGGACGAAATTTCATAAGGAGGGAGATTGTAAGACCCCGAATTTTATGAAATAAAAGTATTCAATTTTCTTATAAATATTATTCTATTCAGTAAATGGTTAAATTGATAAAAGGTTAAAGTTAAGGGTGATATGTGCAAATTTTATAAATTAAGCAAGTTGTCATAAAATATTCGTTGTGTCGGGGAATATTCGTTTGGTCGGGGAATATTCTTTTTGTCGAGGAATATTCGTACGACGGCGCAATCATTGGTGAACCCTACAACGAAATAATTGTCGGATATAGAAAGTGACAGAAATAACCTTTTTATAAAAATAATGGCAAGACTTTTACCGTTAAACTGCTGAAATACCCGATGATAAAAATATAATAATACGCGTTGTTGCACAGTAGCACACGGTATTGCACAGTATTTCTGATTATTGATGCTTATATAAGAAGTCACTCAGTATTTTATTCAATAATTGCTACTGTGATTATTGCACAATATTTTATAATTATTGATTCAATAATTGTCACACATATTATTTAAAATAATATTATTGATTAGCACTATCGGCAATGTCTATAAAGTTCTGTCGAGGAAAGGGGTTAGGTTATTTAATTGCGCGCCAATAAGGAGAAATCCTTATCGGAAAGCCCCCTCTTTCCTGGGAACGATCTGGTTGTCAATATTGTGAATCTATAATATTAATTGTGAATAAATATGGAAGGATTAAAAAGCGTTGATTAATTGTGTGATGAGTAATATAACCATTAGAAGAAATTACCGACACTCGAAGGAAATAATGGTGATATGTGGCATTTTGTAAGTTTGGCTTGTTTGCGGGACCCACAATTTTATTTCCTCCGTGAATTTGATTTCTCCCGTGGAACCCACAGATTATCCAAGAGTCACTTATCTATTCACATTGCTAAAAGTCACTTTCGCAAATAGTAACTCAAATAGTAACTTGCCTCTTTGTTTTTCCAAGAGTTACTTGTCTCTTCGTTTTTTCAAGAGTTACTTGCCTCTTCGCTTTTTCAAGAGTTATTTTTCCCTTCGCAAATAATAGTTGCCTCTTCAATATTACCAGGAGTCATTTTAACCCTTCGTTAAAGCTAAGGGCCACTTTCAGTTCTTCTATAAATAGAAGTTCAATTCTTCATTATTTCTCCCCAATTCACAAAGTTATATAGAGAGAAGCTTTAGAGAGAGAATAAGAGAGAAAAAAGAAGAGTACTCTGCTACTACACTATTGCAGTATCTAAACTTCTACTAAGGTAAGGGATGTTAATATGTTCCGTAAATAAGGTTATTTTTCGTAAATGATATTATTTTCGTATAAGATATTTTGCTAAAAGATGTTATTTTTCTCGTGAGGGATATTATTGTTGTAAAGGATGTTATTTTCGTTTAATATTCGTAAAAATATTATTTTGCATAAAGGATATTTGATAAAGGATATTTTGATAAAGGATGTGATTTTATGTATTATTTCTCTCGTATTTTTAAGGGATGCTATTTTCTCGTAAGGGATGTTATTATTATCGTAAGGGCTATTATTTTTCTTGTAAATGTTGTTATTTCTTTCAATATCATTTCACAGAAATATGAGTATGAATTTTATTATAAAATTTTTATCTTTTCATGTGGGGGTACTATTCACGTATACGATACTATTCACGTATACGGCACTATTCACAAATACGGTATTATTCACAGAAAAATTAAATTTTCTTTTCTTTGTCCAAATTGTCTGTTATGGTTCCTATCTTTGATTGTATCCATGTTTTGATCTTCATTCTTGAATTTTACTCCACAATTGATTATTATGGAGTATTCTTGAACTTGGATAAACTAAATTACGAAACTTTAATCTTTGTCTATAATCTCATTGGATTCGTTATTTAAAATATTTTTCATCATCCTCAGTCTTAAATGATGATACAAATGAATATCTTTGGCCTGTAGTTCAAAGATGAACTATTGATGAATATCTTTGGCCTGTAGTGCAATGATGAGCTGTGGATTTATGAATATCTTTGGCTTGTAGTGCAAAGATGAACTATTAATGAATATCTTTAGCCTGTAGTGCAAAGATAAGCTGTGGATTTGTGAATATCTTTGGCCTGTAGCGCAAAGATGAACTATTGATGAATATCATTGGTCTGTAGTGCAAATATGAGTTGTGGATTTGTGAATATCTTTGGCCTGTAGTGCAAAGATGAACTATTGATGAATATATTTGGCCTGTAGTGGAAAGATGAATTGTTGGTGATATCTTTGGCCGTAGTGCAAAGATGAGAGATTAATTGTTGAATATCTTTGGCCATAGTGCAAAGATGAATTGATTAGCATGATTATGAACAGGAACTGTGATTTGGTATAACTATGATCTTTGGTGTTTTAGGTAAAGACAGGTGATGAAAATTATCTTCGTCCTGGGTGTGACGAGGAATTTATAAACATAATTATGATCATGAACTATTTACATGATTATGGGCAAGAACTGTTGATTGATGTTACAGGGATTAAATATTGTTGGTGGACTTTTAACGTGGAGAAGATAATAGACATCATGGTCTATTTGACTCTTCTAATGGATTGTTCGTTCTACTGCAACTATGGTTGAAAACTTTTATCATCTACCATATGTTCTAAATCTCTGATTTATTACTGATGAAGACTATTAATAATTTAATTATCTTTAGTCATGATATTTTTTACTGAGCTATTTGTGCTCACCCTTTTGCTTCACAATTCCTTTCAGGTAATAAGAGTATAGATGGGTCGAGCGGGAATAACAGGGGAATAGAACGATGGTCTATAACTGTTGAAGTTTCCTATAAAACAGTATGGAAATAATTGTTTTGAGAATTTAAAATGTGTGTGTCGTATTTATATGTCATTTAACAGGTAATTTTGGTGAATCAAATAGGGTGAGGTGAACCCAACTTTGGAAGGGTGTGATTTTACCATCATACAAGCTGTTTAATCACCTACGACTTCGGGTTATCATAAGACAGGGTTGTGCACATCCACTTGCTGATTATATCTATGAGCACTACCTATATAATCTTGGAGTATGGTTGGAATACAATTCTCAGTTTGAGACAATTGAGATAATTATATGGCAAGAAATACCCACCATTGGAATGAACAATATAGTAATCTTCTCGTTCTTCTTTGGGGTCTATTGGGTCAACCAAGGATAATTCTCAAGTTATATGATATCTATTTTAACTTAGATGCATGGCCTCCCATGTACGAAGGTTTTCTTGAGCTTTTTCCAATGATTTTAATTTCTAAAACAGTTATTGACTGTACCTTTCTGTAACGTATCATAGATTTGGAGTGTGGGTACTGTATTTGTATTAAAACTCATAGTTTAATTGTGGTCGTATTTTGGTATGATAGTTTAAAAGTTAGAATTTGAAGATTTGTATTTGGATTCTGTACTATGTATTTCTTGGCGACTCAGAATGGGTTGGGAAGTATTGAACCTGTTTTGTGGGCGTCACAACCCCAAGTCTTAACATACTTAAGATTTGGTTTTCTTTCTTTTCACATCTCATATGGAGTCTTTGGGGCCGATTTGGTAGGCACCTTGTTAAGCAGGTATGCAGCCGTTTCTAGGGCATAACCCTAGAAGGAAATTGGAAGATCGGTAAAACTCATCATGGAACGAACCATGTCCAACAATGTTCGATTTCTTCTTTCAGATAATTCATTTAACTGTGGTGTACCTGGTGGAGTCCGTTGTGAGATTATACCATTATCTTTGAGACAATTGAGAAACTCACCGCTTAAGTATTCTCTACCTCGATCTGATCAAATAATCTTAATACTTTTGTCAGTTTGTTTATCTACTTCACTTCTGAGCTCTTTGAAATTTTCAAATGATTCAGATTTGTATTTCATTAAATACACATATCCAAATCTTGAGTGATCATCAGTGAAAGTAATAAAATAAGAATACCCTCCCCGTACATTTGTTGTCATAGGTCTACAAATGTCTGTGTGAACCAACGCTAACAACTATGTAACTCTTTCTTCTTTTTCACTAAAAGGAGATTTAGTCATTTTACCCATGAGACAAGATTCACAAGTTGGATATGATTCATAATCAAATAGCTCTAAGAGCCCCATCCTTATGCAATTTGGATAATTTTGTTTCATTGATATGATAGTGTCTACAGTGCCATATATAGGTATAATTAACATCATCTCTTTTCCTTTTCTTAGTTTGTTCAATTTGAAATATATTTTCATGCAAGTCAAGTATATAAAGTTCATTTCGCAAATTACCAACATCATATAAAATATTGTTATTATAAATAGAATAACTGTTGTTCTTTATTATAATGTCAAATCCATCCATATTTAATACGAAAACAGAAATAATGTTTCTAATGATATTTGGAACAAAATAACAATTATTTAAATTAATGGACTTGCTCATAGGTAGTGCTAAAAAATAAGTACTTATAGCTAATGCAACAACCTTTGCTCTATTTTTCACTCGTAGGACAACCCCATCCTTGTTCAGCTTTCTACTTCTGACCAGTTCCTGCACAATATTATATATGTGAGAACCACAACCGGTATCCAATACCCAAGTAGAATTTTGACTTTCTCAAAAATTAATTTCAATCATGAACAAACCTTGATTGGAAGTCGAAGTTTTTCCAAGCTTCTTCTTTGCCAGAAACTTCTTGCAGTTCTTTTTCCAATGACCCAGCTCATTGCAATGGAAGCACATTCCTTTGCTAGCTTGATCAGGTTTCTTT
Organism: Panax stipuleanatus; assembly: GCA_020205555.1. NCBI lineage: Eukaryota > Viridiplantae > Streptophyta > Magnoliopsida > Apiales > Araliaceae > Panax > Panax stipuleanatus. The sequence continues at coordinate 113,679,948 of CM035119.1, read as the reverse complement.
TGATCTTTTATGTTCACTTTGCCATTAGCCTTCTTAGATTTCTTCTTTTCAGAAGATACCTTAGGCCTCTTCCTTTTCTTGGAAGAATTATCCACCATTAAGACATGGTTCTTCTTAGATGGGAAGTGACCTTCTGCAGTTTTCAATATATTAAGTAATTCAGGCAAGCTGACATCTAACTTATTCATGTGAAAATTTACAACGAACTGCGAGAAGGTCTCAGGGAGTGACTGCAAGACTAAGTCTTGACTCAACTCTCCATCCATGACGAACCCAAGCTGTCCAAGGCGTTCAATTAGATTGATCACCCTTAGGACATGAGTCTCGACGACAGTGCCCTCGTGTTAGAGTTTATGCCCTAGAGACCAATTCTTTGATGTAATTGCTTAATATTTTTGATATTACCCACTCTTAGAGAGAGACTAGAGAGAAAAGCTCCAAAATCCAGATCTTGGCGGCTAGTACTGCAGTTCTCTTTGCTGCAGATCATGTGACGGTTCGCGGGGCGTTCGTGTGGATACCGTAAAGACACAGTTCCTTTAGATTGCGTTGAAGATTCGAAGCTGTTCCAGAATTTCCATCGTCTCCATTCATGCTTGGATAATCGATAAAATAAATCTAAACCTCTGGATTAATATGTTTTCACATGGATCCTGTTTTAGGGTTTCAGAAAATTTTAATTTTCGCTGCGTTTTTGTGCCGAAATCCCTACACCTCGGTCATCTGATATCGGAAGAGCTCCTTATATATCTCATATCTAGCAGTCCTACTTTGTTCACCATACAACTCCTTGAGGTGAAGCAACATAGTAGGAGCATCCATGTTTTTATGCTGACGCTGAAGCTTGTTATTCATGGATGCGAGCATGATGCATTAAGCCACAGATGCATCATCTTGCCACTTTACAATAGTGACAATCTCTTCCTCAGAGGCTGTTTCTGGAATAGTGCTAGGGACATGTGAATTTAGGACATAAGAAATCTTTTCAGTAGTGAGAACTATTCTCATATTCCTTAACCATTCCGTGTAATTCGGTTCAGTCAGTTTGTTAGTATCAAGTCTGCTACGCAGTGAAATTAGTGATTTCGACATTTTTAAATTTCTGCATGTGAAAAGACAATATTTTAGCGAACATTCATTTAATTAATTTTACATACCAAAATAAATTAGGTTTTATTTTAAATTAGTATCTCCCACTATTTTCTTCAAACTATATTACCCTCACTTATATAGTTCGACAACATCTAATTAAAGATTTGCTAGTGAGAATAAGGATCATATTTCAAATGTATATAACCTCGTGGATAGCACAACAAATCATATATAAATAAATAGGTAAACAACTCTTTGTCAATTACATCAACATATAACTCATTTTTATTTTGCCTCTTAGATCATAATGGTCAAGTGTGTGCAAATTCAAACTAAAATGATTTAAGTTAAGTCCAACCTAGCACTTCCATATATTCAAAAAAAAAATATTGTCCTTGTGGATAGCACAACAAAATAATATTGTTCAATTTTCTTTATAAGCATCAAATGTGATTAAATTAATATCTTAAATACTTAATACTTGCCTTGTGGATAGCACAACAAACTCATATTAAATATTTAATACTCTATTAATTTTATCATGCTAGAAGGCGACGTTCAATATTTCAAATATCTTTGAACGCTTTAGACTTAAAATAATTTATTTGTGGGATTTGTTATTATTAATCTCATCTTGTTTAGCGCGTATGCACACACACACACACACACACACACACATATATATATATATATATGTATATATAAATATTTAAAATACGCGTTATTTTATTAAAACATGCGAAGCATGTTTGCATAAAATATAATATATATAATACTAGCATGCACATATACAATATTATATTCTACCCGGATTAATTATGGACTTTTATTCTAGTTTGGTTCACTAGAGCCACCAAGTGAACCAAAAGGTCAAACCTAGGAGTGCAATAATTAAATTTAAACATAAATATTACATTTAAACCCGGACTCCATTACAAACGGTTCTTCACGCGCTCTTTGCTCCTTGGTCTCCAATTCTTCAAGATAATTCTAACTAGTCCTATTACATAAACTATTTAATTTAAATAGAAACCTTGATCAACAGTCAAGGGAAAATACATAGGAGGTAGATAAAATTTTACATCAAGAAAAATTAGAGAAGACGAGATACGCAGACCTCATTTAATAAACTCATACATTCAAGCATCCAACTAAAATAAAATCCAATCACATTGGTCAATAGTCCATAATTAACCCCCATTTTTTATCATACACATCAACATATACATCAATAAAAAAACATTCATCTCATGAATTATAAAATTATTCCATATATGCATCGATGTCATTTAATGGAAAAAGTTTGCTTAATTTTAGTTTTTTAAAAAATAAACTCTTTTATTTTAATCAAAAACCAAATCCAAATTAAACTCCATTAATTTTTAGCAATCTGAAATCATATTTCAGATAAAATAAACATCTTTATTTTAAAATGTTATCAATTAAATAAACCATTTACTTTACTTGATCAAAAGTAAGTTTTCAAAATTTGCAGAGTGGCGCGCCCGCGCCCAGAATAAACTGGGACGCGGCGCAGCCGCGCTGTTTGTCGGTTTCAGTTTTGTAGACAGGCATGCCAACGCCCAAAATGAACTAGGACGCGGCACGGCCGCGCTGTTCATTGCAGAAACAAAAGACTTCGATTTTTGTCTAGAAAATTCGATCCAATCTCACATCAATTCATACATGGAATCATAAAATTGATAATTAGCACAAAGTTAGGCTCTGATACCACTGTTGGGTTTTGTATGTTACGCATACAAGTAATCAAATTACACAATAAGGGCGAAAACACAATAAATTAGGTTTTAAAAATTTCATGCAAACCCTCACAAAGATCATGCTTTGTGCTCAATTATCAATCAATAGAAAGAGAAGGATAAATCAGTATCATACCCTTGTAGAAACTAGCTTCCACAGGTACGAGTTCAACTCCTTGCTCTTCGTGATCTCCTTGAATCTCCTGGATTGATTCATTTCTTTGATCAACATTAGCTACTCAAGTGTTTGGCCTCTAAAGGTGATCTACCAAGGAAGAGCAATTGTTCAAGAAGGGGGGTAGTTGGCTAAACCCTTGTTTTCTATTCTCTGTAAAAAAAAGTACTCTCCAACTATTGGAATTATATCCACTGATATCTAATATAAGACTTCTCTTATATAGATATTGGTCAACCCTTCTAATCTAATTAGAAATTGGGTTTCATTTAATTAATCAAACTCCTTTAATTAATTAGGCATCCCAACAAATTGGGATTAATTAATTAAAGTCCTTTAATTAATTTATCTCCTAATCTCATTAGAAATAATTGAGAGTACCAATATTAAATTAATTACTAAACTCCTTTAGAAATTAAAATAATAATAATTGTAATAATAATAATAACACTCCTCTTATTAATTTATATTTAATATTTCTAAAATATTAAATAATACATATTAAGCTATGTAATTTATTCTATCACCATAGATTAAATTAATTACACTTACATATTTTTACGATTATGCCATTACCTTCTTAAATAATTATTCTTCCTTTTATGGTGTGATCCTTTAGGTTCTCCATATTAAATCAGTTGTGAATAAATCAATTAGAACAATTCTAATCTTATTTAAATAAATAAATTAAACTAATAATCTATTTAAATAAATAATATTTATTTTACAATAGGAAAAAGCATCTCTAGCGATCAACGACTTTCCAGATAATATAGATTTCAACATTAATCATAAAAGAACCTGTAAGTAAATAGTTACTGTACAATTCAATCGTTCCACCATACAATGTCTCAATTAAATATAAGACATGGAATTAATGTCAAGTCTTATTTTATTTAATTATATGTACTTCAATTAGAAAATGCACAACTCCAAATAATACAAATTAAAAACTCCTTTCTAATTTCATTCTGCATTGGCCAAAGACTATTGGGTTGTCATTTAACGAATCACATATGACATATCTCTTCTTTTACTAGAAGTGGTAGATTCTTTATTGATCATTAATTATCTCCATATGTAACTTAATTACACTCAAGCATACCCTTTGATATACCCTAAGGGTCTTAAGGAATAAGTCAAAGTATAATTCATTACACATAAGATACTATGATGATCTCAAGTCCAAAGATCACTTGTACTACTATCACATTAGGAATTCCTATTGACATGCAAGTAAAACTTCATTAGGTATTCCTTAGCGAGTCATGTTCAGTGAACTTATTCTCCAATAAGCACCTACATACTTGCTTTATTGTCTCTACACAAATGATCATGAGATCAATCATCCTCATCCAATGAGCAAGCAACATATATACCAATATATCTGGATTTACTAATCCCCTTTTTAGTATTCCAACGATTGGGAACTATTTTAGTTTTAAGCTTTCTAAGAATTTAGATCACATTAGCATGATCAACATCATGATTCTAAAAGCATTGCTTAAAACTATAGGTTATTTACATAATATAAAAACAACATTAGTAGATAATTAAATGTCTTTAATAAATGAATACTTTTATTAATAAATAAATAAGATTTTTTTTCCAAAGTATATGATTTATCCCCATACATTATTGGCTTATATGCATACTACTTTCACATCTCTTCATCTCCTCCCCCTCTATACGGTTAGTAGTTCTCTATAAATCTTCTCAAATGTTGTACTTTGATCCATCCCTCTATCGATTTCGACGAATACCAATCTCAACCTCTTCGTCGGACGCTAATAATTTATACTGCGAGTAATCAATTGATCCCTACAGTAATACTATTTTCTCATAATTTCTCTTCTTTCAAGAATCTTTCAATTTATGGGGTTTGCTTTTTATAGATTTAATTTTGGAATTGATATTTTCACAAGCTAATTTAATATTTCCACAAGTGGATCCCATTTTTAACTAAATCAACTATTTGTGCGGTAAACTAACTATAGGATTTAGTTTTTATGTCCAAATTACCCCCATTTGATAAATAATTAAACATCTAGTTGCTTAACTTTATTTGATTATTAGCATTACTCAATTGAAGACAATTTTTATTTATTTAATTATTATAATAATAATAATAGTTAGAAAATAGTTAGGAAATAAGTGAGAAAAATTATTTACACATAAAAGTAGGATCTAAGGATTTCTACCACCAGGGAAAAAAATTATTTTCAGAATTTCTATTATCATATCATATTACTAAATTAGAATTTTTATGAAACAAATTATACTTAAAATTTATAAATTATATATATAAGACTGTGTAAATTTAAATTTATATATAAGACTGTGTAAATTTAAAATGTGCAAACTTTATCTATAAGACTATGTAAACTTTATCATATCATATTACTACATGTGTAAATTATTTTCAGAATTTCTATTATCATATCATATTACTATATTAAGATTTGTGTACAAATTATGCTTAAATTAAGATTTTTATGAAACAAATTATACTTAAGATTTTTATAAATGTGTAAACTTTATATATAAATCTTTTCTCATATATATAAAATGTATATTAAGCTGCTCGATGGATCATAAAATGATAAAAACTTGCATGTCTTGTGGTCTGAAGACTCTGAATAAATAAATAATTTAAAACTTCTATTTTATCTTATTACATCAATTTTTATAAGATTAATTCAGATGAGCAGTTCCAATGTCAAACTTAAATTAATTTTTAAAGTCTTATAAGATTAATTTTTACACAGTCTTATATATAAAGTTTACACATTTTAAATATAATTTATTTCATAAAAATCTTAATTTAGTAATATGATATGATAATAGAAATTCTGAAAATAATTTTTTTTTCTGGTGGGAGAAAGCCTTAGATCCTAATTTATGTGTAAATAATTTTTCTCACTTATTTCCTAACTATTTTCTAATTATTATTAATATTATTACTATAATAATAATTAAATAAATAAAAGTTGTCTTCAAATAAAGTTAAGCAACTAGATGTCTAGTTATTTATCAAGTGGGGGTAATTTGGACATAAGAACTAAATTCTATAATTAGTTTACTACACAAATGGTTGGTTTAGTTAAAAATGAGATCCACTTGTGAAAATATCAAATTAGCTTGTGCAAATATCAATTCCCTTTAATTTTACCCAATAATGTGTGGGTTGATCATCAATCATATAAGAGAGTTTAGATTAATTGATCAAGAAAACCTACGGGTATGATTATGCCTAAATGTTTTAGGGATTTGAATAATTTAAGATGGGCCTTGCGTCTTGTAACTTTTAATTTGGGTGTTTAGCTACTGTTTCTATTTCATTTGATTTAATTATTGATATTGATCGTTTAAGACTTTAATTATTGATCTGTTTTTAACATAGAAAAAGATATTGGGTGTTGAGCTTTTGTTTCTAAATGAAATATTAGTTTGCTTTGTTTGTGTTTTTATAATTTAATATGAAATAGTGAAGTCTATAAACACAAAACATACTTGAACATAGCATCCTTTGTTTGTTTATCTTGATTTATGATGTTCTTCGAGCATTTACAATAGTTTCTCCAATAAACTCTCTATCCCCAATTTTAAAGAATACATCAACAAATTATTATCCAACAATTTCCTTATTCTTATTAAACTCTCTATTTTAATCTCTATATAGGATTTTACTCCCTAGAGTGAGGGAGTCAAAATACCGCTCTCTATATATACAAAATGATATTTCACACTCTCATTTAAGTGCATAACTCATCAATCATACACATTTTGACATTATTGTTACATGACTTTTTTACTACTTTATTTTTAAATTATAAAATTAATATTTACTTATTTGTTAAAAATTAATTTCAAACGTATTCAAATTTAAAATTGATATAAATTTATTTAATTTATGTTCATATAATTATAAATATTATAAAAGTACTATTAACTATTAAATTTATTATTTTCAAAATTTAAATGAATTAACTTTTTAAAAGTTAATATTGATCTTATGTACATTTGCAGCTACAATCCATTCAATACTCACTCCATAAATTACTTAAAATTTAAAATAAAATAAAAGTTATTTTACTGTTGAATACAATTGATAAATTATACTATTTTTTTTTATAAATTATAAGATTATTATTAATTTTTATAAGTCAATTTGATGCATTCTCAAACTTAATATTTTTGCTAAGAATTATAAAAATAATAAAATTTATAAGTAATAGTAGTTTTTTCTAAATAAGTTACAATATGTATTCATTAAATTTATATTTAAAAATATAACATACTTACCTCAAAAAAGATTAATAAATTAATAGCGATTTTATAATTAAAAACAAGAGGTTGTAGTATATTACATCTATCATAAGCTCTAACGCATAAAGCCAATACAAAGGTCAAATAGTTACAAAGATCAAAACATACTTTGACTGTTGGAACTTTAAAATTTCAAATTCCATTATTTAAGGAATCAATTTAAGGAACTTGTTAGGTATATAGTGAAAAAATTTAATCTATCATGCAAAATAACCCAATGACACTGTAGAGTATGGATAGAGATAAGAAAACTATTGTGAATACTCTTATTTGTACTTAACTATGATTGTCAGACTTAGCAAAGTACAACATTTGATGTAAAATTGTAACTTTCGTATTATCTTTGTCACGCCACCAAATTCTCTACACTCCCTGTAGCAGATTTGGTGCTCACGTAAATATTTCATAAGATAATAATTCCTATCAATCCAAGATTCACAGTATTCCACAACGAACAGTAGTTTTCGTCAGAACATTTGCTGTGTTTGGATACCCTCACTTGGATGAATAAGTTTATAATCTCACGGATATTTCTTTCATATCAATAATTCCTATCTACCTGACATTTGCAGTATTAATGCTAGGATCATTCTTGGAACTGAGGGGTGCGACCTCAGTGCATCAGAGAACTCCAAGATCTTTCAATACTCCCATTCAGATGTATAGTTCATATAGATACTGCACTTCTTCCTATTTTCTAGAAAGGTAAAACTAATCAATTGACAAAACATAATAATATATTACATATTCTTAAATTTGATTACAATAAATCCCATCTTACTATTACATCAGAATTTTCGAAGATGTAACCAAAACTTAGCTTAACAGAGTTTTTATATCCACATGATTGAGTTCTGGAACTTCCGTTATGTCAGTCAAAGCAGCAAAAGAAAAGAATAATTGCGAGGATGAGCTATAGAAAGCTTAGCAAGTTTGAAACAAGTTATAAGTTTTACTCACACTGAATCTGAATTGAATGAACATATAGTTCAGAGTTTTTTCAATATATATACTGAGGTTTGATCTGACAAACCACACACATTACGAGTTTCTGTCAGTCATATAGACTTACCAACTCGGGTTGATCTGTTCAACCAAACATTCTAGGAGTATGCATATCATCCTACCATAACATCATAACTACCCGGTCAGTGTAAAATTGCCGATCATTGATAACTACCCGATCAGTGTAGAACTGTCGGTCATTGATAATTACCCGGTTAGTATAGAACTGCCGGTCATTGATAACTGCCCGGTAAGTATAGAATTTTAGGTCATTTATAGTATCAGTATATATATACATCATTCTGGCCTCTATCAGTCATAAAATCTTAGAACCCCCGAGATTAATCTGTTTAATCGGACATAATATGCATATCCCAAAAAGGTCAGTGCTATAACTGCCTATAACCACTGGTCAGTACTATCACTGCCTGTTCTAAATAGTATCAGTATATATATATGTACCAAACATTATTAGTTTTACCACAGTCTATACATTGATATCAAATCAAACACATTTTACGCAAACAACAGTTCATATAGTTTGGTTATGCTTGAACAAGAAGCAATAACGCTTTTAATAACAGATATCACGAATAATGTTTAAAACAAGTTCACATGTCATCAATTTAAGAATTACATTTAATACAAAAATTAAATATAGTTGAAAAACTTGCATAAAAATAGAAAGTTTGCACATAGTGCTGAAAAACATGCAATAAATACGAATATTAAATAATAATCATAGATGTGGAATAATCAACAATAATTATCCACTATCATGCTTGAAAAATAATAACTCGAGTTTGAATTAGGAAAAACTTGCATAAAAATAGAAAGTTTGCACATAGTACGGAAAAAGTCGCTTGTACCGTTGATTATTGCTATGCAATCTAATTTAATCTCCTTATTGAAAAGACCTTCTATGTTTGGATGATGGATCATCTTTCTTGGTAGCTTGGCTTGCTAAGTCCTCTCTCTCTCTTAGCCCTTCTCCCTCGTGGTCTTCCCCCTTCCTTAGCCTCTCAAATTCTCTTGTTTTCTCTAGGGATTTTAGGTGAGATTTACGGAGAAAACCTATGGTTTCTTCTTTCTCTTCTTCCTCTTCTTTCTTCTTCTTCCTCTCTCTTCTTTCCCCCTCATCCATGGCTGCCCTCTCTCTCTCCTTTCCTCTTCTATGTTCGGGTGGGATGAGAGAATGAGAGAAAATTGCTAGCTTCTCTTTTTCTTTCTCTTTCTTTCTTTTTCTTTCTTTCTTTTGTTTAGTTAAGTTAGTATAGAAAATTAAGACCAAGGGCAAATTAGTCTTTAACCATCACTAGGAAATGGCAAAATGATCTTTAAGTCATCTCAAGAAAATTTCATGAAAATTTCCTCATAGGACATATTGGTCATAATCAATTTTCTTTAAGTACATAATTGTCAATTTACTACAATTAGGAAATTTCCTAGAAATTTCTTTTAAGGATGCCATGGTTATTAACAAATTTCTTTTAGGGCAAAATTGTCATCTTAGTCCCTCAAAATATCCACCAAGTGACATCATTATGATGACATCATCTTTATATTTCTTTAATGTTGATGTTATGCTTACATCATGCTTGCATTATTTGTGTTTCTTTAAGGATGATGTCATGCTTGCATCATCTCTTCTCTGATTGGTCGATTTAAGTTCACATAGATTGGAGGGTATTTTGATAATTTTCTCTACACTTAGGGTAATTTAGTAATTTCCCAATTAACTATAAGGGTAATTTAGTCATTTCACATACTTTTAGAGACTAAAATTTATCTCTTACGTTTTGATTATTATGGTTTTGTTAATCGTAATTAGAATTTAATGAACAAAAATTAGGGTTTTGTATTAAGGTTAGGGTTTCCTAATTCTCAATTAGGGTTTCCTAACAAGATTTCTACAAATGTATTTCTTTATACTTATACCTAGTATTAATCACATAACATTCAATATATAAAGTCATAAGTTTCTATTTATAACCCCAATTAATAATCAAAGCCCTATTCAAATTATGGTTTTGATAAGTTATTCACTATTACCTCCTTTACTTTTCTTAGTCAACTTAAAATAATAATTTGACTAGTCTATTGAATTCATATCACGTTTACTCAAAATAATTATAACCACAATAATGATAAAAAAAAATTAATTTGTAAAATCTTTAATCATGTAAAATTCTCGGTCCTTACATTCTCCCCTCCTTATAAGGATTCTGTCCTACCATCCCTGTATACTTAATTTATGTCTGTCATTCGACCTTTATTCCTTTTTCCATCCCATTTAGGAACGAAAAACTCTTTGGTCAGCCTAAGTTTTATTTGACTTGTCATATCTCATAATTTCCTTAGTCGAAATTAACCTTTATCTAATCACATTTGATTTCATTCTCAATCAATGAAGAACTCTTCTATCATCACATTCTACCATGACTTCTCATTAGAACAATACATTCTGCCTTTTCTACATACGTTTGTATGCATCTTCCTACAGTTCTTCTATTTTCTTTTGTTTACTTTCTGAGCTTCCTAGATCACTATTATTCCATATTTTCTTTCCCCTCATTACTCTAAGTTTTACATTGTATTTCAAATCTCATCTCCTCAACCCATTTTCTAAACATGTCATGCTCTTCTGTTTCTTCTTTTTCTATTGTCCCCCTTCTAGCTTTATATAATCCCAATTGGGATTTGAGTCTCCCTCTTCACTTAGCTCCAACTCCGGCACTCTTCATGAGCACTCTCTAAATCTACTATAGGTTTGTCGTCTACATCTTCAAACACTATTCTATAAGCTACTTCAGTTGGCACTACTCATATCCTACCCTCTGGATCATTCTCTATTGGTCCAATTGATTCTGGTTCAGATACCAGCTCAAACGAAATGACCATTTCCTCACTCACTTATGTGAATATCCTTAAATTCTTTATTTTTAATCAACTATATTAACTTGATTAGCACCTAATATACATTGTATAAACATAACAAACAATAGTTTTCTTTAAGTTAGTTTTTATCTTATTTTACGATGATTTTTCTCATTTCATCTCCTATAAACTCTTTTTGAGTTTATGTTTTCACTAACTTTTCTACTACTCTTATTCCTCTAAGGTTATAGCCTAAGGTGTCCTCACCTAAGATTTCTAACCTATAGCTCTGATACCAAATTGTGACGCCCCCAAATTCTCTGCACTCCCTGTAGCAGATTTGGTGCTCACGTATATATTTCATAAGATAATAATTTCTATCAATCCAAGATTCATAGTAGTCCACAACGAACATTAGTTCTCGTCAGAACATTTGTTGTGTTTGGATACCCTCACTTGGATGAATAAGTTTATAATCTCACGGATATTTCTTTCATATCAATAATTCCTATCTATCTGACATTCGCAGTATTAATGCTAGGATCGTTCTTAGAACTGAGAGGCGAGACCTCAGTGCATTAGAGAACGCCAAGATCTTTCAATACTCCTATTCAGATGTATAGTTCATATAGATACTGCACTTATTCCTATTTTCTAGAAAGGTAAAACTAATCAATTGACAAAATATAATAATATATTAAATATTCTTAAATTTAATTACAATAAATCCAATCTTACTATTGCATCAGAATTTTCAAAGATGTAACCAAAACTTAGCTTAACAGAGTTTTTATATCCACATGATTGAGTTTTGGAACTTCCGTTATGTCAGTCAAAGCTGCAAAGGAAAAGAATAATTGCAAGAATGAGCTATTGAAAACTCAGCAAGTTTGAAACAAGTTATACGTTATACTCCCACTGAATCTGAATTGAATGAACATATAGTTCAGAGTTTTTTCAATATATATACTGAGGTTTGATCTGCCAACCCACACACATTACGAGTTTCTGTCAGTCATATAGACTTACCAACCCGGGTTGATCTGTTCAACCAAACATTCTAGGAGTATGCATATCATCCTACCATAACATTATAACTACCCGGTCAGTGTAAAACTGCCGATCATTGATAACTACCCGGTCAGTATAGAACTGTCGGTCATTGATAACTACCTGGTCAATATAGAACTGTCGGTCATTGATAACTACCTGGTAAGTATAGAACTACTGGTCATTTATAATATCATTATATATATAAATCATTCTGGCCTCTATTAGTCATAAAATCTTAGAATCCCGAGATTGATCTATTCAATCGGACATAATATGCATATCCCAAAAAGGTCAGTGCTATAACTGCCTATAACCACTGGTCAGTACTATAACTGCCGGTTCTAAATAGTATTAGTATATATATCTGTATCAAATATTATTGGTTTTACCATAATCTATGCTTCGATATCAACACTAGTATAAAAATGGCCTTTGGACAAGGTTGAGAAAAATTAAAGGGATACGGTGGCAGTAAAACCCGTGATAATTTTTTTTAAAGGGTAATGGTCACGGGATTACGTAGTCAAGTTTAGGTATGGTGAAATGAAATGAAAACCCGTATCTAAAAACAAATAGTCACGGTTTATGACCTTGTCCAAAGGTCATTTTTGTTGCAAATCAAACATATTTTACGCAAACAACAGTTCATATAATTTGGTTATGCTTGAACAAGAAGCAATAATCCTTTTAATAACAGATATCACGAATAACGTTTAAAACAAGTTCATAAGTCATCAATTTAAGAATTACATTTAATACAAAATTTAAATGTAGTTGGAAAACTTGCATAAATATAGAAAGTTTGCACATAGTGCCGAAAAACTTACAATAAATGCGAATATTCAATAATAATCATAGATGTGGAATAATAAACAATAATTATCTACTAGCATACTTGAAAAATAATAACTCTAGTTTGAATTAGGGAAAACTTGCATAAAAATAGAAAGTTTGCACATAGTGCATAAAAACTCGCCTGTACCGTTGATTACAGCTACGCAATATAATTTAATCTCCTTATTGAAAAGACCTTCTATGCTTGGATGATGGATCATCTTTCTTGGTAGCTTGGCTGCTAAGTCCTCTCTCTCTCTCTCTTAGCCCTTCTCCATCGTGGTCTTCCCCCTTCTTTAGCCTCTCAAGTTCTCTTATTTTCTCTAGAGATTTTAGGTGAGATTTACGGAGAAAACCTATGGTTTCTTCTTTCTCTTCTTCCTCTCTCTTCTTTTCCCCTCATCCATGGCTGTCATCTCTCTCTCCTTTCCTCTTCTATGTTCGGGCTGGTGGGATGGGAGAATGAGAGAAAATTGCTAGCTTCTCTTTTTCTTTTTCTTTCTTTCTTTTGTTTAGTTATGTTAGAATAGAAAATTAAGACCAAGGGCAAAGTAGACTTTAACCATCACTAAGAAAGGACAAAATGGTCTTTAAGTCATCTCAAGAAAATTTTCTGGAAGTTTTCTCATAGGACATATTGGTCATAATAAATTTTCTTTAAGGACATAATTGTCAATTTACTACAATTAGGAAATTTTCTAGAAATTTCCTTCAAGGATGCCATGGTCATTAACAAATTTCTCTTAGGGCAAAATTGTCATCTTAGTCCCTCAAAATATCCACCAAGTGACATCATTTTGATGACATCATCTTTATATTTTTTTAATGCTGATGTTATGCTTACATCATGCTTGCATTATCTGTGTTTATTTAAGGATGATGTCATGCTTGCATCATCTCTTCTCTGATTGGTCGATTTAAGTTCACATGGATTGGAGGGTATTTTGGTAATTTTCTCTATACTAAGGGTAATTTAGTAATTTTCCAATTAACTATAAGGGTAATTTAGTCATTTCACATACTTCTAGACTCTAAAATTTATCTCTTATGTTTTTATCATTAGGGTTTTGTTAATCGTAATTAGGGTTTAATGAACAAAAATTAGGATTTTGTATTAAGGTTAGGGTTTCCTAATTCTCAATTAGGGTTTCCTAACAAGATTTCTACAAATGTATTTCTTTGTACTTATACTTAGTATTAACCACATAACATTCAATATATAAAGTCATAAGTTTCTATTTATAACCCCGATTAATAATCAAAGCCCTATTCAAATTAAGGTTGTGATCAGTTATTCACTATTACCTCCTTTACTTTTCTTAGTCAACTTAAAATAAATAATTTGACTAGTCTGTTGAATTCATATCACGTATACTCAAAATAATTATGACCACAATAATGATAAAAAAAATTAATTTGTAAAATCTTTAATCATGTAAAATTCTCGATCCTTACAATCTTTTCTTTTATAATCTAGGAAATTATAGTTGAATGTAGTAAGGGTGAATAGGAGAATGAGTTTTTTAGGAAGAGGTAGGAACCTTGATTGGACTTGAATATTATTCTGAAGCATGCATAAAAAAAGTTCATATTTATGTTTTTATTTTGGATCAACTGTTTATTACTCATTTGTTACATTAAAGAGTTTAATCTGTGTAATTTAATGACACAACTTTAGTTTTGTACAATTATTGTTGAGTTTTGGTTTTAGGCATTTGAGGCAATTGGATGATATTATGATCTGATTAGTTAGTAATGTTATATTGATGCCGATTATTTCAACTTATTATTGCTAATAGTCTGATAAGGTTATATATGTATTGTACTTAATAATAGTAAGGTCTTAGTGGATGTCAGTTTCAATTAGCTTTCAGGAGCCCCCAGGTCATTTTTAATTCTGAACTTTACTTCTGGAGATTTTATTTGTGCAAATCTGAATCTATCTAACACGCGAATTCAGACATCAATGGTAATATGGTTAGAAAAATGTGCTGGAAAGAACCACTAATATCATGATGCTGTCTCTCCCAACACTGCTTTTTAAATGTTCTTTCTGCTGTTACTCAAGTAAAATTTAATGTTTTTACATGCTTTTAGTTTCTATTTTTCTGAAATGGCGATCTTTTTGTAGATATGTGCATATATATTGTGCGGGGATTTGGTAGGTTATCTATGGTTGCAGAATAGGTTGCGCAATCAGCTGCCACTGTGGTGTAAACTGTCACCAAGGATCTCACTTCCAAGGTATAAAGTTGACGCTTATGTTTTCTTTTACTCAGCAATATATTAGTTATGACTTAAAAAAGATCATATGCATCAATTATTTGTTAGTAGTTCGGCATAACAACTGTGAGAATGATGTCATCCTATGTAATTGGATATGAATGTGTTTCATGTTTAATAGTGTAACAAAAAAATTAGGACTCTACTAGCTAGGTCATAGCACTCAATTATAAGGTTATTCAGTAAAAATAGAATAGAATTGTCTGACTGAGAAGAAGAGTACATTGGAATATTGGATGACTCCTTTTTTATAGGAATATTGATCTTTCCATACAAAGAGCTCCATTTGACTTTTTTCCTACCCAATACTGCTAAATTGCAAATGCGATGAAACTTCACGTAGATGATGCTGGAACTATTGATAATGTTGGTGGAATGATTTTCCACGCTTTGGGGTCTGCAGGAGCGACGTTTTGTTGCTATGTTTGTGAAAGTAATATGCATACAAGCTAATCATGTTTGATGATAAATCATTTACTTTGTAAAAATTTTATTCATTTATTAATAAAAGTATTATTTAATTAAAGGCATTTAATTTATCTACATGGTGCTATTTTTATAATATGTGATAAACCCATAGTTTTAAGCAATGCTTTTAGAATTATGATGAAGATAATGCTTGTGACGCCCCAAAATCTCTACATTTTCTGTAGCAGATTTGGTGCTCACGAAAATATTCTATATGACAATAACTTCTATAAATCCAAAATTCACAGTATCTCAATCCGTTAAAGTTCTCGTCAGAACAATTTTCGTGTCTGGATACCCTCACTTGGATGTATAGATTTATAATCTTACAGATATTTTCCCTGCATATCAATAATTCCTATCTATCTGACATTCACAGTACAAATGATAAGATTGTTCTTGGAAGTGAGAAGCGACCTCACTGCTTACAGAACTCCCAAGATCATTCAATACCCTCATTCAGATGTATAGTTCATATAGATATTGTACTTGATATTATTTAACATGAACAAAGTAACATCATGCAACTAATAACTTAATCTAATACTAATATTTGTCTACATATCATTTAATTATTACATCACAGTTATGCTGAATTACACCTTTGTATTATAAAAAACATTCGTTCTTAACCACAGACTTCTACCCACAAGTATTATTTCCTGAATTTTTCGGAATATTCAACGCAGCTGCAAAGAAAAAGAATATTTACAAGGATGAGCTTTAAAATGCTCAGCAAATTTTAAACAATTACAGTTTATACTCACACAATATCTGAAATTAAGGAACGTAAAGTTCATAGTATTTTTCACATATATATACTGAGGTTTGATCGGCCAAACCCCACATATTACGAGCGTCTGTCATTCATGTAGACTTAGCAACCCGGGTTGATTTGGCCAACCACACCATCTAGGAGTATGCATATCATCCTATACAACCACCCGGTCAGTGTAAAACTGTCGGTCATTAATAACCACCCGGTCAATGTAAATATGCCGGTCATTGATAGTATCAGTATATATATTTGTACCAGACAATATTGATTTCACCACAGTCTATGTTTCGATATCAAATCAAAATAATTTACACAAGTAACAGTTCATATGTATTGGTTATGCTTGAACAATAAGTCATAACCTTCTTTAAAGCAAAGATTCCACGAATAATGGTTATAACAATTTCGTATATCAAATTACAGGACTTACATTTAATATTAAAATTAAATGAAGTTAGAAAAACTTGCCTTTTATCACGATCCGCTACTTAGGTTATTTGAAAGTATATTCACCACTTATGTATATTATAACAGTCATTAGAAATAATAGTAATTAATTTTTAATTAAAATACTAGTGTCTGGGTTGATCTTGGAGTCCGTTCGGTACTTTACAGCTTTATGGAATAGTTATCGAATTAGTTTTTTAATAATTTTATTGAAAAGTTTTTAATATCTTATTTACATGCTTTAGATATTATTTATTACAATTTCCAAATGCTCAAAATAATTTTTAAATGATTTAATATCATTTAAAATAATTTTTAAGTTAATAATATTATTTTTAAATATTTAATTAACCCTTTAAAATAATTTTTAATTCATCCATATTATGTTTAAATAATTTATTTTATTTAATAATGATTTTTAAATCGTTATTATCATTTTTAAATAAATTATTATTATTTAAAATGATTTTAAATCATTAATCTTACTTTTAAGTAATTTATTATTAATTACTCTTATTATTATTAATATTTAAATATATTAAATATTAATAAAATTTTATGTCAAAATATTGAAAATTATTTATTATAATTTTTTATATTTTTTTAATATTTTTTAATATTTATTTTAATTAATAAAATTAATTTTCAAATATTGCCTGTCGCTAAAGACCTTTAGCGACAGAAGTGTGGCTATAGGTGTTCTTGGCTCAGCCAAGAACACGTTGGTTAACGGCCAGGGGCTCTGTTTGACTCCATTTTTTCTGGCGATTAACCTAGTTTCTGGGTAATCTAATTTGATGAAGTTGTAGTACTGATGTAGTAGTACACGTCCATGATTAATTCACTACTTAAAAATATCTTTATAAGTTTACACAATCGGTCAAATCAACTACCCTGAAGCTGTTCTTCCTTTCTGGGCTGCCCAGAAAGGTTCAGTCAACGCCGGTCAACGACCTTTAGGGTCTTATATCTTGCCGACCGGTTAATATATTGGTGTTCTAGTCGTCGGGCTCTATAGACCAACTACAAGGGTACATGGTTTGAGCAGTCACAGAGTCTATCTCTCAACAGGTAACAAGATCCAAGCTCTTAAACAACCTGTCAGACCGTTGCTTGAAATTTCTGGGTTACCCAGAAATCGAACCTGGACGGTCAACGGGTTTTGACCGTTTCTATTTTCCGGCCAGTGACTTTTTAGGGCTTGACAGTGCTCTAGTTATGTAGTACTCATGTCAAGGTATAATCACATTAACATCCAACACCCAACCAGACTGACAGGAAAAAGATCTAGGCGGTCAAACCACCTGTCAGATCGTGTTCTTAAGCTTTCTGGGTTACCCAAAAAGCAGCTGGTCATGCTCGGTCAACGACCTTTGACGGCTTATAACTCCTAATCCTATGTTTCGATTGTCAGTCTATCACTTCTAGTCCATTAACAACATTACATACTACAACTACCAACTTTAAACACACCTATACAACAAACAGTTAACGAGATAAGAGGGCTGACATTTGTTGTCAGACCCTGTTTTGACACTTCGACAGTTTTGCTTAAAACTCAATTTTGATGCTTTTAAATGTTATGGATTCGTGTTTTAGGAACCCAGATCACTAACTAACTTACCATTGAACATATTTAAACAATAATAACAACAATTAAAACTTCAAAATTCAAAAATTTAACTAGGTTTAGGTTTTTAACCTTTTTGAGTACTTTTTGCTTTCTTCCTCTTTCTGATTCCGGTTCTAGCTTGCTGGGAGTTGTTTATGAGTCAGTTGGGGGTATACATTAAGGTGCTGTTTGTTTACATCTGATTGCCTCTTAATGGACTGCCTCTTATTCGCTAAGAGGCATGATGCTATTTGTTTTTTATTGTTACCTCTGAATGCCTCTTAATCGGTAAGACAGAAAATGAAATCTTAATAATTAAGAGGTACCTCTTAATGAATTTTTTTTGATAATTTTTTTTTATATAAATATATTCAACAATATTATTCACTCATTTTTATTAAATTGAATATTTAAAATTATTAAATAAAAATTTACCCTTTAAAATAGTAAAATAGTGTCATTAAGAGACAACTTACTTTTTAGTTTTCAAACAGTTTTTTAGATTCAGACCTCATAACCATTCAGATGATCTAATTTATTAAGACATCATAATCATTCAGATCTTAATCACCAGATTTATCAAACACAACCTAAGTGTATTAAACGTGGCCTTTTGTTCTTAGGTGCTAGCCTTATGTGATAAGTTCAAGTAGGGTAAAAACCTAATTCCTCTATTATTTTGACAAGTAAACCTATAGCATTAATTGAATAGGTTGTGTTGTCAAACTCTTGTGGTAAAAATCAGATAAGGCAAATCTTTTACTTACCAAGTAAAAGATTTGTGTTTATCTCATTTATAACAAAACAAAATAAGGGCATTTTAGTCATTTTACATGTACTAAGGGTATTTTGGTAATTTTTCACTTAAATACAAGGTTAATTTAGTCATTTCCTATACTCTTTAGAAAGTTTATAAACAATACTGAACAACTAGGGTTTATCAGTTTAGAATTAGGGTTTTTAATTAAGATTAGGGTTTTATGATTAGGGTTAGGGTTTTCTAATCCCTAATTAGGGTTTCCTTGCAATCTTTTTCAATTAACTATCTAATACATCATATTAAATTAATATATGTATATACTAATCATAATATATAACATTATCAATATATTATACTAGAATTCCCATTTATTATAACATTTAGGGTTAGAATTCCTTATTTAAATAAAATTATAAATTGGGTTTACCTATAAAACTTTTCATATTTCTATACATAGTTATATCTTATGTGTTGATATATAATTATATATATTTATATATATTCCAATGATAATGTTAACTACACATCACACAAGATATTAATCATAGTTATATTAACTGTTTATATTAATATTCTTATTTAAATTTTGGAATATTACAATGCTAATGAGATCTAAATTCTTAGATAGCTTAAAACTAAAATAGTTCCCAATCGGTGGATTACTAAAAAGAGGATTAGTGAATCCGGATAGATTGATACATACGTTGCTTGCTCATTGGATGAGGATGATCGATCTCATAATTATTTGTGTGGAGACACTAAAACAAGTATGTAGGTGCTTATTAGAGAATAATACACTAAACTTGGCTCGCTAAGGAATACCTAATGGAGTTTTACTTGCCTATCAATAGGAATTCCTTAAGTGATAGTAGTACAAATAATCCTTAGACTTGAGATCATCATAGTATCTTGTGTATGATGAGTTATACATTGACATGTCTTTTAAGACCCTAAGGGTATATCAAAAGGTATGATTGGGTATAATAATTTATACATGGAGATAATAAATGATCAATAAAGGATCTATCACTTCTAGTAAAAGAAGAGAATGTCTTATATGATTTGATAAATGACAACCCAGTAGTCCTTGGCCAAGACATAATGAAATTAGAAAGTAGTTCTAATTTGCATTATTTGGTGTTGTGCATTTTAGAATCGAAATACATATAATTAAATAAAATAAGACTTGATAGTACATCCACGTCTTATATTTAATTTGCGATATTGTATAGTGGAAGGAATGAATTATACGGTAACTATTTACTCACATGTTCTTTTATGATTAATGTTGAACTCTATATTATCTGAAAAGTCGTTGATCGCTAAGGGGGATTATCCTCATTATAGAATAAATATTATTTATTTAAATGAATTATTAGTTTAATTTATTTATTTAAATAAGATTAGAATTGTTCTAATTCATTTATTCACAATCGGTTTAATATGGAGAACCTAAAGGGTCACACCATAAAAGGAATAATAATTATTAAAGAAGCTAATGACATAATTGTAATAATAAGTTAAGTATAATTAATTTAATCTATGGTGACAGAATAAATTAAATAGCTTAATATTTATTATTTAATATTTTGGAAATATTAAATATAAATTAATAAAAAGAGTCTTATTATTATTATTACTATTATTATTATTTAATTCCTAAAGGAGTTTGGGAATTAATTAATAAGATACTCTCTCTCATATATATATTCCTAATAAGTTTAGGAGGCTAATTAATTAAAAGAGTTTAATTAATCCCAATAGGATCGTGAAGCCTAATTAATTAAAAGGATTTAATTAATTAATATGAAACTCTAATCCTGAATAGTTTAGGAGGGTTGCCTACATCTATAAATAAAAAAGTCTTATTATAGAACAAGGTTACACGTTACACACTTTTCTGAGAGTGGGAAGAGTACAGATATTCTATAGAGATAGAATTAAGGTTTAGCCAAACACCCATATTCTTAGTTCTTCTTCTTCCTTGGTGGATCACCTCTAGAAGCCAAACGCTTGGGTGGCTTGCATTGATCAAAGGAAGGAATAAATCTCGTGGATTCAAGTTGGAGTAGAACTCGTACCTGTGGAAGCTCGATCTACAAGGGTATGAATCTCATCTTCTTCTCCTTCTTGTATGTATTGATAACTAAGTATATAGGACGATCATGGTGAGGGTTTGGATAAAATTTTAAAATTTCCTTTTGTTGCGCTTCCGCTTTATTTACGCAATTTAATTTTGTAATCGCGCTACGTGCAAACTTAAAAGTGGTATCAGAGCCTACCTTTATACTACTACCTCCGTTTTTTAAAAGATTGTCGTTTAAGGTTTTGGCACATGGATTAAGAAGGTCATTTAATACTAGTAAAATTTATTTGAAATTCCATCACTACCCCTTTATGGGAAATTAAAAACTATTAATACAAGTGAAAGAATTTATTGGGACAATGAGAGAAGATATGGGTAATATAGAAAAGTAAATAATTTATTCTTCTAGGAAGTTGTAAACGACAAATATTTTAAAATAAATTTTTTCTTCTAAAACGACAATCTTTTAGGAATGGAGGGAGTAATTATCAATCTTTGTGATTCCATGTATGTATCATATGCAATTGGATCGGATTTTGGGCAAAACAGAAAAGTTTCAGGTTTTTCGACTGGGCGTAGCTGTGCCGCGCCCTAGTTCATTCTGGGCGTAGCTACGCCGTTTAAAAGTCTTTGTTTTTCCCGGATGTAGCGTAGCTGCGCCGCACCCCAGTTCTTTCTGGGCATAGATGCCCCGGCACTTGACAAAAATCTTAAAATTTTATTTTTCTTCAATTGAAATAAATGGTTTATTTAATTGATAAAAGTTTAAAATAAAGGAGTTTATTTTATCTTAAATATGATTTCAGATTGCTATAAAAATTAAAGGAGTTTAATTCGGATTTGGTTTTTTGATTAAAATAAAAGAGTTTATTTTGTTTCAAAATTAAATATTAGCAAAACTTTTGCCCATTAATTGATATTGATGCATATATGGAATGGATTTATTATTTATGAGATGAATGTTATTTATTGATGCATATGCATGATATGTGTGATAATAAATGGAGTTGATTATGGACTATTGACCAATGTGATTGGATTTTATTTTAGTTGGATGCTTGAATGTATGGATTTTATTAAATGGGATTTGCATACCTCGTCTTCTCTAATTTTTTTTGATATAAAATTCTATCTCCCTCCTATGTACTTCCCTTTAACTGCTGATCAAGGTTTCTATTTAAATTAAATAGTTTATGTAATAGGATTAGTTAGAATTATCTAGAAGAATTGGAGACCAAGAAGCAAGGAGCGCTTGAAGACCCGTTTGTAATGGAGCCCGAAATTTAAATATAATATTTATATTTAAATTTATTCTTGCACCCCTAGGTTTGACCTTTTGGTTCACTTGATGACTCTAGTGAACCAACCTAGAATAAAGTCTATAATTAATCCGAGTAGAATATAGTATTCTATATCATGCTTATAATATATATATATATATTATATATTATGCAACATGTTTCGCATGTTAATTAATATGACGCGTATTTTATATATATATATATATATATATGTGTGTGTGTGTGTGTGTGTGTGTGTGTGTGTGCATGCACGCTAAACAAAATGAGACTAATAAAAACAAACCCCTCAAGGAATTTATAGTAAGTCTTAAGCGTTCAACGATATTTGGAATATCGAACGTCGCTTTCTAGCATGATAAATTAATAGAGTATTAAATATTTAATATGAGGTTGTTGTGTCACCACAAGGCGAGTATTAAATATTTAAGATATTGATTTATCACATTTGATGTTTATAAAGAAATTGAACAATACTATTTTGTTATGTCACCACAAAGTTGGTATTTTTCTATTTAAATATATGAAAGTGCTAGGTTGGACTTAACTTGGATAATTTTGATTCTGATGTGTCACCACTTGATCAAAATAATCTAAGTGGCAAAAGGAGTTACATGATGATATAATTGACAAGAGTTGTCTACATATTTATTTATATATAGTTTGTTGTGTCACCACAAGGCTATATACATTTGAAATAGGATCCTTATTCTCACTAGCAAATCTTTAATTAGATTTGTCGAACTATATATTTTGAGGATAATATAATTTAAAGTAAATAGTGAGAGATACCAATTTAAATAAAGACCTAATTTATTTTGATAATTAATTAAATGAATGTTTGCTAAAATGTTATTTTAATTTCACATGCAGAATTTGAAAATGTCACTCTCAATATCACTGCGTAGCATACTTGATGCTAAGAAACTAAAAGGGTCGAATTACGCAAACTGGTTAAGGAATCTAAGAATTGTTCTCACTGCAGAATAGATTTCTTATGTCTTAAATTTGTCTGTCCTTGCAAATGTTGCTAAAGAAGCCTCTAAGGAAGAGATTACTACTTTTAAGAAGTGGTAAGATAATGCATCTGTGGTTCAATGCATCATGCTCGCATCCATGAGTAACGAGCTTCAGCATCAGCATGAAACTATGGATGCTCTTGCTATATTGCTTCACCTTCAAGAGTTGTATTGTGAGCAAAGTAGGACTGTTAGATATGAGATATCTAAGGAGCTCTTTCGATCTCGGATGACCGAGGGCACTACTGTTGAGACTCATGTCCTCAAGATAATCAATTTAATTGAACGTCTTGGATAGTTTGGGTTCATCATGGATGGGGAATTAAGTCAAGATTTGATCTCCAGTCACTCCCAGATACCTTCTCACAATTTGTTGTGAATTTCCACATAAATAAGTTGGATGTCAGCTTGCCTGAATTACTTAACATGTTGAAAACTGCTGAAGGACACTTCCCATCCAAGAAGAACCAAGTCTTAATGGTGGATGATTCTTCCAAGAAAAGGAAGAGGCCCAAGGCATCTTCTGAAAAGAAGAAAACCAAGAAGGCTAAGGGTAGAGCGAAAGTCAAGGATCAAAAGAAACTTGATCCAGCTATCAAAGGAATGTGCTTCCATTGCAACGAGCCGGGTCATTGGAAGAGGAACTGCAAGAAGTTTATGGTAGAGAAGAAGCTTGGAGAAGCTTCGACTTTCAATCAAGTTTTGTTCATGATTGAAATTAATTTTTCTGAAAGTCAAACTTTTACTTGGGTATTGGATACCGGCTGTGATTCTCACATATGTAATACTATGCAAGGACTGATCAAAAGTAGAAAGCTGAATAAGGATGAAGTCGTCCTACTAGTGAGAAATGGAGCAAAGGTTGTTGCATTAGCTGTAGGGACTTATTGTTTAGCACTACCTACGGGCAAGTCCATTAATTTGAATAATTGTTATTTCATTCCAACAATCATAAGAAACATTATTTCTATTTCTGTATTGAATATGGATGGTTATAATATTATAATAAAGAACAATAGTTGTTCTATTTACAATAAGGATGTTTTATATGGAGTTGGAAAATTACGGAATGGACTTTATTCACTTGACTTGCATGAAAATATACTTCAAATTGAACAAACTAAGAAAAGAAAAAGAGATGATGTTAATTATACTTTTATGTGGCTACGTAGACTTGGTCATATTAATGAAACAAGATTATCCAAGTTGCATAAAGATGAGCTTTTAGAGCTATGTGATTATGAATCATATCCAACTTGTGAATCTTATCTCATAGGTAAGATGACTAGATTTCTTTTTAGTGGAAAAGGAGAAAGAGTTACAGAGTTGTTAGCTGATGAGTGGGATTTATACCCACGAATCGAAACCTTTAATACTTAAGAAGTTGCATGTTCTTATTATTTTATATTGCTTTTATAGTGTTTTGTTATTATTTTGCTTAATATATGTTTTGCAGGGGCTTTCAGGTCATTTTTAGCTTTCAGGGCAAAAAGGGCATTTTATAGTATTGGCGCTACAGCGCTGGTTCCCTGTTATATTCTGGTGCCGCAGCGCCGCTTCGTTGCCAGCTCACCCATCTTCAGCTCTTTAGCGCCCCAATTCCTTCACAAAACTGGCACCGCAGCACCCACTTATTGACCAGAGCCCTTGACCAAGCGCTGCAGCGCCTGTCCAAGGCTAAAAGCCGGTGCCGCAGCGCCACCTCCTGTTTTCAGGTAGAGAGCATATGAAATGACCTAGAGGAAGGAAAGAAAGCTTATATATTAGAGCTCAGCCTTCTTTTGCAAAAATCGCTCATTCTCTCTCACATAAAGACTGTTCTCAATAGCTTAGAACTTATATTTTCTCTTTCGTTCTTTGTACATAACTTTTGGTAACAAGATTGATTAGGGATATGAATGGGATTCAAGGGAGCTCAAGAGCAACTTAGCAACAAAGAATGGAGAGCATGAATTGATTGGATTTCTTGGAGATTGAAGAATACTTTAACAGAGTTTATTCTTCTCTAGTTATTTCCT
This sequence comes from Panax stipuleanatus, assembly GCA_020205555.1. NCBI lineage: Eukaryota > Viridiplantae > Streptophyta > Magnoliopsida > Apiales > Araliaceae > Panax > Panax stipuleanatus. The sequence goes on along the minus strand of CM035119.1, from coordinate 113,654,054 downwards.
TTGATTTTGTAATCTATAAAAGTTGTATATATTGCTACTTATGTTTAGCTTAAAAGCTATGAACTAAATATTTGCTCTAAGGTTATAATGGAATCCTTTGTTAAATTGAATTGAGTTTCTTATCTTTTTGGTTGGCACCATATGGATTGGTCTAATATATTTGTGCTGAAATGATTAATTGCTAAGGAATTAGTGATTAACTTGGTAATTTATTAGAAATTGGGAAATAGATTGTAGATTTATACTTTGAATATTTGGCATGTGTTTATAATTTGTCTGCATGATTAGACTGTGTAATTTGTGTGTAGGATAGGAATATACATGTGCGCCATGTGTGACCTACTTGAGAACCTAAGCTTTAATTCCTTGTCTATGGTTAATTCACATAGGAATGTGTCAGATTATTTAGCTAGGATATTCTTTTCTGTTCTATTCCCTTTTGAGTAGATCTAGAGAGGATATGTTTATACTAACCTCGGAAGAGGCGTAGCAAGCACATGTGAGTTTTCGATCGACAATCTGTCGTGACCACTAAGACCCAGGAGAGAGTTAGGATGTTTAATGATACATAGCACGCCAAGTGTTTGACAAAATGATTGTGTGGGGGAAAGTTATGATCTTAGCTTGTAGCGCTTTAGATACCAGTCAATATCTATTTACTTGCTTTGATAATTAGAATTAACTAGATTAATTACATATCTTCTATTTAACTATTTAAATCAGACTTAAGCGATACAAAGTCGGTACTTGGTAAATATTAGTGATAATTTCTCGTCGATTCGACACTCATCTTATCATTATATTACTTGTGTACCGCGTATACTTTCGCGTGTTTTATTGATTACGAAATCGATCAACAAGTTTTTGGCGGCGTTGCAGGGGAACTATTTTTTATAATATTGTCCAATATTGATTTCAATCAATTTTATCTTAATTTGAACGTGTATATTTGTATTTAATCTATTTTTGCTTTATTTTGTTTTTAAGTTTTATCATATATGAATGAGTATAACTATCAATGGTATTGTGAAAGGACGACACAACCAAGTTCAGAAGGAATACTTGAGCGATTGCAAGAACAAGTCGCAAATCTATCAAGATTCTCTGATAATCTTGAGTGTTAATCTACTCAAAATGCCTACTGTCAAGATCAAGTTGATTATGGCTCAACCTACTATCATCCAGAGAGCTATCCAATCCTTTCATTGAACAAAAACCAAGAGCAAGCCTGTGCTCCAAAGTTTTAATACAAGTCAAAATATGCATACCAACCTCCACCGCAATATGAGGAAACATCAAGGGTGGAGGAGACTCTTGTGACACCCCCAAATCCAGGTACCTTCAAACCTTGGATATGGTGCTAGACGGTACTACCATCTACTCATACATTCAATGAAAGACTTCAATAACATGCATGAGTTTACTAAATTTTATATTCTATTAATTTCCTTCCCAGGTTCTTTATAACCATTACATTTTTCTGTGTCATAATATCAGTAATTACAATACTAATACTATGCTATTACAAAGGTAACTACTTGTCTATCTTGGACTTGCCCTTGTCTTTACCGGATCATTCGGTTTGTTCGCTCTTAGCTGAAATCATTTAGTTTTAAGCAAGAATGAGCATAAATAGCTCAGCAAGTTCAACATCATATCTTGAAACCACAAAATAAAGAATCATATGTCTTTGTCTTCAATAACTGTACAATAGTTATAAAGTACTTAAGAATAATCAAAATAACGTTTTGATTCCTTTAAAATCATTCCCGAGGACTTATAGCCTCTTCGAAATCTGTCTTGGTCAACGACCATGAACCATCATTAGTTTTCATTCATGAAAGGAACAACCCGGTACAAAGGTCGTAAGTTCGATATAGCTTACGAGCACATCCAGGTGATCAGCCTGTAGTACTCTATGTTGATCAACACTCATACATTAAACGTATTTACGTTTAATTGGTGGCAACCTCATGTGCCTGTCGAATTAATGACGTAAAAACATTTGTTTATTCATACTCAGGTTTACCTGAGAATCCGTACCGATCCATTGGCATAGGATAACAATATTGTAAATATTTTGGAAAAATTTGTGGAAAACCAACCAAAATATGCTAAGTCTCAGTCTAGCCAAATCAAATGGTATCGACTATTCAGTAACAGTTTATGCATAAGAGATCATGCATATTGACAGCTTGTCCAAAACAAGGGATAGACAAGAGTTTAAAAAATTTGCGTCAAGTTAAAATTGAACAAGGTTAGGAAACTTGCCTTTGCGTCTCTAAACCTTTAAATGTAGTCTACTCGGTCTTTACAACTTCTACAAAGCATCACACATAGCATGCCAATGAGAATTCGCAATTGATATGCAATGTATAACCTATCTTCTCCTTCCTGTATAACTTAACCGAATTGTTAAGCTAATAACATTCGTTCAAGTTATTTAACGTTTATTACGGCTTATTAACATATGTATGTCAGAAATCGACTCCCGTCGATTATCGTTAAGCAGAATAACGGACGAAACCCTAACCAGTTTGTTACGTTAACCACATTCCCGTCGGATACCCATTATCGGACTCCGTATAGAATTTACATGAGTTTTAACTTCATTCATTGTCATTCATGCATCACGCATCTCTATTACTAGTTATGCAACCTTAAAGCACGCTCACAACTAGATTATGATTCATAGTTCCCATTATCGGATTTTGAGTTTTAAAATTAAATATGTTTTGTCAACATTTAATTCATAAAACCATTCTTAAACATGTTGTTTAAGTGATTTCTCTTCATGAATATTAACCATTTATTTCCCCATAATAACCATGTAGAAAGCTAGGTTTAGAAATCTTCACGTCGAAAAATTTTTACTTAAGGGCGCGGCAACGCCAGCCCAAGGCCTAGAGGCAGCGCTGTCTCGCAGAGCAAATCCCCTGCCTTGGCGCTGCAGCGCTGGGAAGCAGGGTCTGGGCGGCGTGGCAACGCCGGCCCCCAGATTCTAAAAATTTTAAAGTTTAACGACCTCGTAACATGATTGTTACAACTCAAAATTGGCTCGTTCCAAAGCCAATAGTTCATAAATTCTATGTTCTATCATTTCATCAAGTCGGAATTCATTTCTGAATCCGTCAGCGAAAATTTAGCCGATTAGTCCATTTTTACGTATTCGTTAAACGTTCGTGAACGTTCGATACTCAATTCTTTGTTTTAAGTCTGAATTCGTTCGTTCATGCTCTTGCAAATCTTATTTACCTAATTACACGTGATGTAATTGAAAACCATCATTTTCGAATCACACGACGACTTTTGACTTCTATTCCGGGAAATTCAAGGTTTCGACGATTAACGTCTAATCGCGTAACTTTCGCCGAATCTTCATTCCTCCATATTTTTACTTCGAACCAATTGGAATCAATCCATTGGTTGATTATTAATGATTCAAACCATTCTAAACATTTATGTTTTAATGGTTTAACATGTTCATCAACTAAACTCTTACTAATTTGATAGTTCTTCATTAATTCCTTAATCAATTCTTATGTTTTCATTATACATGGCTTGTTAATGTTCTTAGTTCACCATTTAGCCATCCTTATGACTTCTTATAATTCATGCTTCTCCAATCACTTCTTTATCAATTCTATTATTGAAATATAATTGATTTTTATCAAATTTCTTATCTTTATACCTTAAGTGTTCTTGTTTGCTTGAGTATGGAGACTCAAAGATTTTCTTGGCTCCTTGATTGGCTTGATTCTTAGTAAAGCATGTATTAGCCTCTCTTTTCTCTCTCTTTCTATGTTGGTGGAATTTGATCAAACAACCAAATGGCTAACAAAGCCTCTCTATTTATAGAATTGCAAGACTTAGGGTAGTTTGGTCATTAGGACTAAACCTCCTTAAGCCTTGTCTTGCCTATGTCTTGCTTATGTGCTAGCACATGCCACCCCACATGCTCCACATGTCCCCCATGTGCCACACATGTACCCATGGGTCACACATGTACCCATGGGTTTAACCCACCCGTTAGGTTCGATCCACGGGTTTAGTTATTAAAATTAATACAAATTAAATGTATTTACATCGTATAAAATTCGTATTATACATCGTATTAATTCTCGTATCCCCTTCGTATTATACTCGTATAATACCTCGTATTATACTCGTTTTCATTTCGTATAATAATCATTTATTATTATACTTAAACAATTATTCTTAGATTTTACTTTCCCTAACACTTAGGGTTTTTAAGTCTGCAAGCGAAAACTTCGCGAGCCATAAATAAAATATTATTATATATTCTATCTCGTCTTAAAATTCTATCATTACGCGTTTCTCAGAATTTTAATAATAATTCTCGAGTAGAAACGGATAAATAGTGATTTTCTCCTGAGAAAACTTTTCTCGGCTAACTTAACTTTTCACGATGTATTACTGTCAAATCTTTCGACAAAATGTCATTCCGACACTCCGATCTCCTAGCAAGGCTTAGGGTCTCAAACCCTAACCCTTAGGGTTTCGTATATGAATAGTTTCTATTTCATTTTTTTCTCAAAAATATTTTATTTTCGTCTTATAAATTCACAACAATTAATTCTAGCACGTAGCCAGAATCCTAACCATTTCTGAAATCTCTATGTCATAGAACGACCTTTGATTAACTTACTCAATTTAATAAGCAAATAATCAAATTTTATTCAATAAATCAAATAAAATTCATTTACATAAACGTTCGATTTTCTTGGGGGTTACAACTCTTGACCAGTACTTAAAGCATGAAGAAGAAAGAAGTCTGGAGGAGCTCCTTTCCAAATTCATAGAGCAAAATGAGGTTCGGATGACGAACCAAGAAGCCTCATTGCGGAACCTCGAGAATTAACTAGGATAACTTGTCAATATTGCCCTTAATCGACCGCATGGCATGTTACCAAGCCTCACAAAATTGAATCCTACTGAGGAGGGTGAAGAAAAATTTATAGTGGATACGCAAGGAAATGGCAAAGAATTACACGAAGTTCTCGAAAGCAATGTAGAGATACATCCTGATGTAACTATGGATTTCGAGGTTGGAGAAAATAGGAGCATGAGTGGAAAGTGATGACAAGAACGATGAAAATTTGAAACCCACGCTCAAGGTTGTTAAAACTATAGAGGACCCAAAAGAGCATGAAGAACGATTTCAAATTTTGAAAGGCGAATTAGTGGATAATTCGAACAATGAATGTTTCTTCGTGTCGATGGATGAAGTGGAGTTTGAAGATCGCCAGTCATCTATGTCCGCCATGAAAATCAAAGAAAAGATAAAGAGACGGCATGATATGGTCATCTTTTTATAGAGCCGGATTGAAAGAAAATAAAGTAGTCGGGTCGATGACTGTAAACAAGCGCTTCTTGGGAGGCAACCCAAGTGCTAGTTTAATTTCAGTATTCTTTTTCTACTTTCATGCTTTTCGTAGGTTAATTGTATATTTTCCTATATTATAGTAGTTTAGTATGAGCGTCCTAGTTTTGCATCATATTAGGTTGCGTTGACACCAGTAATGTGTAGATTGTAGCTTGTCAACATGTTTTGGTAGTATTTTAGTAATATAGTTAATTTTGGTTTAATGTATGTTTTTGAACAAACTGTCAACTGTGATATAGTTATATGTTTAAAATTTTAGTAATGCTTTTGTTAAATGTCTAGGTTCAGTTGAATTTCTATTTTGGTGATTGCATGTCAAAGAGATTCTTAAGTGCCTAATATAGAAGTTTTGAGTTATTAGTTGTAGTTAGTCTTATAAAATTGTTAGTCTATATATAGCTTTTAGTTTTCTTAGTTGAGTTTAGTTTTATTTAGTTTGTTTGGTTTGTGTACAGCTTTTGGCAGAAAAAAATTATAGGCTAAGTGTTGGCCATGAGCTGTGGTTTTCCTGCAGATTAACTTAAAAAAATTTCACTGATGCAGGGTCGGCGCTGCAACGCCTCAGTTTTCTCTGGAGGCGGCGCTGCAGCACCTTCTTTAAAGCCCAGATTCTTCATCCCGCGCCGTAGCGCCCTAAAAATCTTATCATGTCGTGCCGCAGTGCCGGAGCTGTAAAACCTGCTGTTAATATGCGTCGTGGCGCCCCACAATGTGCTTCAAGTCGCGCTGCAGCGCCATTACCAAAATCAAGTGTTAATATCAGACGCTGCAGCACCTCATAACGAAGAAAAGTCGGCACCGCAGCGCCGGTAGCGAATTTCTGTTGGTTTAATTAGGTTGAACTCGGCAAACACAGCACAAACACCCTCTTATTTCAGCCGAGACTCCCCCTCATTGCCAATCAACGCCATAAATTTGCATCCTCAGCCAATTAAAATCTCATATCCTCTCCAACAAGGATTTCTCGCAAGCATCATAGGTAGGGTTTGCCAGAATTCCTCAAGAGTTAACCTAGGTCTTAAGTAACTGGGTTTTTAATTCCTATTTAAGGAAGTCAGGATTTTGATGGAGTTTGAGGCTTGAGTTTTCATTGAGTTTGTATATGAATTGCATTGGGTTGCTATTTGGTTTGTTTATCATATCTTGAACAAAATTTTGGGTTTGATCAAGCTAAAATAAACTCTAGCAAATTCTATTTTTGGTTGTGCATCCCAAGTGCTCGACAGTTTGCCACAGTGACCATTGGCATCAATTTTGGCTCTCGTAGGATCAGTCAGGCTTGAATTTTGTTGAGCATAGTATTTGGTTTTCTTTGGCACGCATAGGCATTCACTTTGGCATTAGTTGAGATTGGTTTACCTGTTTGGCAAACTTTGATATTGGACTTCACTTTGGCATTCACATTGGACTTCACTTTGGCATTCACTTTGGCTTCGCAATTGGTGTTTATATTTGGTCTGATTTGGGGTTAGGCAGCTTAAATTGGCATAGCTTTGGTTCAATGACCTATGAGCGTACTACCTGAAATTCTTGAAATTCCTCCAAAAAGACAAAGACTTAGCACCGGCTCCTCTTTAGGGACATAAAAATGGGACAGTGCTAAATTCATCAGTGAAGAGGCTTGGAAGAGGAACAAGAAATCCTTGGCTAAAAGAAACTTATTGCCTGAGCGAGGTTTTATGCCTGACCAAACAAAAGATGGCGAGCTGATGGCCATGGTTATTGAGCATAAATGGGTGCACTTTAGAAAACCGCCTAAGTCGACTATTATCTATGTGGTCCGTGAGTTTTATGCAAATACTAGTGCAGACGGTCCAGCTGTTGTTCAAGTTAGGGGGCGATTAGTGGCATATGACAATCAGTCCATCAACGCACTTTTTGCGACGCCTATCTATAATGGCAAGGACTACTTAGAGCCTGGACTTCGCAGCTATGACCTGGAGGATATCATCAAGAGGCTTTGCAAGCCCAGGACAACATGGAAAACCAACAAAATCACGGGTGAAAAAACTAGTTTCCCTCAACAAGTGCTCAGTCGCTATGGGAAGGCGTGGTATAGTTTCGTTTGTTCCAATATGATCCCTACTCGCCACCTTAGCGACGTGACTAAAAAGCGAGCGATCCTATTATTCGCCATTGTCCCGGGTCTGGACGTGGATATTGGACTTCTCATTCAGGAGTCCATCCTGAAGGCGATCAAGAGCACCACTTCTTGGGGACTTCCACATCCATCCTTGATCACCCGGTTGTGTAAGCGGGCAGGAATTTAGTGGGGGCCAGATGAGATAGCTTCACCGCCTATGTCAGCCATTGACCATCACATCATATCATGTTTCAGTGTCTGGGACGGTGCGGCACCTCATGCTAGAGGCTAGGGGTACGGGCCACCTACTGAGCTACCTCCTTCTTCAGAGGTCGGGACATCTACTCAACCACCGGGATATCTACTCAGCCGCCAGAGTTGGGTTCTTCTTCATAGGGACCATTGGATGAGATTATAGCATCCCTGATCCTCCTACACCAGAACTCAAATGAAGTTGTTTAGAGGCATGCGACGCACATAGCAGCGGTTGCTCAGAGGCAGGACATCATGCTGCAGTATCAGGCTGAGCTCACGAACACTATGCATAGCATCTACACATCCTATAGTGGCGAGGATGCTAATTTCATGTCGTTCCAGTTCCCGGAGCCTCCTGTTTTTCCACCATATCCTCCACTATATCCAGCCTCCGACGATGAGGTTCCTAAGGGTGATGGCGCAGACTGGTCCCTCTTCCGCAAAGATAACCAATAAGGGCATTGCCCGATTCGAGTCTGGGGGGAGCTATCAATCTTTCATTATATTATTATTTATGAACTGTTATGAACTGCTAGTATGACATCTTTTGGGCTTTAGCCTTGGATTTATTATGTTTTGGTTGGTTTATTATGTATGGATTTATTATGTTTTGGTTGGATTATGATGTATGGATAAATTATTTTTGTTATTATATATGGATGCATTTTATCATCATGTTTAGAGTATAGCCATTTTTTGGGGCTTATGCAAATTGGTATTACATATATTTTATCATGATTAGATTATACTTGATCTTTTGTGCCATGCTATGGCTTTTGATTAACCCTGTCTTGAACTGTTTATATAATTGGTATGAGTTATATATAGTTAAAATTTTTATTGTGGCCAATGATATGCTTTTGGTATGGCTTTGTCAAAAATGTCAAGCATTTATGGATGAGATTCATAGATTAATTTTTAGTTAAGACCGTTGTTGATCCTTTCTATCCTATTGAGCACATACTAACGATTTTAGCTAGTAATACTTTTAATAGGCTTAATTGGTAATTTTTATGGAGAATTTTTGCTTTAGCTCTTATGAACTTAAGTGAGTCAATGGTAGTAAGATTTAGATTCTTATGCAAGTTCGGATTCATTCGTGGTCTAATAGCATAAAAAATTAAAAAATATATAAAAAAAATAGAAATAAAAATAAATTGACAACCTTAGTTGACTAATTTTGATTACGTGGCTTTGTTACTCGAGTTAATAGATCCGTAGGGGTGTTCTACACCTAGTGACCTAAAGCTATCTGGCTTGGGAGTCATTGATCAAAAGCTCGTTATAACTCTGAATAGTCTAATGTAATTAGACATTGCACGATCATGTTTGAGGTTGCATTAGTTAAAATATAACGGATAAAATTCTAGTTTGGCTTAAGTTTGGTTACGTGGCTAGTGTTACTTGAGTTAATAAATCCTTAGGGGTGTTCTACGCCTAGTGCCCTAAAGCCATCTGGCTTGGGAATCATTGATCGAAAGCTTGTTACATGGGTAACTCAGCCTAAGGTAGTCGAATTTTGCATAATTCAAATTTAGTCGTTCTCATGCTAATGGCAGATGGTCTGTTCTTGCATTTGTGTCTTGTTCTGAATACTTGATTGAGCTTGAGCGTATTGAGTTAGCATTTTTCTTTTTGCAATTGTTTATGTGCATGAACTATAATTGGTTAGAATAGTTGGTAATCACACACATAGAGATTTGGATCAGTAACAGTTTAAGCTAGAGATTTGATCGAAGCCTTATTTATGACTTTGCTTCTACTTTGAAATCGTTATTCTTATACTTGAGGTCGCAATGCAGGATATAGTACTTTGGTGTGATTCGCAGTTATATTTACTTTTGATATTTTTGTTATGATATTTTTGCTTGAGGACAACCAAAGGCTTAAGTTTGGGGGTATTTGATGAGTGGGATATATACCCGCGAATCAGAACCTTTAATACTTAAGAAGTTGCATGTTCTTATTATTTTATATTGCTTTTATAGTGTTTTGTTATTATTTTTCTTAATATATATTTTGCAGCGGCTTTCAGGTCATTTCTAGCTTTCTGGGGTAAAAAGAGCATTTTTATAGCACTGGCGCTACAGCGCCAGTTTCCAGTTATATTCTGGCGCCGCAGCGCCGCTTCGTTGCCAGCTCACCCATCTTCAGTGCTGCAGTGCCCCAATTCCTTCACAAAATTGGCGCCGCAACGCCCACTTATTGGCCAGAGCCCTTGACCAAGCGCTGGAGTGCCTGTCCAAGGCTAAAAGTCGGTGCCGCAGTGCCACCTCTTATTTTTAGGCATACAGCATAGGAAATGACCTAGAGGAAGGAAAAAAAGCTTATATATTAGAGCTCAGCCTCCTTTTGCAGAAATCTTTCATTCTCTCTCACATAGAGACTATTCCCAATAGCTTAGAACTTATATTTTCTCTTTAGTTTTTTATACATAACTTTTGGTAACAAGATAGATTAGGGATATGGATGGGATTCAATGGAGCTCAAGAGCAACTTAGCAACAAAGAATGGAGAGCATGAATTAATTGGATTTCTTGGAGATTGAAGAATACTTTGATAAAGTTTATTCTTCTCTAGTTATTTCCTTTGATTTTGTAATCTTTAAATTTTGTATATATTGTTACTGATGTTTAGCTTAAAATCTATGAACTAAATATTTGCTCTAAGGTTATAATGGAACCCTTTGTTAAATTGAATTGAGTTTCTTATCTCTTTAGTTGGCACCATATGGATTGGTCTAATATATTTGTGCTGAAATGATTAATTGCTAAGGAACTAGTGATTAACTTGGTTATCTATAAGAAATTGGGAAATGGATTATAGATTTATACCATGAATATTTGTCATGTGTTTATGATTTGTCTGCATGATTAGACTGCGTAATTTGTGTGTAGGATAGGAATATACTTGTGCGTCATATGTGACCTACTTGAGAACCTAAGCTTTAATTCCTTGTCTATGGTTAAATCGCATAGGAATGTGTCGGATTATTTAGCTAGGATGTTCTTTTCTGTTCTATTCCCTTTTGGGTGGATCTAGAGAGGATAGATTTATACTAACCTCAGAAGAGGCGTATGAGCACTTATGAGTTCTTGGTCGACAATCCGTCGTGACCACTAAAACCAAGGAGAGAGTTAGGATGTTTAATGATACATAGCACGCCAAGTGTTTGACAAAATGCTTATGTGGGGGAAAGTTATGATCTTAGCTTGTAGCGCTTTAGATACCAGTCAATAACCATTTACTTGCTTTGATAATTAGAATTAATTAAACTAATTACATATCTTCTATTTAATTGTTTAAATAAGACTTAAGCAATACAAAGTCGGTACTTGATAAATATTAGTAATAATTCCTCATGGGTTCGACACTCATCTTATCATTATGTTACTTGTGAACCCCGTATACTTGCGCGTGTTTTATTGATTGAGAAATCGATCAACATTGGCGTTGGTACACACAGACCTTTGTGGACCTATGTCAACGAATGCACGAGGAGAGTATTCTTATTTTATTACATTCACTGATGATCATTCAAGATTTGGATATGTGTATTTAATGAAATATAAATCTAAATCGTTTGAAAAGTTCAAAGAATTCAGAAGTGAAGTAGAGGGTTTTGTTTCAACGGTTGGAACAAACCAAGTCTGTAAGCTACAACGATCCATTTATGGATTGAAGCAAGCTTCTAGAAGGTGGAACATCCGTTTTGATGAGACAATCAAATAGTTTAATTTTATCAAAAATGAGGATGAGTCATGTGTGTACAAGAAGGTTAGTGGGAGCGCTGTATCATTCCTTATACTATATATTGATGATATATTACTGATAGGGAATGATATTCTGATGCTACAGTCAATTAAAATCTGGTTATCTAAACACTTCTCCATGAAGGACTTGGGAGAAACATCCCATATTGTGGGGATAAAGATCTATAAAGATATATCTAAATGGATACTTAGCTTGTCCCAAAGAATGTACATTGACACAATGCTAAAGAGGTTTAGCATGAAAGATTCCAAGAGAGATCTCATGCCGATGAGCCATGGAATACATCTCTCTAAGAAACAGGCCCCAAAGAAACCTGAGGAGAGAGACCGTATGAGTAAGATACCTTATGCTTCAGCAATAGGATCTATCATGTATGGTATGATATGTACTAGACCGAATGTCGCTCATGCTCTTAGTGTAACAAACAGATATCAGTCGAATCCAGGAGAAGAACACTTGAAGGCAGTGAAAAATATCCTAAAGTTCTTAAGAAGAACTAAGGATGTATTTCTAGTCTACGGTGGGTCTGAGTTGAAACTAGAGTGCTACACAGACTCAAGTTTTCAAACGGACCAAGATGACAGTAAATCCATTTTGGGGTGTGTGTTTACCTTAAACGGTGGCGCAGTGAGTTGGAAGAGTTCCAAGCAGCAAACAGTTGCTGATTCAGTGACAGAGGCAGAGTACATAGCTGCAAGTGAAGCTACAAAGGAAGTTGTTTGGATGAAGAGTTCATAACTGAACTTGGTGTGGTTCCTAGCATTAGAGGAGCAGTACCTTTATTCTATGACAACACTGGAGCTGTTGCACAGGCTAAGGAACCCAGGTCTCATCAAAAATCCAAACACATGTTACGGCGGTTTCATTTTATTAGAGAGATTATTGAAAAAGGAGATTTCACCCTGGAGCGAGTGGATTTACTATAGCTTTAACACAGCAGCAGTTTGATCGTCACTTAGAGAAGATGGGTATGAGATAACATGGCGATTGGCATTAGTGCAACTGGGAGATTGAAAGTAATATGCATACAAGCCAATCATGTTTGATGATAAAGCATTTACTTTGTAACAACTTTATTCATTTATTAATAAAAGTATTATTTAATTAAAGGCATTTAATTTATCTATATGGTGCCGTTTTTATAATATGTGATAAACTCATAGTTTTAAGCAATGATTTTAGAATCGTGATGATGATCATGCTAATGAGATCTAAATTCTTAGATAGCTTAAAACTAAAATAGTTCCTAATCGTTGGATTACTAAAAAGGGGATTAGTGAATCCAGATAGATTGGTACATATGTTGCTTGCTTATTGGATGAGGATGATCTATCTTATAATCATTTATATGGAGACATTAAAGCAAGTATGTAAGTGCTTATTGAAGAATAAGTACACTGAACGTGGCTCGCTAAGGAATACCTTATGGAGTTTTACTTGCCTATCAATAGGAATTCCTTAAGTAATAGTAGTAAAAATAATTCTTAGACTTGAGATCATCATAGTATCTTGTGTATGATGAGTTATACTTTGACATGTCCCTTAAGACCCTAAGGGTATATCAAAGGGTATGATTGGGTATAATAATTTATACATGGAGATAATGAATGATCCATAAAGGATCTACCACTTCTAGTAAAAGAAGAGAATGTCTTATGTGATTCAATAAATGACAACCCAGTAGTCCTTGGCTAAGGCATAATGAAATTAGAAAGTAGCTTCTAATTTGCTATTTGGTGTTGTGCATTTTAGAATCGAAATACATATAATTAAATAAAATAAAACTTAATAGTAAATCCATGTCTTTTATTTAATTGGGACATTGTATGGTAGAAGGAATGAATTGTACGGTAACTATTTACTCACAGGTTCTTTTATGATTAATGTTGAAATATATATTATCTGGAAAGTCGTTGATCGATAAAGGGGCTTACCCTTATTGTAGAATAAATGTTATTTATTTAAATGAATTATTAGTTTAATATATTTATTTAAATAAGATTAGAATTATTCTAATTGATTTATTCACAGCCGGTTTAATATGGAGAACCTAAAGGGTCACACCATTAAATGAATAATAATTATTAAAGAAGCTGTTGGGTAAAATCTAATTACGCACAACACGCAAGTATACGTGATCAACAAGTAATAAAGTGAAAGTAGAGTATCGTTCCCACGAGGAATTATTTAATAAAAATCACCAAGTACTAACCCGTAACCAACTTAATCATATTTAAATAGATAATTTCAAGTTTGTGAATTAACAAAATATAGCACTACTACTAAATACCACTAATTTAAAATAAGATTACGGAGATTTAAGATCATAACTTTACTTATTGCTTCATTTAAATTAGCACACTTCTTATCAATTATGCTCACTATTCTGAATTGTTAATCAAGCACACATAAATAAATATGACCATCTCTCAATGCATTATACTCAAATCCACATATGATAGAATTAAGAAGAACACCCTAATTATCTAATCTACTATATCTCTATGTGAATTATAATTAAAGAGGATTTCAAGAACAAGTTCTTTATCAGATTACATGCGATGCATAGGTATATCTCTATCCTAGACATAAATTATGAATTCCAACGCCATGCAAAAAACACAATCACATGCTATTATGATCAGATCTAAATATATAATCCGTCTCTCAATTTCATATAGATTATCACATTAATTGTTAGCTAGACAATTACACAACTAAGTCCAAATCACAATAGACAATCCCCACGACAGATCATAATAATTAATAGAGAACCATATTAGAATAAGCTATGCAATAAGATCCATTGTAATTTTAAACAAAAGATTTAGTTCATTATTATTGAATCAAAACCAACAAACCACAATTGAATAATCATTAAAAGATAAAAATAAGAGTAGAGAAGAAAATAGAATCTGTTGTCGGCAAATCTCATGCTCCCTCTTGCTCTTGCTCTTGATCTTCAATGGTCTCCAAGTTGCTTCAATCTCTAATCCAATCCCAACTAGGGTTTTTTCTAATATAATTGAAATCTATTCTAAAATAGTCTAATGGAATCTAACACTCTTAATCCTTGTGTATTCTTCTCCTTTTATAGCCCTCTGATGATCCTTCTCCAAATCCACTCTTAGAATCCTTTTCCGAATCAACTTCTAAAAATCAGTATTTTTTTCCGACATGCCCACCCCGGCGGGCTTTTTGTAGTAGGAATGCCCACCCCGGCGGGTATCCACTATTGATGATGTGACCCCCCGCCCCGACGGGTGAATTGGCCTATGAAAGCCCGCCTCGGCGGGTGTACAGTGACTGAAATTACCAAAATGCAATTAAGCTCCATTTTTCATGTTTTGACCCTCCGAAGCCGTTTCCTACAACATAAACACAAAAACAAGTAAAATAACACTAAAAATATTTAAATTTAACAAAGAATTAAGCCTAAAAGATGTTCGATTTGTAGTTATAAAACTCACTCATGAGAAGCTAATGGCATAATTGTAATAATAACTTAAGTATATTTAATTTAATTTATGGTGATAGAATAAATTAAATAGTTTAATATTTATTATTTAATATTTTGAAAATATTAAATATAAATTAATAAGAGGAGTCTTATTATTATTATTATTACTATTATTGCTATTTAATTCCTCCTAAAGGAGTTTGGGAATTAATTAATAAGATACTCTCTCTCATATATATATTCCTAATAAGTTTAGGAGGCTAATTAATTAAAAGAGTTTAATTATTTCCAATAGAATTGGAAAGCCTAATTAATTAAAAGGGTTTAATTAATTAATATGAAACCCTAATCCTAAATAGTTTAGGAGGGTTGCCTACATCTATAAATAAGAAAGTCTTATTATAGAACAAGGTTACACGTTACACACTTTTTTGAGAGTGGGAAGAGTACAGATATTCTATAGAGATAGAATTAGAGTTTATTCAAACACCCATATTCTTAGTTCTTCTTCTTCCTTGGTGGATCACCTCTAGAGGCCAAACGCTTGGGTAGCTTGCATTGATCAAAGAAATGAATCAATCTCGTGGATTCAAGTTGGAGTAGAACTCGTACATGTGGAAACTCGATCTACAAGGGTATTGTAGACACTCGAAATTTTTCTTGCCCCAATACTAACATTGCAGGAGGGCAAAGTCATCAATCTAAATCAACCCCAGTCCCGACACCGGGCTTTTAATCCAAACTTGGCCCGAATGCCGGTCCTCCAGTTCCAAACCTGCCACCAATGCTGTTCATTCAACCTAAATTCGATCCACAATATCGGTAAACCTAAATCCAATCCCCAATATCGGTAAACCTAAATCTGATCCTCAATATCAGTAAACTTAAATTCGATCCCCAATATCGGTAAACCTAAATTCGATCACCAATATCGAAACTCAAGTCAAATTTGATCACCAATATCGGTACTCAAGTCAAATCCGATCACCAATATCAGTACTCAATCCAACTCCGATCTCCAATCGGACCCCTTATCCAGTTCTGATCTCCAATCGGACTGTCTATCCAGTTCTAATCTCCAATCGGACAGTTAATCCAGCTCCGATGTCCAATCGGTCCGTCTACCCAGCTCTGATCTCCAATCAGACAGTTAATCCAGCTCCGATCGGACCGTCAATCCAACTCTGATCTCCAATCGGACCGTCTATCCAGCTCCGATCTCTAATCGGACAGTCTATCCAGCTCCGATCTCCAATCGGACCATCCATCCAGCTCTGATCTCCAATCAGACCGTCAATCCTGCTCTAATCTCCAATCGGACCGTTAATTCAGCTCCGATCTCCAATCGGACAGTCTATCCAGTTCTGATCTCCAATCGGACCGTCAATCCAGCTCCGATCTCCAATCGGACCGTCTATCCACCTCCTATCTCCAATCAGAACGTCTACCCAACTTTGATCTCCAATTGGACCGTCTATCCAGTTTTGATCTCTAATCGGACTGTCTATCCAGCTCCTCCGATCTCCAATCGGACCGTCTATCCACCCCGATCTCAATATCGGGCCATCAAATCAACTCTGATCTCCAATTGGCCTTCAAATTAACCTCTATTACCAATATCGGGATGTCATCTCAGCCCTAGTTTCAACCCGAGAGGTACAGATCAGCTTCAACAACAACCCGGGAGGTACAAATCAGCACTGGCAATAACCCAAAAAGTGTAGGTCATCCCCGGCAGCAACCCAGGAAGTCAGGACAACCTTAAGCATAAACCTGAAGCATCACAACACCTCCATGAGGAAACATGGAATGACCAACTCAGCCTCAGACAACACTGAGGATAAACAGACTCGAATGGGATCCAAGTCTTGGAAATAACTCTCGGAAGTTAACCAAAGGCCTTGCCGACACTAAAGGCAACCCCGAGAGGGGCAAAACGGTCATTTTCCCAACTTCAAGCCGACTCGATCAAATTCAAGTCGAATTGATGTCAAAAAGGTTAGAACGAACCATAACGATGATCCCTAGTGCAAACAGCGCAAGACAGCTCAACGGACAAACTGCGGGGAATCGACGACCTAGTTATGAACGAGTCTCCTTTGTAAAATGAACTGTCCACATGCACATAGGCATGTCTAGGTGGCCATTCAGTAGCACACCTACCCAAAAACAAAAACAGTTCATATTTATTAAAAAAAATCAAGAGTCAACCTCACATGGTAGCCAAATTACCATGGATGTTTTTAGTTGAAAATCCAGGCTCACTAGGCCTCAAAAAAGATGACAGAACTGACCAAAAAGAGCAAAATAGCACTATCTCAGAACTTGAATTTTCTTACATCCAAACGTGCATTACAGTAAAATATGCATACATATGTAGTCAAAAAATTTTAACAGGTCATATAGACATACATTTTTTATACATTGCGTCTAAAAGCTCCCTACATGGTTAGCATGCTTTTAATGATCAAAACTTGCGAAAAAAGGACGTAAAACGTTATCTGCGCTGCGCTGAACGCGTAGGAACTGACGGAATCAGAAAATAGCTGTCCATGCTCCGCATATCTGAAAAAGAAGATCGAAATTCGTTTGGAACTCAAAACTGAAAGTGTTTCAAATGCAATCCCGCTGCCCAATAAATAGCCCAGGTGGAAGTGGGACCACCTGCGGCTCCCCAGGGTGGGTCCCACTCCCCAGGCTCGGTTCGGTTTGGGTTGAAACGGATTTTGTATGAGCTGCCAAGTCAAATCTGAGAAAAAATTACTACACGATTAAGCGGTTTGTCCTAAAATTCTGCGTTTAAGCAGCGTAATCCTGATAGAAAGGGGAACATCCTGAAAACCCTTGATATTCATCCTAGAGCCATGTCCAGGGTCCACTAATGAAGATTGCTAAAAAACTGCCGAAAAAATGGCATCAAATTGCAAAAAAATCAATACTGTCGAAGTTCGGGTACAGACCAAAGTCCAGTTCAGCTGTTGGTTCAACTCCAGCGAAGTTTGGGTACAGACCAAAGTCCAGTTCAGCCGTTGGTTTTACTCCAGCGAACTTTGCGTACAGACCAAAACCAGTTTCAGCCGTTGGTTCAACTCCAGCGAAGTTCGGGTATAGACCGAAGTCCAGTTCAGACGTTAGTTCAATTCCAGCGAAGTTCAGGTACAGACCGAAGTCTAGTTCAGCCATTGGTTCAGCCCCAGCGAAGATTCGGGTACAAACAAAATTCAATTCAGTCGTTGCAGCAACCTCCGCGAAGTATCGAAAGTGATCCGGTGACGAAAACCATATAATAGTCCATCCCCGATGATGGAATCTGTTATACACATCCTCAAAAGGATCCCCAAGCTGGTATCGACAATGTCAACCTCATCAGAATCTACGAAGCTAAGGCAGAAAACTTTATCCTCGGCAAAAGATGATGTAGACACATAAAAAATTCTTTCCCCAATTCTAACACTGCAGGAAGGCAAAGTCGTCAATCAAAATCAACCCCAGTCCCGACACCGGGCTTTCAATCCAAACCCAGCCCCAATGTCGGTCCTTTAGTTCAAAACCTGCAACCAATGCTGTTCATTCAACCTAAATTCGATCCCCAATATCGGTAAACCTAAATTTGATCCCCAATATCGGTAAACCTATATCTGATCCCCAATATCGGTAAACCTAAATCTGATCTCCAATATCGGTAAACCTAAATTCGATCACTAATATCGGTACTCAAGTCAAATCTAATCACCAATATCGGTACTCAAGTCAAATTTGATCACCAATATCGATACTCAATCCAGCTCCAATCTCCAATTAGATCGTTTATCCAGCTCTGATCTCCAATCGAACCGTCAATCTAGCTCTGATCTCCAATCGGACCGTCTATCTAGTTCCGATCTCCAATCGGACCGTCAATCCAACTCCGATATCCAATTGGACCGTCTATCCAGCTCTGATCTCCAATCGGACCGTCAATCCACCTTCAATCTCTAATCGAACTGTCTATACAACTCCGATCTCCAATCAGATCGTCCATCCATCTCCGATCTCCAATCGGACCGTTAATCCAGCTCCGATCTCCAATCGAACCGTCAATCCAGCTCCAATCTCAATCAGACCGTCTATCCAGTTCTGATCTCCAATCGGACCATCAATCCAGCTCCGATCTCCAATCAGACCGTCTATCTAGTTTCGATCTCCAATCGGACTGTCTATCCAGTTTTGATCTCAAATTGGACCATCTACCCAAGCTCCAATCTCCAATCGGACCGTTTATCCAGTTCTGATCTCCAATCGAACCGACTATCCAGCTTCGATCTCTAATCAGACCGTCTATCCAGCCCGATCTCAAAATCGGGCCATCAAATCAACTCTAAATTCCAGTCGGGCCTTCAAATCAACCTTGATTACCAATATTGGGATGTCAACTCAGCCCCGATTTTAACCCGAGAGGTACAGATCAGCCCTGACAACAACCCAGGAAGTGCAGGTCATCTCTGACAGCAACCCGGGAAGTCAGGACAACCTCAGGCATAAACCTGAAGCATCACAACACCTCCAGGAGGAAACCTGGAATGACCAACTCAGCCTCAGATAACACTGAGGACAAACAAACTCGAATAGGATCCAAGGCTTGGAAATAACTCCCGGAAGTTAACCAAAGGCCTTGCCAACACTAACGGCAACCCCGGGAGGGGCAACACGGACATTTTACCAACTTCAAGCCAACTCGATCAAATTCAAGCTGAATTGATGTCAACAAGGTCAGAACGAACCATAACGATGATCCTGAGTGCAAACAGCGCAAGACAGCTCAACAGACAAACTGCGGGGAATCGAAGACCTGGTTATGAACCCATCTTCATGGACCCAGAAAATGTTTTATCCAATATCATTGCAACACTCTCGGCGAGGGCTTTTCAAAAAGGTATCGCACGCCTCAAACGGACGCTCCGATCAAAAGTTAGAAAGTTTCGACTTCGACTATGCGTTATCCGGAGTGCACGTACTTCGAGATGACAGAACCCGGTACCGCAGGCCCCACCAAGGGAGCCGCACGTCTACCTGCGACAGAAGAAGGTAGAGCTGAGGCTCCCTGCCTATAAATAAACGTGCACCCCCTTATTTAAAAAAAGAAAAAATGCAGCGAACCTCTGCCTGTTTGATTTTTTGACTTATTCACCTCTTCTAAACCAAATGTTTTCACTCTAACACGTAGATACACCCACATACTACCACATGTCAGAAAATAATTGGTAGATTTGGAAGTATAGAGCCTACAATTTGGCAAAAAACCCGTGTAGCAGTCCATTGTGAGTATTTTTACGATCAGCAACTTTATATTACTTCTTCAACCTTTTATACACTTGCAAGTTAAGTTTCGTTTTCTAAATATGCCCAGAACTTAGTTCCGTGGCCGTTTTTGTCAAAATTTGGTATATTTTTGTAGATAACTCAATTTCTGGCATTTCCACAATTCGGATTAACGATCCGTCAGCTCCAGCAGCTTTAATGCACTAAACTCTTCGTTTTGGCAACTTCGTCGGACTGGGTTATCTTCCCAGTCTGGGTTTGGCCCTTTTTTGTATATATTTAACTGTATATGTACTAACATTTCAATTCTGTCAAGCCCGAATGTCAAATCTGAGGTAGTTTACCGCTTTTATATACATTTACGTATATATAAGCGACTTTCACCACCACTGGGTTCTTTTCCCAGTCTTGGTTGACTATATTTCTGTCAATATATATATATATATATATATATATATATATATATATATATATATATATTTATATATTTTCAGTCCGGCCTGGATTATTGTGTGGCCTTTTTACTTTTTTGCATTCTTCAGCATATTGGGTGATCTCTCCAGTCACTGGTTGACTAGTTTCCAGTACATTTACATTTCAGTACGGCCTGAATTATTTCGTGGCCCCTTTACTATTTTTGCACTCCTCGCCATACTGGGTGATCTTCCCAGTCACTATTTGACTACTTTTATGTCGATTTCAATTTCAGTCATGGCACAGGCGTGAAAACCCATCGCCCTTTTTACTATTTTTCTATATATATATATATATATATATATATATATATTTCATTTCTGTCAAGCCTGGATCATTTCGTGGTTTTTATACAATTTTTTTATATAAATATATATATATATATATATATATATATATATATATATTTCAATTCCAGTTCGGGCTTGCGCGTGAAAACCCATCGCCCTTTACAACTTTCGTATATATATAACTGTACATATACTGCTTTGCTCATGTTATTCAATTGCAGCTGTAAATATTCATTTAATATGAATCGACATTTTTCAGCTTCAAAAGCAACCTCGCGTCCCTTAGATCTCTATCTAGTGGGAACGAGACGCTTTGGTCGTGCGAACCGGGATTTACTGAATGAATCCTCGGTTCTGGAAATCTTGGGATATATTTCTATTTCTGTACAAATTTGAACTGTGCAGGTTTGTTGGCTACTTACATGTGAGCCTAGGAATCGTGGGATTCACGATCAAAACGATCGAAATCTGATTCCCACGATGGACAAACTCTAATTTACGAATGTACCCTGCCAGTTTTTCTGTAAAATGTACATACAAAAGACCTTAAAGCGGTTATCCGGATTTAAGGTCTCAACCTAGTGAAAATATGGATTGTCGTGTCAACGTCCCTCCGATGGTTTTCATACCCATGAGGAGACCGACACTTGTCTATTTCTGCTATCGAGGATGCTTCGCAGCTCGACAAATCATCCTTCACATGCAGCCCTAAGGCTATAAAGATAAAATTGGAAGTATCAACAGGCTTCAATTCCTATGTTAGCCTAAGGGTTTGATAAACCAGCTTTCAAAACATCATTTTCAATTCAATCAAAAGAAAAGCTTTTGCAAATCAAATTAATTGCTTTTGCAAATAAAATCAAAGACTGATTTTCAAATCAAATCAAACCCTTCGTATATAGGTTCAACGAAGCAAAGCACTACTTTCAATCAATCAAATCAATATGCCCAATTTTCAAACAACATTCACTCACTCATTTTAGTTTTAAGAGAAATATTGAAAAGATGCGGTACCATGTTTACATGGGAGTCGTAGGGTGCTTAACACCTTCCCCACACTTAACCAAGCTCCCGAACTCAAACTTTGTTTTCAAAGATCAAGTTTCGACAGTGTCCAGCAATTGGGCCTCTTTCAAACAAAACTCAATTGAGTTGGTACAACCATTTTCAAATTTACCAACTGGTGACTCTATAAAATATTCAAATCGTCGACATGATACATGTTGGCCTTTTTCCTAAAAAACCCTTCAAAACCTTTTTCGTAAATAAAAAGAGTGAGGGTAGAGAGGACTTAGGAAAAGAGATTAAAAGTCCCAGGTTGTGACCCGACCCATGGGATTTTTAAAAACAACGTCGACAGGTGGTGACTCTGCTGGGGACCAGTAGAGGGCTTATGCCGCTTTCAAATCTTTTCAAACATTTCCCTTTCTAAACTACTGAATGCGTGAAATTCTGCATCTCCACAGTCAATGTATGAGTGAATGCTTCGTCTTTTGAATGCTTGAATGCTACGTCTTTACATGGAATGAATGTGAATGAATGTTTTCCTGCTTTTGGTACTTCACACCCATATTTAGTGCTTCGCACCTATGTTATCATATGCATAACGGTAAGGCACGATGTATGCGAATGTATGTTGTGTGTCCCTCTCACAAGGAGGAAAACCCGGTCGGTGATAAGTAATGTCTCTGGGGACCACTAAGTCTCTGGGGCTCAAGAAAAAGCACCACCCAGATTCGCTCCAGTTGAATGATCTGGTTAATTTTCCCTCTAGTAGATTGCGATGATCTGGGAGCCTTCATGCCAAAAACAAGCCGCGAGAGTAAACCTAGGATAGGTCAGCCTCTAATTGACCAAATTCGATGGGAAGCTTCTTCGTGCCTTCCTCTTTCAATACCATGTTAAGTCTCCAATTATAGAGAAGCACAATGTAAATATCATAATGAAAGATTTACTTTCCCTGTCAGATAAATACCCTGTCATCCTGTTATCAAAATAACTAACCTTGGTTTTGCAGGATAAAATCTAAAAAACACATCATAATCTACATCCTATCATTCCCTACATCAGGAAATTGACACGCCTACATTTTGTTGTAGGTAAAAATTGGTCCTGTTACTATGTCTAAGTCTAAAGCACTCAGTCCATCCACGGACATGGCTTCCAGTGCTCAACTAGAATCCACCCCGATATCCAGGGAAGAGTTTGAAGGACTCAAAAATCAGATAGCCGAGTTAGCAGATTTTCTCCGAGAACAGAGCAAGGCCCTCAAAGGGAAATAATCCCAAGCTCACACCGAACCAGGAGCAACTGGTGGTAGTAGTGGCAATCAAGAGACTGAAAAAGTCGAGACTCAGATTTTTGGACCTCAAAACTAAGACATAACCAACAAAACCCCTGAAATCACCACCATAAGCAAGGAGCAAGAAGCTGGTGACCTTCTCAAAAAAGTACAACAGGCCCTCCGGTCTATCAAAGGGACTGGGGCATTTGGCAGCGTGAATTACTCCGACCTCTGTATATTCCCCGAGGCTCGTTATCCTGAGAAATTCAGAACCCCCGAGTTTGAGAAATATGATGGATTGGGAGACCCTTACACACACCTGAAAGTATTCATCGGATAACTCGGATCCTATGCAGAGGACGAGAAACTTCGAATGGAACTATTTCAGAAAAGTCTAACCGGAGAAGCTAGAGCCTGGTATGCCCGTCTGGACAACTCCAAAATCCACAGTTGGGAAGAGCTGGCCCATGCCTTCCTCAGCCAGTATAGTTTCCAGTCTCAGTTGGCTCCAGACAGATACCAAATAACCAAGATCAAGAAACAAAACACTGAATCATTCAGGGAATATGCCCAACGCTGGAGGCGGGTCGCAGCACAAGTCACCCCAGCCATGACTGAATCTGAGATAGTCATGACTTTCATCGACATCTAAGAAGTTCCTTATTATGAGAGGGTCCTAGCAGGCATAGGAAAACCATTCTCTGAAATGATCAAACACGGTGAAATGGCATAAATGGGACTCAAATTCGGGAAGATAAAAGATCTGACCGCCCTCAAAGCTGTCACCGAGCATATCCAGTGCAAAAATTACGGGAGTAATCCCCGGAGAGTCCACAAAAAGAAAGATGAAGAAGTGTCCTTAGTGTTACAAGGACAAAATCAAAGAGGCGAGTCAAACAATATGCCTATTCAAAGGAGAAATTATACCCATTTCCAAGCTGCGGTACAGCCTTCAAACCCTCCATTTCAAAAAAACATGGAGGTCAGGCGTCGAAGAACCTTCTCCCCCCTAGGGGATTCACTCGAGAACGTGCTCAAACTTCTGACAGCTCAGAAGAAGATTGTTCAACTCCTTCCACCAACCAACACTAATGGTTGGAATTTCAACCCAAGCAAGAAGTGTGCTTATCATTCCGGATCTCCGGGCCATGACACTCTAGACTGTTGGTCTCTCAAGCACAAAATCCAAGACTTGATTGACAGCGGAGAGATTGTGGTGACAAAATCAGAGCAACCGCATGTGCAGGACAATCCTCTTCCACAACATAAAGAGGAAAATGTCAACATGATCAGCACCTCAAGTGGAGAAGGATCCAAGCACCTCCGCTATGTTGGGGAATCGACTCAATCCCACAACACCAGTGCAGATAGTTGGGAAGTTTCTGAAAGACGATTCTTGGTAGAGAAAGAAATAAAGTCTCTCAAGGAACAAATCGAGCAGTTAGCAGAACTAGTCATTTACCAGCATCAGCTCACCAGGAAAATGGTGAAACAAATCAACTAGTCCATTGTCGATCATCCTCCCACACCGGAGATCACTTCCCCGAGAAATCAATACCAGTCTAATGAGAATGATCTTTGGGCCAACAGGGTGGCCAAAGAAGAGAATCTCCGAGCAGATGGGAAATTCCTAGTTCAAAGGAATTTCACCAACTTAAACCAGGCAATGGAAGAGATCCTCCAGATGTTCATCAACGAGGGAATGGTTGCAGATTTGTTACCCCCATTGAACCCTCGAGCCAAAAAATTTAAACTTGACCAAATATGTCAGTACCACTCCAATTGACCCGGCTATGATACTAAGGATTTCTGGGCACTTCGTAACTTGATTCAAGACATAACTGAAAAAAGGGACCTAATAAGGGGAAATCAAATCCTTGATCTCCCAGACAATGACACTCTCTAGATCCCCACTGTATGGAACTAGAACACAGTGGTTATCGTATCCTGCGATAGGGAGTCAACCCTTATACCCTTAGTACTGTCAAGGAAGGGAGTCCAAGAAATACAAAATCCTGTTAAGGTGGCCGCACCTGGGCCTTTAATCTTGCCCTTCAAACCTCAGTATCCAGTCATCAGTCTAAAGAATGTCCCATGGAACTACGGGAGCGACGAAGGTTCCACCTCAAACAACATTACCATCCTATCAAAGGATAATTCATTATACCTGCCTCAGCGGGTGATCAAACCAGTCAACAAATCCAAAGTAAAGGCGGATGATGAAAAAATTGAAGAGTTCCTTAACAAAATGGGACACAATAAAATCAAAATAGTGCAAAGTTTGAAGAATACACCCAAGCAAATGTCCATTTTGGAATTGGTCTTATCCTCAGTGGATCACCGTAACATTCTGGTGAAAGTACTGGAAGAAGCCCATCTGCCACACACGGTGGATGCTGAGAAATTCTGACACGTGATAGAGCACATATTCAATAGCGATGTGATATCTTTTAAGGACGATGATATCCCTGCAGAAGGGACGGGCCATCGTAAATCCTTACATATAGCCGTAATGTCATCCGGATATATAATAGGAGGAGTTCTCATAGATGGTGGATCATCCCTCAACATTTGTCCTTATGATACCCTAGAAAGGATGAAGATTAATCCAAACCGGATCAAAGCCAGTCATGTGGTCATCCGGGCCTTCGATGGCTCTCGCCGACAAACTATGGGGGAAATAGAGCTTCCTCTAGAAATTGGTCCGCACACTTTTTATGTATCCTTCCAGGTGGTGCTCAACATCGCCACCAGATACAACTTGTTGCTGGGCAGACCTTGGATTCACATGGCAGGGGCAGTGCCATCCACCCTCCATCAACAACTCAAATATATTATCAACGACAACCTTATTATGGTCAATGCCGAACCAGAATACCCTACCTACATATAGGGAGACATGCCAGTGATCAACCTGGATGAGGGGATTGAACCGACCAGTTTTTAAGCTTTGGAAGTAAGCGATACCCAGTATCTACCTGTCAGAGCGCCAGCCTTGAAACCAAAAATCTCCATCGAAGTAATGACAGTAGGCCAGGAGATGGTATCATTAGGTTTCCAGCCTGGAAAAGGATTGGGAAAGGATCAACAAGGTATCAATAGCTCGATACAAATCCCAAGTCAAACTGGGAGAGCAGGATTGGGATATTCATCCGGGTCAAGCCGCCGGAATCCACATAAGCATCCCAAGGCTCATGCTTCCACAATATTACTGCCCAATCTCACCAATACAGGATGGGTAAAACCATTAAGGAAGATTCCTACGGCAGTATCAACCATGCTATTTCCTCCAATCATCCGCGTCAATGAAAGAAAAGCCATCAAGCTTGAGGCAGATAGCGAAAAGGGAAAAGAAAAGATCCTGTACGAAGGACGAGACCCATTCGCTAACATGAGGGTTATTATCAACTACGAGGGCATGAATGACAAACTCCCAGATAGTGAAGACGAAGATCATGTCCAAATTCCTCGCATCAAGAGGAACAATCCACAGAAAACCTCGGCCTTATTCTAAAGGATGTATCAGTTATTATCCAAGACAAGGCAGACGATCACAATTTTGGCATCATTCCTATTCATAAGGACCTAACCCTGGATAACTGGAGCAGTGTCCTTTGCCTCGGTCAAAAAGGGTAAAGAGGCAGAGAATCAATTTGCCCTTTAATCATGCTTTCATATACTGCTTCCTTTTGATTGTACTGCTATAGCAATAACTTTTGTCATGCTTTGCCAGATGCCATGTGTATTTAAGCAGTTGTATATATTACGATGAAAGTATTTTGCTTTCAGGACCCAAGCATTAGATATGTGTGTGTCTCTGCTGATGAGATGCCAACCTGTCAAAATGACTACGACTTGGATGTAGAACTGAGCTTCGACTTGATAAATATTGATCAAGAGGAGGAAGATGACTATGAGGTGCCCGAGGAGATCAAAGAATAGGTTGAAGACAAACCTAAACCAAATCTCAACCAAACCACCACTATCAACATAAGAACCTCCGAAAACATCAAAGAAATCCAGATAGGTTTAGACCTCACACCCAATCAAAAAGCCAACCTGATTGAATTCCTGACGCAATACCAGGATGTATTTGCATGGTCACATGAAGACATGATTGGCTTATCCACAGACATTGTCATCCATCGAATGCCCATCAAAGATGGATTCAAACCAGTTAAACAAAAGCTCAGGCGATTAAAACCTGAGTGGAGTCTGAAAATCAAAGAAGAATTCGTTAAACAATTCAAAGTCGGGATTATTATGGTATCAACCTACCTAGAATGGCTGTCAAATATAGTTCCCATCCTAAACCCTGAGGAAAGGTACGAGTCTGCGTTGATTATCGGGACTTGAACAAAGCTTGCCTCAAGGACAATTTCCCGGTACCTTTCATCCACATCTTGATCGCCAATACAGCACATTATGGCATGTATTCCTTTATGGATTGCTTTGCTGGTTACCATCAAATCATGGTTGCTGAAGAGGACAGGGAGAAAATAGCTTTCATCACTCCCTGGGGAACTTTCTGCTACCGACGACTATCCTTCGGCCTCATCAATGTTGGAGCCACGTATCAGCAAGCCATAATGGCCCTCTTTCATGATATGATGCACAAAGAAATAGAAGTCTATGTTGACGACATCATCATCAAATCCCGGAGGGAAGATGACCACATCAACCATCTTAGGAAGCTGTTTAACAGGTTGCGTAAGTACAACCTCAAGCTAAATCCCGCCAAATGTGATTTTGGCGTCAAAGCAGGCAAACTGTTAGGATTTTTTGTAAGCAATCGGGGCATCGAGCTAGACCCTGCCAAGATCAAAGCCATCACTGAAATGCCAGTACCTCGAACAAAGGAGTAGATACGTGGGTTTCTGGGAAGGATCAACTTCATAAGAAGATTCATTTCTCAGCTCACAGCAACCTGTGAACCCATATTCAAGCTACTAAGGAAGAATTCCTCCACTAAATGGAATGAGGACTGTCAACAAGCCTTCCTTGCCCTCAAGAAGTAGCTGATCAAAGCACCAGTGTTGGTACCACCAAGGGATGGAGTTCCCTTGTTCATGTACTTGTTTGTCAATGCTAACGCCATGGGCTGCATGATAGGACAGAAGGATGATAGTAGCAAAGAAAGAACCATCTACTACATCAGCAAAAGATTCAGCAGTGGGGAACAGAAATACACCCTGATCGAGAAAACATGTTATGCATTACCATAGGCCTCAATGAGGTTACAGCACTACCTCCATGGGCACACGACCTACCTCATATCCCGTATGGATCCGCTCAAATACGTATTCAATAAACCAATGTTGAATTGCTGACTGTCCAAATGGCAATTGATTCTACAGCAATTCTAAATCGTCTACGTGACTCAAAAGTCAATCAAGGGTCAAGGCATTGCAGATCAATTAGCTGAAGCACCTTCAAGAGGGTTCAAGCCCCTGGAGACATATTTCTCTGATGATGGGATCATGACAATTCAATAACTCCAGTCTGAGAATACAGTCCAACCATGGAAAATGTATTTTGACGGAGCGGTAAACATGGAAGGTGCCGGAGCTGGGGCAGTCTTTATCTCTGGTGCAGGAAAACAGTATCCTGTGGCTACCAAACTTCAATTTGGCAACACCAACAACACGGCCGAGTACAAAGGCTGTATAATGGGGTTGAAGCTAGTCCAATCCATGTCTATCAAGCACTTACTAGTCTTCAGAGATTCAGAGCTGGTCATTAGACAAACCACTGGCGCGTATCTTACCAAAGAGCTGCATTTGCTGCCCTACCATCGGCAGGTCGTTAAAATATCCCGTAAATTTGAAGACATAACCTTCAGTCATATACCGCGAGGTAGGAATGACTTCGTTGATGCATTGGCAACGTTGGCATTGTTAATCCGCATATCTGATAGGAGTGGATTTCCTAACATCAAGTTCACAATCCAAAAAGCACCAACATATGGGAATTACATTGGAGAAGTATCAGATGAAATACCTCCTATCAATCCTCCTTGGTATTAAGACCTCAAGGAATACCTTCGTGATGGATCCACACCTGTTGGGACAAGTCAATCCGAGTGAAAACGGATTCACAAGATGGTCATGAAGTTCTATTTGAGCGGAGATGCACTTTAAAAAAGGGATGCTGGAATAGGCCTGTTGAGATGCCTCGACAAAGAGCAAGCCCAAAGACTTATGGATGAAATCCACGGTGGAGTCTGTGGTCCACACATGAGCGGTCATCTGCTGGCCAAGAAAATATTAAGAATTAGACATTATTGGATCTCTCTTAAGGCTGACTGCGACGATCACGTTAAGAGATGTTTTCAATGCCAAATACATGGAAATGCCATCCACACTCCTCAAAATGAGCTGCACAACATGAGTTCACCATGGCCTCTCTCCATGTGGGGAATGGATGTGATAGGTTCGGTGGAACCCAAAGCTAGCAATGGTCATCAATTCATCTTCACCATGATCGATTACTTCACCAAATAGGTTAAAGCAGCCTCTTTTCCCAAAGTCACAAAAGAGGTCATCATTAGTTTCATCATAAACAATGTCGTATGTCGATATGGACAACCGGAGGTGATCGTATCAGACAACACCAAGAACCTAAATAATCAAATGATGAAAGAACTGTGCAGTAAGTTCCACATCAAGCATCTCAATTCCGCTATCTATCGGCCTAAGATGAATGGTGTTGTCAAAGCAGCCAACAAAAATATTAAAAAGATTATGCAGAAAATGTCCGCCAATCACAAAGAATGGCCTGACCTACTGCCTCTCACCCTGTTAGCATACAGAACATCAATGCGCACCTCTACTGCCCCTATTCATTGGTCTATGGCATGGAAGCAGTCCTCCCCATAGAAGTAGAGATGGAATCCTTGCGGGTTATGATCGATGCTCAAATAGACGAAGATCAGTGGTTGCAAGACCGATATCATCAACTGTCCCTGATAGATGAAAAGAGGGCTACAGCCATTTTCCATGGGCAGTTATACCAGCAAAGGATCGCCAGATCCCACAAGAAAAAGGTCTGAATCTGACAATTCAAAGAAAACAACTTGGTGCTAAAGAAAGTCCTGGCCAATCAGGATGAAGCCAAAGGAAAGTTCGCCCCAAACTGGGAAGGCCCATTCATTGTCAAGGAAGTGCTGACAGGGGGAGATGGGACAGAGTTTCCCAAATTCATCAATTCAGACACCGTAAAAAGGTATTATGTATGAGACACATGCATATCCGCATTCGGGTCCTACGAATCAAATCAGGTTCTGTTTTTCACTAAAAAGCCAGAACTACGAATGACCTGATCTCCCTCAACCCGGGAGTACGTAGGCAGCCATTTCTGGTGCGGTCAAACCAAATAAAAACTCAAAAAGTCATCAAACCAAACTCAAAACCCAAGATAAATACTTTTCAAACCTCTCTCATTTATAAGCCAGAACTACGAATGACCTGATCTCCCTCAACCCGGGAGTACGTAGGCAGCAATTTATGGCGCGGTTTGACCTTCAAGAAAAAACCCAATAAAAGACCAATTCGAAGACACCGAAAACCAGTGAAACCTAAACTCTATCAAGCCTTCCAAGTCAGCAAACCCATCTTAGATGCTCTCTAACCTCTCAACAGTCAGTCCATCAAGAAGAAGTTCAAGATACATCTACAACTGCGAGTCATGAAAGAAGTGGTAATCACGCAGCAATGACAGTACATATCCAATCAGGGAAGTGAATCAAAACTATATTTCTCTAATATATAAAACTGTTTGATATATACATAATGCCCTGTACATGATAAAAATTGCTGATATAGTCTGTGCAGGAAAAATAAAGCTAGTTTATGGACCCAAAGAAAAGCGGGCCAGCAATGCCAGCATGGCATCTTTCTCTGAAGATGGGGGAGCAGCTACAAGTGCAATCCCCTCGGCCTCCATATGGCCCAAAATATCCGCGGTCACCTATAATGTGGCACTATGGTCATCAATATACGCACTCATCTCGGTAACCAAACCATGAGTGTAAGATCAAAGAGCAGTACTATCAGCAATGTGGAAATCACGGAAAGCTACAGCCTCATCCCTCTCCGCAAAAGTTGCGTCTCGAGCAATCAAAGTCTCCTCGATCTCAACATATGCTGCATCCCTAGCTGAGCGGATCTCATCTTGCTCTACAACAGCTGCGTCTCTGGCAGATCAGAGCTCCTCTCGCTCAATCAATCCAGCATCCAAAGCGGCCCTGAGCCCATCTCTCTCCGCCAAAGATAAATCCCTGCCAGACAAGGCAGTCAACATCTGCGCCCTAGCCGAGTCTCGCTCAAAGGTCATCCTAAATAGTGAGTCCGCTAAAGCCGGATCTGTGCCTACAGGGATAGTCGGGGGGTCGCTAACTAGAGCAGCTGTCAAACCTACAAATAGCTCATCCTCAGTAGGAGAATCCAGATCCTCCATAGGCTCCTCCTCATCTGAATCTATAATAGGAGCTGAAGGAACAAATGTTGCTGCTGCCATATCTGCCTCCAGCCATGCAGAGTACTCCAGAGAACGGCATAGATGACTATCAGAGAAATCAGCCCTCTCTCGATGAGTCTAACATTCGTATACTCTAATCAAGTCGGCAGATGATATAGAAGAAGCCGACATCCTCTGATCAGCAGATCCCTCAAAATGGTGCAGACTCTGAAACTGATCAAACTGCTACATAACTGTCAGAGGTTGATAGATAGTCACTCCCCTCAAACCCGCCAGGGGCAAATAATCCAGGCCGGAAGCATGGGTGATAAAGCTATATGGGGACGCTAGCCCTGAGCATGGCAAGATCAAGAATGGATGCTCAATATCTGATAGAAATGCCAACCATGACTCCGCGTTAATGCACTACGCAGGCGAAAATGAGTAAACTGTGGATGTCTCTTGAGTGAAGCAAAAACCCCGAGGCCTGAAGAATCCAATTGGTCATATATGGGACATCAGCCATATATACAGCAAGACCGAACTACCTCAAAAAACCCCTCGGGATGGGTGCTGCAATGGGTGACTGACCTCAGCTTCTCTGCCAATATCATAGGGATGATGCTACTACCCTATCTAAGGGCCCTAACCATAACGACTAAACCCACATCCAGATGATCCAAGCGTAACGACATGTAGATGTATGCCACAATACACATCAACAGAATATCTATCTTGGCCGAATGCCACGCCTCTGCTGAAATGATAAAATCCCTGACATGGAGGTCATAGCTATCAAGCTCGCCAAAGCGCTCGATCAAGAAGTCAATAGAGATAATGTGTCTGGAAACGATCTCATCCATGACTACATTCTGTCGAAGATCGGACATACGGGTAAACGGTCTCCGTATATCACTAATAGCCGTCCGAGGGCATGGCAACTCTAAGTCCAAACCGGTGAATCTCTGGTACTCCTCCAGAGTGGCAACAAATCACGTCGCCCGATGCGAAACACCTGCCTTTCATGCATCCATAAGGGTAAAAGGCCGTCAACAAACCCGTATGGAACTCTAAACTCCGCAAGGGCCAGCGAATGCCCCAACATATGGTCCACGGTCCCCCTAGCTGAAAAGGGCAGACTCTCATACCAGGACTTCAACGATACCGCCACCACAGACGGTGGTACATGCTCAATACGACTGACGAAAGACGACATCATCTGTATCACCATATCACAAGACCATCCAGGGGTCACATCCAAACTCATCTATCTAAATGCATACATCTGACATAATACATCCATGATGACAGTAATATAAACATGATGCGATAGATAGAAAATATCATGAATATCTATAACCAGCTATCTACTGCGGGCATCATCCCTGTCTGATCATACAAAGCAGAAAGGAGAATATAGGGAAATGGGGCACCACCACCCAACAAATACAGTGGTCTATCAAAATGATGGCACACCCGCCAAATAGCCAAAACAGTGTCTGACCAAAAAGTATAGCTACAATAGATATCAAAGGAAGTCGATGACATCAATGTCAAAGTGATCAACCTGCTCCATCTCCTCGATGGATACAAAACCGCTGCTATCAGGCATGTCTACCCGGTATAAGGGAGGATCTGCCCCTGCAAAGCTGCTGCTAAATGGACCTGAAGAGGGGCCTGCTCCAGAGCTGGACGGGTCAAATGAAGATGCCTCTGACAGATCTCGGCCAAGGTGCCTGATAAAGAAATGAGCTCTCTCTAACTCCCTGGTCAGATCTGCTATCCAGTCTGCATGAGTGGGCTCCCTGAGGCAAGCTATCCAATCTATCATCATCACAGACCCTGGTACTATGTCTGCCATGAACTGGGTAGCACGAGTCTGAGCTCCAATAGTGCAAGGACTCCACCAGCTGCTAAATGCCTCCTGGCTGTACGGGCCCTCTGATAAGGCAAAGCCATCTATGCCCTCTATAGGGATGTCTGTCACTGGCAAAGTCAATGGCCAATGATGCCAAGCAGGAGGAGCAATGGAAATACAGATCTCCCCTATAATGCTCCTGATAGCACGCTCTCCAAGATAGAGCTCCCAGCCTCCCTCTGTCAACAACGGGACTCTGCGGGTCGACAAAACAAACTCCTGACCTGTAAGGGCGCCTCCCTCAAATTTGACGATCAAAAACTCAAAGGTATACGGCACCCAGGATACTGATCCAGCCGTCAAAAGCTCTAACTAAAGACGGACATGAGTAAATCCCTCAGCAACAGAGACCTCCGTCAAAGTAGAGTGATGCTATCGCCTTCCTCGAGGATAGGTCTCCAGACCTAATGTAGTGGTGGGCCATAGGCAAGGAAGCCTCTCAAATGCCCAGAGTTGACCATGTAAATATCAAAAGTCCTCAGTGACCAAGACTGACAAAAATAAATGCTGAAATCAAAAAGGTACAGAGAGATGTACTAACCAGCAGAAACGGGAAAAATCCTAACCAAGCCTCCGTCAAACCCTCCGAAAGCATGTGCATGCCATAGAGAAAATAAGCAAAGGTATAGGAGCCCCAATCATAGTCACTGAGGTGATCTACATGTCGAGTGGCGCTAATCAAAGCAAAGGACATAGTAGACGAGTTGTTCGCCACAAAATAACCCCTGATGATCATCAAAAATAATCACCTCAGAATGCGTCCCTAGCCCTCTGGTCATCAGACGGAGGCACCAGTAAAGTCCCATCCTAGGCATCCATACTCAAGGGACCAGATTGGGCCTACCGACCCTTGAACGCCATCGTAGGAACTCCCAGCAGGGATCGAACGGCAGTGGGCGTCATGTCCATCACGACAGGCATTGACTCGCCCTTAAACTCAATATCGATGATAAATCTCCAACCCATAGCAGTCATCATCACCTCACAATCTAGCAGATAAAGGGGCTGAGTCTGGTGGAACCAGCGCTTAGACAAAGCCCTCATATACCCCCATGGGCAACGGCAGGGCAGAATCGAGAAGAATGCCTGGAACCCCCAGCCGTCTACGACGTCCCGGTACTCCTAATGCATCGTCGAATAAAGGGAGTGCACATTAAACCAGTTCTCTCAGGGCTGCGTAAAGCTCGGAACCTGCATCAAAAAACCAACCCATATCAAAAACCTATGCCCCGAGATTGGCAAAAGGAAGAAAAGAATCCGAAAAAGATAAAAACTTCAAGTCACCTCGTTGGCATGAAGATATCTCAAAGGATGGCGACTAAAGTCGCCCAGCAGCTCCTGAATAGGCACAACAATGCCTAGAACCTCTGCACATGGAGCTTGAGCTAGAGTAGGAGCAGCAAAAGGAGCCTCCTCATCATCAATGTCAAGCAGCTGCTCGTCCTGCGCTGGGCGAATCACCGACTCCACCAATCTATGCGGGGGTCGAGCTGGACATGGCTGAGGAACATCAGAAGCCCTCCTACGTCTAACACCTGAGGATACCCTACTAGAACTGCCGGGTCTATCATGGTCCATCGTCAACAAAAAGTCTCCAAATCACCTCAGAAAGGGTGTGGTAAGCCTAAAACATGTGGCTTATTATTTGCAATCAGTATATCATATATCTCTAGGTCCTAAGACATGCATGGGTCAGTTGAGAATACCCAATAAAGTCAAGACTGCATGTTTTCAAAACCCAGAAGATAAAAACCTACATGGGTCAGTCAAAAATTCCCAGTAGAGTCAAAACTACATGTTTTTAAATGTCTAAGATTTTGAAAAAAAATTCGCCAGAGTCTCCTTTGTAAAATGGACTGTCCACATGCACATAGGCATGTCTAGGTCGCCATTCAGTAGCACACCTACCCAAAAATAGAAAATTTTCATATTTATTAAAAAAATCAAGAGTCAACCTGACATGGTAGCCAAATTACCATGGATGTTTTTAGTTGAAAATCCAAACTCACTAGGCCTCAAAAAGGATGACTAAACTGACCAAAAAGAGCAAAATAGCACTGTCTCAGAACTTGAATTTTCTTACATCCAAACGTGTATTATAGTAAGATATGCATACATATGTAGTCAAAAAAAATTTAACAGGTCATATAGACATACATTTTTCATACATTGCGTCTAAAAGCTCCCTACGTGATTCGCATGCTTTTAACGATCAAAACTTGCGAAAAAAGGAAGTAAAACATTACTTGCGCTGCGCTGAACGCGTAGGAACTGACAGAATCAAAAAACAGTTATCCACGCTCCGCAGATCTGAAAAAGAATATCGAAATTCGTTTGGAACTCAAAACTGAAAGTGTTTCAAATAAAATCCCGCTGCCCAATAAATAGCTCAGGTGGAAGCGGGCCCACCAGCGGCTACCTCACCTCCACTTGCGGTTCCCCAGGGTGGGTCCCACTTCCCCGAGCTCGATTCGGTTCTAGTTGAAATGGAGTTTGTATGAGCTGCCAAGTCAAATCTGAGAAAAAATTTCTACACGATTAAGCGGTTTGTCCTGAAATCCTGCGTTTAAGCAGCGTAATCCTAATAGAAAGGGGAACATCCTGAAAACCCTTGATATTCATCCTGGAGCCATGTCCAGGGTCCACTAATGAAGATTGCTGAAAAATTGCCGAAAAAACTGCATCAAATTGCAAAAAAATCAACACTGTCAAAGTTTGGGTACAGATCGAAGTCCAGTTCAGCCATTAGTTCAACTCCAACGAAGTTCGGGTACAGATCGAAGTCTAGTTCAGCCATTGGTTTTACTTCAGCGAAGTTCGGGTACAGACCAAAACCAGTTTCAGCCATTGGTTCAACTCCAGCGAAGTTCGAGTACAGACCGAAGTCCAGTTCAGACGTTGGTTCAATTCCATCGAAGTTTGGGTACAGACCGAAGTCCAGTTTAGCTATTGGTTCAGCACCAGAGAAGATTTGGGTACAAACCAAATTCAATTCAGTCGTTGCAGCAACCTCCGCGAAGTATCGAAAGTGATCCGATGACGAAAACCATATAATAGTCCATCCCCGATGATGGAATCTGTTATACACATCCTCAAAAAGATCACCAAGCTGGTATCGACAATGTCAACCTCATCAGAATATACGAAGCTATGGCAGAAAACGTTATCCTCAGCAGAAGATGATGTAGACACTCAAGGGTAACCCTAACTCATCAAACATATCTAACCTGCACAACATACCCTTCAACAAACACATTTCAAGTGTCTAGCAATCTTTATCCTGCTCATTCCATTGCATTGCACAAACATGATAAAGAGGGGCATCGGTAGACACTCAAAATTTTTCTTGCCCCAATACTAACACTGCAGGAGGGTAAAGTCGTTAATCAAAATCAACCTCGGTCCCGACACCAGGCTTTCAATCCAAACCCGGCCACAATGCCGGTCCTCTAGTTCAAAACCTGCAACCAATGCTGTTCATTCAACCTAAATTCGAGCCCCAATATCGGTAAACCTAAATTCGATCCCCAATATCGGTAAACCTAAATTCGATCACCAATGTGACGCCCCCAGAATAGGTCCAGTCAACCCAACCCATTCTGAGTCGCCAAATACATGGTACAGAATTCAAATACAAACTTGTATATCACACGATCGTGCAAAATACGACCACACAACTGTGAGTGTCAATACAAATATGTACAAAATATTAACATTCAAAATAAGTCCTCATTACAATTATTCTCACACTATTTATCAGAAATAGTGAGGACAACTACTGCTCTAACTCGGACCATCACTCTGTCCCCCGACTAGTTTCCGCAACATTCTCATTTCCTGAAGAGGACAATAGATGAAAAGGGTGAGCTCAACTAGCCCAGTAAAGAATATTACGACTAGAATAATGGAAAATAAATTATCGTTAGCCTTCAATAAATCAGATAAAATATAATGGACAACCAATTTTAGATCAATATTCGCAGCGGAAATAACAACTCATTAGAAGAGTTAAGTAGAGAATGAAGTTTACTATCTTCTATGATTTAAAAGTCCATCATCAATATTTTATCCCTGTAACATCAATCAATATATATCTCAATCAAATATTCATCTTTGCACTACGGGCCAAAGATATTCATTTGTATCACCAGTGGTCATGTTCATCTCAACACCTGTCATCTTTGCACTACGGCCAAATATATTCATCAGGTAATCATTCATCTTTGCTCTACAGGCCAAAGATATTCAGTTATATCACCACTTAAGACTGAGGATGATGAAAAACATTTTAAAGAACGAATCCAGTGAGATAAAAGACAAAGACTAAGGATTCGTAATCTAATTTATCCAAGTTCAAGAATACTCCATAATAATACTTTATGGAGCAAATTTCAATAATGAAGCTCAAAACTTAGATCTAATCAAAGATAAGAACTTTAACAAGCAACTTGGACATATAGAAGAAATTTTAATTTTTTCGTGAATAGTGTCGTATAAGTGAATAGTGCCGTATACGTGAATAGTAACTCTGACGGAAAAAGTAAGAATTTCATAATAAAATCCATGACAATATTTTGGTATAATGATATTGAAAATAATAACATCATTTATGAAAGAAATAACATCCCTTACCTCAAAAAAATAGTACCTCTGACTGGAATATCGGATATAAGGCTGAAGAAAACTTGCACTGAATAGTAACACTCAAAGTATCTAAATACTCACAAAAATACGCTCGATATTATAGAGAGAGAAAACTTCTGATTCTGGTGTGATTTTTAATTCTAACCTAAGCACCCTATTTATGGGAAAAGCTTAGGATGCCAAAGTAGACTTTTGAATAAAATAATATTTTTAAAAAACAATTCCAGCCGCCTCCAAAGAAAGCCATCAGCATTCACCAACCAAAAGTGGGGCCCACCATTTTATAAAAAAAATATTTATTTTCTAAAACTTCAATAATTCATAATAAATAGCCCCTTTGTCAGAAAATACAAATTCTATGTCTTTTTCATAGGAAATTTAATTCTCTACAACTTTGTAGAAGGAAGTTTTTTCAAATTCCAAACATAAATTATCCGAAATCCATAAACGGATGATTTTCCACACCAAAATACTGATAAAAACACATCAGCGCTAATTCCTTCTTTTATATCCACAAAATAAATATTTTCTTATCATATAAATCAATAATTAATTATTCACAAATAATATTACAGAACTACAATATTGACAACCAGGTCGTTCCCAGGAAAGAGGGGGCCTTCCGATAATGATTTCTCCTTACTGGTGCGCAATTAAATAACCCCTCCTAGACAGAACTTCCTTAGTCATTGTCAATAATGCTATCTAATAATATTATTCAACTAATATGAATTATTGAGTTGATAATGTGAAATACTATGCAGTGATACTTATTGAATCAATAATACAAAATATCAACTGTAGCAATTATTGAATCAATCATATAAAATAGCAACGTAGCAATTATTGATATAAAATATCAACGTAGCAATTATTGAATCAATAAAATATCATGCAATTATTGAATCAATAATATAAAATATTGAACAGTAATTACTGTAACAATAATTGAGTGCCTTCTCACGTAAGAATCAATAATTCAAAATACTGTGCAATACCGTGTGCTACTGTGCAACACTGCGTATTACTGTATTTTAACCACCGGGTATTTCAACAGTACTAACGGTAACAACTACGCCGTTATTTTATAAAAAGGTTATTTATGTCGTTTTCTATATCCGACAGTTATTCTGTTGTGGAGTCCACAAATAGCTGCGCCGTCATACGAATTTTCCCCGACAACAAGAATACTCCACGACCAAACGAATATTCCCCGACAACAATGAATATTTTATAACCACTTGCTTATTTTGAAATATTTGCACATTTCACCCATAATTTTTCACATTTATCAAATCAACACCTTACTATTTCGAAATAATACATAAAGAAAATTAAATTTTTATTTATAAAAGTTGGGGTCTTACAACCAATATTGGTACTCAAGTCAAATCTAATCACTAATATCGGTACTCAAGTCAAATCTGATCACCAATATCGGTACTCAATCCAGCTCTGATCTCCTATCGGACCGTCTATCCAGATCCGATCTCCAATCGGACCGTCAATCTAGCTCCGATCTCCAATCGGACCGTCTATCCAGTTTCGATCTCTAATCAGACCGTCAATCCAACTCCGATATCTAATCGGGCCGTCTATCCAGCTTCGATCTCCAATCGGACCGCCAATCCAGCTCTGATCTCCAATCAGACTGTCTATCCAGCTCCGATCTCCAATCGGTTCATCTATCTAACTCTGATCTCTAATCAGACCGTCAATCCAACTCAGATCTCAATCGGACCGTCTATCCAGTTTCGATCTCCAATCGGACCGTCAATCCAGCTCTGATCTCCAATCAGACCGTTTATCCAGTTCTGATCTCCAATCAGACCGTCTATCTAGCTTCGATCTCCAATCGGACCGTCTACCCAGCTCCGATCTCCAATCGGACCGTCTATCCAGTTCTGATCTCCAATCGAATCGACTATCCTACTCCGATCTCCAATCGGACCGTCTATCCACCCCGATCTCAATATCGGGCCATCAAATCAACTCCGATCTCCATTCGGGCCTTCAAATCAACCTCGATTGCCAATATTAGGATGTCAACTCAGCCCCGATTTTAACCCGAGAGGTACAAATCAGCCCCGGTAACAATCCGAGAAGTGCAGGTCATCCCCGGCAGCAACCCGGGAAGTCAGGACAACCTTAGGCATAAACCTGAAGCATCACAACACCTCCAGGAGGAAACCTGGAACGACCAACTCAGCCTCAGACAACACTGAGGACAAACAAACTCGAATGGGATCCAAGTCTTGGAAATAACTCTCGGAAGTTAACCAAAGGCCTTGCGGACACTAAAGGCAACCCCGGGAGGGGAGAAACGGTCATTTTACCAACTTCAAGATGACTCAGTCAAATTCAAGCCGAATTGATGTCAACAAGGTCAGAACGAACCATAACGATGATCCTAAGTGCAAACAGCGCAAGACAGCTCAACAGACAAACTGCGGGGAATCAAAGACCTGGTTATGAACCCGTCTTCTTGGACCCAAAAAATGTTTTATCCAATGTCATTGCGACACTCTAGGCGAGGGCTTTCTGAAAAGGTATCGCACGCCTCAAACGAACGCTTTGATTAAAAGTTAGGAAATTTCGACTTCGACTGCGCGTTATTCGGAGTGTACGTACTTGGAGATGACAGAACTCGACACCGCGGGCCCCACCAGGAGAGCCGCACCTCTACCTGAGGTAGCAAAAGGTAGAAATGAGGCTCCCTGGCCTATAAATAAACGTGCACCCCCTTATTTAAAAAAAGAAAAAAAACGTAGCGAACCTCTGCCTATTTGATTTTCTGACTTGTTCACCTCTTCTAAATCAAATTTTTTCACTCTAACACGTAGATACACCAACATACTACCACATGTCAGAAAATAGCCGATAGATTTGGAAGTATAGAGTTTACAATTTGGCAAAAAGCCCGTGTAGCAGTCCATTATGAGTATTTTTACGATCAGCAAGTTTATATTACTTCTTCAACCTTTAATACACTTGCAAGTTAAGTTTCGTTTTCTAAATATGCCCGAAACTTAGTTCCGTGACCGTTTTTGTCAAAATTTAGTACATTTTTGTATATAACTTAATTTCTGGCATTTCTACAAATCGGATTAACGACCCGTCAGCTCCAGCAGCTTTAATGCACTAAACTCTTCGTTTTGGCAACTTCGTCGGACTGGGTTATCTTCCCAGTCCGGGTTTGGCCCTTTTTGTATTTATTTAACTATATATGTACTAACATTTCAATTCTGTTAAGCCCGGATGTCAAATTCGAGGTAGTTTACCGCTTTTATATATATTTAAGCATATATAAGCGACTTTCACCACCACTGGGTTCTCTTCCCAGTCTTGGTTGACTATATTTCTGTCAATATATATATATATATATATATATATATATATATATATATATATATATATATTTTCAGTCCGGACTGGATTATTCTGTGGCCTTTTTACTTTTTTTGCACTCTTCACCATACTGGGTGATTTCCCCAGTCACTGGTTGACTACTTTCCTGTACATTTATATTTCAGTACGCCCTAGATTATTTCGTGTCCCCTTTACTATTTTTGTACTCCTCGCCATACTGGGTGATCTTCCCAGTCACTGGTTGACTACTTTTATGTTGATTTCAATTTCAGTCGGGGCACAGGCGTGAAAACCTATCGCCCTTTTTACTGTTTTTCTATATATATATATATTTTATTTATGTCAAGCCTGGATCATTTCGTGGCTTTTATAAAATTATATATATATATATATATATTTCAATTCCAGTTCGGGCTTGCACGTGAAAACCCATCGCCCTTTACAGCTTTCACATATATATAACTGTACATATACTGTTTTGCTCATGTTATTCAATTGCAGCTGTAAATATTCATTTAATATGAATCAGTATTTTTCAGCTTCAAAAGCAACCTCGCGTCCCTTAGATCTCTATCTAGTGGGAACGAGGCGCTTCGGCCATGCGAACCGAGATTTACTAAATGAATCCTCGGTTCTGGCAATCTTGGGATATATATCTATTTCTGGCTTTGTTGGCTACTCACATGTGAGCCTAGGAATCGTGGGATTCACGATCAAAATGATCGAAATCTGATTCCTACGATGGACAAACTCCGATTTACGAATGTATCCTGCCAATTTTTCTGTAAAATGTACATACAAAAGACCTTAAAGCGATTATCCAGATTTAAGGTCTCAACCTAGTGAAAATATGGATTGTAGTGTCACCGTCCCTCTGATGGTTTTCATACCCATTAGGAGACCGACACTTGTCTATTTCTGTGGTCGAGAATGCTTCGCAGCCCGACAAATCATCCTTCACATGCAGCCTTAAGGCTATAAAGATAAAATTAAAAGTATCAACAGGCTTCAATTCCTATGTTAGCGTAAGGGTTTGATAAACCATCTTTTAAAATTGCATTTTCAATTCAATCAAAAGAAAAGCTTTTGCAAATCAAATTAAATGCTTTTGCAAATAAAATCAAAGACTGATTTTCAAATCAAATCAAACCCTTCATATATAGGTTCAACGAAGCAAAGCACTACTTTCAATCAATCAAATCAATAGGCCCAATTTTCAAACAGCATTCATTCACGCATTTCAGTTTTAAGGAAAATATTAAAAAGATGCGGTACCATGTTTACACGGGAGTCGTGAGGTGCCTAACACCTTCCCCACACTTAACTAAGCCCCCGAACTCAAACTTTGTTTTCAAAGATCAAGTTTCGACAGTGTCCAGCAATTGGGCCTCTTTCAAACAAAACTCGGTTGAGTTGGTACAACCATTTTCAAATCTACCAACTGGCGACTCTGTAAAATATTCAAATCGTCGACATGATACATGTTGGCCTTTTTCCTAAAAAATCCTTCAAAACCTTTTTCCTAAATAAAAAGAGTGAGGGTAGAGAGAACTTAGGAAAAAAGATTAAAAGTCCCGAGTTGTGACCCGACCCACGGTATTTTTAAAACCAACGTCGACAGGTATGAATATCATCTTCTTCTCCTTTATGTATGTATTGATAACTAAGCATATAGGATGATCATGGTGAAGGTTTGCATAAAATTTTAAAATTCCCTTATGTTGTGCTTCCGCTTTATTTATGCAATTTGATTTCTTAATCGCGCTATGTGCAAACCTAA
This sequence comes from Panax stipuleanatus, assembly GCA_020205555.1. Classification (NCBI taxonomy): domain Eukaryota; kingdom Viridiplantae; phylum Streptophyta; class Magnoliopsida; order Apiales; family Araliaceae; genus Panax; species Panax stipuleanatus. Next base: position 113,610,561 of record CM035119.1, on the reverse strand, counting down.
CAGTTTGAGATTATAAGGTCTGCTGCCAGGTCCTTCAACTCTGTCCTTACTTTCTTCTTTTCGGCGATTTATCCACGTTGAACTGACTGACTGAATTGGTGCATCATCTTCATATTTCTGAATCGAGGAGAGTTCATATTATTTATTTCTCAATTTTATGCAATAAAATTTTCCAAGTGTAAACATTAGTTCGAGTTGTGTTTATTTTCTTTTTTCTTTTTTCATATTTGGAAACACGGACAAGCAAAAAAGTCCATTTGTTATGCAAGTTCAAATTGGATGATTTTTATACTGATCGATATACCCATGAGTAATTGCAACAACAGTGGCATAAGAAATATTTTCATCCTAACCCAGTTCAATTCCTTTTCTCTCAATCGTCACCTAACTCGCACATATAACTTTGGAAATGGCATAAATTTTGGGGATGGCTTTGTTGAGGTATGACGATTACACTGTAATGAATATATCTACATTTGTTATCCAATATATATATATATATATATATATATATATATATATATATATATATATATATATATATATGTTAACCATAAAAAAGTAGAAAAAATGCATATATTTGCATTATTAGTAGAACGGACTAATAAGATTATGTTGTTTGAGTTTTTTGAAAGTTTGGCTAATTCTCGAGATATGCCAACTTCAAAGTAGACCTACATCAACCAGAGATTTCTAGATATTTAACTGTTTCTTAATAATTTTAATGGACTTCTTGAGACTTAAATTTGAAAGCTAAAATTATGGGAAACAAGATACGTCGTTATAGTTTCATTCCACAAAAAATAGAAAGGTATTCGTTTGATAGTGTTAAAGTATTGCTTCCTTAGTTTTAACATTTATGTAGTTTATTTTGACACAATTCATGACTTTACTTGAATTAATGAAGTCTCTTAAGGTATATTAAGTCAAATTTGAGGAGTAATAATTAATATACTTTCAATTATTAAAGCTCTTAATTAGAGCCTTCAAAATATGTGAGTGTTTTTGTTTATTTCTCACTTCTTTTTTTAAAAAAAACTTGGAACTGTAATTTGCATAAGAACGAATCTGTTCATATGTATCTTTATGATTTTGAAATTGATTTGAGAAATAATTGATATATGGATGTAGATGTACAGAGTTTCTTTCTTGCCATGACAAAGATTGTGGGGACCTTGGGGGCCCTAAGTCTCAATTTGTTGATGTTATATCTGGTTGCCTCAAAGCTGGAATGTTAGGTATTACGTTTATTCTCTATTAAATTATTTAAAATTGTATTTTTAAATTGTATATGGTTAGATGAATTGGTATTGAGTTGGATTGGAAGGAGAGTTTTTTATTTTTCTTTTTAATATGAAAGACGGACTTTTTTTCTCTCTCTCAGTTAATGGTTTTTGGGTTCATGTTTTGGCAGTGGCTAGATTTGACTTTTCGTAGGGAGACCCTGAATATCACTAAAGCTGCTATTAAGAGCACCAAGAAACTCTATATTGTATGTATTAATATTTGTTACTTCCTCTTTACCTTTTTGTTCTTTTTAGATATCAAGGAGATTTCATAACTCATTTTCCATATTACCGTTAAACTCCAATTACAAATTTAGTTCTCTCACACCTTTCCAACAAGACAAAACATTATTTCTTTTTCTTGCAATTTCTGGAAATGATTGCTTACCCTGTTTTTCAGTGAACATTGACATAAATTAATGTACTCTGTCTGGAGACTTATCATTCTCATTGGTTTTCCTATTCTCAGAATGCTATTTGATTTTATACTTCATTGCATTCGGAAATGGAAATTTTCAAAACACCATTCAATGTTATTATTAATGACTTTAGATGAAGAAAAGCTTACTACAAGCAAGACTGGATTAACGCACTTTGCTCAAGGGGCAGGTTTTGGTTCTTCTTTTACCTATGATAGAAGTGAAATTTTATTGAAATCTGATCTTGCCTTCCTAAGCAAAATTTTGGCTCTAACAACCTATATATTCTTTGCCTTTGCTCTTCCGATCATTGCGTTTGGAGAGCAATTTAGTAGAGACACGTGTTAGTCGTGCATTTATTTTTATTATATTTCTTTGATCAAGATAGTAATACAATTTTCAAGTTACAAAACTGATGAAGCTTGGGTTGGCATATTTATATGAGTATGCGGATGTGATGGAGGGCTTTGATGAGCCACTTTTTGTATATAGATGGAAGCTTAAGCGCAGTGAAAAATCTGGCTTCAACTGCTTTTTTGGGGATCATACATTCAATTTTTGGTGGACAACCTTTATTGTTATAAGGAGTTACTAAACCTACAGTAATTATGTACACTTACCTATATAATTTATGTAAAGGCATGTCATATGTTTTAGGAATTTGACTAATTTGATGCGTCCTGTAACTTTTAATTTGGGTGATGAAACTATTGTTTCTATTTCATTTGGTTTAATTATTGATATTGATTGTTTAAGCCTTTAATTATTGATCTGTTTTTAACATAGGGAAAGATATTGGGTGTTGTTCTTTTTGTCTTCAGTTTTTGAAAAGTTTATATAAAAAAAAGATATCATTCTCATCGCATATTTGACAAATTATTAATCTATTCTTCAAACTAACTCGTGCATTGCATGGGCTATCACCTCGTATATTTAATGGTGATTGAGTATATAAAAGTTAATTTTTTTTATATAATATCACAAGTATATATAAATGAGCTTTTAAAAACTCTTGTATTAATTAGTATTTTTAGTTTTTAATGAAGTCAAATCATATCAAATACAGTCAAATCGTACAAAAACAAATGGATTGCCAACAAATTGGGTATTTCGATCAATTTTTACCAACTTTATGTACAGATTTGTATGTACAATTATTTTAGATGCCGAATTATGAATTTGATGTGTATTTAACCATTGTCAAAACTACAAAAAAAGTGGACCAAACTTCCAATCGCGGTTAACCAAGGATGATGTGGCAAAAGATGTAGCATCTGATTTTTAATCTAGTGCTGACATGGCATCCAAACCATAAAACATATTTTATTAATTTAAAAAAGCTAAAAAAGAAAAAAAGAAAAAGAAAAAATGGAGTCATTTCAATAAATATAAAACTTTTATTCTATAATTTTAATTAAATTATTACATGTTACCTTTAAAAATATTAAATTAAAAATTATACCAAATAATGTTTAATAAAAAATAACTGAATTAAGATAACTAATTGATTACTAAGTTTAAGTGTTAACCAATTTATGCAGCGTAATACTAGTATAAGAAAAGTCGTCCACTTTCGTTTTTTGTAATACTCAAGTTGATATTGGATAAATTAAAAGACATGATCAAACCACACAAATACACATATAAGATAGATAGTACAATTGTTCAAAAGGTAAAGATAAAAAAAAGGTTTTAAGTGACTCAAGGTAACTCTTTTTCTCCTCCACCGGAAGTTATCCACTAAGATTTAGATTCAAGTTCATTAAGACTTGTGAGAAAAAAGTTTCACTAAGACACTAGGTGGACACTTTGTTCTATAAAACACTTTGTCATAAAACACTTTGTTCTATAAAATCACAAAGACGAAGTAATTGTCTCTTGGAAAAGATGAATTATAACAATTTCTGGTTTAGCACTTGATCTCGAAGTGAAAATTTGGACTGTACGAAGTGAGGATGTAGGCCCAAGAGGCCAAGAAGAGGCTCAAAGGCCTGAGCGCAACTCTCGGTTGCTAGTAAGATATCGGACACTGAAGTTTGGCCCAGGGTCCTACCAGGGCAGTGCAGTTGTCCTTTAATAGGACGTTCCCGACCGACCACATGAGTTTATCTATAAGACTTCAATTTCACATTAAAAAATATGAAAAATATATATTTATTTATATAAGTAAAATTAAGTTATTAACAATAATACTTTATATTTTGGGTGATTTTGTGGTGGGTTAAGATGACTCAAGAATATACTATTGTGTTAGTTATTCAAGGCATTGTTTAGATGAATTTGATTCAATTCAAATTTGAGATTTCACCTAAGATTTATTCCGGACTCGGGATTTAACCCGATTTTTGTTACATATGGTATTAGAGTCGACTCTCAAAATCTCGGGTCGAGCTATCCGACTGGGTTATTGGAGGGGGAGAACTCTAAGTCCGCCGGTATTATCCCACAATAGCTAGAGGTTGAAGAGACAAGATCTGTGGGCTGCGTGTGATCGATTCTGACGAATAAGGCTATAAGCGAACATATTTGAATCTGAATGCAGTGATATATGTAGACAATCGAAATTTTCTTTTCCTGTTACTAATACTGTAGGAGGACAAGACTATCCATCAAATCAACCTCGACCTCAATATCGGGTCATCAAATCAACCCCGATCTCCAATCGGGCCGTCAAATCAACCTTGATCTCAATATCAGGCCGTCAGATCAACCCCGATCTCAATATCGGGCCATCAAATCAACCCCGATCTCTAATATCGGGCCGTCAAATCAATCTCGATCTCCAATCGGGCGTCAAATCAACCTCGATCTCAATATCGGGCCATCAAATCAATCCCGATCTCCAATCGGACCGTCAAATCAACTCTGATCTCAATATCGGGCCATCAAATCAAAATTGATCTCTAATCGGGCGGTCAGATCAACCCCGATCTCAATATCGGGCTGTCAAATCAACCTCGATCTCTAATTAGGTTGTCAGATCAATCCCGATCTCAATATCGGGCCATCAAATCAACCCCGATCTCCAATCGGGCCATCAAATCAACCCCGATCTCCAATCGGGCCTTCAGATCAACCTCGATCTCAATATCGGGCCATAAGTTCAACCCCGTTCTCAATATCGGGTCATCAGGTCAGCCCCGATCTCAACCCGAAAAATGCAAGTCATCTCTGGTCTCAACCTGGGAAGTCAAGGCAACTTCAAGAACAAACCTGAAGCTCCCCAACACCTCCAGGAGAAAACCTGGAACGACCAAATCAACTTCAGAGACAACATTGAGGACAAACAGACTCGAATGAGATCCAAGTTTTGGAAACAACTCCCGGAAGTCAACCAAAGGCCATGTCGACACTAATGGCAACTCCGGGAGGGGCAAAATGGTCATTTTACCAACACTAAGTTGATTCAGTCAAATTCAAGCTGAATTGATGCCACCAAGGTCAGAACGAACCATAACGATGATCCCGAGTGCAAACAGCGCAAGACAGCTCAACGGACAAACTTCGTGGAATCGAAGACCTGGTTATGAACTCGTCTTCTTGCACTCAAAAATGTTTTATCACATTTCATTGTAACACTCTTGGCGAGGGCTTTCCGGAAAGGTATATCACTCCTCAAACAGACGCTCCGATCAAAAGTTAGAAAGTTTCGACTTCGACCACGCATTGCTCGGAGTGCACATACTTCGGGATGACTCAACCGAACACGTGGGCCCCACCAAGGGAGCCGTACCTCTACCTGCGGCAGCAGCAGGTAGAGCTGAGGCTCCCTGGCCTATATATATGAGGTGACCCCCCACTCATTTGAAAAAAAAAAAAAAGCTTCAAACCTTTACCCGTTTAGTTTTCTGTCCAATTTCTTGTCTTCCAAACCCAAATATTTTCACTCTAACACGTAGATATACCCACATACTATCACATATCAGAAAATAACCGGTAGATTTGGACGTTTAGAGCCTATGATTTGGCAAAAAGCCCATGTTGCAGTCCATTATGAGTATTTTTACGATCAGCAAATTTATATTACTTCTTCGTACTTTTATACATTTGCACGTTAAGTTTCGTTTTCTAAAAATGCCCGGAACTCAGTTCCGTGGCCATTTTTGTCAACTTTTGTACATTTTTGCACATAAACGCATTTTCTAGCATTTCTACAACTTGGATTGACGATCCGTCACTTCCGACAGCTTCGGCATTCTTGCATCTTTGTCACTAGCAACTTCGCCGGACTGGGTTATCTTCCCAGTCCGGGTTTAGCTTTTTATTATGTTTATTTAATTGTTTATATATTAACTTTTCAATTTTGTCAAGCCCGGATGTCAAATATGTGGTAGTTTACTACTTTTATATATATTTATGCATATATAAGCAGCCTTCACCACCACTGGGCTCTCTTCCCAGTCTTGGTTGACTACGTTTCTGTCTCTATATATATACTTATATATTTCAGTCCGGCCTGAATTATTCTGTGGCCTTCCCTTCACTATTACTAGGTTATCTTCACAATCCCTAGTTGACTACGTTTATGTATATTTATATTTATGTTCGGCCTGGATTATTCTGTGACATTTTTACGGCTTTTATATATAAATATGCATATATAAGCAGCCTTCACCACCACTGGGTTCTCTTCCCAGTCTTGGTTGACTACTTTTCTGTCAATATATATATATATATATATATATATATATATATATATATATACTCTAATTCCAGTCCAGGCACCGGTGTGAAAATCCATCGCCCTTTACAGCTCTTGTATATATAACTTTGTATATATATATATATATATATATATATATATATATTGCTTTACTTTCTCTTTATTAATCTGATGCTTTAAATATTCATTTGATATGAATCGGAATTTTTCAGTCACAAAACCAACCTCGCGTCCCTTAGATCGATATCTAGTCTGAACGAGTTGCTTCGGCCAGGTGCGAACCAAGATTTACTGATGAATCCTTGGTTCTGGCAATATTGGGATATATATCTATTTCTGTACAAATTTGAACTGTGCAGGTTTATTGGCTACTCATATGTGAGCCTAAGAATCGTGGGATTTATGATCCAATCGATCAGAATCTAATTCCCACGATAGACAAACTCGACTTTACGAATGTACCCTGTCAGCTTTTCTGTAAAATGTACATACAAAGACGTTAAAACGGTTATCCGAATTTAAGGTCTCAATATAATGAGAATAATGGTTTGTCGTGTCAGCGTCCCTCCGATGGCTTTTATGCCCATGAGGAGACCGACACTTGTATTTATTTCTGTGGTCGAGGATGCTTCGCAGCCCGATAAATCACCATTCAAATGCAAGCCTTAAGGCTGAAAAGATAAAAATGGAAGTATCAACAGGCTTCAATTTCTATGTTAGCGTAAAGGTTTGATAACCAGCTTTCAAAACATCATTTTTAATTCAATCAAAAGAAAAGCTTTTGCGAATCAAATTAAACACTTTTGCAAGTCAAATCAAAGACTTTTTCCAAATTAAATCAAACCCTTTTGTATATAGGTTCAACGAAGCAAAGCACTACTTTCAATTAATCAATCAAACATAGGCCCAATTTTCAAACAGCATTCACACACGCATTTTAGTTTTAAGAGAAATATTGAAAAGATGTGGTACCGTGTTTACACGGGAGTTGTGGGGTGCCTAACACCTTCCCCACACTTAACCAAGCCCCCAAACTCAAAAATCCGGTTTCAAAGATCAAGTTTCGACAGTGTCTAACAATTGGGCCTTTTTCAAACAAAACTCGGTTGAGATGGTACAACCATTTCAAATCTATCAACTGGCGACTCTGTAAAACGAACAAATCGTCGACATAATACATGTTGGCCTTTTCCTAAAAAACCTTTCAAAACCTTTTTCGCAATAAAAAAAGTAAGGGTAGAGATAACTTAAGAAGAGAGAAAGATTCGGGTTGTGACCAGACCCGCGGATTTTTTCCCGACGTCAACAGGTGGCGACTCTACTGGGAGAGTAGAGGGCATAGGCCGCTTTCAAATATTTTCCTTTCAAAACAATGAATGCGTGAATTATGCGTCTCTACATTAAATGAATGCGTGAATGCTACGTCTTTACATTGAATAAATGTGAATGAATGCTTTCCTGCTTTTTAGTGCTTCGCACCCATATTAGTGCTTCGCACCAACTGTCATCATATACATATGGTAAGGTACGATGTATGTGAATGTATGTTGTGATTCCGTCGGTGATAAGTAATGTCTCTGGGATCTGCTAAGTCTCTGGGGCTCACGAAAATGCAACACCCAGATTCGCTCCAGTTGAAAGATCGGATTAATTTCCCCTCTAGTAGATTGCGATGATCTGGGGACCTTCATGTTGGGTTTGCTAGAAACATAAGCATGCAATAAAATTACATAAACGCATCGGAAGAGATGAAAATTTAGTTTTTAAAATTTTCTTACAAACCCTTAACCATGATCTTTCTTGTGCATCAATTATCAGTCAATACATAGAAGGAGAGGATGGAATTATACCTTTGAAGATCCAAGCTTCCTCAGGTACAAGTTCTACTCCTTTGATTCCTATGTAGTGGCTCCTTCCCTTGGTCAATGTCAGCCACCCAAATGTTTGGCCTCTAATGGTGATCCACCAAGGAAGATGAAGAACTCAGGAAGATGGGTTATTGGCTTAACCCTTGTTTCTATCTCTATAGAATATGTGTACTCCCAACCCCTGAAAAAATTCACATACCTTATTTCTGATATAAGACTCTCTTATATAGATATTAGGTTAACCCTCCTAATCCAATTAGAATAGAGTTTTATTTAATTAATTAATTAAACACTTTTAATTAATTTATATCCTAATCTTATTAGGATTGAGAGAGAGTACTGATATTATATTAATTCCTAAACTCCTTTAGAATTAAAATAATAATAATATTAATATTAATAAGACTCCTCTTGTTAATTTATATTTAATATTTCTAAAATATTAAATAATAAACATTAAGCTATTTAATTTATTCTATCACCATAGATTAAATTAATTACACTTAATGCATTATTACTATCATGCCATTTTCTTCTTAAATAATTCTTCTTTCTTTTATGGTGTGACCCTTTAGGTTCTTCATATTAAACCGGTTATGAATAAATCAATTAGAACAATTCTAATATTATTTAAATAAATAAATAAAACTAATAATCTATTTAAATAAATAACATTTATTCTACAATAGGGATAAGCCTCCCTAGCGATCAACGACTTTCTAGATAATATAGATTTCAACATTAATCATAAAAGAACCTGTGAGTTAATAGTTACCGTATAATTCAATCCTTCCACCATACAATGTCCCAATTAAATATAAGACATGAATTTACTGTTAAGTCTTAATTTATTTAATCATATGTATTTCGATTAGAAAATGCACAACTCCAAATAATGCAAATTAGAAACCTCTTTCTAATTTCATTCTACCTTGGTCAAGAATTCCTGGATTGTCATTTAACGAATCACATAGGACATATCTCCTCTTTTACTATAGGTGGTAGATTCTTTATTGATCATACATTATCTTCATATGTAACTCATTATACCCAAGCATACCCTATATATGCCTTAAAAGGCCTTAAGGAATAAGTCAAAGTATAATTTGTTACATACAAGATACTATGATGATCTCAAGTCCAAGGATCACTTGTACTACTATCACATTAGGAATTCCTATTGACAGGCGAGTAAAACTCCATTAAGTATTCCATAGCGAGTCACGTTCAGTGAACTTATTCTCCAATAAGCACCTACATACTTGCTTTAGTGTCTCCACACAAATGACCATGAGATCAGTCATCCTCATTCAATGAGCAAGCAACATATGTACCAATCTATCCGGATTTACTAATCCCCATTGTAGAAATCCCACGATTGAGAACTATTTTAGTTTTTAAGCTTTCTAAGAATTTAGATCTCATTAACACGATCTTATCATGATTCTAAAAGCATTGCTTAAAACTATGGGTTATTTACATATTATAAAAATAGCACCATGTAGATAATTAAATGCCTTAAATTAATATTTTATTAATAAATAAATAAGATTATTTACAAAGTATGTGCTTTATCATCATACATGATTGGCTTGTATGAACACTACTATCAATCTCCCACTTGCACTAAAGCCAATCGCCATGGTATCTCATACCCATCTTCTCTAAGTGACGATCAAACTGCTGTTGCGTTAGAGCTTGAGTAAATGGATCTGCAATGTTATCTTGAGAGTCCACACACTCCAAGGTGACGTCTCCTCTTTCAATGATCTCCCTGATTAAGTGAAATCGCCGCAACACGTGTTTGGATTTCTAATGAGACCTGGGTTCCTTAGCCTGTGCAATCGCTCCGGTGTTGTCACAGTATATGGGAACTGCTTCTCCAATACTAGGAACCACACCAAGTTTAGTTATGAACTTTTTCACCCAAACAGCTTCCTTTACAGCTTCACTTGCAGCTATATACTCTGCCTCTGTCACTGAATCAGCAACTGTTTGCTAATTGGAACTCTTCCAACTCACTGCACCTCCGTTCAAGGTAAACACATACCCTGAAACAGATTTACTGTCATCTTGGTCTGTTTGAAAACTTGAGTCCATGAATCCCTCGAGTTTTAATTCAAACCCACCGTAGACAAGAAAAATATCTTTAGTCCTTCCCAAGTACTTTAGGATATTCTTCACTGCCTTCCAGTGCTCTTCTCCTGGATTCGACTGGTATCTGCTCGTTACACTATGTGCGTGAGCAACATCCGGTCTAGTACATATCATACTGTACATGATAAATCCTATTGCAGAAGCATAAGGGATCTTACTCATACGGCCTCTCTCCTCAGGTGTCTTTTGGGCCTGTTTCTTGGAGAGATGTATTCCATGGCTCATTGGCATAAGACCTCTTTTGGAATTTTCCATGCTAAACCTCTTTAGCATCGTATCAATGTACGCTCCTTGGGATAAGCCGAGCATCCTTTTAGATCTATCTCTATAGATCTTTATCCCCAAAATATAGGATGCTTCACCTAAGTCCTTCATGAAGAAGTTTTTAGATGACCAGATTTTAATTGATTGTAACATAGGAATGTCATTCCCTATCAGTAATATATCATCAACATATAATATAAGAAATGATACTGCGCTCCCACTAACTTTCTTGTATACACATGGTTCATCCTCGTTTTTGATAAAATCAAACTCTTTGATTGTCTCATCAAAACGAATGTTCCATCTACGAGAAGCTTGCTTCAACCCATAAATGGATCGTTGTAGCTTACAGACTTGATTTGTTCCAACTTTTGAAATAAATCCCTCTGGTTGTGTCATATACACATCCTCCTTAAGTTCCCATTGAGGAAGGCCGTTTTCACGTCCATCTTCCAGATCTCATAGTCTTTGTAAGCTACAATCGCAAGAAAAATCCGAATGGACTTGAGCATGGCTACTAGTGAGAAGGTTTCATCATAGTCAACTCTTTGTCTTTGTTTGAAACCTTTTGCAACCAGTCGGGCCTTATAGGTCTCTATCTTTCCGTCTGCTCCAGTCTTTCTTTTAAAAACCCATTTACACCCAATAGGCTTAATACCTTCAGGTGATGAAACCAAAGTCCATACTTTGTTTTCATACATGGTGTCCATTTTGGATTTCATGGCTTCAAGCCATTTTCCTGAGTCTTTATTACTCATAGCCTGTTCATAATTCAATGGATCATCATCATTCATGATGTGTACCTCATCGTCATCCTCTATAACGAATCCATACCTCTCAGGTATCTTCGGTACTCTTCCAGATTTACGAACAGGGTGTGGTACAGTAGGTTCTTCTACTTGGTTAGGTACCTGACTTTAATCCGTGGTAATTTGTGGTTCTTGAACTTCTTCAAGATATATCTTACTCCCACTGACCCCTTCATGGATAAACACTTTCTCCAAGAAGGTAGCATGTTTCGCAACAAACACCTTTTGATCAGTAGGATGATAGAAATAATACCCTACGATTTCTTTAGGGTATCCCACAAATCTACACTTATCGAATTTAGTCTGTAGCTTATCATTTTCAAATTTTTTGACATAAGATGGACAACCCCAAGTCTTAACATGCTTAAGATTTGGTTTCCTCCTTTTCCACATCTCATATGGAGTCTTTGGGACGGATTTGGTAGGTACCTTGTTAAGTAGGTATGCAGCCATTTCTAGGGCATAACCCCAGAAGAAAATTGGAAGGTCGGTAAAACTCATCATGGATCGAACCATGTCCAACAGTGTTCGATTTCTCCTTTCAGATACTCCATTTAACTGTGGTGTACCTGGAGGAGTCCATTGTGAGATTATACCATTTTCTTTGAGACAATTGAGAAACTCACCGATTAAGTATTCTCCACCTTGATCTGATCGAAGTATCTTAATACTCTTGCCCGTTTGTTTCTCTACTTCACTTCTGAACTCTTTGAACTTTTCAAATGATTCTGATTTGTATTTCATTAAATGAAGGTAATAAAATAAGAATACCCACCCCGTGCACTTGTTGTCATAGGTCCACAAACGTCTGTGTGAATCAATGCCAACAACTCTGTAACTCTTTCTCCTTTTCCACTAAAAGGAGATTTAGTCATTTTACCCATGAGACAAGATTCACAAGTTGGATATGATTCATAATCGGATAGCTCGAGGAGCCCATCTTTATGCAACTTGGATAATCTTGTTTCATTGATAAGACCGAGTCTACAGTGCCACATGTAGGTATAATTAATATCATCTCTTTTCCTTTTTTTAGTTTGTTCAATTTGAAATATATTTTCGTGTAAGTCAAGTGTATAAAGTCCATTTCGCAAATTTTCAATACCATATAAAACATCGTTTTTATAAATAGAACAACCATTGTTCTTTATAATAACGTCAAAACCTTCCATATCCAATACAAAAATTGAAATAATATTTTTAATAATATTCGGAACATAATAACAGTTATTAAGATAAATGGACTTGCCCGAAGGCATTGCTAAATAATAAGTTCCTACAGCTAATGCAGCAACCTTTGCTCCATTCCCCACTCGTAGGATCACCTCTTCTTTGTTCAGCTTTCTACTTCTGACCAGTCCCTGCACAGTGTTACATATGTGCGACCCACAGCTGGTATCCAATATCCAAGTAGAATTATGACTTTCAGAAAAATTAATTTCAATCATAAACAAACCTTGATTGGAAGTCGAAGCTTCTCCAAGCTTCTTCTCTGCTAGAAACTTCTTGCAGTTCCTCTTCCAATGTCCCGGCTCGTTGCAATGAAAGCACATTCCTTTAGCTGGTTCAGGTTTCTTTTGTTCCTTTTCTTTCCCCTTTCCCTTAGCCTTCTTGGATTTCTTCTTTTCAGAAGATACCTTGGGCCTCTTCCTTTTATTAGAAGAATCCACCATCAAGACATGGTTCTTCTTGGATGAGAAGTGACCTTCTGCAGTTTTCAGCATGTTAAGCAGCTCAGGCAAGCTGACATCTATCTTATTCATGTGAAAATTAACCACAAACTGCGAGAAGGTTTCAGGGAGTGACTGCAAGACCAAGTCTTGACTCAACTCTCCATCCATGACGAACCCAACCTGTCCAAGGCGTTCAATCAAATTGATTACCTTCAGAACATGAGTCTCGACGGCAGTGCCCTCGGTCATCCGAGATCGAAAGAGCTCCTTAGATATCTTATATCTAGCAGTCCTACTCTGTTCACCATACAACTCCTTGAGGTGAACCAGCATAGCAGGAGCATCCATATTTACTTGCTGACGCTGAAGCTCGTTATTCATGGATGCGAGCATGATGCATTGAGCCACAGATGCATCATCTTGCCACTTATTGAAAATGGCAATCTCTTCCTCAGAGGCTATTTCCGAAACAGATTCAGGGATAGTTGAATTTAGGACATAAGAAATCTTTTCAGCAGTGAGAACAATTCTCAGATTTCTTAGCCAGACCTCATAATTCAGCCCAGTAAGCTTATTTGCATCAAGTATGCTTCGTAGTGAGATTAGTGATTTTGACATTTTTAAAATTTTGCATGTGAAAAGACAATATTTTTAGCAAACATTCATTTTATTAACTTTGCATACCAAAATAAATTTAGGTCTTTATTTTAAATTGGTATCTCCCACTATTTTCATCAAACTATATTACCCTCACTTATATAGTTCGGCAACATCTAATTAAAGATTTGCTAGTGAGATTAAGGATCCCATTTCAAATGTATATAACCTTGTGGATAGCACAACAAGCGATATACAAATAAATAGGTAGACAACTCTTGTCAATTACATCATCATGTAACTCCTTTTATTTTGCCTCTTAAATCATAATGGTCATGTGTGTGCACATCCAAACTAAAATGATTTAAGTTAAGTCCAGCCTAGTACTTTCATAAATTCAAAAAAGAAAAATGTTCGTCCTTGTGGATAGCACAACAAGACTAGATCGTTCAATTTTCTTGATAAGCATCAAATGTGATTAATTAACATCTTAAATACTCAATACTTGCCTTGTGGATAGCACAACAAACTCATATTAAATATTTAATACTCTATTAATTAATCATGCTAGAAGGCGACGTTCGATATTCTAAATATCATTTGAACACTTCAGACTTAATATTATTTCTTTGAGGGATTTGTTATTATTTGTCTCATCTTGTTTAGCGCGTATGCACATATATATATAAAATACGCATCATTTTATTAAACATGCGAAGCATGTTTGTATAAAATATAATATATAGATATATATAATATATAGCAAGCAATATAGAATACTATATTCTACCCGGATTGATTATGGACTTTTATTCTAGTTTGGTTCACTAAAGCCACCAAGTGAACCAAAAGGTCAAACCTAGGAGTGCAAGAATTTAAATTTTAAATGTAACTATTACATGGGCTCCATACAAACGGGTCTTCACGCGCTCCTTGTTCCTTGGTCTCCAGTTTCTTCAAGATAATTCTAACTATCTCTATTACATAAACTATTTATAATTAAATAGAAACCTTGATCAGCAGTCAAGGGGAAGTACATAGGAGGGATATAGAATTTACACCGAGAATAAAACCAGAGAAGACGAGGTACGCAGACCCCATTTTATAAAATTCATACATTCAAGCATTCATCCAAAATAAAATCCAATCACATTGGTCATAGTCCATAATCAATCCCTTTTATTAACATACATATCATCATATATATCAATAAAACTTATTCATCTCATGAAAGTAAATTCATTCCATATATGTATTAATATCAGTTAATGGGCAAAAGTTTGCTAAACTTTGTTTTTGAAAAAATAAACTCCTTTATTTCATTCAAAAACAATTCCAAATTAAACTCTTTAATTTTAGCAATTCTGAAATCTCATTTCATATAAAATAAACATCTTTATTTTAAACCTTTATTAATTAAATAAACCATTCATTTAATTAACTAAAAGAAAAAAAAATTAGTTCCTGTCCAGTGGCGCAGCTGCGCCAGGAATATAAAGGGAACCGGCGCAGCTGCGCAGCATGAAAACCAGGACAAGACACCGGCGCAGCTGCGCAACAAGAAGGCCTTGCACTGACGCAGCTTCGCAGAATCAGAAAAATTTTTGTTGCCCAAGAACTCAATCCAATCGCATATCATACATGTATGAAATCACATAAACTGATAATTAGCACAAGATTGACTTTGATACCACTGTTGGGTTTGCTAGAAACATAAACATGCAATCAAATTACATAAATGCAGCGGAAGGGATGAAAAATCAGTTTTTAAAATTTTCTTATAAACCCTTAACCATGATTTTTCTTGTGCATCAATTATCAGTCAATACATAGAAGGAGAGGATAGAATTATACCTTTGAAGATCCAAGCTTCCTCAGGTACAAGTTCTACTCCTTTGATTCTTTTGATTCCTCTGTAGTGGCTCCTTCCCTTGATCAATGTCAGTAACCCAAATGTTTGGCCTCTAATGGTGATCCACCAAGGAAGATGAAGAACTCAGGAAGATGGGTTATTGGCTTAACCCTTGTTTCTATCTCTATAGAATATGTGTACTCCCAACCCCTGAAAAAATTCACATACCTTATTTCTGATATAAGACTCTCTTATATAGATATTAGGTTAACCCTCCTAATCCAATTAGAATAGAGTTTTATTTAATTAATTAATTAAACACTTTTAATTAATTTATATCCTAATCTTATTAGGATTGAGAGAGAGTACTGATATTATATTAATTCCTAAACTCCTTTAGAATTAAAATAATAATAATATTAATATTAATAAGACTCCTCTTGTTAATTTATATTTAATATTTCTAAAATATTAAATAATAAACATTAAGCTATTTAATTTATTCTATCACCATAGATTAAATTAATTACACTTAATGCATTATTACTATCATGCCATTTTTTTCTTAAATAATTCTTCTTCCTTTTATGGAGTGACCCTTTAGGTTCTTCATATTAAACCGGCTGTGAATAAATCAATTAGAATAATTTTAATCTTATTTAAATAAATAAATTAAACTAATAATCTATTTAAATAAATAACATTTATTCTACAATAGGGATAAGCCTCCCTAACGATCAACGACATTCCAGATAATATAGATTTCAACATTAATCATAAAAGAACCTGTGAGTTAATAGTTACCGTATAATTCAATCCTTCCACCATACAATGTCCCAATTAAATATAAGACATGGATTTACTGTTAAGTCTTAATTTATTTAATCATATGTATTTTAATTAGAAAATGCACAACTCC
Organism: Panax stipuleanatus; assembly: GCA_020205555.1. Classification (NCBI taxonomy): domain Eukaryota; kingdom Viridiplantae; phylum Streptophyta; class Magnoliopsida; order Apiales; family Araliaceae; genus Panax; species Panax stipuleanatus. The sequence continues at coordinate 113,594,054 of CM035119.1, read as the reverse complement.
AAATAATGCAAATTAGAAACCTCTTTCTAATTTCATTCTACCTTGGCCAAGGATTCCTGGGTTATCATTTAACGAATCACATAGGACATATCCCCTCTTTTACTAGAGGTGGTAGATTCTTTATTGATCATACATTATCTCCATATGTAACTCATTATACCCAAGCATACCCTATGTATGCCTTAAAAGGCCTTAAGGAATAAGTCAACGTATAATTTGTTACATACAAGATACTATGATGATCTCAAGTCCAAGGATCACTTGTACTACTATTACATTAGGAATTCCTATTGACAAGCGAGTAAAACTCCATTAAGTATTCCATAGCGAGTCACGTTCAGTGAACTTATTCTCCAATAAGCACCTACATACTTGCTTTAGTGTCTCCACACAAATGACCATGAGATCAGTCATCCTCATCCAAGGAGCAAGCAACATATGTACCAATCTATCCGGATTTACTAATCCCCATTGTAGAAATCCCACGATTGAGAACTATTTTAGTTTTTAAGCTTTCTAAGAATTTAGATCTCATTAGCATGATCTCATCATGATTCTAAAAGTATTGCTTAAAACTATGGGTTATTTACATATTATAAAAATAGCACTATGTAGATAATTAAATGCCTTAAATTAATATTTTATAATAAATAAATAAGATTGTTTACAAAGTATGTGCTTTATCATCATACATGATTGTCTTGTATGCACACTACTATCACTTCATGCCAAAAAGTCACGTGAGAGCAACCTAAGATAGGCCAGCCTCTGATTAACTAAATTCAACTGGAAGCTTCTTCATGCCTTCCTCTTTCAATTCAATGTTCTGTTTTCAATATTTATCTCCTATCATCAAAACAACTGACCTCTGACAAATCTGAGGTAGTTTACCGCTTTTATATATATTTACGCATATATAAGCGACTTTCACCACCACTGGGTTCTCTTCCCAGTCTTGGTTGACTATATTTCTGTCAACATATATATATATATTTATATATTTTCAGTCTGGCCTGGATTATTCTGTGGCCTTTTTACTTTTTTGGACTCTTCACCATACTTGGTGATCTCCTCAGTCACTGGTTGACTACTTTCCTGTACATTTACATTTCAGTACGCCCTGGATTATTTCGTGACCCCTTTACTATTTTTGCACTCCTCTCCATACTGGGTGATCTTCCCAGTCAATGGTTGACTACGTTTATGTCGATTTCAATTTCAGTCGGGGCACAGGCGTGAAAACCCATCGCCCTTTTTTACTATTTTTCTATATATATATATATATATATATATATATATATTTCATTTCTGTCAGGCCTGGATCATTTCGTGGCTTTTATACAATTTTTTTATATAAATATACATATATATATATATATATATATATATATATATATTTCAATTTCAGTTCGGGCTTGCGCGTGAAAACCCATCGCCCTTTACAGCTTTCGCATATATATAACTGTACATATACTGTTTTGCTCATGTTATTCAATTGCAGCTGTAATATTCATTTAATATGAATCGGTATTTTTTAGCTTCAAAAGCAACATCGCGTCCCTTAGATCTCTATCTAGTGGGAACGAGACGCTTCGGCCGTGCGAACCGGGATTTACTGAATGAATCCTCGGTTCTGGCAATCTTGGGATATATATCTATTTTTGTGCAAATTTGAACTGTGCAGGTTTGTTGGCTACTCACATGTGAGCCTAGGAATCGTGGGATTCACGATCAAAATGATCGGAATCTGATTCCTACGATGGACAAACTCCGATTTACGAATGTAACCTGCCAATTTTTCTGTAAAATGTACATACAAAAGACCTTAAAGCGGTTATCCGGATTTAATGTCTCAACCTAGTGAAAATATGGATTGTCGTGTCAGCGTCCCTCTGATGGTTTTTATACCCATTAGGAGACCGACACTTGTCTATTTCTGTGGTCGAGAATGCTTCGCAGCTTGACAAATCAACCTTCACATGCAGCCTTAAGGCTATAAAGATAAAATTAAAAGTATCAACAGGCTTCAATTCCTATATTAGCGTAAGGGTTTGATAAACCATCTTTCAAAACATCATTTTCAATTCAATCAAAAGAAAAGCTTTTGCAAATCAAATTAAATGCTTTTGCAAATAAAATCAAAGACTGATTTTCAAATCAAATCAAACCCTTCGTATATAGGTTCAACGAAGCAAAGCACTACTTTTAATCAATCAAATCAATAGGCTCAATTTTCAAACAGCATTCACTCACGCATTTCAGTTTTAAGGGAAATATTGAAAAGATGTGGTACCGTGTTTACACGGGAGTCGTGGGGTGCCTAACACCTTTCCCACACTTAACCAAGCACCCGAACACAAATTTTGTTTTCAAATATCAAGTTTCGACAGTGTCCAGCAATTGGGCCTCTTTCAAACAAAACTCGGTTGAGTTGGTACAAACATTTTCAAATCTACCAACTGGCGACTCTGAATATTCAAACCGTCGACATGATACATATTGGCTTTTTTCCTAAAAATGCCTTCAAAACCTTTTTCCTAAATAAAAAGAGTTAGGGTAGAGAGAACTTAGGAAAAGAGATTAAAAGTCTCAGGTTGTGACCCGACCCATGGGATTTTTAAAACCAACGTCGACAGGTGGCAACTCTGCTGGGGACCAGTAGAGGGCTTAGGCTGCTTTCGAATCTTTTCAAACATTTCCCTTTCAAAACTATTGAATGCGTGAAATTCTGCGTCTCCACATTCAATGAATGAGTGAATGCTTCGTCTTTTGAATGCATGAATGGTACGTCTTTACATAGAATGAATGTGAATGAATGCTTTCCTACTTTTAGTACTTCACACCCATATTTAGTGCTTCACACCTATGTCATCATATGTATAATGGTAAGGCACGATGTATGCGAATGTATGTTGTGTGTCCCTCTCACAAGGAGGAAAACCCGGTTGGTGATAAGTAATGTCTCTGGGGACCACTAAGTCTCTGGGGCTCATGAAAAAGCACCACCCATAATCGCTCCAGTTGAACGATCAGATTAATTTTCCCTCTAGTAGATTGCGATGATCTGGGAGCCTTCATGCCGAAAAACAAGCCGCGAGAGTAAACCTAGGATAGGTCAGCCTCTGATTGACCAAATCCGATGGGAAGCTTCTTCATGCCTTCCTCTTTCAATTCCATGTTAAGTCTCCAATTATAGAGGAGCACAATATACATATCATAATGAAAGATTTACTTTCCCTGTCAAATAAATACCCTGTCATCCTGTGATCAAAACAACAAACCTCGGTTTTGCAGGATAAAATCTAAAAAACACATCATAATCTGCATCCTATCATTCCCTACATCAGGAAATTGACACGCCTATGTTTTGTTGTAGGTAAAAATTGGTCCTATTACTAGGTCTAAGTCTAAAGCACTTAGTCCATCCACAGACATGGCTTCCAGCGCTCAACCAGAATCCACCCCGGTATCCAGGGAAGAGTTTGAAGGACTCAAAAATCAGATAGCCAAGTTAGCCGGTTTTCTCCGAGAAAAAAACAAGGCCCTCAAAGGGAAACAATCCCAAGCTCACACCGAACCAGGAGCAACTGGTGGTAGTAGTGGCAATCAAGAGACTGAAAAAGTCGTGACTCAGATTCCTGGACCTCAAAACCAGGACACAACCAACAAAACCCCTAAAATCACCACCCTAAGCAAAGAGCAAGAAGCTGGTGACCTTCTTAATAAAGTACAACAGATGGAAGAAACTCTTCGGTCTATCAAAGGGACTGGGCATTTGGCAGCGTGAATTACTCCGACCTCTGTATATTTCCCGGGGCTCGTTATCTTGAGAAATTCAGAACCCCCGAGTTTGAGAAATATGATGGATTGGAAGACCCTTACACACACCTGAAAGTATTCATCGGAGAACTCGGATCCTATGCAGAGAACGAGAAACTTCGAATGCTACTATTTTAGAAAAGTCTAACCGGATAGGCTAGAGCCTGGTATGCCCGTCTAGACAACTCCAAAATCTACAGTTGGGAAGAGCTGGCCCATGCCTTCCTCAGCCAGTACAGTTTTCAGTCTCAATTTGCTCCAGACAGATACATAATGACCAAGATCAAGAAACAGAACATTGAATCATTCAGGGAATATGCCCAACGCTAGAGGCGGGTCGCAGCATAAGTAACCCCAGCCATGACTGAATCTGAGATAATCATGACCTTCATCAACATCCAAGAAGCTCCTTATTATGAGAGGGTCCTAGCAGGCATAGGAAAACCATTCTCTAAATTTGATCAAGCACGGTGAAATGGTAGAAATAGGGCTCAAGTCCGGGAAGATAAAAGATATGACCGCCCTCGAAGCTGTTGCTGAACATATCCAGTCCGAAAATTATGGGAGTAATCTCCGGAGAGTACACAAAAAGAAAGATGAAGAAGTGTCCTTAGTAGTATAAAGACAAAATCCAAGGGGTAAGGCAAACAGTATGCCCATTCAAAAGAGGAACTATACCCCTTTCCAAGCTGCAGCACAGCCTTCAAACCCTCAATTCTAGAAAAATATGGAGGTCAGGCGTAGAAGAACTTTCACCCCTCTAGGGAATTCACTCGAGAACGTATTCAAACTTCTGACAACTCAGAAGAAGATTGTACAACTTCTTCCACCAACCAACACTGGTGGAAGGAATTTCGACCCAAGCAAGAAATGTGCTTATCATTCTGGATCTCCAGGCCATGACACACAAGACTGTTGGTCTCTCAAGCACAAGATCTAAGACTTGATTGACAACAGAGAGATTGTGGTAACAAAACCAGAACAACCACACGTCCAAGACAATCCTCTCCCACAACATAAAGAGGATAATGTCAATATGATCAGCACCACAAGTGGAGAAGGATCCAAGTACCTCCGTTATATGGGAGAGTCAACTCCATCCAGCAACAACAGCCCAGACAGTTGGGAAATCTCATAAAGGAGGTTCCTGATAGAGCAAGAGATAAAGTCTATCAAGGAACAAATCAAATAATTGGCAGAACTGGTCGTCTACCAGCGTCAGATCACTAGGCAAATGATAAAACAAGCCAATCAATCTGACATCAATCGTCCTCCCACACCGGAGATCAATCCCAGGAGGGATCATAACCAGTCTCATGAGCATGAGCCTTGGACCGACAAAATGGTTAAAGATGAGAATGTCCACACTGGTAGAAAATTCTTATTTCAAAGGAATTTCACCAACCTGAACCAGTCAATGGAGGAAATCCTCCAGATGTTAATCAACGAGGGAATGGTTGCAGACTTATTACCACCATTGAACCCACGATCCAAAAAATTCAGACCTGACCAAATATGTCAGTACCATTCTAATTCACCCGGCCATGATACTGAGGATTGCTGGGCACTTCGTAATCTGATTCAAGACATGATTGAAAATGGTGACCTGATAAGAGGAAATCAAATTCTCAATCTCCCAGATAACGACACTCTCTGGATCCCCACTGTATGGAACCAGAACATAGTAGCTGTCATATCCTGCGATAGGGAGTCGACCCTCACACCCTTAGTCCTGCTAGGGAAAGGGGTCAAAGAGGCAAAAAATCCTATAAAGGTGGCCGCACCCGAGCCTTTTATCTTGCCCTTCAAACCCCAGTATCCAATTATCAGTCTGAACCCATGGAACTACGGGAATGATGAATGGTCTACCTCAAACAACATTGCCATTGTACCAAAGGATAATCCCTTGTACCTGCCTCAGCGGGTGATCAAACCAGTCATCAAAGCCAAAGCAAAGGTGGATGATGAGAAAATTAAAGAGTTCCTCAACAAAATGGGACACAATGAAATCAAGGTGGTGCAAGACTTGAAAGATGCACCCAATCAAATGTCCATCCTAGACTTGGTCTTATCCTTAGTGGATCATCGCAACATTCTAGTGAAAATACTAGAAGAAGCCCATTTGCCACACACTATGGATGCCGAGAAATTCCGTTATGTGGTAGAACACATTTTCAACAGCAATGTGATATCTTTCACTGACAATGATATCCCTGCAGAGGGAACGGGCCATCATAAGTCCCTGCACATAGCTGTGATGTCTTCCGAGTATGTAATCGGAGGGGTACTCATTGACGGAGGATCATCCCTCAATATATGTTCCTACGATACTCTGGAAAGAATGAAGATCAATCCAAACCGAATCAAAACCAGTCATGTGATCATCCGTGCTTTCGATGGATCTCGCTGACAAGCTATGGGAGAGATAGAGCTTCCATTGGAGATTGGCCCACACACTTTTCACGTATCCTTTCAGGTGCTAAATATCGCCACTAGATATAACTTGTTGCTGGGCAGGCCCTGGATGCATATGGCAGGGGCAGTGCCATCCACCCTCCATCCTCCATCAACAGCTCAAATACATTATTAATAGCAACCTAATCATGGTTAATGCTGAACCAGAATACCCTGTCTACATACAAAGAGACATGCCAGTGATCAACTTGGATGCAGGGATTGAACCTGCAAGTTTTCAAGCTCTGGAGGTTAGTGATATGCAGTATCTACCTATCGGGGCACCGGCTCTGAAGCCTAAGGTCTCCACCAAAGTAATGATAGTGGGCCAGGAAATGGTATCTTTAGGTTTCCAACCTGGAGAAGGGTTAGGAAAGAATCAGCAAGGTATCAAGAGCTCGATACAAATCCCGAGTCAAACTGGGAGAGCAGGATTGGGATATTTATTTGGGTCAAACCACCGGAACCCACATAAGCATCCTAAGGCTCATACTTCCACCATACTTTTGCCAACTAATGCTGGATGGGTAAAACCAATGAGGAAGATCCCTACTGCAGTATCAGCCATGCTGTTTTCTCCAATTATACTTATCAAGGAAAGAAAAGCCCTCAAGCATGAGGCAGATAGCAAAAAGGGAAAAGAAAAGATACTGTACGAAGGATGAGACCCATTCGCTAACATGTGGGTCATCATAAACTACGAGGGTATGAATGATGAGATCCCAAACAGCGAAGACAAGGATCAGATTCAAATTTCTCTTATCAAGAAGGAAAAAAGGGGCAGTTCAATGAAAAACCCCAACCCTATTATACAGGATGTCTCAGTCATCATCCAAGATGAGACAGATAATCACAAATCCCTGATCCTCCCAGTTCATGAGGATCTGACCTTGGATAACTGGAGCAGTGTCCCTTGCCTCGGTCAAAAAGGGTAAGGGGCAGAGAGAGTCAATCTGCCCTTTAATTATGCTTTCATTTACTGCTTACTTTTAATTGCACAGCTATAGTAGCAACTTTGTCATGCTTTGCAGAATGCTATGTATATTTAAGCAGTTGTATATATCTAAGATGAAAGTCTTTTTGTTTTCAGGACTCAAGCGTTGGATGTGTTTATCTCTGCTGATGAGATGCCAACCTGTTAAAGTGACTACGACTTTGATGTAGAACTGAACTTCGACTTAATGGATATTGATCAAGAGGAGGAAGATGACTATGAGGTGCCAGAGGAGATCAAAGAATGGGTCGAAGACAAACCCAAACCAAACCTTGACCAAACCACCACTATCAACATAGGAAGCTCTGAAAATATCAAAGAAACCCAGATAGGTTTAGACCTCACACCAGACCAAAAAGCCGACCTGATTGAACTCCTAACACAGTTCCAGGATGTATTTGCATGGTCATATGAAGACATGATTGGCCCCTCTACTGACATAGTAATCCATTGAATGCCCATCAAAGATGGGTTCAAGCCAGTCAAACAAAAGCTCAGGTGATTGAAACCTGAATGGAGTCTGAAAGTCAAAAAAGAAGTTGTTAAACAATTCAAAGCCGGGATTATCATGGTATCAACCAACCCAGAGTGGTTTTCAAACATAGTTCCCATGCCTAAGCCCGGAGGGAAGGTATGAGTATGTGCGGATTATCGGGACTTAAACAAGGCCTGCCTTAAGGACAATTTCCCGGTACCTTTCATCCACATCCTGATCGACAATACTGCACAGTATGTCATGTATTCCTTCGTAGATTGCTTTGCTGGTTACCATCAAATCATGGTTGCTGAAGAGGACCGAGAGAAAATAGCTTTCATCACTCCTTGGGGAACCTTCTGCTACAGACGACTATCCTTCGGCCTCATCAATGCCGGAGCCACGTATCAGCAAGCCATGATGTCCCTGTTTTATGACCTGATGCACAAAGAGATAGAGGTTTATGTGGATGACATCATTATTAAATCTCGGAGGGAGGATGATCACATCGACCATCTCAGGAAGCTGTTCAACAGGTTGCGCAAGTACAACCTCAAGCTGAATCCCGCTAAATGTGCTTTTGGCGTCAAAGCAGGCAAGCTGCTAGGATTCCTGGTGAGTAATCGAGGCATCAAACTAGTCCCTGCCAAGATCAAAGCCATCACTAAGATGCCAGTACCTCGAATAAAGAAGAAAATACGTGGGTTTCTGGGAAGGATCAACTTCATAAGCCGATTCATTTCCCAGCTCACAGCAACTTGTGAGCCCATATTCAAGTTACTAAGGAAGAATTCCTCCACCAAATGGAATGAGGATTGTCAACAAGCCTTCCTTGCCATCAAGAAGTAGCTAATCGAAGCACCAGTATTGGTACCTCCGAGGGATGGAGTTCCCTTGTTTATATACCTGTCCGTCAATGCCAATGCAATGGGCTGCATGCTAGGACAGAAAGATGATAGTAACAAAGAAAGAGCCATCTACTACATCAGCAAAAGATTCAGCAGTGGTGAACAGAAATACACTTTGATCGAGAAAATATGTTGTGCATTAGCATGGGATGCCATGAGGTTACAGCATTACCTCCATGGGCACACGACCTACCTCATATCCCGCATGGATCCACTCAAATATGTATTCAACAAACTAATGTTGAACTGTCAACTGTCTAAATGGTAGTTGATCCTACAACAGTTCGACATTGTCTACGTGACTCAGAAGTCAATCAAGGGTCAAGGCATTGCAGATTAATTAGCTGAAGCACCTTCAGGAGGGTTCGAGCCCCTGGAGACTTATTTCCCAGATGATGAAATCATGACAATTCAATAACTCAAGGAAGAGAATACAGTCCAACCATGGAAAATGTATTTCGACGGAGCAGTAAACATGGAAGGTGCTGGAGCTGGGGCAGTCCTTATCTCTGGTACAGGAGAACAATATCCTGTGGCTATCAAACTTTAATTTGGCAACACCAACAACACGACCGAGTATGAAGGCTGTATAATGGGGTTAAAACTAGCCCAATTCATGGGTAATAAACATTTACTGGTCTTTGGAGACTCTGAGTTGGTCATTAGACAATCCACTGGGGCATATCACACCAAAGAACTGCATTTGCTACCCTATCATCGGTAGGTCGTCAGAATATCTATGGAGTTTGAAGACATAACCTTTATCTATATTCCTCGAGGTAGGAATGACTTTGCTGATGCATTGGCAACCTTTACGTCCTTAATTCGCATATCCGATAGGAGTGGGATTCCCTGCATCAAATTCACAGTTCAAAAAGCCCCGACATACGGAAATTACATTGGAGAAGTATCAGATGAAATACCTCCTGTCAAGCAGCCTTGGTATCAAGACATCAAGGAATATCTACGAGATAGATCTACACCCGCGGGGGTAAGCCAATCTGCGCGAAAGAAGTTTCACAAGATGGCTATGAAGTTCTATCTAAGTGGAGATGCCCTCTATAAAAGAGATGATGAAATAGGCTTGTTAAGATGCCTTGATAAAGATCAAGCCCATAGACTGATGGATGAAGTCCACGGTGGAGTCTGTGATCCACACATGAGCGGTCATCTGCTGGCCAAGAAGATATTAAGAACCGAGCATTATTGGATCTCTTTCAAAGCTGACTACGACGATCACGTCAGAAGATGCTTTCAATGCAAAGTACATGGAAATGCCATACACGCTCCTCCGAATGAGCTACACAACATGAGTTCGCCATGGCCTTTCTACATGTGGGGAATGGAGGTGATTAGTCCAGTAGAACCAAAAGCTAGCAATGGTCATCGATTCATGTTCACCATGATCGATTACTTCACCAAATGGATTGAAGCAGCTTCTTTTCCCAAAGTTACCAAAGAGGTCATCATTGGTTTCATCAGAAATAATATCGTCTGTCGGTATGGACAACCGGAGGTGATCATATCAGACAACGCCAAGAACCTGAACAATCAGATGATGATAGAACTGTGCAGTAAGTTCTACATCAAGCATCTCAATTCTGTCATTTATCAGCCCAAGATGAATGGTGCTGTCGAAACGGCCAACAAGAACATCAAAAAGATCATGCTAAAAATGTCCGCCAATCACAAAGAATGGCCTGACCTGCTGCCTCTAACCCTGTTAGCATACAGGACATCAATGCGCACCTACCCCCTATTTATTGGTCTATGGCATGGAAGTAGTCCTCCCCATAGAATTAGAGATGGAATCCTTGCGAGTATTGATCGATGCTCAGATAGACGAAGACCAGTGGTTGCAAGACCGATACCACCAACTGTCCCTGATAGATAAAAAGAGGGCTACAACCATTTTTCACGGACAGTTATATCAGCAAAGGATTGCTCGATCCTACAACAAGAAGGTCCGAATACGGCAATTCAAAGAAAACGACTTAGTGCTGAAGAAAGTTTTAGCCAATAAAGACAAAGCTAAAGAAAAGTTCGCCCCGAATTGGGAAGGCCCTTTCATTGTCAAAGAGGTGTTGACAGGAGGAGCTATATATCAGATTACAAGAAGTAGACGGGAACGAATTTCCCCAAATCATCAACTCAAACACCATAAAAAGGTACTATGACTGAAGCACATGCATACCCGCATCCGGGTCCTATAAATCAAATCAGGTTTGGTTTTTCCACTAGAAAGCCGAAACTACGAATGACCTGATCTCCCTCAACTCGGGAGTACGTAGGCAGCCATTTCTGGTGCGGTCAAAACAAAATAAAAATTCAAAACTTATCAAACCAAAATCAAAACCCAAGATAAATACTTTTCAAACCTCTCACACATAAAAACCAGAACTACGAATGACCTGATCTCCCTCAACCCGGGAGTACGTAGGCAGCCATTTACGGCGCTATTTGACCTTCAAGAAAAAATAAAAAACTAATAAAAACCAGTCTCAAGACACCAAAACCCTATAAAACCTAAGAACTATCAAGCTGCCCTGGTCAAAACACCCATCTAAGATACTCTCTGACATCTCAACTGTCAGTCCATTAAGAAGAAGCTCATGATACATCAACAACAGCGAGTCATGAAAGAAGTGGTAATCACTCAGCAATGACCATATATCTCCAAACAGGGAAGTGAATCAAAAATATATTTCTCTGATATATAAAACTGTTTGATATATACATATACATGACAAAAATGGCTGATCTAGTCTGTGCAGGAAAAATAAAGCTAGTCCACCCAAGGATAAGCAGGCCAACAATGCCACCATGGAATCTTTCTCTAAAGATGGAGGAGCACTGCTAATGCAATACCCTCAGCCTCCATACGGCTCAAAACCTCCACAGTTATCTGCAGTGTGGCAGTGTGGTCGTCAATATATGCACTCATCTCAGTAATCAGGCCGTGGGTATAAGATAAAAGAGCAGTACTGTCAGCAATGTGGAAATCACAGGAAGCTATAGCCTCATCCCTCTCCGCAAAAGCTGCATCTTTAGCAATCAAAGTATCCTCGATCTCAACAAAGGCTGCATCTCTGGCTGAGTGGATCTCATCCCTCTTCACAATAGCTGCATCTCTAGCAGATCGGAGCTCCTCTCTCTCTGTCAAGCCAGCATCCTGAGCGACTAGAAGTGCATCTCTCTCAGCTAAAACTATATCTCTGCCAGACAAGGCGGTCAACATCTGCGCTCTAGCCGAATCTCTCTCAAAGGTCATCCTAAATAGCGAGTCCGCCAAAGCCGGATCTGTACCTGCAGGAATAGTCGACGGATCACTAACTAGTGCTGTTGTCAAACCCATAAAAAGCTCATCCTCAGTGGGAGAATTAGGATCCTCCATAGGCTCCTCCTCATCAGAGTCCACAATCGGAGATAAATGGGCATCTGCTCCTGCTGCCATATCTGCCTCCAGCCATGCAGAGTACTCTGGAGAACGATCCGGATGGCTACTGGAGAACTTAGCCCTCTCTCTATGAGTCCAACACTCATATACTCTGATCAAATCGGTAGATGACATAGAAGAGCTGACATCCTCTGATCAGCAGCCCCCTCAAATCGGTGCAGGCTCTGGAACTGATCAAACTGGCTCATAACAGCCAGGGGATGATAAGTAGTCACTCCCCTCAAACCCGCTAGGGGCAAGTAATCTATGTCAGGTGCATGAGTAATGAAATTATATGGGGAGGCTAACCCTGAGAATGGCAAAATCAAGAACGAATGCTCAATATCTGACAAAAATGCCGACCATGTCTCTGCATCGGTACACTCCGCCGGTTGAAAAGAGTAGGACATAGCTATATCATGGGAAAAATAATACCCATGATGCCTGAAAGATCCAATCGATCAGATATGGGACATCATCCATATGTACAGCAAGACCGAACTGCCTCTGAAGAACCCCCCTCCGGGTGGGTAATACAGTAAGTGGCTGACCGCAGCGTCTCAGCCAATATCATCGGGATGATGGTACTACCATGTCTAAGGGCCCGGACCACGACTACTAATCCCACATCCAAGTGATCCAAGCGCGGCGGTATATAGATGTATGCCACGATGCACATCAGCAGAATATCTACCCTGGCCAGATGCCATGCCTTTGCTGAAATAATAAAATCCCCAACATGTCGATCGTAGCTATCAAGCTCCCCAAAATGATCGATCAAGAAGTCAATCAAGATCACACGCCCAGATACGATCTCGTCCGTGACTACCCTCTGGCGAAGACCAGACATCTGCAGGAATGGTCTCCGCATATCACTAACAGCAGTGCGGCGCACAACAAGTCCAAAGCCAAACCGGTAAGCCGCTCGTACTCCTCCAGAGTCGGCGTCAGCTCATATCGCCCAATATGAAACACCTGCCTCTCGGGTATCCAGCAGGATAGTATGCCATCCACAAACCCATATGGCACCTGAAAATCTATAAGGGCCCGGGAATGCCCCAACATAGGGTCAACTGTCCCTCTGGCTGAGAAGGGCAGGCTCTCGTACCACGACCTCAATGATGAAGTCACCTTAGACTGTGGCTAGTGCTCGATACGGCTAACCGCAGACGACGTCATCTGTATCACCGTATCATAAGGCCATCCAGGGTCAAATCTAAACTCATTTGTCTAAATGCATACATATAACATAATACATGTATGATGACAAATATAAACATGATGCGATAGATAGGAAATATCATGAGCATATACAATAAGCTATCTACTGTGGGCATCATCCCTGTCTGATAATACAAAGTGAAATGAAAAGTACAGGGAAATGGGACACCACCACCCAACTACTAACATTGGTCTATCAAAATGGGTCACAGCCGCCCAAAAGCCAAAATTATGGCCGACCAAAAGATATAGCTACAATAGCTATCCAAAAAGATCCAAGATATCTATGCTCATGTGGTTAACCTGCTCCATGTCCTCCGTGGACAGAAAACCGCTGTCATCAGGCATATCTGGGCGGTATAAGGGAGGATCTGCCCCTGCAAAGCTGCTGGAAAATGGACTTAAAGAGGAGCCCGCTCCTGAGCTTGACGGGTCAAAAGAAGATGCCTCTGATGGATCTCTGCCAAGATACTTGATAAATAGGTGAGCTCTCTCCAGCTGCTGGGTCAATCCTGTGATCTGGTCCAAATAAGTTGGCTCCCTGAGGCAAGCTATCCAGTCTGTCATTATGACAGACTCTGGCACTATGTCTGCCATAAACTGGGTAGCCCAAGTCTGAGCTCTAATAGTGTGAGGACTCCACTAGCTGTTGAATGCCTGCTAGCTATAAGGGCCCTCTGATAGGGTAAAGCCATCTATGCCCTCCATGGGAATCTCTGTCAGTGGCATGATCAACGGCCAATGATGCCAAGAAGGAGGAACAATGAGAATGCGGATCTCACCCGTAATACTCTTGATGGAACTCTCTCCCAAATAGAGCTCTCAGCCTCCCTCTGTCAAAATCAGGACTCTGTGGATCGACAAAGCAAACTCTCGACCAGTGGGAAAGCCTCCCTTAAATTCGACGATCAAAAACTCGGAGGTATACGGCACCCAGGAGATCGATCCAGCCGTCAAAAGCTCCAAATGTAGGCGAGCTTGAGTAAATCCCTCAGCAACAGGGACCTCTGTCAAAGTCGAGTGATGCCAATGCTGTCCTCGAGGATAGGTCTCCAGACCTAAAGTAGTGGCAGGGCGTAGGCAAGGAAGCCTCTCAAATGCCCAGAACTGGCCATGTTAATATCAAAAGTCCTCAGTGATCAAGACTGACAAATATAAATGTTAAAATCAAAAAGGTACAAGAAAGATGTACTCACCAGCAGAAACGGGTAGAACCCTAACCAAGCCTCCGTCGAACCCTTCGAAAGTATGCGCATGCCCCGGATAAAATAAGCAAAGGTGTAGGAACCCCAATCAAAGTCACTGAGGTGCTCTACATGTCGGCTAGCACTAACCAGAGCAAATGACACAGTAGATGAGTTGTCCACTGTAAAACAACCCCTGATGATCACTAAAAATAATCGCCTCAGAATGCGATCTCTAACCCTCCGATCATCAGGTGGAGGCTCCAGCAAATCCCCAATCTGGGCATCTATACTCAAGGGACCAGATCGGACCATCCGACCCTTTAGCGCCATCGCAGGAACTCCCAGCAGGGTCCAAACAGCAGTGGGCATAATATCAGCCATGACAGGCACTGGCTCACCCTCAAACTCAATGTCGGTGATGAACCTCCAGTCCATAGGGGTCATCATCACCTCACAGTCCAACAGATGAAGGGATTGAGTCTGGTGGAACCAGCGCTCAGACAAAGCTCTCATATACCCCCAGGGGCAACAGCGGGGAAGAATGAAGAAGAAAGCCTGAAACCCTTAGCCATCAATAATATCCCTATAATCCTCGTGCAAAGTATGATACAGGGAGTGCACGTTGAACCAGTTCCCTCGAGGCTACGTAAAGCCGGGAACCTGCATCAAAAACCAACCCATGTCAAAAACCTATGCCCCGAGAATGGCAAAAGAAAGAAAGAGAATACAGGAATAGAAAAACTTCAAGTCACTTTATTGGCGTGAAGAAACCTCGATGGATGGTGACTCAATTCGCCCAACAAATCCTGGGTAGGCACAACAATGCCTGGAACCTACGCACGTGGAGCCTGAGCTAGATCCAGAGCAGGAAAAGCAGCCTACTCATCATCAATGTCAATCGGCAGTTCATCTTGAGTTGGACGAATCACCGACTCTGCCAATCTACGAAGCGGTCTAACCGGACGTGGCTGAGGAACATCAGAAGCCCTTAAAACGACTCTGCTGGCATTGTCGGGTCTATCGCGGTCCATCACCTGTAGAAAGTCTCCAAATCACCTCAGAAAGGGTGTGGTAAGCCTAAAACATGTGGTTTATTAATTTAAATCAGTACTCTATGCATCTCTAAGTCCTAAAACATGCATGGGTCAGTTAGAAATCCTCAGTAGAGTCAAAATTGCATGTTTATTAAATGCTCAAGTTTTGAAATTTTTTTGCCAGAGTCTCCTTTATAAAATGGACTGTCCGCATGCACATAGGCATGTCTAGGAGGCCATTCAGTAGCACACCTTCCCAAAAACAAGAACAGTTCATATTTATGAAATAAAATCAAAAGTAAACTCACATGGTAGCCAAATTAGAATGGACATTTTTTTAGTTAAAAATCTAGACTCAATAGGCCTCAAAAAGGATGAGTAAACTGATCAAAAAGAGCAAAAATTGACTGTCTCAGAATTTGAATTTTCTTACATCCAAATGTGCATTACAGTAAGATATGCATACATATGTAGTCAAAAAAAATTTAACAGGTCATATAGGCATACATTTTTCATACATTGCGTCTAAAAGTCCCCCTACATGGTTCACATGCTTTTAACGGTCAAAACTTGCGAAAAAAGGACGTAGAACATTACCTGTGATGCGCTGAATGCGTAGGAACTGACGAAATCAGAAAACAGCTGCCCAAGCTCCGTAGATCTGAAAAAGAAGATTGAAACCCATTTGAAACTCAATATAAAAATGTTTCAAATGAGCTCCCACTGCCCAAATATAAAACCACAAGTGGAAGCGGGCCCACCTGTGGCAGTCGCACCTCCACCTGCGGCTCCCCAGGGTGGATCCCACTCCCCCAGGCTAGATTCAGTTCGGGTTGAAACGGAGTTTCTATGTGCTGCCAAGTCCAAACTGAAGAAAAATCGCTACGCGATTGAGCGGTTTGTCCTGAAATCCTACGTTTAAGCAGCGTAATTCTGACAGAAAGAGGAACACTTTGGAAACCCTTGGTATTCATCCCGAAGTCATATCCGGGGATCAACAATGCCAACTGCGCGAAAAATGCGCAAAACTGCCAAAAATTGCCATTTTTAAAGATCGGGTACAGACCGAGTTCAATTCAGCCGTTGGCTTCAATCCAACGAAGTTTCGGGTATAGACCGAGTCCAATTCAGCCATTGGTTCAACCCCAGCAAAGTATCGGGTACAAACCGAATCCAGTTTAGCCGTTAGCTCAACCCCAGCAAAATTTTGGGTACAAACCGAGTTCAATTCAGCCGTTGGTTCAACCCCAACGACGTATTGGGTACAGACCAAATCCAGTTTAGCCGTTAGTTCAATACCAGCGAAGTTTCGGGTACAGACCGAATCCAGTTCAGCCGTTGGCTTCAATCCAACGAAGTATCGGGTACAGACCGAATCCAGTTCAGCCGTTGGTTCAACCCCAGCAAAGTTTTGGGTACAGATCGAATCCAGTTCAGCCCCAGCGAAGTATCGAGTACAGACCGAATCCAGTTCAGTCGTTGGCTCAACTCCAGCGAATTATCGGGTACAGACCGAGTTCAATTCAGCCTTTGGTTCAACCCCAACGACGTTTCGGGTATAGACCGAGTTCAATTTAGCAGTTGGTTCAACCCCAACGAAGTATCGGGTACAGACCGAATCCAGTTTAGCCATTGGCTCAACCACAGGAAAGTTTCGGGTACAGAACGAGTTCAATTCTGCCGTTGGTTCAACCCCAAAGAAGTTTTGGGTACAGACCGAGTCCAGTTCAGTAGTTGGTTCAATCCCAGCGAAGTTTCGAGTACAGACCGAGTCTAATTCAGTCGTTGGTTCAACCCCAGCAAAGTTTCGGGTACAAATCGAATCCAATTCAACTGTTGGTTCAACCCCAGCAACGTCTTAGCCGTTGGAGCAACCTCCCCGAAGCATCGGAAGTGATCCGGTGACAGAAACCATATAATAGTCCAACCCCGATGATGGAATCTGTTATACACATCCTCAAAAGGAGCACCAAGAAGAATTGGTGATTCAACCGCCTATTGCAAAATAACGGCGTAAACTCTCATCGGGATGGACATTGGAAGCATCCATTAAGGAGACTCGATAATCGAGAAGTGTCCCCAGCAAAGGAGCCTTTAGAAATGTGCAACAGCACCAGCCAAAGGGAAATCAACCCTGCAAAGAGTACCGCCAGACAGGGAAACCATTGGTCTCAAACCAAGGTGGCATCAATAGTATCATCCCCGTCTAAATCAATGAAGCTACCGCAGAGAACGTCATCCCTAGCAAAGCAAGACGAGAACAATCTGTGATAGCTCATCTCTGACAAGTACGTCAGTGGTTCCTCTACCAGTAGTCGTCTGACAATGTCAGCCCTAGGCTATCATGAGTGATGTCATCCCCAGCAAAAAATAATGAAAAATAGTTCATGGTAGCCTATTAACATCATCCCCAGCAAAAACTAACATAATCAGTCAATGATGACCCCACCTCCTCGAAGGTATCTGGCCTTCCTAGCATACCATATCATGCATTGCATTCCCTTTGCCTGGGCATTTCCAGTGCCTACTAATCTTTATCCTATCCATTTCACTGCATTGCATGAACATGATAAAAAGGGGCATCTGTAGACACTTAAAAAAAAATTCCCTGTTACTAACACTGTAGGAGGGCAAGACTGTCCATCAAATCAACCCCGATCTCAATAACGGGCCATCAAATCAACCCCGACCTCCAATCGGGCCGTCAAATCAACCCCGATAACAATATCGGGACGTCAGATCAACCCCGATCTCCAATCGGGCTGCCAGATCAACCCCGATCTCAATATCGGGCCAACAAATCAATCCCGATCTCTAATCGGGCTGTCAGATCAACCCCGATCTCAATATCGGGCCATCAAATCAACCCTAATCTCCAATCGGGCCGTCAGATCAACTCCGATCTCAATATTAGGCCATCAAATCAACCCCGATCTCTAATCGGGCCGTCAGATTAACCCCGATCTCAATATCGGGCCGTCAAATCAACCCCGATCTCCAATTGGGCTGTTAGATCAACCCCGATCTTAATATTGGGCAGCCTAATCAACCCCGATCTCCAATCGGGCCATCAAATCAATGACGATCTCAATATCGGACCATCAAATCAACCCTAATCTCCAATCGGGCTGTTAGATCAACCCCGATCTCAATACCAGGTCATCAAATCAACCCCGATCTCTAATCGGGCCGTCAAATCAACCCCGATCTCAATATCGGGCCATCAAATCAACCCCGATCTCCAATCGGGCCGTCAGATCAACCTCGATCTCAATATTGGCCCATCAAATCAATCTCGACCTCTAATCAGGCTATTAGATCAACCCCGATCTCAATAGCGGGCCATCAGTTCAACCCCATTCTCAATATCGGGTCATCAGGTCAGCCCCGGTCTCAACCCGGGAAATGCAGGTCATCCCCGATCTCAACCTGGGAAGTCAAGGCAACTTCAGGAACAAACTTGAAGCTCCACAACACCTCTAGGAGAAAACCTAAAATGACCAAATCAACTTCAGAGACAACATTGAGGACAAACAGACTCGAATGGGATCCAAGTCTTGGAAACAACTCCCGAAAGTCAACTAAAGGCCATGCCGACACTAAGGGCAACCCCGGGAAGGGCAAAATGGTCATTTTATCAACCCTAAGTAGATTCGGTCAAAATCAAGCTGAATTGATGCCACCAAGATCAGAACGAACCATAACGATGATTTTGAGTGCAAAACAGCGCAAGACAACTCAACGGACAAACTGCGGGGAATCAAAGACCTGGTTATGAACCCGTCTTCTTGGACCCAAAAAATGTTTTATCCCATGTCATTGTGAGACTCTCGGTGAGGGCTTCCCGGAAAGGTATAACACGCCTCAAACGGACGCTCCGATCAAAAATTAGAAAGTTTTGACTTCGACCTTGCGTTGCTCGGAGTGCACGTACTTTGAGATAACTCAACCGGACACGTGGGCCCCACCAGGGGAGCCGCACCTCTACTTGCAGCAGCAATAGGTAGAGCTGAGGCTCCCTGACCTATATATATAAGGTGACCCCCCTTATTTGAAAAAAAAAAAAGAAAAACGTTTCGAACCTCTGTCCGTTTGGTTTTCTGTGCAATTTCTTGTCTTCCAAACCCAAACATTTTTACTCTAACACATAGATATACCCACATACTACCACATATCAGAAAATAACCGATAGATTTGGACGTTTAGAGCCTATGATTTGGCAAAAAGCCCGTGTAGCAGTCCATTGTGAGCATTTTTACGATCAGCAAGTTTATATTACTTCTTCGTACTTTTATACACTTGCACGTTAAGTTTCGTTTTCTAAAAATGCCCGGAACTCAGTTCCGTGTCCGTTTTTGTCAATTTTTTGTATATTTTTTCACATAAACGTATTTTTTGGCATTTCTACAATTCGGATTGACGATCCATCACTTCCGGCAGCTTTGACATACTTGCATCTTCATTACTAGCAACTTCACCGGATTGGGTAATCTTCCCAGTCCTAGTTTGGCTTTTTATTGTGTTTCTTTAACTGTTGATATACTAACTTTTCAATTCTGTCAAGCCCGGATGTCAAATCTATGGTAGTTTACTGCTTTTATATATATTTATGGATATATAAGCAGCCTTCTCCACCACTGGGTTCTCTTCCCATTCTTGGTTGACTACATTTCTGTCTCTATATATATACTTATATATTTCAGTCCGGCCTGAATTATTCTGTGGCCTTTTTACTGCTTTTGCACCCTTCACCATTACTGGGTTATCTTTCCAGTCCCTAGTTGACTACGTTTCTGTATATTTACATTTCTGTTCGGCCTGGATTATTCTGTGGCCTTTTTACAGCTTTTATATATAAATATAAACAACCTTCACCACCACTAGGTTCTCTTCCCAGTCTTGGTTGACTACTTTTCTGTCAATATATATATATATATACATATATATCAATTCCAGTCCGGGCACCGGTGTAAAAACCCATCGCCCTTTACAGCTCTTGTATATATAACTGTGTATATATATATATTGCTTTACTTTCTCTTTATTAAATTGATGCTTTAAATATTCATTTGATATGAATCGGCATTTTTCAGTCACAAAAGCAACCTCGCGTCCCTTAGATCGCTATCTAGTCGGAACGAGTCGCTTCGGCCAGTTGCGAACCAGGATTTACTGATGAATCCTTAGTTCTAGCAATATTGGGATATATATCTATTTTTTGTGCAAATTTGAACTGTGCAGGTTTATTGGCTACTCATATATGAGCCTAGGAATCGTGGAATTTATGATCCAATCGATCATAATCTGATTTTCACGATGGAAAAACTCCACTTTATGAATGTACCCTGCCAGTTTTTCTGTAAAATGTACATACAAAGACCTTAAAACGGTTATCCGGATTTAAGGTCTCAATATAATGAGAATAATGGTTTGCCGTGTCAGCGTCCCTCCGATGGCTTTCATGCCCATGAGGAGACCGACACTTGTATTTATTTCTGTGGTCGAGGATGCTTCACAGCCTGACAAATCACCATTCAAATGCAAGCCTTAAGGCTGAAAAGATAAAAATGGAAGTATCAACAGGCTTCAATTCCTATGTTAGCATAAGGGTTTGATAACCAGCTTTTAAAACATCATTTTCAATTCAATCAAAAGAAAAACTTTTGCGAATCAAATTAAACACTTTTGCAAATCAAATCAAAGACTTTTTGCAAATCAAATCAAACCCTTTGTATATAGGTTCAACGAAGCAAAGCACTACTTTTAATCAATCAATCAAACATAGGCCCAATTTTCAAACAGCATTCACACACGCATTTCAGTTTTAAGGAAAATATTGAAAAGATGCGGTACCGTGTTTACACGGGAGTTGTGGGGTGCCTAACACCTTCCCCACACTTAACCAAGCCCCCGAACTCAATACTCCGATTTCAAAGATCAAGTTTCGACAGTGTCCAGCAATTGGGCCTCTTTCAAACAAAACTCGGTTTAGTTGGTACAACCATTTCAAATCTATCAACTGACGACTCTGTAAAACGAACAAATCGTCGACATAATACATGTTGGCCTTTTCTTAAAAAAACCCTTCAAAACCTTTTTCGCAATATAAAGAGTAAGGGTAGAGATAACTTAGGAAAAGAGAAAGATCCAAGTTGTGACCCGACCCGCAAATTTTTTCCCGACGTCAACAATATCCGTATCCGTATCCCAAAAAAAATATTTTATTATCCGATATTCAATTAATTTCTTAAGGTTCAGTTCAAATTCGACATTCAAAAAATTATTCAAATTAAAATATTATTCATTTTCGAATAACTATCTGAATTCATTAGTATAATTAATTAAAATTAATATATAAATAATTAAAAAATTACTATTATGATATTAATATAACATAACACAATCATCAACCATATGATTAAATTATAAAATTCAGAAGAACAAAAAAACCACTCTATTTAAGAAAATATTTTTATAGAAAATATTTAAAAAATATTATACTTTTATAATAAAACTCGTTCTTTGCTCGGGATTATGATACCGCATATCTGATTCGATAAATACGTTGGCGGACGGATGTTAACGAATACGAATATACATGTAACCGTATTCGTATCTGATTACTTGCGAATATCTCAAATCAAATACCAATAATATTCGCTTAAGTCGAATACTAATAATATTCACTTTAAACGAATACGAACACAGACAAATATCCTATTTTTCAATTACCATTTACAGCCCTACTGACGAGGACATTCAAAATTTAAGTGGGGGAGTTTGTAACATCCCAGTCCCACATCTAAATACATGTAGAAAAAAATTGTCTGTATATAAGAAATTAAGTTACTAACAATAGTAGTTTCAGTTATGACCTTTTAGGTAAGCTTGTGATGGACTAATATGACAAAAAAAGATATTATTAGGATGGTGATTTAAAATATTATTTGGATGAATTTGATTCGATTAGGACTTGGAATTTGACCAAATATTTGTTCTGGACTCAGGATTTGACCCGAGTTGTTACATATAGTATCAGAGTTAGGTTACAATTATATACATTGCCTTTTAGGCTTAACATGTGAGTTATGGGTAGAACACGAGATACATTGGGATCTTATTGATCTTTTCAATTTTTCGTTTGCAATCTTGATTCTCTACACTAATTTGCTCCGTGTTCGTCATGATTCTACTATATTTTTTCTTTTCTCTTGATTCCTAGGGCGAAATCTTTTTTAAGGGGGTAATAATTAATACTCCGGTTCAAATTTAACTTATTGAAGAATATATAAATAGTTTTGAACCTATTTGCTGGAATTCCAAAGGTGAAATTATTTTTAAGGAGAGAAAAATGTAACAATCAAAATTTTTTCATAATATAATTTTGGTAACTAACATAATTTTACTTTGATAAATAAATGTGTAAATTATTAATTTTGAAAATCTTAAGTGTATCTTGTAGAATTTTAATCTAACTAGGAGTGTTTTATTTTATTTTAATAAGCAATAAGAATCCTATTTAGGAACAATCCATTATGACTTCCTAATTATATGATAACTCTTATTTGTTTAAAATTAAATTAAAGTGAGACGGATGAAAAATCTAATCCAATTCTAAATGGTGTTCCTGAGTAGGATTCATATATATATATATATATATATATATATATATATGGTGTGTATCTGTAGCAACCGGTTGCCAAGAGAACTACTCCAGTAACCATAAATATTGACTTCATTGCCACTACAACATGTAGTGGCAGTAATATTGCTTTTAATATTTACAACATTTACTATAATGTAAGAACTCAGATTTTTGGAAAATATTAAAATAAGAATTAAATAAATAAAATTCTTATTAAATGATATGTTGTGTGATATCGTATTGCATAAGTGAATCTGTGTTATGCAATATGTGATTTTGTGTATAATAAATATATTAGTAGTATATATTTATTATATGTAAATAAATTGTGGGAGTAATTTATTAAGAGAAATGAGATGGGAAAACATAAAATAATTTATAATATTAAATTATTTTAATGTGGTAATTGGTGGCATTAAATATACTTAATGGATAACCACGATTTTATTAAAGAAATCATATATTACATTATTTAGTGTAATGTATGCATGTTTTAATGTAGTGAATATATTATTATATTTATTACAGTTAAATTGTTGAAAACAATTTATAGAAGGGAAAAGAAAATAATTAGTTTAAGTATACAAAAATTATTGTAAACTTTAAATAAAGGATATTAAAATAAATTCTATCATTGAATTATTTTAATAAAGAGATAATATTATTTTAATTATATATATAAATAAATTGATATAAACAATTTATAATGTGAGAGAATAAATTTTTTTTTTATATATATGTGATGTGGGTACATGTGTTATATGAATTATTTGCAAGGTAATAGATATATTATATATATATATATATATTTATTACGCGAGGGAATAAAATTGTTGTGAACAATTTGCGCAATGAATTAAAGGAGATGATTTAAGTATATAATATTTATATATACTTTACTCAAGTGTATTAGAGTGAATTCTTATAAGGAATTATTTTAATAAATAAAAGATATTATACTAAGGAAGTAAATAAAATTCTTAATTGAATTTATGGTAAGGATATTATAATAATTATAATATCTTAAGTATGCAAATAATGGTATTTGCATGAAAAATTATGTGTAGCATATTTATTTTGCAATTATAAAATAAATATGTAATTAAAGTATACTATGTTATGTTGTGTTTTATATAATTTATATATCAAAGATGAGTTATATAAATTATATGTTTCCAAGAGGATAAAACATTTTAAGGAGGTTTATAAGTAACTTATTTAACTAAAATAAGTTACTAAGGTTGGATAATTAAATTACTTAACAAAGGCATTAAAGGAAAAATTGGTTCAATTAGTTAATAAAACTAATGGGTTAATTCTTTAATTAACTCAAGTTACTATTACAAGCTTAATTACCAAGCTTGCCATTTTTTTTCAAAACCGTGAAAGAGAAGAAAATTAGAGGAGTGAAGGGTACTCAATTTTTCATCTTGGGCACCAAGTTTAGACTTAGAAAATTTATGAAGTCTTCTCCTTTCTCCTTCCCATATTCGAAGCCTCCCTTTTCCATATTGCTAGAATTTTGTAATTTTTCTTAAATGGTAAAGTGAAGAATTGAGTGCTTGATGGAGCCTTAGCTAGATTGGATTCAAGTATTAATATAATTGGAAGATATTAAAGTTTGGGTTAACTGGAGAAATATTTCTTAAGGTATAATTTCCTTATTTAAATTTTTAGATACAAAGTTGTTTGATTATGCAATTTTATTGCTAAACTTACATTTTTGGGAGTTTAATAGCTAATGAGATAATTTTAATGGGATTCTATTATAAGAAATCAAGTTTTGAATTATGTTGATGTAATATGGTATTAGAAAAGGATTTGAATCACGAAATTAAAGATTTGAATTAGTTAGTAAGTTAACTATTTAAATTAGTGTATGTACATCTTTGATTTTGATTATATAATTGGTATGTAAATGATAAAAATAGAGACATGGAGATTAATTTAGTTGTACGAAGCTATAAGGCAAAGGATTGTAGAATAATCGCAACCAAACCGTTAAGAAAGCAAACGAAAATGAGAACGCACGCATTATGTTTGTAAAAATTCTTTAAAAAGCTAAAATCGCTAAAAGTTTGGAATTTAACGGAGCCGAGAACTTAGACGAGTCTTATTATATTAAATAAGATTTATTTGTGAAGAAAATCAGATTAGAACGAGTCGAGGCGAGTTTTGGATGTCAAAACGAGACGTTCGAAAAAACTAGTGGACTGCTGACCACAAAAGGAAAATTCAGGGTTAGCTAGAAGTTTTAGAAAATTATGGGATTTTGGGTTATTATATTAAATTGAATAAGCTTTCCATAGACTCCGGATTTGACTAATTCCGACTTCGGAGCAAGGAGTTATGACATTTCAAAGGAGGCGTGTCAAATCTGTCAAAAACTGGAAATCGGATTCGGGTAAGTCCCCTTGCGCGGGTTTTCTAGAATTTTGTGTCTAGAATTTGAAAATGGCTAAAGAACAAAAGTTGTAGCCCCGGAAGTTAGCTTCGCGTGGCCTCAAGAATCGCTCAAAAAAGTTTTAAAACGAAAAAGTTATTACTGTTTTAGCGAGAGAGGGTAAAGCTGAAACGAAATTAAAAACTGTTATGAACGTACACTTTTGGCACTATGTTTGAGCTGCCTAACAAACTCAAAATGGGAGTTTAATATTTTTTAAAAATATTCTCATATGATAAGAAAAACTTATCCAAATTTAGTATTAATCCTATAAACGAGCAAAGCGTGAAAAAATCGCAAAGTAGGCATCAAGGCAACAAGAGCAGCAGAAGCAGCGGCTGGCAGCGGCCGCGCGCGCCTGCCCAGTGGCGTGCGTTGTGCTGAGTGTTGTCTGACATTCTTTTCGTGTGATGTTTTGATTGGTTTCCGTGATCTATTTTCGCTGTGTGAAATTTTTTTAAAATACTATGAAATGAGGTCTATAACATGCCAAAAATTTCACTGTTAACGGACTCATGGTTTGAAAATTAAAAATAGGCAAATAGACATGTCAGAACTAAAATTTGTGTGACGCCGAGAGTCGACACGTCAAACGATTTTGACATTTGACGTTCCGAATCGCATTTCGACGAAATAATAAGTTATAATAAATCTAAGAATGTCCTACGGGACAAGATTTTACTATAAATGATATTTTATGTCAAGAAACTTCCTTTTGGGCATAAAAAAGCAATAAAAATATATAATAAATATAAATTTACATATTTAAGCGAAATAAAAGCTATAGTTGCCTATAAAATTATTTTGTGGTGCAACAAAGGGAGAGAAAATTTTAAAATTTTGTATTAATCATAAAAATAATATTTTGAGATTTCTAGGGCTCAAAATGAAAGTTTTGAGCTGAGATTTATATAGCGATGTATATATATATATATATATATATATATATATATATATATACATATATATATATATATACATAAAGCAAAAATGCGAGTTAATTGTAAAACGAGAAACGAATCAATGTGCGGACATGATAAAATATTTATATACGAAGCAAATGTCTGAGTTGACTCATGAGTGGACAAAAAGGTATAAAAATTATTTAAATCAAGAAATAATATAGTAAACTGAGTTTTAACTATAAAAGATATATAATATCTGTTTAGAACCTGAATTCGCAAATAAAGGCAAAAGATATTCCTAAAGTGGAATATAAATGATTTAAGCTTTAATATGTAAAATATTTACATATTAAAATATGAGGGACCTTTATTTGACGTAAAAAGATTGAAACGAATTAAGTTTTTAAAGAAACTAATATTCGTTTTGAGTAAGAATGATTAATGTTAGTTTGTATAAAACTAATAATTATTATTGATACATATACATGCATGTTTTATAACATATTTAATTATCTAATATGTGTGTGCATGTAAATATAATTCTGTAGGAATTGTGGAGAAACTCTAAGTTAAATTTTTTGGTAATCTCCAATCAAGGCAAGTTTTTCCGTTCTGTTATGTTTGTGGATTGTATGTGATTATATGGTGAGTTATATACCATATTTATTGAATTGTTAAAGTCAAAGTATGACTACGTCAATTGGGTTATGGAACTCAATTGCTATATATGATCTGTGATAGCATGTGTTGTATAAGAATGTGAGATGTAAAAAGGCATGTATAAATGTATTGCAAGAAATTATAGAACTGTGATATGTCTAGTAGAATAATTATTGATGCATGTAGAATATGTATAGTAAAGAAAGTATGTTGCATATAGAGTTATGTGCTATGTGAAACATGATAGACTGTTAAATTTACTGGGCCGTTGAGCTCAATCTTGATAACACAAACCTTTTTGCAAGTCAATGATGTTATGCACAATATTACTTGCAATATGGCTTCTGAATATTGATCAATGTGCGAAATGAATATATTTTTTTGAGTTAGAATTTGTATAAAGCTATGATGGATGATTTTGGTATATGTAACTAACAGCTATGTTTAGTCTAAAATATTCAATCAAGAATATTTGTTCTGGATATATTATAATGAATACTTTATAAAAAAAAGTTATATAATAACATTACTATATAAGAAAGAATTCATATTGAGGATTTAGTTGTATATTTATATCAATATATATAACTTTAATAAGAGAAATCATTAAATAAATATGATTTCATTATAAAAGAGAATCGTAAAGGTTGAAATTTAAGGAACGAATGAATGGAATAAAAGAAAAAAAATATTCTGCATTTTTAGCTATTTTAACATTAAATAATATTTTAAAAGCTAGAACAAGATAGTATTAACGCACAAGATCGGGAAGAGAAATAGTCCTGATTTTGGGATCGTTATATATACTACCCCTCATTAATTATTATAATAATGAAATGATACATTGTTCCTCCTTATAAAATATTATAATAATCAAATTGAAAATGTAATATTTTCTACACTGCCTGCCGCTATTGGTGGCAGTGTAGCAATTTACAGTCATGCCCCTCCATTCCTTTAATTCACCAAACAAAAAAGCAAGCATAATGATAATTAATAAGGATAAATTTAATGCCCCTCCGTTCCTTTAATTGTTCCTTTAATTCACCAAACAAAAACATCAATGATGACGCTACAACCTAACTCGACAATGTAGCCTAATTACCTCCTCTCCCTACTTTATTCAAGTTAATTTAACAACAACAAAAATAATAATAATAACAATAATAATAGTATTATTATTTTTTATTTTTTATTTTTTATTATGATTATTATGATTATTATTATTAATTAATTAATAATAATAAAAATAATAATAATAATAATAATAATAATAATAAT